>OY723407.1:68116913-69316913 GCA_963210345.1 Inga oerstediana
TGGGCAAATAAATAAGCAAGGGCACAGACAGGTGAGCCTCATTTATTCATTGCAAGCGTGACAGCTTATTCATTGAAGGTTTGTTCCTCATTTATTCATTACTCACTCTGCCTGCTATTACAGTCTATATAATGCCACTTCCTTCTCCTGCCTCAATGCACTCTCTCTTCTTCCTCCTTGTGAGTACTTCTCTGTGACGTCAGAATGAGAGGTGTTTCAAATGTGAATGTGATTTCTTGGTTCTGTGTTCTTCTTCTTTGTGTGACTGCTGATGTGGGCGTCGATAAGGACGACAAGCATCTTATTCATCCGCCGCATTTGCTTTTCAAGAAAGGCTTTGGACCTGGAGGCTTAGGAGGTGGCGCTGGTTTTGGTGGCGGAGCTGGAGGAGGGCTAGGTGGAGGAGGCGGCCTAGGAGGTGGTGCAGGTGGTGGCTTTGGCGGAGGTGCAGGTGGGGGTGGGGGTTTAGGTGGTGGTGCTGGTGGAGGTCTAGGAGGTGGTTTAGGTGGTGGTTTAGGTGGTGGTGGAGGTTTGGGTGGCGGAGCTGGTGGAGGGCTAGGTCATGGTGGTGGCTTAGGTGGGGGTGCTGGTGGAGGTCTAGGAGGTGGTTTAGGTGGCGGTTTAGGTGGTGGTGGAGGTTTGGGTGGCGGAGCTGGTGGAGGGCTAGGTCATGGTGGTGGCTTAGGTGGGGGTGCTGGTGGAGGTCTAGGAGGTGGTTTAGGTGGTGGTGGAGGTTTGGGTGGCGGAGCTGGTGGAGGGCTAGGTCATGGTGGTGGCTTAGGTGGGGGTGCCGGTGGAGACTTGGTCATGGTGGTGGTTTGGGTGGGGGAGCAGGTGGAGGACTTGGTCACGGTGGCGGTTTAGGCGGTGGTTTAGGTGGTGGTGCTGGGGGAGGACTAGGGCATGGTGGTGGCTTAGGCGGAGGTGCAGGTGGAGGCCTTGGTCACGGGGGTGGTTTAGTGGAGGTGCAGGTGGAGGTCTAGGAGGCGGAGGTGGTGCTGGAGGGGGTCTTGGTGGAGGTGCCGGAGGTGGAGGTGGTGCAGGTGGAGGTCTAGGAGGCGGAGGTGGTGCTGGAGGGGGTCTTGGTGGAGGTGCCGGAGGTGGAGGTGGTGCAGGGGAGGGTTTGGCGGAGGTGTAGGTGGTGGTGGAGGTGTAGGAGGAGGTGCCGGGTTTGGTGGCGGTGCAGGTGGTGGAGCTGGTGGTGGCTTTGGAGGAGGAGGTGGATTTGGAGGAGGAGGTGGCTTCGGGGCAGGAGTTGGTGCTGGTGGCGGCCATTGACGAAGAAGTGATCGACCACTGTGTAATATTGAAACTAATTCGAACAGTTACTTAATAGGTGGTGATTCTGCTATATGTGAAGTATTTAGGAGTCATCTTTATATATTCTTTAGAAAATGGAATTAAGCGAGTAAGTTCCATTTATTATATAGGTCTTGTTTACGCTCTATGATTCTGCATGCAAAACCCAAGCTCTTCCTTTTCAGTTTTCAACTTGTAATGCCCTTTTCTGTTTCTGTTTCTGTTTCTAATTAATGAATAATGTTAATCCTATCTACAATGACTTGTATGCCTAAAGCTACCTCTCTTAATTCATTATTATGTAGTATTTGAGTTGAGCAGACAAATAATTGATGGTGGCAGCTAGCATAATTTATAGTATACTACAGTACTAGTAGTGAGTACGTATAATCCAGCGCTGCGTTCGTCACGTAATGGGAGACCAAACATTAAATGAATAAATGGGTTTGGTGAGTTAATGCAGTAATATTCAATGCACGTTTGAATATTGACCACGCCACTCAAATTTTTCAACTCAATTCTGATGACGAGTTTCAAGTTTCAAGTTTCAAGTCCAAATCGTCCATCGCAACAGAGGAGAAGCTCGCATGCATGCACTCATTTATATAACTGGTAAATGGTTAATATATATAGATTATGTTCTATATTTATGTATGAGACTTACCAGAGTAATGAATCTTGTTCATATTCACATGCAAAACACTAATTTAACTATCTTATGGCACCAATTGTATAAGCACCTGTCATAATTAGGTTTATAATATTTTTGCATCAGATAGATGCCATATTAACATTTATAGCATCAATTTAGTAAGCACCAGACACCACCGTAGTTAATTAAAAGGATTTAAATTAAGTTTTGAATTTTTTTTGTAATATATATATTGAAAAATAAATAAATATTTTAAATATAACATTTAAAAATTTTAATTAAATAATGAAAACAAAGTTTTAAAAATAACAATATTATAGTTACATTAAAATGACAAAAAGCCTGAAATTTGTCTAGTTGTATATTAATTGGTTGCATATGAAGTATGTCCTCAAATGAGGGACTATATAAATTTAACGTGTTAAAAAAATTATATTCCTAATACAACATCAATTATAATTATAACTGTTGCCATAATATGCAAAGACATCAATTTAGGCAAGAGCAAATATCATAATCAATTAAATAATTACCTTCTATTATAACATCAGTTGTATTTGGGTATAATGTTGTAATACATTTATTCATTTGCTGTGCCAAATTATTAACTGACACCATAATATAGGTCCCTTAAATTCACAATAAAAAAATGAAGTTAGGGATGTAACTTTTTTTGCCGGTAATTTCTAACAGATTATATTATAAAAATTATAATATAAATACAATAATAAAATAAAGATATAAAAATTATTGTTGCTTATTTTTTATTAAAATGTGAGTTTTTCAATAATATTATATATAAGTAAAAAACTATGTATATTAAATACAAATCAAAATCAAAATGTATAATATAAATATTATTTTATAAAATATTTATTTTTTTTAATTTTTGAATAAATAATTTATTAAGTATTAATAAATAATTACATGAAAAAGGAAATTAAAAATAAATATTATACATATATAGTTTTGTAAATAAAAATTGTAGATTTATTACAGCTCAACTAGCAAAAGGCATATCAGCACGCACACAAAGTCGAGGGTTCAAATCCTCACTTTGTCACAAAATGCATCCAATTTGTTATTTGAACAAGGCACTGACACTACTACAGAATATAGATACTGCTACCCTAAAAGACGGCGGTGACATTTTTGTAATTATGTGTGGGAACTTGGTAGCTTTAGACGTCCCAAATTCTAAAGTAAATTTTTTTTTTTTTTTTTTACACTTTAGATGTCCTAAATTCCATTTGGGATGTCTAAAGTGGTACTTTAGACATCCCAAATTCAATTTGGGACCTCTAAAGTGATGTCTAAAATAAAAAAAAAAATTTACACTTTAGATGTCCCAAATTCTAATTTGGGACGTCTAAAGTGTAAAAAAAAAAAATATATTTTTTTTACAGTTTAGACGTTCCAAATGGAATTTGGGACATCTAAAGTGTAAAAAAAAAATTTAAATATTTTTTTTACAGTTTAGACGTCCCAAATTCCATTTGAGACGTCTAAAGTGGGGACTTTAGACCTCCCAAATGAAATTTGGGACATCTAAAGTAATTCAAAAATTTTCCTGCGACCTGTATTGAATGTAAGGGACGCTCGTGCCTTATATTAAATAAAGGGAAGCTTTCCTTCCTCTCTCTCTCTCCCACAGCAGTTCTCAATTTCTTTGATAAGAGTTGCAGAGAAAGACCCACATTTTATAGATTCAAATAGCTTTTTCCTTTAGTGTTTTCGCCATCGTCCCCCCTCTCATCATGCCCTTCGATGCCTCTATTTGCGACGGTGACTCTCTCTTTATCACTTCTCAAATCTTACATGCTTGTATATTTATTATTATTATTATTATATAAGTTCCTCTCTTTTTTCACAATCAGATTTGGTACAGTGTATCTGGGTAAAAAATGGATTTTTTGAATTTTAAAGTTTGACTAAAAGAAGTTTGAACAAAGCTAGCAAAGTGGTGGAAGTGTGGTGATGCTAAAAAAGGAAATTCCGGAGCCAAAAAGAGAATGGAGAAAGCTAGCATTTATGTTCAACAAAACTATTACAGAGGATTCTCGTCTGGAACTTGTGTTTACTTTCGTAATTGATGACCTCAACATCTACAGGAAATTTGAAATTCAAATGACTTTAGACCTTCCAAATTGAGATTTGGAAGGTCTAAAGTCCAATATAGGGGAACTTTAGACGTCCCAATTTTAGATTTGGGACGTCTAAAGTGGAGGACTTTAGATGTCCCAAATTGAGATTTGGGACGTCTAAAGTCCTACACAGGTGGACTTTAGACGTCCCAAATCTCAATTTGAGACGTCTAAAGTCCTCCCATTTTTTTCGGACGTCTTTTCTTAAAACATATTACGCCCCCCACATAGACGTCCCCCCAATTTTTGGATGTTAAAAGTGCCAAAATAAGAACGTTAAAACCCCTTTTTGTAGTAGTGTGACATGGGCACGAGGCGCCTTAAAGGTGAGTTGGTAGGGATAAATGGTGGCGATGTGGTCGGCCGAACGGCAGTGGCCGGCCGATGACATAGCAACGCCTAGGGTAAATCAATTTTCTTTTTTCTTTTTTTATATTTCTTTATTGCGTCATGTCATTTGTAACTGATGCCGTAATATATTCTTTTATGACGTTAGGTTTTTTGTAATTGATGCCATAATATTTATTTTCTACTACTCCAATTTCTACTATATCTTATATGTTGTAGCGATAATACATTTTTTACTGTCAGATATATCATTTTGCACTAGTTACGACTAGTTAGGGAAGGAGGTAAAAAGGATCGGTTTTCCTGAGTTTGCCGGTACGTCTATATACAGATGCATAAATAATAGGGCATGTGTACGTACTGTAAGTGATGAATTATTGGCCAGTGGAAACAAGCAAACGAAGGAAGCGAGCCTGTGTTTGTGTCGGCAGCAGCATGTGCAAGTGTTTGAATGCTCTTAAAGTATAATGCAATAATATTATAAATCTCCCTCCACTTCAAAAAAACAGTATATATGTTTTGTTTCCATTTTCAAAATGTACATTTGATCTTTCTTTTTTTTTGGACTGAAAATGTACATTTGATCTTAACCACACATCATTTAATCATACGTACACACATGTAGAAAATTGAATTAATTTGGGAATTATACGTACCGGCACGGATGTCTTGCCAACACGTACGTGTTGTGTTTGTGTTCCACACGTTACCCCCACATCTGCTTCATGTTTGAAGCGCGTCGTCGTTGTTCATACCGAGCAATACTACTTACAGTTTATTATATATCAACCTTAATTTATTCAAAATATTTATATGCATCACATAAAGGGCGGCGATCCTTCGGGGTTTAAGAGGGTGTTAATATATTAGCCACAAATTATGAATAAAAAAGTTATCTTATCTTTTCTTGTTACTGCGGATACAGCAGCTGCATATACACCATAAATAGTACAGAAAGATTTTAAATTATAGTCTATTGTTACGATGGTTATAAAATTTGTTCACTCTAAGTGAAATTATGATGGGCGACGATTATATTATACCAACATCCATATTAATATTGAGTAGTCACGATACAACAGGCAAGAACTAGCTAGAAATGGAAATTTTAAAACTATATATATAAAACCTGTACATATCCAAACATATCACAACAAAGTTTGCTTCTTACTAGTTGGATTCGGGATTTGGACCACTAGGGACGCTATGAGCAGCAGCTTGAAACTGATGATTTGCTGTGGAGTTGTTGTTGTTGGCTTCCTGGTGGGCAAAGAGAGGAAGAAGCAAGAAAATCACTATGAGTAGCCACAGAAGAAGAAGATGATGAAGTTTTTGATAGGTGATATTGATGGTTGCCATTGAAGTAGTAGTAATCAAAAACCAGCCCCCCAGTTATCCACGGGAGATCAATATCCATCAACACACTATGCTTCACCACAAGAAACTGATCTCAGTCACTGAGACAGGAAGAAGTAGAGGAAGATATAGAAAGAAGATATATTTACGTACCTAGCTATCACAAATAAAGTAGAGACAGTCTTTCTCTTTTATAAAGATAGGCTTAACTCCTAGCTCTTGAGGTTTGATCTAGGAGCCTATTCTCGTTGGGGAAATAAAGAAATTCATGACGGATTTGGTTTTTGAGCTCTTAATAATCACACAGACAATGGCCCACGTGAGAGAGATCAGAGAACCTGTTTGAGTTTATATGATTGATAGATGAGGTTTGAGATCTTAATAATTATATTCATGTTGACTAGCTTTTTCGCTGGTTCAAGGTGATATAATCTCGACTGACTTAAAACCGAAGTATGGGTATTCTTATTATGGGCATATTATCTCACAAGTTTTCCTCTTTCTACGTAATAAATGTTTAACAAATTCATTATTTAAAACATCACAGAGAGAGAAGGGGGGGGGGGGGGGGGGCTGAGGAGCATGGTTACTGACAAATTAAAGGCAAAGAGAGAAGATAGAAAAAAGGGAGGGTAGGCATGCAATGGAAGAAGGATCTTTTGGAAAAGCAAAATCTGAAAAAAGAAAATAAATAAAGCAAAATGTGATGGCCCAATGACTAGGAAAGCCACGCAACCTAGATATGGTGAGTGATGGCTTTTTTCCTTCATGCTTTAATTTGCCTTTCTTTTCTTTGACTTTGAACCCACCAACCACACATTCACACTTTAATCTCTAGTCACCCACCTTTTGTGCAAAGATGATCTATGCGTGACATAATATAATAATATTTGTGCTTTAAAAATCCTTTTTTGTTTTTTAATCAAAGGCACATACAGTTTCGGTATGAAATTATAAGCATGATCAAACTCATAACCTCAAAGCTTTCACACTTGTAGACCACAAAACTATTAGCTGTATGAGAAAATTTCTATAAACATAGTGTGCAAGCATTGCTTTTTGTCTGTAGGCGAGAGCGACCTGTGATAGTGAGTGGAATTGAAGGGAGTGATGGAGAACGGTTGGTACGTACACCCTTTTTCTGAATTTGAACAAAGCGTGAGTCACTAGCCCCCCTTTGCTTTATTCAAATTTTAATATAATCCTCTTTTGTCTCTTCAATCTTCTCCACTCTTATTTCTCCTGCTAATCCCGCTTATGGAGCTCCTACTTACTTTATCAATACTCAACATTTTTATATTATTGCTTTAATTTTTTAAGTTTTTGTTTATTTATATTTTCATTCATTAAATACAATATCCTAAAGGAGCATTATATTTAATGTCCCTGAAATCAACATATATACCAATGGCCAGTGCAGAAATAGGAAACAACTCTGCAAGATAAATAGCAATCTGTGGACAAATAGTTGACTTATTTCCAAAATAATATTTTACTCAAAATTCCATCTACATTTCTTCCTTGAAATGACATGAAACACGACAAAAACAGAGATCTAAATGAAGCGGACTTCATCTGTAATGAGTGGCTAGCAGTTTTGCTTGAGCCGCAAAAGTAAAATTCTTAACGTTCTTCATTTTTTAGGGACTATTTCTCATTGTTTAATCTCCTCATGCATATCTCTCTATCTACCCTTTATTAAGCTTCCTAACTTTTTGAGCTCCCAGCCACAGTTCCTTTACTATGATTTCCTGCACTGGCTTCCTCATCCTGTTTACTTCGCTCCGCATCTTCATCAACAGCAGCTGAATCTCGATGCTCATCTTTGTCACCCCTGAGACAAGATTGTACAAAATATGCAAAATTGTTAATTCCAAGAGATATCAAGGGAAAACATTCATATATAATATAGCACCACCGCTAAGTGTCAGATTTTTCATCAAATTGTTAGTTTATTCGGTAGCACAATGGTGTTGAGCAATCTATATTGCCAATCCCGCTTATTGAGATAAAAGTTCTTTGAAATAGAAATGTTGGAGCACATACCCAGAGTAGATAATAAGCCCAATTGTAACAGCACCAAAAGCCACAAAATACATCCAATCAACCTGGAAGTGAAAATTAGCTTCAGATGTGTTAGAACATTCAACATGTGATTCACGCTTAATAGGATTATCAAAGTTGCTATATGTTGCTATCAGACCTTTTCATGGTATGCAAAAATGCGAATTAAAACAGACCACATGTCTGAAGTCAGCAGAGACAGATTTAGCATGGTAGACCCATTGATCTGTACAAAAGAACATAGTTTATTAAAATGACATTTCCCTGTAGAAACCTGGATATTTAGACTGTACAAGAACCAGACCGACCTGACACATTAGCAATGAAACTGACGAGAGATTTTTTTAAACATTTTACTCTGAGACATGTTTCAAAATCGGAAACTGGAGAGTTATAGCTTAAATGCATACCTTGAGCAGGACAGGGACAAATGAGTAGAACAGAAACATTGCCAATGCGAACCCAACAAAGGGAAGCGCCTGAACAAACATTGAAAAAGAGGTCACAACTATATGGTTGTTTTGTTAATCAGCCTTGGAGAACAGGAAAGGGAAAATATGTGTTATTTAGAATTTGATAACTCATAAATATGTTTATAAGTACTGAACAATTCACAATCATCACTAGCACAAAAATGGTGGGAACAAGACAGAAAAATGAGGGGCGGAAAGGTGGTCGGAAGTTTAAGACCAGTTCATGAATGTCAGAGGTCAATCTTTGCAGTGGTGACGAAATGGGAAATTGGGAATTGCTTGACTATGACACATTGATACATAATGACACTTGCGATTATAACCAAATGAAAACAATAAAGGCAATAAGGAAAACACTTGTTCAGCAGTACAACTAGAGAAGCAATTCAAATGATGTAGGTGAGATAGGGATATCACAACAATAGTATGAATGAAATCAAAATCTTTTGAAGTCAAAGCTCAACTATAATACGACATCGCCTCAGCATCAATGCCAAGTGGTTTCATCTAAACTTAATTTCCTCATTTCATATTATCCTTTCCATAGAACCACAGATTCAGTTTCTTCTACAAGGGAGTGTGACAGGAGAAAGAAATAAGTCATGGTCCAACTTAAATTTAATGAAAAGACCTTTCAAGATGTATATTTGAGACAGATACTTGCAGGATCTTAGCTGAAGTGAGATTTAGTCATCGATGATGATAACGATGACATTGTTTTGTGTGTGTGTGTGTGTGAGAGAGAGAGAGAGAGAGAGAGAGAGCTCTTACCGCTCCAGCTGACCAATGAATAGATTTGAGCTCACGGCGCTCCAGTATGCTTCTATAATAATTATTAAGGACATGAGATTGTTAAAAAAGAAGCATGATAAAATGTTTTCACTTTCCTTTCTCCTAGACAATTTATGCACCAAAAATAAGCTTTCTGAGTTTGGAAAAATATATTATAGAAAAGATCTTTGGCCCATCTCATTATTAGCCATTAATAAACTAATCTAAGAAACATGACCTTGAAATAACCTCAAATTTTCCACTGGTGACAGTTACACATTTCAAATTCACTCAGTTCCAAAAATTAGAATATTCTCCGATGTCATATGATTATGACCCAACATGATCAAGCCATTGAGGAAAACAATCTCTGAATTTCGCATATTGTTTCCAATATGACATCTCAGCTATGCAATATAGTGAAAATTTAAGGGACAATACATGGTGGAAAAAAAGTTTGACCCCCGGGAACTGGCACAAAATAGATCGAGTACAATCAAAAATATAAACAGCTTGATAAACAGTGACATAGAAATGCTATGGAAAGTTCTCCACAAGAAAGATCTTTAATCCTCAGAAATAAATGAATTATTGGTTTTTAATTGCAAGGATACATTTGAATAGCGCTGATAATGCCACCAAAGGTACCCAACAATGCCATGAGCTCAACTCTATCAGCATTTTTCACTAGAAACTCCTGCAATAGAAAACAGATCATGATAAAGCAATAGGCTTCATGCATAAGTTGACTCTACTGTGAGCTCTAAAGTGTGAATGAAATAGCACAAAGAATATGTGGCAGTTCTTAAATGAAGAACCAAGATACATGGCACGACAGTTCTGCTAACACTTTCACGAAGTTCAAGTTGAGCTATAGTATGACACACTCTAGCTTATTGGGACATTGGACACATGTTTCAAATAAAGCTGGCCACGGAACAAAGAAAAATACAAAAATTTCTTGACTTTACAATCACATTGAGAAGCTCTTCAAATAAGAGAGAGAAAAAATGTGATATGCAAGACTTCTGGAAGCACCAAAATACAGAAGAAATGTAGTCATCTTACCTCACTGACATTACTGATAGCATACAAGGTAGCACCAGCAATGACAAGAATATCCCCTTTGGGAGGATTGCTTCCACCTATGACATGTATGAAACATCAGAGAAATACCATAAATAGAAAGATGTATGTAACCAGTGATAATCGATAGTATCAAAATCCCTTATTTAGGTCAATGTTTTAAAAGAACAACCCATGTCCATGTGGGTGCATAAGTAAATCACATAAGAGATAGGTGTCAATATCAACTACAAAATAGCCACTCACCAGCACGATCGGCTGCATGAACATCCGAAAACACTACCAGCACAAGACCAGCAACACAAACAATTACCCCAGTTATCTTTTTAAATCTATATTTTGTCTTCAAGAAAAGCCAAGTCAGCAGCATGACAGATGGAATGGACCAGCAGTCAAGTAGCATCACACTTGTTAGTGATGTGTATTGGTATGCCTTTACAACTGTCCATAGAAAAGAAAATAGATTGTAATAACTGAAAACGATATTATGCAGCAGTCAATTTTTTTTTTTAACTAGATAGAGATCATCAAATAAGAGATAAAAAGTCATGCTAAAGTAGTTTAGATTGAACTGTTTGACTCATAACTAGATTTTGATTCTGCTGTGAGCTACTGTTGCTTGAGAATCTTGTGTATAAAAATATTAGTTTATGCTCTCTCTGTTTATATTTTTATCATCACAAAACACTTACCAAGAAAATTTGCTTCAACATCAACCAACGCTAGAAGAACATAATAGTACCATTTTGCCTGTAAAAATACCATATGAAGTCAATGAACCCGTCTATAAATATTTGATATAAGATGGAAACACTGAGTAAAAATATCAGGTCGATATCCAGTATATCTCAGCTTAAGATGTGCTCCACAACATCTCCCAAAGATATGCTTCACTTTATAATGCCAATAGATGCTTGAGTAGGTCAAAGTACATAGACTAAATAATTATTTTGAAAAGTTTTTCGCTTGTCAATATTCAAATTCTTACTTTATGTTCAAAACCAACAAAGTTAGAACTTGATTCAAATTTCAATCGCCATAAATTCAAAAATCATAACGTCAATATGTAATGGCAATAAATTCAAAATCATGGAGCATGGAGTATAACCTTGAGTGGCTGCCTTCGGTAAAGTACAGTACTCCCATAAACAATCGCCAATAACAAATAATTCAGAAAAGACTGTGAAGTTGGTGCATCAATTCCTATCAACCAAAAAAGGGGCAAAATTTGTGATAGGTATTCCAATAGTTTGGGCCAGAAAGAGAGAATTCAAATCATGAAAGAGTTGGCTGTATCCCTGTATCAAAAGCCACAGCCTAATAATTGGCAAGAAGACACTCAGACAATACAAAACAGGATTCAATGACCAAAAACAGCTGCGTAACAACAATAAGGAACCCAACAAAACTGAACAAACTGCCAATCATATTGACAAATATGTCCTGTAGAAAGTGATGAAGGTTTCAGCAAGTAGGAAATGAAAATGCCCGTAATATATCAGAGATATCAACTGACTTGCCATCACTTACATGAAAGGATGTTGAGAATTACACAACAATTATTATCCTAAAGTTATATAATAATTATCAGAAGTTCAGCACTGCGAACAGTTGACATTCATGGCTACCAGTAGCTTCACCAGAAGATTTATTCAACAGAATTATGAAGATTTAGCATATAGAAAAGCCAAAAAACCTCTTTTGGCCAACTCTGAAGATGCGAAGCCCGTGGCAGTGATCAGTAGAGATAGAAACTGTCCCAACCCGAGGCCTATCAAAGTCTTTCTGGTCCATAACCGCTTAAAATTGAACATCGTCTAATATTCACGTATGCTGCAACCAGAAAGAAACAACTACGAGAAACAATACAAATTTGAAAATAGCAGACACCCAGAAGCAAAGACCAGGCTGCTGATCATTCAACGGATCGTTCAAATAGCTCTGCAATCAACTACCCATCGAGCCTCTAATGGTGGCTAAGATTGAAAAAGCTTCTTCCCAATGGTTTTAGCGAAAGCGACTGAAAAAGATGTATCAGCCGAAAACGCATATTGGAACCAACGGCTGTTCTGAGTTCCCAATTTCTACGTAAGTAGTCAGGACTCGAAAGAGTATTGTATTGAGTATCGGCAGAAGTAACCCAGTGATTCACGGTATTTATCCTCTTCATTGGTATTCCCACTTTTTTCTAATTAGGGGAAAAAAACAACAACAACTCTAATCATTTTTGGCGTTCACACTTTGAAGGGGATTAGCTACGGTGATCTCTCCTTTTATTGTTCTCTTTTATCCTCTACTTTTTCATTATTTATCTCAATCTTTATAATAAAATTTGAGTAATTTAGATTTAATATTTCATAAAAATATCATGATTAAATTATCATAATTAAAATTTAATATTTTTTAATTAATTAATTAATTTTTTAATAATTTGATATTTTTATAAATATTAAATCTGAACTATTTAAATTTTAATTTAAAAATTAAGATGAATAGTTAAAAAAATGAAAAGAAAATAATAAGAGTAGAGGACCATGACCAAATAAATTGAAAAAAACATCTGAGAAGAATGGGCATTCGCATTTTTGTGAATTTGATAGTATTTCACAATTACACTGATGCCAAACTGCCAATTTCTCTATCAGTATGATGCGAGTCGCTGAATCAATGATCCTCCTTGTTCTTCGCATTTTGGCCTTGGCCCATGAAATCGTTGACTTTGATCTAGTCTTGGAAGTAATAATTGTTCAATTAGATTCATTTTTATATAAATTAAATGGTAGTAATACTACCTCCGATTCTAATTATAAGATAAAGTTGACTTTTCTTAAGAGATTAAGGAAACTAAATAAGTTACTTAATCATATCATATGTTATGTATCCTTAGATTATATATTAATTTATTAGTTAAATTAATTAGTTTGAAAAAAATTATAAATATAAATACTCTAAAATAATTTAACTAGTTTCTTTAATTTCTCTAAAAAAATCAATTTTATCTTATAATTAAAATCAGAGGGAGTAATATATTTACAAATTAAAGTGTCCAGAGTATAACTCATCATATTTTGACTCAAAAAAAGTGTATAACTCATCATATCATATATAGGATCAAGTATGTGTGAAAAAATTTTGGTGAAAAAAAATGTATGTGTGAAAAAATAGGTATAATTAATAATTGATAATAACAACAATAACTCTGAAAAAAAAACTAATATTTCTCCGATCCTATATATAAGACATAGTTGACATTTTTTAGAGAGATTAACGAAGCTAAATAAATTATTTAATCATATTATATATTGTGTATCTTTAAATTATATATCGGTTTATTAGTCAAAATAATTAGTTCAGAGAAAAAAATATAAATACAAATACTCTAAAATAATTTAATTAGTTTTCTTAATCTCTCTAAAAAAAATCAATTCTGTCTTATATTTATTACTGCAGTGAATATCAATAATTTCTTCCCATTTTATCCGGTTCAGTCGCACATATCAATGAGCACTTTCCTCTGTTTTATAGCAGCTGCCTTGTGGGAATCAGACTATAAATACGGAGAGCGGGCCAAAATCTTGGCGGGTTCCCCCTTTTTTTTTTTTTGGAAAAATTACTGTAAGGTCAAAAAAAATGAAATTATCAAAAAAAAAATATCAATAACAAGTGAGCGCGATATGAATTTATCATCATTTTCAGCACTAACTTGTCATTAAATATTCAAATATTTCAGATATATAACCAATTAAGGAGGCAAAGTACATTAAAAATTCAGATATATAACCCCTGTGTTATGTTAACAAATATTGGTATTATTTGGGCCAAAAAAAAAACAAATATTGGTATTATCATCACGCCGTGATTTCAATAAGTTTTTTTTTCCTCGTATGTGACAATTATGAAGTAAAAATGTATAATAAATGAAAAATAATAAAAAGAAAATACAACAGATTTTTTTTTTTTGAAATTGCATAGTTTTAAATTATATTTGTTATTAAGAATTGATAAAGTGATGACGAGACTTGAAAAAACAATTCCCAATTTATTTTATAAAAAAAATACGTGATTCAAGATTTTGTAATTTAAAAAATTTTTTTTATCATTTTTTATAATAATAATTCATTCAAAAGAAAAGGGGAATAGAAGAATAAGAAATTTGGGTTGCGAGTAATAGTGGGACAAATAGTAGGGATTTGACTTTGAGCCGCGCTGCCATTATGGAATTCGGATTCACAATGCTCATCGCTGTGTATGACCCAATGAAAACGACTCCCGTTTCTTTCCTTTAACCGGGGGTCATTTTTCCTTTTATAAGTCTTTGGATCACGATGTTAATGATTCATATTTAATATATTATAATAATATTTTTATAATATATTAAATATAGATTGTTGAGATCTTGATCTAACGGTATATAAAAAAAATCTTATTTTCTTTTAGGTAAAGGATCGAAGCCTATCTCATGAGAATGACACCATTTTGCTTCTTTCTTGTAATGTCGTTTTCGGATCAATCGAAGTGCTTCTCGGGGTCAATCAATGTGCCCCTCGTTTACTAATATATAATAAAATAAACCAATGGGATGATAAAATAACAAGCAAACACAGTGTTACTTTCTGACTCTTTGAAGTAAATCCACACATAAAGAATCTTACGAGTAATGAGAAATCCAACTAATAGAAAGCTTTTTCTTTCAATGGTTTTATTATAAGGATCGTATGATTATATATCAGCCGCGTAATGCGCTTTTACTTTTGCGTTTCACTTTCACTTTGTGATTTTTTTTTGCCCCCTTCTTGTATCATTTGTTAAGAGCCTCTCCATGGCTCCTTTTCTGACGCCTATCGAATATGTTCATTTTAATGCCCCATATGGCCACTCGACCCACTTACTTGTTTATTTGACTTCCCCGTAATAATACTCATAAGACCAACGGATATTAGACCTAGTAAAATGAGTTAGTCCCTCATAATTTGGTGAACCAAAATTTAAATTCTTATTAGAAAAAATATCCACATTTAGTGTCTGACAGTGCCTCATACAAGATTGTTCCCTATAGAAGGATACATATACTTAGCAAAAAATAATACTCAAAAGATCTCTAATATAAGGTCAATTTATTTAATTACTTATGAACCGGATAAACTAGTATAAACAAAATTGATAAATATTAGAGATAAAATGAATAAAAGCTTTACATTTACGGCCAAGATTTATCCACAAACTAGGCCAATGAGTAGTAAATATTTGATAATTATATTAAATCATGCAAGATTTTTTGTAAATTTTTGTATGACTGGTTGTTGCAACTTTGTGCAAGATTAACGAAGATAGCCAGCAAGTTAAGCAAGATTTTTTTTTTATGCAATCTTTTTTTGTGATTATTTAATTTTAAGGATTCAACACCCAAGCATATTTAACTTTGTGCAAGATCTTTCTATAAAATATTGAAGACAAGTAAAGTAAACACTAAACAGGTAGCTAGGAATATTTATAAGAACAATTGAATCATTTTATAATTCAAGTCAATGGCTAATAACAACCATTAGATTCATAGGCAATTATGTAAATCTGAGGTCAATCATACATTTGGTTTTAATTCGGTGCTTAATGCAACTCACGCCATCATCATTGTGTAAGCAGAATTGCAAAGGTTGACCAAGGTATCAAGTGATCAATTTTAAATTTTTTATTAGACAAGCGCTGTTTTATTGAAGATAATTTTGTTCACTACTGTTAAAATCTAAATACAAACATCTATTTTAAAAATAATTAAAACTTTTGTTTGCGGCCTTATGAAATACTAACACATTTTATTAGAATATTATTGATAATTTCAGTATTTAAATAAGGACAAACCGGAGTGAGTAGTGGACTTTTGACTCAAGAATTACGGAAAGTCGAATCTTAATTTCATACTATATTGTAGTCTAAATAATTATGGGTGGAATAATTAAAGCTATGGATGTTGCTATTGAGAATTGGGTGGCATGGCCGGCATCTTTTCATGAAAAGCCCTCAAATAAAGTCACCGTTTACATTAGGGGCAAAAAAAAAAGGAAAAAAAAAAACTCCCCCGATCTTAATTATAAGATAAAGTTGCTTTTTTTGGAGAAATTAAGGAAGCCAATTTAATTACTTTAGAGTGTTTATATTTTTATTTTTTTCTCCAAACTAATTAATTTGACTAATAAACTAATATATAGTCTAAGGATACTAAAAATATAAACACTCTAAAGTAATTTAATTGGCTTCCTTAATTTCTCAAAAAAAGTCAACTTTATCTTATAATTAGGACCGGAGGGAGTAGCATTTGAAGTTTATAATCCTAAATAAATAATTTTCTATTAAAATGAGTTGTCAAATTGTTAAGTTAATCCTTATATTTTTTTTGCTGGTAAGACTGATTTAAAATTTTAAAGTTGAAGTGATATTTTTTTATCTGTTTTCCAATAAAATAACATATATCCCTCCCCAACTTATCAAATCTTATTTAATGTATATTTGGGAACATTTATTTTTTGAATATAAGTGTTTATTACGCAAGCCAAGATAAATCTTCTCTCACATACTTACTTCGTATACTATGAATTACGATTTATAAGTACTTATTATTCAAAAATAAGTTATTTCAAATGAGCAATATGAATATATCCTGTATTTGTATTTTGTACGAAGAGAAAACTACTCAACACAAAAAGATAAGGCGTTTAAAATGATTATTTCTTAATTATTCTAAGAAACAACACCTTGACCTTGATCATGATTTATTGGTTCCATGACGCTCAAGCAAAGTGTGACTTGGAAAGGGGATAGAGAGGCTAAGTTGAAGAATGTCTGCTGAGAGAAGATATTGCAGTGTGGCAAAGAGTCAAAAATATTGCTGAGAAAGAATCATAGTGTTATTGTGACAACCAAAGGCCTTATAACCTAATAGTATGAATGCTCTCTTATGAGTGAAAAATTGTAAATTCGATCTCACTCATAACTCGTTAGTGTTTGTTCTTATAACTAAAAAAGAGAGAGTATTCTTGTTACAAACACCTTAAGTGGAATTATCTCTAATCTTTACAATTTAATGGCTCTTAGATGAGCTTGGACTTCCCCATTAGGGCCCACTGCCCAAATAGTAACATGTATGGTTCTATACTGCCTAGTCGGGATAGTACCTTTTGCCTTTGGGGCACTAATCAATCTGTCATGTGTTAAAATCTATGGTTTATATGCATGAAGCAGGTACACAAAAATCAGTGCTTAACTGGAAATAATGCCAGGGAGGCTTCATACTGTCGCCCAGAATTAAAAATGCAAATAATAATGGGATCTCTGTGAGAATCTTCAATGAGTTTCTTCATCATGAAAGCCTGCTGAATTGTCACTTGCTCATGTTTAGTACAGAAATGTTATGGACATGGATGCCGGAATTGGCTTCATTGGAACTTACATGGTCTGGTATTATTTCATAGCTTATTACTGACTCCAATATTGAATATAAGACAGTTGACTTTTTTTTAAGAGATTAAGAAAGTTAAATAAGTTATTTAATCATATTATATATTATGTATTATTAGATTATTTATTAATTTATTAGTTCAACTAATTAATTTGAAGAAAAAAATAAAAATACTCTAAAGTAATTTAATTAGCTTCCTTAATTTCTCCAAAAAAAATTAACTTTGTCTATAATTAGGACCGAAGGGAGTATCTTTTACCACTCTTTTTTGCTGTCAGCCTCCTACTTATATCTCTTCATACACTATCATCCGACACTTTGTCTTCTAAATATATAATTTGTTTCTCAAAGTATTCATATTGATTGCATATAATAAGGGGTTTCATAAAACAGTAACTGCAAACTTACAACGGTACGTGATAATAAATGATAATATAGAGAAACCAACATACATTTATTATAAATAATGAAACTAACTAATTTTCTTAATATCTATAAGTTAGTTGTTTAACTCTTAAATTATGGACTGGAGGAAGCAAAATGGTTACTACTCAACACAGTACTCCCTGTCTGAAGTTTTGAATATCTAAGTTGAATTGAAAACAAATTATATCAGTTCAGATTATACAGAGGGTAACCATTATGATTGTTCTTCATTTTTCTTTTATTTGCAAGTATAAGCGCGGCCTTTTTTTTCTTTCTTTTTTTTTTGTGGCTGCAAGAAGTTGGATTTTAAAAGCGCATTATTTTGTGTCTGATCATGGAGGCTATTATCTAAAGTTTACGTAACTACATGGCTGCAAAGAAATTAATTCTTTTTTTAAAAAAAAAAAAAAAAAACCTGCTAGTTGATTATATTGCCAGCCATCTACACCTAGTCTTTGATTCTAACTCAAGTAACTGCCTCCTCAAGAAATTAAAACGCCATTTCATGACAGACATACTCCAATAATACACACTTCTAGAAGTATGTAACTGTGTATCCATATTTATATTCCTACACTTTGAATATTTTGATTTTATCAATTCTTCTAAATTTCGAAGTCCTTATAGTTAATTAGGGGTCATTTTTATTAGAACTATGCTCAATGTGTTGTCTGTGTCACGTATATATATGGAGCTTATTATTGCTAATTTTGAACAGAGTGTTATAAATATTGTGTGTGAGTGTGTCAAAGGAAGAAGTCTCATATAACTTAAGATTGGGAACACCCTAATATACAATTAAATATGAGCTTGAGTTATTAAAAAGACTGATAAAAAGAGTCTTTGAACTGACCATTAGAGATGACCGTTGGAATTTTAATTGACCGGTTTTAATGACATTTAAAAGGTTTTATTACATTAAATTGTCATTAACATCTATTTTATAACTGTCGTTTTAATTGTCATTAAATCGTTGTTAATTGTCATTATAACTCCTTAACGGTCATATGATTTCTGCCTATAAAAGGCAATGTACGGAGTAAGTTCAAGTGTATCGAGGTGGGAGCACCGAGGTCTAGTAATATGGAGGTTGCCGAGCTCCTCTCCTCTCTCCTTTCTTCTGAGTTATACTGATATCTTTCTGCAGTTCTGTCACCCTGCTTTATGCAGGAAGGGTTCGTTTTATCCTGGGGAGTGCCGCTTCCTGATCTACTAGGGGGGTTGCGGAATATCTCCTAAGGACAACGTCCTTGGACGTGACTCAAACTATTTGTTTATTGTATTTCATCAGGTGCTGTGGCTAACAATCTGTACGGTGTGAAGTGGTGACGCCAACAATCTTAGCAGATAACATGCATCGATTGTTTTGGCACTTATCAACGGCAGCGTTATCGAATAAGGAGATCTCTGAACTTTATCCTAATTTAGAACATTTATATTTTCCTCATATAGGATTATGGAGTTGGGTCTCACATTTTCATCTATGATTTGTTTCAGGATAATTTCGTATACTGAACTTTTGAGTGCTTGGTTATAAGTTGGTCAAACTGCATTGTGATGAGGTGCTCTCAAATTCACTTGGTTGATCAAGGAATGAGATAAGTCTAAATACGTTTTACTTTATTTATTTATTTGTGAATTAGATCAGAATCTGATCCGTCGTTGCAAATTCTGCCATATTTTTTGAAATCATGTCTGTGCATTGTGGCTCAATTTTAAACATGATTTCATCTCCTAAATCAAGAAATTGAAAAGATGGTATTTCAAATGTATGCTTTGCAAGAAAAGTTTTTTTTAGATTTTGAAAAAGTGATTACGAGTAAATTCAATCAAGGGATCATATTGTTTGCTGTGTATTTTAAATATGTCATGCATGGCATACAAGATCAAATACAACTCCGGTCCAAGGAACTAAAGCGTGGTTTTTTACAGTAAATGTGCTTGTACATTCTCTTGGTCTAAGTTAGCGGGTGTTTGGAACATCAATTCATGTCTGAAATACCTTATAAATTTTACATGTTAAAATTGCAGGAAAAATGGCTGAGATTGATTTTATTTCCAAATTGTTAGTGCCCATTGATTCGATCTGGAGAAGTTGGTGCAAGTAGAATTGAAAATAAATGATAATAAAAATTTGCACTTCAGTTGAATAGTAATTGCCTTTGGTTTTATTGTTATTAATTCTTTTCCGTTGAGTGGTAAAAGATTACTACTTATTATCATGTATGGTGAATTTGATTGTTTCCCGTGGGAGAACTATTGGGAATTTCACGTAGCTGTCAAGCGTGTAAGCTGGTTTTTATGTGGTTTTATTGGTCTTGGCTAGTCAATATATATTACATTGATTAGATTATTTGTGAACGAAAGTTAAAATCTTGATGGTCTTCAAGTGTAACAGTGAGGGGGTTTACATATTACCATTTAATTATACTATGGCCTTTGATCGCGGAATTACATGCGGGGGTTTTGATTTATCATAAAATTATAATGAGGACTTGATGAGCAGTGAATTGGTAAAGACGAAAATTGTTATTTGCAGCAGATTTCGGCAGCGGACAGATTATTGCTAATAATTTAATACCGTTATTCAGTGTGTGTCAAAATGTAGTTTCATATTGTTGAATTTTGTGACTGTCGTGATGCCCAATTTCCATAGTTGGGATGACAAATACCTTTTTGCTTATTATAGTTTATTGGGTTATCACCAAATATCATGGGGGCGAATTCTAATCTAATTAGAATCGAAGGGGATTATGTGGTGAGATTCTAATTTAATTAGAATTATTATTATAAAGCTGTAAAATATTTTTAAGATATTTGAAAGTGTGGGGGTGCCTAATATATGGGATATCTTATAAATTTTTTAGTTGTTTCTAGCCTCATTTGATAAAGTCAAGTTGAGGTTTAAAATTAATTATATGGAGATTTGGTTATTTGCTGTAGAGAGCAAATTTTGTGAATTATTTGTGTGATGTGAAAATTTAATCATTTATCTAGTGAAGAGATAAATGTGTTTAAATTTCATGATTTGTGAGTATATATTTATAATGGTATAAACATGCATGACTACTGTGAATATTGAATTTTTAATGTAGATGACATATGTGTTATAATATGTCTTACAAAACTATATATTGCTGCCTCATTTTATAAATACAAGATGTATGCTGCAAATAATTGATTGAGTGGAAGCTTACAAGATGTGTGCTGCAAATAATTGATTGAGTGGAGGCTTCGCTATATTTGCTAATGCGAGCAAATTTTGTGGATTTACAAATATTTTGCTTGAAACAAGCATTATGTCGTATGAAAATTTTGATCATTTATCTCTGATAGATAAATGTAATTTTCATAATTTGAGGCTATATAATTATCTTGGTGTGAGGATATATATGTGAATATTTCGTATGACATTAATATGTTATTTAAAGCGATTTTGCAGCTTATGTGGGGTATGCACAAATTGTTGAGAATTTGTTACATTAATATCAATCTGTGTGTTATAGATTATGCTATATGATGATTGAGCATATATACATATATATATATGGAAATAAAATTTTTGAGGGGTACCATAAATATTGGTATCAAGTACAGTGGATTCCCGTTGTATGAGATACACGGATGTTAACTAAAGTTCAGTTTTATCTGAGAAAATCCACTAGTAGCCAAAATAAATTATTATGTGAGTTAGAGTTTGATACTCTGGAATTGGCTAAATTTAGAGGCTAAATTGTTGAAAAACTCTTGACATATTTTTTGGTGGAAAACCGACACTTAATGTTGATGATTTGAGATTGCCAAGTGGCAATAGCCATTGTGAAAAACAATGATGTAAGTGAAAGTTGTTTGAGATATAATGTGAATAAGCTAGCTTGGAAAATTGTGAAATTATCTCAATCAATTTTGTGAGGTCAAAGAGTTGACCCATGGATTCGTTAACAAACCCCGGGAAGAATCAAATTAGCCGAGGGGAATGGGACTAAAGCCAATATGAAATTAACAGCGATGGCAACCCAACCTCTGTGATTGGTGATCCCATGAAGGAGGTTCAATGGGTAAGAACAAGTCGTTTGTTAATTCTGTTAGCACTAAACTAAATGACCAAGTCCCTTCCTATGGCAAGAGAAAGTGCTAGAATGCATTTGGGTGAGGCTGAGCGAAAGCTCTTAATGATTTCATAATCTTACGGGATGATGTGCTCATTGCAGGTACATTTCATGAAATCACCTATATTAATGAGGAGTGGGGCCACTCCTATGAGATTGTGGCGAAATCTCTAGAGCATTCGTTAAATACCAGGACACGCACATGGCCGTTTTAATGTGCAAAACGCGCTAACAGCGGAAAATGTGGGGGTATAATCTAACTCTTAATGCCTCTAGTATACGCCTAAGAGATGAGCGGTTTTAAGTTCATAGGACCACCGACATCTCTGTGTACTAAGTGTTATCAGTCTAGGTCTGGTTTTAAGTTCAAAGGATCACCAGATACAATGGTTATATCCATGTGTGTAACCCAGCTAATGGGACTACGAGCTTCCTTAGACACATGTGGGGGATTGTTGTAAATATTGTGTGTGAATGTGTCAAAGGAATAAGTCTCATATAACTTAAGATTGGGAACACCCTAGTATACAATTAAATATGAGCTTGAGTTATTAAAAAGACTGATAAGAGGAGTCTTTGAACTGACCGTTAGAGATGACCGTTGGAATTTTAATTGACCGGTTTTAATGACATTTAAAAGGTTTTATTACATTAAATTGTCATTAACACCTATTTTATAACTGTTATTTTAATTGTCATTAAACCGTTGTTAATTGTCATTATAACTCCTTAACGGTCATATGATTTCTGCCTATAAAAGGCAATGTACGGAGTAAGTTCAAGTGTATCGAGGTGGGAGCACCGAGGTCTAGTGATATGGAGGTTCCCGAGCTCTTCTCCTCTCTCCTTTCTTCTGAGTTATACTAATATCTTTCTGCATTTCTGTCACCCTGCTTTATGCAGGAAGGGTTCGTTTTATCCTGGGGAGTGCCGCTTCCTGATCTACTAGAGAGGTTGCGGAATATCTCCTAAGGACAGGCGTGACTCCAACTATTTATTTATTGTATTTCATCAAGTGCTGTGACTAACAATCTGTACGGTGTGAGATGGTGACGCCAACACAGGGTCCAAAAAAAGAAGAAGAAGAAGAAGAACGAAGCACTTGCAGCAACTCAAACACTATACATTTTTCTAATAATAGGTAGCATGTCAATATTCTTAAATAAAAATTTGATGAATGCGTTATTTTTTGTTGAAAAAATTATTTAAAAAATGTCGTGGCCTCCCTCTCTCCGACCTCTAGTCTCTACACACCCATCTCATGCATATCATAATTATTACTCATTTCAGTCCTAAATATAAGATAAAATTGATTTTTTTACAGATTAAGGAAGCTAATTAAATTACTTTAGAATATTTATATTTATATTTTTATTTTTCAAACTAATTAGTTTGACTAATAAATTGATAAATAATATAAGGATATACAACATATGATATGATTAAGTATCTTATTTGACTTCTTTAATCTCTCTAAAAAAATTAACTTTATCTTTTATTTAGGACCGAATGGAGTATTTTTTTTATAAAAAAAACACGGTGAAGTGAAGTTTTAGATCTGGATTTATCAAGGTGAGAGAAAGGGAGAGAGGGAGAGATCTGGATTTATGGAGGTCCAGAAGAATGGTATTTTTTTTTATCGCTATAATGATGGGGTTAAAATAAGTGACAAATCATCAATCATCAATCATCAATTTCTTTAATGTGCAATCCTACTAAGTACTAACTACAATTTATAAATACAGTTTTTTACCTATTATATATTGCTAATCATATGATTAATGTTGATCTACGATTCATGGAAATATTAAAAATCCGGAACCCATGTACTGCCCGGGAGTGGAAATTTATTATATTGGAACTTGGTTTTAAAAATAGATGCAGCTGCTGCTGCGATGCTGTGAGTTCCCATAATATATTAATCAAGTGAAATTTTTTAGAGATAAGAAAATATGATAAAAATATAAGTCATGATTTATGAATGACCTGTGTGATTTGTTGTTGTAATTTATATACTATTATATACAATTAATAATATGTTAAAATACCACAAATTTGATTAATCCATTAGGGTTAGCCGAGAAAAATATTGGCGAAATGTAATTAAAAATTATATTATCATTGAACTATAAATTCACATAAAATGAGCATAACACATGTTCATATGTGATTAGAGAACTTAACATAATAAATAAAAAACTTGGGCTAAATTTATTCATAACCATTACAGATGAAAAGAATGAAGCAGAAATAAGATATTTTTTCTTATTATTATGTATACTATTATTTCATTGAACTTCTCATTAGGGAGTATGAGTATGGAAGGCTAAAAAAAAAAAGGAGCATATGAGTATCAAATATGGATAAATTTATAACGTTGTTAAGTTTTAAAACAGATAAAAGAGGGTTTAAAATTTCTCTTCCATTTAATTAAATACTCGCATCCATAATATAAGCCACTTTAACTATTACATTTAAATTAAGATACTCCCTCCGGTCCTAATTATAGGACATATTTACCTAACTTTGGAGAAATTAAGGATAGTAATTAAATTAGTTAATTATATTTATCTTCCTAAAATACCCTTATTTAAAATTAAAATGGCATCTAATTATGTTGATTCTCTGTTTTTTCCAAGGTATTAAAACCCGGACCGGGTATTGAACCGGTCGGGGTACTGGGTTAAGGGTCAGTGGGTCAATCCGGGGCCAAACCGGAGCTAAACCGGGACCAAACCGGTGAGTAATTGAAAATTTTAGGCTTATAGTATGAAATTCTAAAGGAAAAAGTAAAAAAAAATTTTTTTTTTTTAATTGGGACCCGGACCGGACCGGTCTAGTGACCGGTTCGGCGGTTTCCAGTCCGGACCGTCCCGGTCCGGGTCCGGGAACCATGGTTTTTTCTTATACTTCTCCTGTTTCACATACGACTTCTTCAAGCTCTTACACAATCCGGTGTCGTCAATCTCCCTCAACAACTTCCGATATACTCTTATTAAATCTTTTATTAAATTATTATTGCGTTTAATTATTATTGAAAAAGTATCAATAGGGGGTATTTTGAGAAGAAATTGACAAAAATTAAAACTTTATCCTATAAGTAGTACCAAGATCAATTCTAAAATATTATCCTATAATTAGAACCGGAGGGAGTATTATCCTAAAAACGTTTTTTTTTTTTTTTACAAAAGACAAATTATTTAACAACACGATAAAAAGATTCATAAAAAACCACCAACTGATCTTGGGTCAATACCAAATTGGGGTCTCAAAATTTAGAAACAATGACACATTACAACAAACTAATATAAACACTGACCTAACAATATATGAAACACACACACCCACACCCATATATAAAGAATTAAAGATGCATCTAGAAGACCCAAAACACAATTATTACTTCAAAGTCTAGTCAAAGTTTGAGTTCTATCTCAAACTAGTTGTAATACTAGCAAACTTGACACTGTTCAAAATCCCACAGATCAGCATGCGTAGAAACTACCCGATGGAATTTTTGGGCCACATATGCTGGTAAGGCGGGATATTAGTGGAAATTTTAATAAAGTGGACTTAGTAGGATCAAGCTCGATTGGAGGAGGTAAAAAAGGGGTTACAAGTCAGAAGGGTTCACAAAAGAAAAATGATCTTAATTTAGCCAAGGATAAGGGAAAGACGGTTGAAAAGAAGGATGAGAGTGAAGGAGTAAATGAGAGAAGGCGTCAAGTTGGGATGGATATTAATAAGAATGTTACAGAGCAGAAGTGGGTTCCTGTGGGAGATAAAAGACTAACCGGGATTAAGAGACGTGCAAGAGAAAAAATGAACATGATTAGAGGAAAATTACCTTCAAATGATGTAACAAAAGGAGGGGGGATTGGGAACAATGATGGTAGCGAATTGATCTCCTTAAATCCTTTTTCTGTTTTGGAAATCAGGCCTAGTGAATCCATGAAGGCTACTGAAGAATCTCGATTTAATGAAGCGAAAAATCTAAACATGGAGATGGAACAGGGAGACATGCTGCAAAGTAATGGATTGTCTAAGGCTAATTATATCGTGGATCAAGGTATGATTACTACAGATCATCATGATGACCCTTCTTCATTTAAATTGTCTGAAGGTGGGATGGTTAGAGTGGATGAAGATGCTTTGATGGGGGATTCCGCCCCAAAAATCCATAATCTGTCTTAATGAATTTCATTTTATGGAATACGCGGGGCACAGGAGCTCGCCTTTTTCCTAATCTCATAAGGGAAATGTCTCGGTTCCATAATGTGGAGTTTATGGCGATTTTTGAAACTAGGTGCAGTGGGAATAAAGCAGTCCAAATAGCTGGTAAGCTGGGATTTCAATTTGTTCAAATTATTGATGCAGATGGTTTCAAGGGAGGGATTTGGTGTGTGTGGTCAGAAAAGGTGGGGAAAGTTGAGGTTTTAGTGAAGAATCCTCAATTTATGCATATCAGAATCTGTGGGAATGATCGTAGAACGTGGGATCTGACTCTTATTTATGCTAGCCCGATTTTAATGCAAAGACAAAAATTGTGGCATGATCTATTTGAGTTGCGCAATAGGATACACGGGCCTTGGGCTCTTGGTGGTGATTTTAATGCTACTCTCATGACAAATGAAAGAAGGTCTATGGGTGAGAATATTGGGCCAGATAGAGAGTTCATTAATTTTGTTGATGCTGCTGTTCTGAATGATCTCGGGTTTGATGGACCTGAGTTTACGTGGCATAGAACTGATTCTCAGAGCAGAATTGATCGTATTCTTGGATCAAATGAATGGGTTGAAATGTTTCCTAATGCAAGTGTTACTCATTTACCATGGTATAAATCTGATCATCGTCCCATTCTGTTGCGTTTGGAAGGGTTAAGCAGGACAAGTCAGATTAATAAACCATTCCGGTTTATCGCGGCTTGGGTATTACATGATGAGTTTGAAGAATTTGTCAAGGAAAATTGGAGAACGACTGGCGAGTGGAAGGAGACAATCACTCTTTTTTCTGAAGATTGTAGAAGTTGGAATAAAAATGTGTTCGGTCATACGGATAAGAGGAAAAGGGAGATAATGCGTCGTCTTAATGGAATTACTAGAGTGGAGAAACATTATGGGCTTTCTATGGAGCTTCAAAACCTACAAACTTCTTTATGGGGAGAGCTTGAGGGTGTCTTATTGCAGGAATCATTATTATGGGCGCAAAAGGCTCGCTCTGAATGGTCAGTGAGTGGAGACAGAAATACAAAATTCTTTCATGCTAGGGCTAATGGAAGAAGAAAAAGAAACTTTGTTGGAGCTATTCGTAATCAAGATGGAGAATGGGTATATGAAGCGCAATTAATTAAAGAGATGGCTTCTTCTTATTTTACTACTTTGTTTACAGAGGAACCAATGCAGAGGGAGAAAATCCATTGTCACAATACATATCCAAGAATTGAAGATGAAGACCTCTATCTATTAGGTAAAGATATACGGGATGAAGAAGTTAAGGAGGTGGTTTTTAATATGGGAGCGCTGAAAGCGCCGGGACCGGATGGTTTTAATGCACTCTTTTATCAGAGTCAATGGAAACACGTTGGTACATCTGTTTATGGGTTTATTAAAAAACTCTGGGAGTATCCAGAAGATATTGCAAGCATAAATAATACTTTTCTGGTTCTTATACCAAAGAAGGATTCTCCGGAAGAGTTAAGGGATCTTCGTCCTATCAGTTTATGTAATGTTATTTTCAAGATTCTTACCAAGGTGATTGCTAATCGTATAAGGGTCGTTCTTCCAAAAATTATTAGCCCTAACCAATGCAGCTTTATCCCAGGCAGACACAGTTCTGACAATATAATCGTAGCACAGGAGGTCGTTCACTCAATGAGGAATATGCATGGTAAACGGGGATACATGGCAATTAAGATTGATATGGAAAAGGCTTATGATAGGCTGAACTGGAGTTTTTTGGAACAATGTTTGACCGATCTTTCATTTCCTCCTAATCTGGTCAAAATTATTTCTCAATGTGTTACGACGCCTTCAATGCAATTATTATGGAATGAAGAGAAAGGTGATTTATTTAAAACTTCCCGTGGTGTGAGACAAGGGGACCCTTTATCTCCATATTTATTCGTAATTTGCATGGAACGGCTGGCTCACATGATTCAAGATAGGATGGAAACAACGAACTGGCTCCCAATAAGGTTATGCAAGAATGGGCCTCCTATTTCTCATTTATTTTTTGCTGATGATATTGTTTTGTTTGGTCAAGCTTCTGTTTTTCAGGCAAATGAAGTTAAGGCTTGTCTAGATGAATTCTGTGCAAGCTCAGGTTTAAAGGTCAATGCTATGAAGACTAGAGTTTTCTTCTCTAGGAATGTGAATCACAATCGGCGCACTGAGTTGAGCAATATTCTGGGGTTCCAAATGGCAGCAGATCTTGGTAAATATTTGGGAGTTCCTCTGCATCATAAAAGGGTGACTAAGGAGAGCTTCAGTGAGGTTGTTGATAAAGTGAAGAAGAGATTAACTAACTGGAAAGTTAATTCGTTATCTCTAGCTGGACGTGCTACTTTGGTAGGGGCTGTGACATCAGCTATTCCAGCTTATACAATGCAAACGGCATCAATACCTCTTGGTTCATGTGATATGATCGAGAGTAAAAATCGAAGCTTTTTGTGGGGTACAACGCAGGAAAAGCAGAAAATTCATCTTGTTTCTTGGGATACGGTGTGCAAGTCAAAGGGTAATGGTGGTTTGGGATTGAGACATGTTAAAACCCAGAATCATGCATTTATGGCCAAATTAGGATGGAATCTTATCAAGAAAAAGGATGACTTATGGGTAAGAGTTATTAGAAGCAAATATAAATGTGGAAATGATTTAATGCCTCAAATTGATATGCAGAGGATAGGATCGAATACATGGGCAGGGATCAAGGCGGCATGGAGTTTTGTGCAGGAGGGTTCCGAAGTTGAGCAGGGGAGACAGCTTGTTCGATGGAAACACACAAGAAATGGAGAATTCACGGTGAAATCTGCATATAAAGTTATTGCAAATGAAGAAGAGAACCAGGAAGTATTATGGCAGAAAATCTGGAAGCTGAATACTATTCCAAGGTGTAAAACTTTTATGTGGCTAGTTGCTCATAACAAGCTTCTTACCAACGTGGAGAGATATAGAAGAGGCATGTGTGCTGATGATGTGTGCGGTTGGTGTAAGAAGGGTCCAGAAACGGTGCTGCATGTACTTCGGGACTGCACTGAAGCTAAACGTTTGTGGATGGAAAAGATAACTTTGCCAAGAGATCGTTTTTTCTTTGAGCTTAATCTTAAGGAGTGGTTGAACTCTAATATTCGACGCTTGGATTGGGGTGACTGGTTTGCAACTTTATGCTGGTTATTCTGGAAAAGGAGAAATGAACGTCTTTTTTAGCAGAAAAATCAGAGTAATGAGAGCCTACAGAATCATGCTCATGCTATTATATCTAGCATTCAAATGGCAAGTAAAAAACTCGTCGGAATCAACTTACAAGGCACATCAGTTACGGATAGAAGGGCCACTTGGATGCCACCTGAGGAAGGATGGACTAAAGTAAATGTAGATGGAGCATTTTCAGGGAAAACCGGTGCTGGGTGCGGAGGCGTTATTCGAGAGGCTAACGGGAATTTTATTATGGCTTTTATGCACAGATTGGAGTTGGGTGATCATGTTACAGCTGAAATATGGGGTATTCTTCTAGGATTGAAGACAGCTTGGGATCAGGGAAAGCGTAGAGTGGTATTAGAATCCGATGTGAAAGAAGTTATTGATCTGATCAATTGTGAGAATTGCCAGAATCATCCGGACGCTAATACAATAACAGAAGTTCGTTCCATGTTGCAACGAGAATGGAGGATTGAATTGAGGTTCGTTCCAAGAAACGCAAATAGGGTTGCCGACTTCCTTGCGAAAAAGGCAATTTCATGTGTAACGGGGTTTCACCCGATTTTGTATTCCACGCCTGAGTTATCAGCTGTTTTAGAGCTGGATCATTGTATTCCTACTGATGTAGGCTGAGTTTCTTAGAGTTTCCAACTTTATGTATCAAAAAAAAAGAAACTACCCGACAATATCGAGATAAAAAGGGATATGGGAGGATGTCACCACAGACCACCGTCTCACACTGGTGGCTAGTGGCCCACAACGTTGTTAGCTTTTGAGCTACTGAAAGGGTCTTTACATGACCCTACTATAAAAATGAAGTGGGTTGATAAGTGACACATTCACATAGAAATTGTTTAAAAGTGAGTTACATAGTGAGTAGAATGAGTATGTTTCTAAATATTATTTGCATGCACATATCGGCGAGCCTAACACCGAAAACAACCCGAGCGCACACCACAAGACTCCGCCTGAGAGATAATGGAGTAGAGATGTCGACTTTCAGATGGATGGCGAGAAAGAGACGACCCGCAAATACACACCACAGCGACACAATGCAGCACCAAAACTGACCACAAAAAACGCCGAGAAGATGGAAATACAGTGCGGAAAAGCAGCGACACACTACACCGAAGGTCCACAACGCATCACCCAGAATGAAGAGCAGGCGCTGAGAGTTTTCGACATATTGAGTGCAGAACATGAGATAAGGGAAGAGAGAGTGAAGATAATTGAGGGTTGGTGGATTTTTTAAAACGTATTTATTATCCCTAATGGTAAGTTTACTTCTTCTCACCAACCCCAATTGTGATAAGCTGGCAAATGAGGCTTATGAAAAAAAGTAACTTGTCACTTAGAAGCCCAATTAGTTTAAAGCTGTGCCAAACATATATATAAGTCAAAATTTTTTAAAAATCAGATTCAGCCTCTCATAAGTACGTTTGGGAGGCTCAATAACCATCCCAATTTTGCTCATAGAGATTGTTTAAAAGTGACTTATACAGTGAGCAGAATGGGTATGTTAGAAGTTATAGCTTCTAAATATTATTATTCCCTCGTTTACGCTTCAAACTAAATCTGGGATGTATTACAAGTACCATACAAAACCTTACTCGTCTAAGTGCATGTTTGGGAGAGCTTATATTTGGGAAATAAGCCCTTATTACGTAAGCCGAGAAAAAACTCCTCTCACATACTTACCTCGTATACCGTGAATAACGAATTATAAGCACTTATTACCCAAAAATAAGCTCTTCCAAACACACACTAAGAAGAAATAAAGGGCCTTAATTGGGATTGTATTTTACAAGTTTTGAGGCACCGAAATCCAATCGTCGTATTTGTCTTGTGCGTACACTTCAAATCTATCTATAGCTGTTCAAATCAAATTATAATCTCGATCTGCTTTAGCTCAATCACGCTGAACACTTTTTTTAAGAATTTTTTAACTGAGATTTTTAGGACTTTTTTAATTATGAGATTGTGAGTTGAACCACACACTAAATATGTGAGTTATGACGATTTTTTTTTTTAAAAAAAATCTCATGTGAAAATAGTATGTGTTAGCAGGAAGAATCAAAGAGTACTAATAATTTGATTTAGGTCATTTTTCTTTATAAAATTTTTAAAAAGATCAAATTATAATCTATATCTAGAAATCATAGATAAAACATATAGGGAAAATCAGAAGCAAAAAAATTCTATTTGAAAATGTTGTTGGACCAAATGACTTGACATGTTTTTACATGGAGAAGGTACTCCTGTTCAAATCTACATTTTTTTTACCCATAAGATCTTTAAGTATATATTTTTGTATCAATTTTCCTCAAAACAAAGCCCCCCCTCTTGTAACTCCTATTTTTCTTAGAAAAGTCCAATGAACAAAAAATCGGATCGAGTAATGAATTGGTCATAACACATGTTTAAGGATTAATGGGTTAACCGGAGTCTAACAAGTAGTTGAATCAATCATATTAAAATATTATAATTTATTAGTAGCAATATATATTAATATATTTTTAAGCTCCTACATATAAAAATGAACATTTTTAGAAAAAAATGCTTAAAATCTATTAGTATTAGTTATAATGCATATACTTATGTAATGATATCTCATTTCCTATAATTATTATATCTTTTTAAATAATTTTTTTCATTATCTTCTTCAATTTTTTAGATTTGTTTTTTCTTTACCTACTTTTTTTTTATTTTGGTTTTAAACCTTCCATTTTTTCCAAAAAAATAGCACAGAATAACATTAAAAAAAATATAAAAATAAAACCGATTCAACCAGTTGAACCACTAGTTTTAACTGGTTCAGATTGGTCCAACCGATCTCATAGTTCAATAAGTAAATTAGACTAAACCGCCGACTGATTTCCAGTTCAACCAATCAAACCAGCCAGTCCAATCCGATTTTTTATTCACCGGAAAAGTTTACTATAAATTTAGAAGGAAAATTAGTTTTAAAATTTTTTTATCAATAAAAAATAAAATTATGTTTTTACTTTTTTTAATATAAAATTTTATCTATTATTTTTTAAAACAAAAGATTACCCTCTGGCGCAAAAAGTGACCCCCATTTTACATCTTCCAAGGCCAATACACTTGACCTTCACTAAAATAAACAGCTAATTTTCATTCTCTTTCTCTCTCCGACCAACCAATATCTTCCCGCTTTCCCTCACGCTCTGTCTTCGTTATCACAATTCTCTCATCATTTGTCAATCATAAATCCATGATCCCTTGGCTTGCGTACATCTTCCTTCCATTTTCTCTCATCCTTCTCACGTTCAATAAGCCACAAGTTTTCACGTACCCATCCATCGACGAATCGCAATGGTACTTCAATCCGAACAACTATATTTCTTCCCTGAGTTTTAGCTGCGCAACCCTATCTTCAGTACCTAATAACAATGGCTCTGACCGTGATACCCCTTCAATCTTTAGTTTCTAGTTTTGCCCGACGACCTTTCATCAGAATATTCTTCGCCTTCATCCTCTGCTTTCTCTTCTACGTCGTGTTTTTGGGTCTTGGTGTTTCTGAAGACAACCCTCAACAATTCTTAGAAATCTCTGACTTCCAATTCTGCCCTGGTAACTATACAAATTACTGCCCCTGTCAGGATCCGCGTAGGCAAAAGCGGTTCTCCAATTTTATGTGGTTTCGTAAAGAGCGTCATTGCCCGAACATTAATGAAAGACTGAGCTGCTTGATTCCTAAGCCACTGGGTTACCGAAAGCCTTTTCCGTGGCCTGAGAGTAAGGACACAGCTTGGTTCAGTAATGTCCCTTTTCCGAAACTTGCGGAATATAAAAAATCTCAGAATTGGGTCAGATTGGAAGGTGATCGTTTTGTGTTTCCTGGCGGCGGCACTTCATTTCCCGACGGAGTTAAGGGTTACGTCGATGCTCTGAACCGTATTCTGCCACTGGATTCTGGCGATATACGAACAGCCCTTGATGTTGGGTGTGGGGTAAGCTTGGCTTTTCTGTTCTGCGTTTTCTTCTTCTTCTTTTTTTTTTTCTGACAACTATGTCGAGGTCATATCTTTGATTTTTTTTTTTTTAATTAACATTTCCTTCTTCTACGTCGGTTGATTTTGGTGAATGCACGAAGGATAAGGTTGCGTGTTCTTGTTATTCCTTAAAGGATTAGGAAGTTTAAACAAATGATTATTGAAGAGAAATTCATTGAATGATTTTATTGTTGTTTATTCATCTTGTTTCATTTTGAAGCTTTTGACAAATGAGGCCAGTATAAATTATTAAAATGAATCACTTGTAATTTATGTTTTTTATGGATTTGTGGAAGTACTGAAAATGTGAGGATTTTGAATAATATAAATTTCTACTAGTACTTGTGGCCTAAACAATTTCTTGATTCAAACAACAACTGCTACTTAGCTCATTCATATACAGTGGATGAATTTAAACTTGAAAGGGGAGCAACCTACCTGTTTGCTAATGACAGAATATATAGGAATATTTAACAACTAAAATACAGGGTCGACCCACTTATATAGTGTAGCAATAATTTTGTCCTGTCCTTATGACTATTGATCTGAGAATTAAATTCTATCTGCAAATCCTAGTTAATCTTGAAACAACGTAACGTATCTTATTCTTGTCATCACTCATAGATTTAGAAATTTATTCATACAATTAATTATTGAAGTGAATTGTCTAGGAAGAAGAAAACAGAGACAGAGAAGGAATGACTTACACACACACACTAATTTCTCTTTGAGGGAAAAATACAGAGCCAGAGAAGATATGATTCTTATTGTTGCTTACTCTTCTTGTTACATGTACTGAGAATTCTTATTTATGCTTTTGCCAAATGAGGCCTTGCATTTGATTAGGTTTATGTTTTAATCTCTAGACTTGAGAATTTCCTGGTGTCTTCATACTTACACATAAATTTTTATCTTGAATGTGCATTGTTACAGGTTGCAAGCTTTGGGGCATCACTAATGGACTACAATGTCTTGACAATGTCGGTCGCACCAAAAGATGAACATGAAGCACAAGTACAGTTTGCCTTAGAAAGGGGACTTCCAGCGTTGCTTGGAGTACTAAGTGTTCATAGGCTACCATTCCCTTCAAGATCATTTGATATGGCTCACTGCTCCAGATGCCTTGTCCAATGGACTGCTTATGGTACTTATTGCTTGAACTTAATCTTACTAGTTTTAACTAAGCCTTGAGGAAAAAATAATGAAAGAATGCTCTCTGTGTTCTTGTCATGGAGAAGTCCGACTACATATTTAATCAGAAGTCTGAGATTACAAAACTTTATTCCAGCTAGTGGTGTCTAATACTTTGGTTTAATTCTTTATAGATGGTTTATATCTTTTAGAGGTTAACCGGCTTTTGCGCCCCGGTGGTTATTGGGTACTGTCTGGGCCGCCCATAAATTGGAGGGAAAACTACAGAGCGTGGGAGAGAGAGCGTGAGGCTTTGGAAAGGGAACAGAACACTTTAGAAGACCTTGCCAAGAGAATGTGCTGGAAAAAGGTTGCTGAGAGAGATGGTTTTGCAGTATGGCAAAAACCCACAAATCATATTCACTGTGTCCAAGTGAAAAGGATATGGCCATCCCCTGCGTTCTGCAACTCTTCTGATGCTGATGCTGGTTGGTAAGTTTCTTTACTTCAAGTTACCATATTCTTGGAATAGGGACAATGACATGGAAAAATTTGAAATCCTTCGTTCAGCTAATTTTCTGCTCATTTACCTTTTCTATATATGGATAAAAACTTAAGTGAAGTTTCTTAATTAGGCGTTTGTTATAGGTTTTCAAAATAAACTACACTTGGAGAAACATTTTGCAAAAACCCAAGTTTCTTACTATTGGTTTTCCTTTTCAGCATCCTTGTTGCATTAAATTTGTGATTTAGAGCTTTGTGCCATGTTTATAAATCCTTGATTTATTGTCATGAATTATTCAACAGGTATACAAAAATGAATCCATGCATTTCTCCTCTTCCAGAGGTGAATGATATTCGTGAAGTATCTGGTGGTGCTCTTGAGAAATGGCCTGAGAGGCTAAACACTGCTCCACCTAGAATTAAGAGTGAAACTAATGGTGGGATCACAGTCACAGACTTTGATGAAGATACACAGACATGGAAAAGGAGAGTATTGTATTATGAATCCATTCTGAAATCATTGTCTACCGGCAAGTATCGAAATGTTATGGATATGAACGCCTACTTGGGGGGATTTGCAGCTGCAATGGTGGCATACCCAGTTTGGGTTATGAATGTTGTTCCCTTTGATGCAGCACACAACAATCTTGGTGTTATCTATGAGCGCGGCCTAATTGGGACTTACATGGATTGGTATAAACAAACAGCTTCTTAGCTACACTTAATTTTATTAGTTGCAGTTTGTTATAAAATCAAACTGGATATTGTCTGGGTATTTAGAGTTGGATGATGATATTAATGTTTTTTTAATGTTTGCAGGTGTGAACCCTTTTCTACATACCCTCGAACATATGACTTAATACACGCTTCTGGTATATTCAGTATGTATATGGACAAGTAAGTTTCGTATTACAGCAGATTGTTTGAGCCTGTTTACAATTTCTAATGCTCACAATTGTCTCATGGTTATGCATGATGATTAAAACAATCTGTTAGTCAATGGAGATTTTATTATTTTGGTAAATCAAGAATTGTGAAGATTGAGGTTGGATCTCTTACCCGTCTTTGCAATAGCCAGAATTCTTCAAAATAAATCAATTTTAAAAGAAAAAACGGACTAGCACGTGATTGGATTTGTCCTGTTCAGATCTTCAGAACTCGCCCTTTTTTATAATTCTGCTTCTGATACGTTCATGAATGTTAATGTGAATTCACAGGTGCGACATTACTTACATACTTCTTGAGATGCATCGAATTGTTCGTCCTGGAGGAACTGTTATCATCAGAGATCATACAAACTTAATTGCTAAAGTAAAGAGAATAACGGATCATATGAAATGGAAAGGAAAAGTATTGCGGAGTGAGAATGGGCCTTCTGATCCTGCAAGGTTGCTGCTTATTGACATTTCTGAGTAATTGGTCGTGTAATTAGTCTTGTTACTGGCTGAGTAATTGGTCGTGTAATTAGTCTTGTTACTGGCAGAAAAATGTGACTTACAAGTGATAAATCATCCTCGTATAATGTCCCGAACAAAGGAAATCTTGGTCAACAAGCAATCTCATTTGACAAGTACGACCAGCAGTTTATACAGTTTTATGTTATAGAGATGTTAATTGTCTGAGCTATTGCTGAGGAGGTTCTTGGAAGATCTTGGGTCAATTCAGATGGTTAGAAGCAAGAGAAGATGAAACCTTTAGTTCTGGGTTGCAATGGCTCTCCCGAATCGAGTCGAGGATCCCTGTGTTTCATTCTCACACATTTGTAAATGACATGTCTAGATTCAGATAGTTGTTAGTTTTAGTTTACTAATGATTATTACGGATTCATATTGTTTTATTCTTGTGACTTGAATAAAGGTTGACGCTTCACAGGTTCTAAGCCGCTCTTTCAAGTTTTTAACAATTTGTTAAAATATTTGATTTTCACATCAATTATTATCTTTTCTGACTGGTGTTTTCCCACCTCACACTAATTAGATCGATAAGAAACGAAAGTAACATTGTTTTCTATAAAAAGAAACCGTAAGAAAAAAAACTGTTAATAGAGACAATAACATGGAAAAATTTGTCCTTGTTGCGTTCAGAAGTTCAGTAAGTTTGGAAATGGACTCGTCATCACAGTGGTAGAGATGAAAGCATGGCCTATCCTGACAGAAAGGCGCAGGTTGGATTGACAAAATTAGAATCTTATTAAGGTGGGCTTTTTAGCCCGTCTCTGTTTTTTTTTTTTTGCTCACTATTTTTATTTTGCGCTTAATAAAGGAAAATTTATTGTTTTGCATCTCATTTAAGCATAACTTCACTTTATGTTAGTGTATAAAAACCCCCATTTAGTATTGCAACTCACGAATTAGTCTCCATTAGCAGGTTTACCATATTGGAGGGGAGAGAGTGTCAATAAATTTTAATAAGTCAGAAAACATCACATCATCACATGTTAGCAGTACATTGCATCAATTCACGATAATTGGTTAAATTTTAATAAAGTCAGAAAGCAAATCTAGGAACAGGGATATTCCTAGTATCAGGGTTATGGAACCGGACCGGACCGGCCGGTCCGAAAACCGGCGAATCGGCCGGTAAATCGGTCCGGTCCGTTTTTCAATTTAAAAAAAATATATATTTTCTTTAGAATTTCATATCATTAAGCGTAGAATCTTCAATTTCTCACCGATTTGGTCCCGGTCTAACTCACTGACCCTTAAACCAGTATCCCGACCGATTCAATACCTGCTATCTACATACCATCCTACCACTTTGAGATGTACCCTACAACTAAAAAAATAACATCATGCATAACTAATGTTTGGAACGATGTTATAGAATCAACAGTGCTCTGTCATACAGTACATCTTAATAAAATAATTGATAGAACAAATAATATAGTTCTATTTTCAAATTTATCATTTTAATAATTAAAGGATATGGAGATAATTTAACTCAGATTTTAAATCACTGATTATGATGTATAACTTAATATATGATTTGTTAAGTTTACTAACCCAAATTATAATTCAAATTAGGGATATATCAGGTTATCCAAATTAGAATTTGTCAAGTCCACTCACGATCACATCCTGTTTCACTAAGCCAACTTTCGGAAATTCCGACCTAATAAAACAAACAAAGGTGAAAAAGCAAACTTGACAACCATAAATACAATAACCTCCACTATGAGAAACCTATCAATCTCCACATCCTGTTGCTGTAACTCATGATCAATAAGGGTATGTTTGTTATAGCGTTGAGATTGTTTATAAGCTATTTTTTACGTAAATCGAGATAAAACTCATTTCACTTACTTACCTTGTATATCATAAATCACGATTGAAAAGCTGCTTTTAAACATTTCAATCACTGTTCCAGACGAGTACAATAAAACCGAGTTTCCCACGGAAGCCTGTAGAAACAGACGGTGGCTGCAAAAAAATCTACAGAAGAAATCAGAGAATTATTCTCAAGAAAGTCCTATTCTTTTTGTCTTTGTGTGTTTGGTATCACTTATTACTGGACAATAAGTCCTTATTACGCAAGTCGAGATAAAACTCTTCTCACATACTTACCTCGTATACCGTGAATCACGATTTATAAGCACTCATTGCCCAAAAATAAGTTATTTTAAACGAGCACATAATTCTGACTTATTAAAAATAACTTAATAGAAAAGTCAGTTTTTGTAATGTGATTTATGTTTGGATGAACGATTTATTTTTGGACAATAAGTGTTTATAAATCGTGATTTACGGTATACGAGGTAAGTATGTGAGAGGAGTTTTATCTCGACTTACGTAATAAGTGACTTAATAGAAATGTTGTTGCTCGTTTGGAATAGCTTATTTTTGGGTAATAAGTGCTTATAAATCGTGATTCACGGTATATGAGGTAAGTATGTGAGATGAGTTTTATCTCGGCTTGCGTAATAAGAACTTATTTTCTAAATTTAAGTGATCCCAAACACACACGTAGTGAGGAGCTTATTTAATAAGTAACTTATTCTACCTGTAATGCAATTAAAATAAGCCAAATCAGACACTATAAAAACGGAACACGTTTTTATTTGGGCTTATTACCTAAGAACATATTTATTTTTGCCAAATAAGCTAAACCAAACACACCCTTTTCCTCTTAGGGTCCGGATCGTGAATTTTGCCCTATTAAAATTTGATCAATTATCATGAATTGATGCCATGTACTAACATGTAGATGATGGGATGTTATTTGCCTAAATTGCTCTCTCGACATTTTCTCCCATCCAAAGTTATCATAACAGTATGAGTTATGAAGAAAAAAAAAATTGCCCCATTAATCTTTCTCTCAATTTCATTTCTATTTTATTTTTTCATCATTATAATAGATTGGAAAAATCGTTCAAAAATACCTTTGGGAGAAATTAATTATTGAATGCTACCAAGTGTGCAAACGATCTTCCGTTGTGTGCAAAATATCTGTTATTCATGTGCAATAAATCTTTCAATATAGCATTCAGCAATTAATTTACTAAAAAAGTATTTATTCACAATTATATCTAATAAGTTGTAATAGTTGATATTGAATGCTATGTAATTTATACGTAGCATTAAATATCAATTATTAAAATTTAATCTAATAATAAAGATTTTAAATGAAGAGAAAATGGGGAGAGATGTCCGTGGGATATTCATTTACCGTCCTATGAATGATGGTGACAAAATATACCAAATAAATTAAATTACAGTGCTATAGACGCCCTCAATATTACATTACAGTTCAAATTTGAATGACTCGGATTTACATAACCATCGCAGGCAGATTAGGCAGACTCACAACTAGGTCCCAGCCCTAAGGAATATGCCCACAAATTTAAGAAAAAATGCCCTTAAAATTTTAAAAACATAAATCGACGTGTCTAATTTCAATAATCTCGTATCATTGTGCATCATTTAAAATGAATTTGAGAGATGTTACGTATTTTTTCATACCACCCCTTGCTCTTTTTGACCTTTTAAAAAAGTTATCTCAACACCCCTTGTTGCCCATCAGAGCTCTGGTGCTAACCGTTATGATTTTTTATAAGCCCTCTACCAAAGAGAGAATCATAAAAAGAAAAAATATAATCAAACATAAAAATAAACTACATTACCTAGAATTAAAGGATGTGTTGTTGGAGGTGAGATTTCTCCTAATGTGTAGGAAAAAATATTTAACTAAGAAAGGAGATTAGGCGTACCTGGACGAATCCATGTTCGGATCCGGGTCAAAGCTCCAATACTCCATACTTGTGCCCACACAATTATTAGACTACTAGAGCCTAATTGTGATTTGCACAGCAGATCACCAGAACCAGAAAGATGGTAGGAGAGAAGGGAATTGCCAGAAAACTCAATGGCGGGGCGAATTGCAATTGAGGAGGCACACCCTATTTATAGTGGTTTATGGAGGCCACTAATTAGGAAACGTGTGCACTCCTTCTTGCCCTCAAAGACAGGAATTAATTGTCTCTCAATTAATTCCCTAATTATGGTGATTTGTTCATCTTTTAACAAATCCATAATTATTGCTAAAATATTCCCAAATCTGCATTTTATGCTGATTTTATTCTTATTTGATTAGGCTACTTATTTCCTAATCAAATAGTCCGGCCCATCAAGGGAGGACTTGGACCCAAAGTCCAACATCTCCCACTCGCACTTGATGGGCCTCCCATCGTGCGTGCGTTACTCTTTCTTGTTTCATACTTGGCGTCTGCCGTGACTGCGTGGGCAAAAACGTCTTTCAGATTTGGTGCTTGTGATACTAGAAATCCTTTATATCGGACCAGCATCCAAGGACACCCTTTATATATAACCGTAAGTTATATGTTCATTGCCTCATATGCCCCAGATTCTCCCATACATATTGCTCATGGCATATCTAATCCCTCTCGAGTTAATATGTTGATTAACTCAGATTGCCTTCCACGCACATAGTATCCGCACTTACTAGCTACACATAGAGCTAGTAAGGGGTCGACCACAGATACTAGTACATCTTATGTATCTAGGAGTAAATCTTCCTTTTTGACTAAACATCAATCCATCTTGACTTGGTCGCTTTCTTAGTTTTCACTCGTCTGACCGAATCGAGTGTGATCATGGAGCTTCAGCTAAAGTAGCTGTCACCAAACCAAGCTTTCATGATGCCGCCTAAGTCTTAAGGGCATCGTGGAAGGATTCTTCCTTCCTGGGACTCACACTGTGGTGAACTAGGGATCTTTCACCCACATCCCGTGTTGCTGTTTAACTCTCAAGCACATGCAGTATGAATTGCATGCTACAGTGAATGGTTTAAGGTGTACGTCGATTTCTTTATCTTTCACCGTACAGACATTAGTTCCAAAATGTACTCAATATTCGAACCAGAACTTTCTTTTTCACAATATCTCTTTTACAATCTCATTTGTGAAAAAGAGTTCTTTGCCTGGCTACAGGTCTATATTCATGCTTCGATCCATTTTCTGTGTATATGCACACATGTAGATCTCATCTCAGTCTAACTAAGGCGACTCAAACGCAAAGATTCTTCTCAACTATCTCATGGTGATCATTTGCTCGTCTTACATTCCCATGCCCCTACAAAACATGGGAAGACGGTTGTTCGTGTGAGTGAACCAACCTCTTTTGACCTGTACGACATACAAAGCTGTATACCTTTATGTATTTACTCATAACATACATACCATTTCTTTTATCTTTATATAAAAGAAGTTCACGACCTTATATTTTATTTGCGCCCCTAGATTTTCATTAACTCAATGAAAAATAAGCTATGGACTCAATAAGGGGATCTACCAATATCTTGTCAGTAGAAGGTCATTAAACTATCGCTTTCCCTCTTTGAAAGCATATCTCTCATAGAGATGTATCAAATAGGTATGTTTCGCCTTGCTGTGATACTTAGGATCCTCATCATAAGATGTTATCGTTTGGATCCTTCTATCCACCATTCATTCCCAATCTCTCATAGGAATTACTTTAGCCATATGGCACTTTGAATGATGGCAGAACACGCCCTGCGTTCTATTTCCATGGATAACAGGAAAAAATACTTTGTATATTTCCTTACTCCATCACCATTTGTCTAGGTCTTGCATTGGAGTATCCTTTCAGAAAGGAAAGTTGTTATCTTGACAACTTAATCCATGGTTATTCTCTTAACCCGTTTCACAGCAGGACCAAAAAGCAACTTCCAAGTCTGACCCAAAAACATTTGGTCTTATGTACACCAATGTGCACATTCATATTACCAACTATAGTCTCACATGGGACTCTATCCACCTTTCTTATGCTGGATTCCTCATAGGACATGTAACCTCTTTAGGTTTATGCCCTTGACTTTAGGGGTGTCTATGGGTTTGCAGTTTGACATCCTAAGATGTCTAAGGAGTACACTTGTACATGTCTTAGGTGGAAAAGACTATATTTTTCTTGTGCAACTCCGTTTATCTTGTCATTCAAGATATTTGTTCAACCCATGACTTTCTTAACTCAGAATTTAAGGATTCTCTGATCCTTTATTCCTTTGACTCCCTTGACACTTGTTTCATATGTCATTTGACAAAGGATGACTTCACTAAGAATCATCACTAGACCATTTGGGACTTATGTAGTGTTCTTCGATTATTTCGAAGTTGGTGAGGCTTTCACCTTGTGAAAACCTCAAAATACTACTATTTGGGTGATTGTTTCTACGAAGCCCTCAAGCTGCTTCATGTAGAGTTCATCATCCAATTTCCAAAATTCTAAATTGGAAGGTGGTCTTTACATCATCTTGATGCAATTTCAAGACTAAGTTTGTTTGTCATAGCCAAAGTTCAGAGTTAAAACGCACAACGGACAACCTTCCATTGTATTACCCCTTAGCCACTAAGTGTTTTAGGTTCTACATGCCCCCAACAGATTTGAGAACCTACTTGTTCCCAATCGCCTCTTGGCTAGGTGACAAATTACCTAAACACGTATTTGGATTAAAAGAAGAATCCAAATCCTCCTGCATGACACTTTGCAATTCATCTTAGCAGGTCCTTCTAGTGTCTTTCAGACACTTATAGGTACTTATCATCACCTTCTAAATGATGAAAGGAGCATTCAATCCATTAGGGAATCTATCCCTTATAGTCATTCGCTAGATGATAATTTGCTCCGATGTGGATTTCATAGGATTCTCTTTCTATGAATAAGTGAGGTAATTCTCTCGTGACTTACCTCTTACATTTTTCATTGTGAAAATGGTCTCAATTCTCCCACTCGGATCAGTGAACTTAGAAACACTTGGTTATTCCTTGTCACTTGTGAACCTCTTAAAGAGATTTATTATGATTAATGCTCATTTCCTGCTAGGAAATCTGGGTTTTATGAACGTTGTGTCCCAAGGTTTTATCTCAGTCACTGAACCGCCATTATTTTCACTAATAAAGACGTGTCAGTGCAAATTCTCATGTCATCTCACAAAGAGATACCTTGTGTACCTTAACCCTAATCTTCCTTACTTATAGGAATAATTATGAATATAAAGTTGATGACCCTTATGGTCTTAACGAGCTTGGCCCTGGTCTAAGGCCCATCTACGATTCATAGGGTAAGGTCTTGACTGACATAGAGGGCATTTGGTTAAGTGTGAATATAATAGCTATGAGTCTACCTACCAACATATGGTTGGTAGCATCATTGATGCCATTATGTTCACAACCAAATCAAAGGAGAGGTCTAACTCTCTATTTCAACAACTCTATTATGTTGAAGGGTTCTAGGTATTGATAGTTGCCTAACAATGCCTTTCTTGCACACAAAGCAGCTTGAACTAATCACATGGGTGTCTCTAACCCTTGTTAGTTCAAAAAAGGTCTTTTCCTTTTAGTTTAACTGATTCCTAACTAGTTCAGCCATTATCTAACAGCTCCACACTTACCAAAAATCAAGTAAACATTACTGTATTTCGAATAAACGTCCATAACGTTAACGAAACACCAAGCTCTTTGTGTTTTGCCCTCACATTCATTGGTTCACTAACGTCATAATTTGCCAATTGCAGTGGATTTTCTCAAAAAATGTTTCTTTGTCTTTCTTGCCAGGTAGAATAAGTTTTCAACTTGTTCATAAGGGTATTAACCCTTTAGCACACGTTATTTAGCAAATACTTCTTTGCTAGTTTGATCATTCCCTTTGATCAAGGTGTATATCTGGCAAGAAATTGAATCTTTTATCCCTAGAAAAGAAACATCAAAATCCAACAAGGGATTTGAGAATCATAGTCCCATCGATCCTTAACTAAAGAGATTACAAAGATGTGATTCTGTCAGTTGCAATTGCATGGAGTGAATCAGGGTGGTTTATCTATGCAGAGTTAACGTGCAAGTTTCAATCCCTTGATTCTATCTCTTTATTGCTTTGCTTTTGACATGAAGCCATATGCTTCTGTGAAACATCCACAACTCATGTGGATTGCTACTTTTACAACCCTTAAAAGGTTTATCAATGTAGCATTTCATCTTTTGCAGAAATCATTGACCTCTTCTAGATCAAGTTTTCCTCATGGGTTCCTTGCCCTTAGGCATGGAGGATGAATCCTCTCATTCTTTAGCTAAGTTCGTCTGACTGATAGATCTTGAATCCTTCAGTCTTTCACATTCAAGTTCAATGTGGTGAATCACATTGCTGAAGGTTACAATATGCATATCAGAGGCAATCTTTACTTTCGTATACGCCCACTCACTGGAAGACATGGCTCACTCCCACTCATTGAGAGACATAGCTTCCTCCTACTCACTAGGAGATGTCTTATCACAACATACACTTGTTGTTTGTTAGAAAGAACTTGGCATTTAGTTTGTCTCAACTTCTTAGTTTGACATTTGCCTCAAGTGTTGCCTAAACAACATGTTAGGACTTAGTACACTATGTTAAAACTTAACTTAGTTTTAACTTTATGGAATAAGATCACTTATTTCCAGTGTTCTGGAAACCGGACCGGACCGGCCGGTCCGGTTCCCATTTAAAAAAAAAAAAAAAATTTTTTTTTACTTTTTCCTTTAGAATTTCATACTATAAGTCTAAAATTTTCAATTTCTCACCGGTTTGGTCCCGGTTTAGCTCCGGTTTGGTCCCGGTCTGACCCACTGACCCTTAACCCAGTACCCCGACCGGTTCACTACCCGGTCCGGGTTTTAATACCTTGCTTATTTCACTATCTTCCAACAATATCCACACGGCTTGGATAAGGTTACATTGCTCAAACCAACATAAGTTTAAGCAATGTTGTTCTTTCTATGCTTGATAGCATAAACCTCTTGTATCCTTCAGTTACTTCAGCCTCTAAATGCTGAAGACTAGTTGGTAGGATATCCCTGACATCTCATTCTTCTTGAATGAAAGAGATTTGAGAGTTTTTAACTCCACAGATATCTCTATTGAGCTTGTCTTCATAAGCTCAGTCAAATAGACTTGGTCATAATTGGTCACTTAGACGATTATGATATACAAATCTTATTTGTTCAAATAAGACAAAGGATAATTAGATAATAAGTTCACTAGTTTCATGTTCAGGAGACAACTATGTTGACTCCCATCCCAATCATACTAGTTAGCTCATCACCCTTTTAACCACAGTCTTCATTTGAACACTTTCCCCTTTGGATTTCTAGACGCATTCCAGAAAAACTCCCACTCAATCAAAGAGCAGTTATATTAACAAGATAATGACACATTATCATCTAACTGGCATGAATGTTCAAGAAAACAAGAAGAGAATATACTGAATTCAATTCTATAAACTAACAGAGAATTTAATCTTAAATTCAATGGGAAAAAACAAGAACATTAAAAAATTTAAGCCTCATATCATTGTCTCTTAACTAGGTTCTCCTTCTCATAGGCCCTTCTAACCATATTAACTTATGTAGCGTCTAGCTACAATTTCAAGCTCCTCTTTGCCATGTCTACATCCACTCATTTGGATGTATTTGTAGCATACCTCCCACTTGATGAGATGATTCTCACATCTCTATCTCTCTCGTCCTTTGTCACAACACATGTGATAAAAGGTTGACTTTTAGAAGTCATTGCTTCAACATTTGGGAAGACTTATTATTATTCAATAATCATTGAATAATTTTAAGTTGCTGCAATTTTTCAGGTTTTATCTCTAAGAGTTTGAGTCAAGGTTGGATAGGATTTTATATTCAAAAACTCATTTGAATAATCCCTTACTTTTAAAGAATTTTGCAACATTAACCTTATGTTGTAGTTGAAATACTCTTAATAAGTAAGTCAATTTGTCCCAAAAATAATAGAACCAACATTGATTCAATTCCAACGTTTTTGGGACCCTCTAAGTGCACATAAGGACATTTTTGACTCAAATCATATCCAAACGTGCTTCAAATATATGCAAATTATATATCAAATTGAAGCTCTCGAATTTAGGGATTTTTAGGAACCAACCACATCTCAATTAGAGGTCCCACGCGCTCTCACGCCCCCTAGAAGGTGTCTGGATGAAAAAATCCTGAAAAATTGGAAAATTCCAGAATTGGCCACTCTCGGCGGTGGCGCGTGACGTACACGCGCCGCCTTGCGGCCACCAGCCGGCGACACGCGCCGGCCCAAACGACTCCACGCGCCGTCCTCTCTCCGACGGTGTTTTCCACGTGTCAAACGGAGACCCCAGTGGGCCCCACGCGCCATGTGTCCCCCTTTCCCTTTTTTGGTCAACAGTCAACGGGTGACTGTTTGACCGTTGACACTGGTCAACCGTATCACGTCACCAATGACGTGGCACTGACGTGTCTCGGTCAACGGATGACGTGGGCTCGTTGACCGATGCTGACGTGGCGGTTGACGCTGATGTGGCGCCCTCTCATTGGCGCCACGCGTCATTGGTTGACTGCCACGTCATCGTCTTCAACCTCCAGCCTAGTCAACCCGACCCGGTTGGAGCTCCGACGGGTCATCGCGACCCACCAACTTCGGGAGGCCATATCGCCCTCGTTTTAGCTCCGTTTTTCGCGTTCTTGGTGTCGTTGGAATCGTAGTTCGGCGAACTACAAGTCCATGGCATTTATTTGATCTTAAAACCTCTATTTCATTGATCAAATCACGAGTGAAGTTGCGGCGGCGACTAACGACCCGCGAACTTCTTTCCTTTGTTTCTCCCTCATCCGGACTCCGTTTGACGCTTTCTAAGCATCGTTGGAATCGTCTCTTCGAGATCTACACATCCATGTCCTTACTTTGGGCAAAAACACCGAGTTTGAAACACCCAATTTTTCTCGATGTTGTCGGCGCGACGTAAACCGACGTGGATGTGTGTCCTCTGGGTTTCAAAGGCTCTTCTAACCTTTGATGAGTTAAAGCTTTTCGTTTTTGAATCCACATAGGTTCCAAAAGGTCTCCTTTAATAAGATCGAAGAGATGAGGAGAAGAGAAGAGAAACGAATATGTATATATATACTCATGCGCACGCATATATATATGTATACAATAGTCAGAGGAGCAGAGAATCTTCGACTAGTATGCATTCAACATATATTCATAACACCCAGCAAAATATATATCATGTACATGCATGAGGCTTTCAAAACATGCAGAGGCTTAAAAACATATATGTACATGTTCACTTTTTGGGAAAAAAAAACTTATGCCCAGATACCCAAAAAAAGGATTCACGTATGAGCAAATTAATATGTAGGCATTCCATATTCACAAACTCATATTTTTTTACATACTGTCATGTATATTGCGTGAATGAGAAGGAGAAGAAATATGCGTATTAACAGCACAGCGGAATTATATGGGGATATAAACAAATTATATCAGATTATTATTCACAAAGAATAATTCATACAGCCACAGGATCAACAGGCTCTGATGCCAATGTAGGAAAAAATATTTAACTAAGAAAGGAGATTAGGCGTACCTGGACGAATCCATGTTCGGATCCGGGTCAAAGCTCCAATACTCCATACTTGTGCCCACACAATTATTAGACTACTAGAGCCTAATTGTGATTTGCACAGAAGATCACCAGAACCAGAAAGATGATAGGAGAGAAGGGAATTGCCAGAAAACTCAATGGCGGGGCGAATTGCAATTGAGGAGGCACACCCTATTTATAGTGGTTTATGGAGGCCACTAATTAGGAAACGTGTGCACTCCTTCTTGCCCTCAAAGACAGGAATTAATTGTCTCTCAATTAATTCCCTAATTATGGTGATTTGTTCCTCTTTTAACAAATCCATAATTATTGCTAAAATATTCCCAAATCTGCATTTTATGCTGATTTTATTCTTATTTGATTAGGCTACTTATTTCCTAATCAAATAGTCCGGCCCATCAAAGGCGGACTTGGACCCAAAGTCCAACATTATGCATTGCATGAATTATGGACTGAGTCAATATTATGTTAAGAGAATGAAGTTAAACGCAACAAATCTCCATATGCATATAAAAAATAGTAGATATTATTAAAGTCAATATAATTCGACAATAATAACCCAAATTACAAAATAATGGAAGTTATTAAACCAAATTGGAAAATGGAATTCTTAGGTATTTTTGGAAAATGTCTATTACGTTATTGTGATTTATGATTCATAATTTGAGTATCATTAGTAATATTATAATTTTAATTGTCTGGGTATTAATATCCCAATAACTACAATTTCATCTTATACCGTGCGTTTTCTTTTTCAAATTCAATTTACTTTATTACTTTATCTTCAAAACCCAATAATAAGAAATGAGAATTAAATGGGTTGAATAACTTGAAAATATAATGCATAATTTTTATTGAAGGGATGAAACATTTTGGAGTAAAGAGAAATTTTGTATATTAGAGAATAATTTGTAATGAGTTTTCAAAAAAGGAAATTATTTTAACGGTATTAACTGAATGAGTGTAAATATAATTGAGCGTGCATAGATTTAATGATGTGATTATCCGACCGATTTTTAATTAAATGGGTTTTTAAGCAAGTATGTCAATATTTTATATATAAAGTTGATTGATTGATAGTGACCAACCAATGAAGTGTGATAAATATTCACTTTACACTTATTTATCTATTCACTACACTTATCTAGCAAATGACGACGCAATACATTTTAACAAATTCCACAATTTAAGAAGCCACTGTCTCAACCTATCTGCTATTCATTGGCCAATTTTGTCAAAAAAAACCTCAGTGACCAATTTTATTGATTTATGAAAATTGTTAATTGGTATTTTATAATAAATAGGGGGAGTATTTTTTTTTACCCGAATTATGATGTATAGTCGGGATGTTAACGAGAATGAACAAATGAACTGTTGTAATTCATATCTTCCAAAGATTCTGGGTTTTGGATGCTGACATTCGGAAGAATCTGGATCAATAATAAATACCGTGTTTGATTCACAGAACCTCCACCATTTTGAGAAGCTACGCACTTTTTACCAAGCTAGGAAAAAACAGCCGCCGGTCCTCGCTCCACGTAGTGCACATTTAGGAAGTTTATTTTTAATTGGGTTAAGGTGCAAAAATACACATGTGATTTTCCTCAAAGTGCACCTAACACCAAATACTTTTTTAGGTGCAAAAGTGACTATGTGGTTTTAAAATAGGTGCAAAACTACCCGTTGACCGTTAGTTTGACTTTTTTATCTTGAAAGTGATGACATGTATGATGACATGGACGCTGGAGTGACATTCTGGAAAAAAAAAATTGCTGACTGGGCAATGAAAATCAAATTTTCCTAATAAATCATATAATTTAATAAAAAATAGTAATATACTATATGTATTATAATGATTTTAATTTAATAATATTGGGAATCTAGGGTTGGGAAAAATTGAGCAACCGGTATGTTTTTTAGGGTAACAGCTCTGCTGAGTGAATTAAGCACTTTGCATTCAGATTTAAATCTACTTCAGCAAAAGTGGTGCTGAAATAGTGAAATGTGGGCAACATTAATTGCAAAGCTTCACCAGTTAGCAATATTTTTTTCTAGAATGTCATTCCAGCATCCATGTCATCGTACACGTCATCACTTTCTGGATAAAAAAGTCAAACTAACGGCTAAATAGTCAAACTAACGGTCAAAGGGTAGTTTTGCACCTAATTTGAAACCACATAGTCACTTTTGCACCTAAAAAAAGCATTTGGTGTTGAGTGCACTTTAAGGAAAATCACATGTGTATTTTTGCACCTTAACCCTTTTTAATTTATAAATATTTATAATTTATAATATTCGAATTAAATATATAAAAAAAATTTAAGAATACTTATTTTTTAAATATAAATATTTATTACGTAAGTTAAAATAAAACTTCTCTAACGTATTTATTTTATAAATAATGAATCACAATTTATAAATATTTATTATTTAAAAATAAACTATTCCAACCCCACCAACTATTCCAAACGTAGGTGTAGTCGTCTCCGAATGTTCCACTGAAAAATAACATTCCCAACTGAAACAGGGGAACACTCTCGAAGAAATTGCCCCTTCTTCTTCTTCTTCTCCCGCCACAGGTTTTTTAGGGTATTGATCTCTCTCCCTTGTCTGTTCGTCAATGACAACTGTTTTCCGCAGCCATGCTCTGTCGTCGCCCAGAGCTACCCCCATATCCCCCCTCAACTCCAACAATCACTCTTCCCACACTCTCATTCACTTCCCTCAAATCTCAAACCCCACATTCCCTTCTCATTCGTCCCTCTCATCATCCGCCATTATAAGCAATTCAAAGCTATATTTTCCTAAATCCTCTGTCATAGCTTGTTCTCAATCTCAGAACAACACTTCCTCTCGCCGTCGCCCTGAATACATTCCCAATCATATCCCCGACCCCAACTATGTCCGGATCTTCGACACCACACTCCGCGACGGCGAGCAGTCCCCCGGAGCTTCCATGACCTCTAAGGAGAAAATCGACATAGCGCGCCAGCTCGCCAAGCTTGGTGTGGATATTATTGAGGCGGGTTTCCCTGCTGCATCCAAGGATGATTTCGAGGCTGTCAAAATGATAGCCAAAGAGGTTGGAAATGCTGTTGATGTCGAAGGATACGTGCCTGTCATTTGCGGGTTATCCAGGTGTAACGAGAAGGATATTAGAACTGCGTGGGAGGCTGTGAAGTATGCTAAAAGGCCCAGAATCCACACCTTTATAGCTACCAGCGCTATTCACATGGAGTATAAACTGAAAAAGACTAAGGAGCAGGTGATTGAGATTGCCCGAAATATGGTTCAGTTTGCTCGGAGTTTAGGCTGCGACGACGTGGAGTTCAGTCCCGAAGATGCTGGGAGGTATCTCCAGTCCTTGCTTCTCTTGCTTCTCCCCCTCCTTTTTTTTAATCTGTTTGATTTTGTCTATGAGAATAAGTATGAAAAGTTCATCTGCAAATATAGAAAAGCAATGCATGCAATGGGTTCTGAATTCATTAATGACAAAGGAGTGGTCTTATTACAATTCGTTCCGTCTAATTTTATTTTATGAGATATACTCAGTTTGGTTAGCTAATGACGTGTGCTGAAGACCACTCCTGCTTTTGTTATTGACTCCCATCTGAATCTATCTGGCTTATTTCTCAGATCGGACAGGGAGTTTCTGTATCAAATATTAGGAGAAGTAGTCAAGGCAGGCGCAACGACGTTGAACATACCTGACACTGTCGGTATAAATATGCCTAGCGAGTTTGGAAATTTGATTGCTGACATAAAAGCCAATACTCCAGGAATTGAAAGTGTTGTCATTTCAACCCACTGTCAAAATGATTTAGGACTTTCTACTGCCAACACCTTAGAGGTATACCCAGATCTCTACGGTTTATGCTGACAAAAAAATAAATTTCATTTATTAAATATAATCTTAACTGCTTTCAGGGTGCACGTTCTGGTGCAAGGCAACTGGAAGTAACAATTAATGGGATAGGTGAGAGGGCTGGCAATGCATCATTAGAAGAGGTGAATCTCAATCTTGAATGGTCCAAACAGATATAATTATTATTACTGAAGCACAGATGCAATGCAAAACAAAGTTTACTTTAAGTTTTCATTATGTAATTTATCTGAAGGATTTATTACTCTTCAGTCTTCACCAGGAGTAATATTAATATTGCTAGGGCAACATCAGATATACAGCCCCTAAATGAAATGATAATGTCTCTTAGGATATCATTAACTTCAGAAGTAGCATCCTTAATAGTTACGCACAAAAGTTCACGATGCACAAAATAAAATATTTATATATTATGGACTTGAGTTTCAAGCAAGCAAAGAGGTTGGATAGCCTTTAGCCTCTCAAAGCCAGTGAATATCCTGTTTATGTGCTTCTTTTTCATCTTTTGGCTTTCTATAAGCTGAATACCTCCTTTTTTTGGATTTGTTTAAAAGGATTCAGATCTTTGAATATCAGTAGAACAGCGAAGTCCACATCTGTGAAGAGCTTGGTTGATTTTCTTGATATAGTCTCTCTATTGTAAATTATTTTCCTATTTTAAGGAATCTTCGCTTTTGTGAATTTTTCTATTTAATAACTCAATATGCTGTCGTACAACCCACTACTTGCAGCTACCATTGCAAAATTTTCTGTGTTCACCGTCCATGTTTTAATATTCTCTTAGCAATTTGATTTTTCCAATGATTTTACCAACCTTGTCTTACCTTTTCTTTTAAGGTTGTGATGGCTCTAAAATTCGGGAAAGATAATGTCTATGGCGGTCTTTATACAGGAATTAACACACGTCACATCTATTTGACAAGCAAGATGGTTTTGTATCAAACTATTATTTTCCTTTTCCTTTTTTTTGTTTGTTTACAATTAATGACTTTTAATGTTGATTTTCACCATCTTTTTCAATAGGTTGAAGAGTACTCTGGTTTGCAATTGCAACCACACAAGGCTATTGTAGGTGCTAACGCTTTTGCTCATGAAAGTGGCATTCATCAGGTTAGTGTCAAATTGAGAGATACATATATACCTATATAAGGTGGTTAAGACTCCGGCACAATTATTATATGCTTTCTTGGGCTTATATTTTGTACCCAGACTATTTTACAACTGAATACAAGGTTTCACCTGTAACAGCTGCAGCTTCTCATGCAACACAATTGGCCATATTACTGATAAAAATACATAATTTTAAGCGTGGTTCACTTTTGTTATCTGCGAACTTCAGAACCAATTTGTCCATAGAGTTTGAAAAAATGAGATTCCTATCTGGGACACAACAGGAAGACAACCATGTGTGCATTATGACAACACAGGCTATTGTACTCCATTTTGTCTGGATCTGACGTCTCATATATTGTTCTTGCTTTAGGAATCAATGCCCTTTACATTTGTCAGATCTAAATAGTTATTTTCATAGGTATGTTTTGTTTTCTACTTCTCTGTTTTGTCCAGTTTGTTGGATCTAGTGATAGATTGTTGTCTTCCTAGCCGGAGCAGCATTATACATTGAAAAGATTGTTTGTCTATGGCTAATTTCTAAGAAACCTTTTGGGCATCTCTCTGTTACTGCATTTGTGACTGGGTAGGTTGTGTGTTTTGACTTTCAAGGGCGCTTCTTTTCCTGATATGCAGATGGAATGTTCATCTTTGCTGCATTTCCTCTCTGTTGTTTTCCGTTTTACTTGGAGGCTATCTTATCCTCTCCCTAGTTTGTATTTATTCTCTTCTTTAGCTCCAGTAATGTTTATTTTTTAATTGAAAAGAAAAGTTCCATGCATGTGACTTTTTCAGTTCAGTCAGACCAGGTACTCTGTGGATCATTTTTCTCATAGGACATATTAATATCAGAAATTAATGTTTGAGTTTAGTTTTACAACATAAAAAGAATTCATTTGAAGAAAATGAGGAGAAAAGCTTTACTAGTTCATCCTAACAGCTTCTGTAAGACCTTAGTCAGAGTCACATCAGACTTTTCTCTGTGTGCATTCTAATTTTTAAGCAGGCTTATCCCTGAGTGAACCTTAAAATAATATATTTGTTTTGTAGGATGGAATGCTAAAGCACAAAGGTACGTATGAAATAATGGCTCCAGAGGATATTGGGCTCGAAAGATCCGATGAAGCTGGTATCGTTTTGGGGAAGCTTAGGTATGCTATTGTTAGATATCCACGACTAACTAGTTGGCAATCTATGACACCTAACACTTATTTCACATTGAGGTTATAGATGTTTTGTGCTGTATGTATCAAATATTGAGTCAAGATTTGTTTTTCTTCTGTTGTTTTGTAATTTTCTTAATGGTAGAATCATGTCTTTATGTTCTTGTATCCTCTGAGGCCTTATGCTATCGATATGTCAGCTCGTGTCTTCTCTCCTTAACAAACGTGACTGCTTCTTTTGCTGCAGTGGGCGTCATGCTTTGAAAAGAAAACTTGAGGAGGTATAAAAATGTTTGCTATTTAAAGATTAATTCTATGTCCTTCGTGCTGTTATGATTTGTTCTATTTTGTTTCAGCTTGGTTATGAACTCAAAGACGACCAACTTGATAATATGTTTTGGCGTTTCAAAGCAGTGGCTGAGCAAAAAAAGGTATATATGATAAGCCATCAATTTTCCTAACTTTGTCTTTCCAGGGTTAGTGATTCTAAAGCCATCAGGTCAAACTAGTGGCTAGGTTTTTTGCTATTTGATGTTGTATGTTAAACAATTAATAATGATTATTGACAGTAATGGCCTCTCCGTTGTCTCAAAAATCAAGGTTAATGGATGGGATTTAAAATTCTAGATCTTGGGGATGCATGCTGGTAATTTTTTTGGGTTGGGAAAATGACATTTCATCCCTCCAAATTATGGCCTGATAAAATTGGCACATGAACTTGAAACGTAACAAAATATTTTAGAGAAAATGCAAATCTTAAATTTCATTTTAAATCAACTGCATAAAGCCACTTGACCCTCTTTTGTCCTCCTATATTTGCATTTTCATCTAAACCTGAGGAAAGATTTTTGTAGGAGGAGGTAGCCTGTTACAATTATCATGAAGTCAGTTGATGTTAGTCAGTGTAGCCTCTTGTACTGGTACTGAAGAAATTTATCAGGAATCTTCTGTCATATATCATTAAGTGTTTGCTCTTAAGAGATGCATTCCACGTGACATGATTTCTTTTGTCCATTTTTGCTGATTATTACAATTAAGGTTTTGGTAATATTTCTAGTACATGCTATGTAAACTTGTAAACACTAAAAGTGAATTTCTGGTGCCTGAGCAGTCAGCAGCCTCTTAACTTTTCTTAAGCAGTCTGTGCTTTTTTTCCCCTTCTTGGGTTTGTTGTTGAAATGAGTTTATTAGGGCCTAACTCGGATGTGATGTTTATTGTCTTCAGATAATCACTGATGCTGACCTACGAGCATTGGTATCAGATGAAGTTTTTCAGGCAGAACAAAATATCTGGAAGTTTGAAGTTTTGCAGGTAAATGGTGATTTGCTCTGAAATTTGATGTTTAATGTTATAGCTAGGCATTGCCTGAAAAAACCAAATTGATCATTTGTCTATCCAGTGCAGGTGACATGTGGGACTCTTGGTCTGTCGACTGCAACTGTCAAACTTATTGATGCTGATGGTAACGCTCATGTTGCTTGTTCTGTTGGTACTGGACCAGTGGATTCAGCTTACAAGGCTGTCGATCTCATTATAAAGGTTTGAAGTTTTATACTGTCTTATCCTATGATTTACTCCCTCCTGTTCTGTATACAAGGCACTTGGAATAGGGGTTTTGTAATCGGTTTTATAATACCAGGGATCACTTTCATTATTTATTACAATTTCCCCCTTTTACCCCTATTTAATGTTGACTTAGAAAAGAATGAAACTTTTCTAAGGATAGTATTTAATATGGACAAAGTAGGGAACTTTTCTAAGGTTTCCTTTTTTTTCGATGAAAAATGTTTGGAATGACTTCTGAATAGTATTGGAGGAGCAATTAATCTTGAAAACTTATTGGAGTTCTCCATGTGCAAGTCTCATTTACGGGGAAGACTGTCAAAGTTGCTATGGGCTTTTTACCCCCCCCCCCCCCCCCAAACTTAGTGCTTGTTTGGGATAGCTTAATTTTAGCTTATAAGTGCTTTTAAATCGTGATTTACAGTATACGAGATAAGTATATGAGATGAGTTTTATCTCGACTTATGTGAAAAACACTTATAAGTAAAAAATAAACTATGCCAAACATAGGCTTAATGTAAATGAAAAGTCCGAAGGACGAAAAGAATGTAAGTGGTTTTTGTGAGTCAACATTATGAATGATGTTTTGCTTCCAGAATATTTCTGGCAAATGAAAATTATTATATGTATTGCAAACTTCGATTTCCAATTTTTCCTGTTTTTATATTTACTGGGATTATACAGAAATTGTTTAACTATTGATGTGATGGAGGAATCTTTTACTTACTTTCATTCATATGCAGGAACCAGCAACACTTTTGGAGTACTCGCTGACTGCAGTTACAGAAGGCATAGATGCAATTGCCACAACCCGTGTTGTAATTCGGGGGAAAGCAGGGCATCCATCCACTCATGCTTTAACTGGAGAAACAGTTTACAGAACATTTAGGTATGTTGAATTTATAGTGTTGCTTCGGTGTACTTTGTTCTTTCCAAAAATTGACACATGCTTGTTCTACTTTTTGGTCAGTGGGACGGGGGCTAGCATGGATGTTGTTGTTTCAAGTGTCAAGGCTTATGTTTCTGCACTGAACAAGATGTTGGATTTCAGCCAAAAGTCTATGCCAGCTGAAAAAACCAAAGTTGCTGTATGAAGGAGTTATGGTAAGAAGTGGAACCTTTTCCAATGTTTGCAATCAGGTTATTCAATACTCCTCCGGTTCTTAATATAAGACATATTTACCTAATTTGATCAAATTAAGGAAGTTAATTAGATTAATTAACATGACTCCTTTTTTTTTTTTCTAAAACACCCTACTCATCTTTAATTTCCTCCTTGATTATTGTTGAGGGAGTATTTAAAAAGGATAAATTAGGAAAAGATTGATAAATATAAAAATTATGTGTTATATTTAAGACCAAGGTCAATTCTTCAATGTATTTTATATTAAAGGTCGGAGGGAGTAAGATAGAATACATGAAAAGAACTTTTTCAAAAGGCCTTCTTGGTATGATATGATGAGACGTAAAATTATTCATCACTTGTAATATTAATCCCAGACGCCTAAGAAATGTATCTAATAACTTTATTTCCTGTTGCTGCTTGGATCACAGCGCTTAGTGATTTTCCTGTAAGCTGTGGAAAGAGGACCAGGTGCTTGCTCAATATATATTGGGGTTGTATTCTAGAGAACTTGTTGGTTATGCTGGAACTTAGTTCAGCCTTGTTCGCTTAAATGTTGTGATCTATCCTTGGGGGTTGTTAGCTGCCTTTGGTTAGACGATATTTTTGCTTGCATATAATTTAATTTTCGAGTATTTGGAAAGATATTTGCAACACATTTTGAGGTGTTTATGAAAATTTAGGAAAATAATTTGATTCAATGTTTCATATTCGGCTTCCTCTTAGCTGCTTGGGTTAGAGTGAAAGCTCCAAACTTGATCAACACGTGCAAATATGTGCTAGTTGAGATATTGGGGGTATGGAAAGAGTAAGCGAATCTCGCAGAAATTAGATGTTGTGGTTATGCACACTACACATGTTCTTTTTGGGGCCCAAACAGTCCTATAGACTATTTGACTACCACAACAAAGTCTTATTCCATTAAGTGGGATCAGTTACATAGATCGTATGACGCCATTATGTTTTATCGAAAGTTAGATATTTAGATAGATTATTGACTACAAGATTTCGCTATATAACCTTATTGAGTGTTCTCTTCAGTCTAACTTGATCTTTTTTTATAAAACTCTATTATGCTCGATCAATCTTTTTTACCGACGCATTCAATGGCCTTCTTTGAATATGTCCAAACTACTTTAAGCGATTTTCTATAATTTTCTCTTTAATAGAAGTCATTCCAACTTGTTTGCGTATATGATCACTATGAATCTTATTTTTTCTTGTATGATCACACATCCATATCAATATCCTCATCTCAGTTATTGCTATTTTATGTTCATGTTGTCCTTTTAAAGTCCAATACTCACTATCATATAACATTATTAGTCTTATAGCAGTACGATAAAAATTCTCTTTTATCTTATTCGATACTTTCCGATCATAAATAACTCTAGCTGATTTTGTCTATTGATACTATCCAACATGAATTCTATTATTAACCTCCCATTAATTTTACCATCTTGATGAATTCTCCAATAGACTGTTCAAAAAAAAAAAGAAAAAAAGAAAAGCAAACTACCACTTGGCTAGAACTCAAAGACATGAGGTCAACACACGCTTTGTACCCGACCCGACGTGTTTTTATATAATTATAGGACGTTGACCTTGACAAAAATCATGTACGTGTCATACCTTCAAAATTCGGTTCCATGCCTCGTCTAATTCATAAGTAAAAAATCCTCCCTTGCGATTCTTACTATGATGTGTTCCCAAAAAAAAAACTGGGAAAATTACATTCAAGTTATAGGTAAGGGAAAAAAATAAAAAAATAGTCCTTTAGATTTTAAAATTACTAACAAGTCTCATGAACCTGTTAATAACGCCTCAAAACTTGTCAATGACGAGTTTTTGGAATTGTCAATGAGATTTATTAGTAATTTTGAAAAGAGATCATTTTTTTCATTTTTTATCTTATCTAAGACCTAAATGTAATTTTTCAAAAAAAAAAATTTGTGGAGGTCTGTCCGGCCTTATTGCCGTCCACTAGTACCTAATCAATTTTTCCGTTATTGGAGATCGTCTCAAATTCTTTATTTTGTTAATAATAATAATATGATGCCCTTTTGTTTTGTTAATTATGAAGTATATTCATGCCCAGGAATCTTTACCTTACTTGTACCCGCAAATTCTTTATTCTTTTGATTATTGAGTTGAGAGACATATATTTAACCAAATCACCAAACTTCGAATATTTCTAAAGTGGGGCACATGGCCTCAGCAAGAAAACAAAGCCGTAAAACCAATCTGCAACCAGACAATAACAAATTAACCTCACTGATAATAGTTTTCTTTGTATGTGTATTACTATAGACACCACACACTGACAAATGATAAATTATTTGACTAATTATATTCCTTGCTTAGCCAATAGTTTTTCCATCAACCAATGATTGAAAACAAATTATTTATTCTTCAAAGGGTAATTATATTTTTAAGTATTTTTTTATACGAGAACAAGTCCTAGCTCGATCTCATAGAACAAGTCATACATTTTTTTTGGGAGAAATACATAAATTTGCTGTTAATTTTAAGTTTTTCACTGCTTTATTTCTCAACTCTCACCATATATTACGAACATTTCTGGACTTTCAGAAATTTTCAGATTTATTATCATTTTACTTCCTTACTTACATCAAAAAATATAAACCCTTAATATCTGTCGTGTCACATTCTATCTAAGAGAAAGGAAGTAAAATATGTTTATATTAAAATTTTAAAAACTTGACAGCGATAGTTTAGATATTCTTACAATTTAAAGAAAAGCGTGAGTTGTAATTTTTCAATCATGAAGTTTAAGGAAAAAAAGATAATAAGGAACTTAAAATTTGGTATGAATCTTCTAATTTTTTAAAAACAATAATTTAATTTGATAAAATTCTTCATTCAAAATAAAAATATTGCCAAGTTCCGTCTAATATGGTTGAGTTCGGTTCTTTGCGCGTAATTTTTTCGTAGTTAACTATTCTAAAGCAAAAGGTAAAGTTGAGCTTCGCTTCTCGGCTACAGCATCTTCTAGAGCCGAGTATAGCGCCCAGTTACCCCGTATGCTCGCCCGAGTGTGCGGCTAAAAAAAAAAACGGCTCAAAAAAGGGTTTGAGTATTTTTAGGTAGGGTTATTCTTGGACAGGGTCGGGCATTAGGTAAGGGGTGATGCTTTACCCTTTTGGCCCTGCTAAAAAAAGGAAAAGAAAAGAAAAAAACACACACACACATATAATTTTATTTAAAATATATATTATTCAATATATAATTACAAATTTTTTTATCTTATTTTTAGTAGATCATGAATGTTATTTAATTATTGTTGAAACATGAATATTGTGTTAAAGACTTTGATAATATTTTAAATTTCATAAGTTAAGTTGTAGACTTATTTACTTATGATAATGTCTTTGTTTTTTTAACTCACTACCTTATCACTTTTAGCTCTTTGTTTGTTTTGTTTAGTGTTGAGATTATGGTGTAATTAGGTTTTGGCGTTTTTATTGACGCACAACCGCATCAGTTTGGCCAAAAAAAAAAAATCAATAATACATGTTATTTTTTATTTTAGAATTATAAAATAATGATATTTGAATTTGAACAAGGAAACCTGCTATACTCAGCCCACAATTACTCAACCTAAAACTATCAGGATTTTTACTGAATAAGATTAGCTATAGGAGTATATTTTACAGCCCGTTAATTGGACTTAACATTTGGCATAGGCCATATGCCTTCTGCCCTTGTCTTCCTCTCCCTTTCTTGGAACGCAACCAGAGAGGAGAGATGGTTATCTATTAAGAACCTTTACACCGCGTTGCTTCTGTGTCCTTCGTTCGCACCTCAAAAGCTAAAAACCAAATCAAACTCATAGATCCATCTGTCCCGTTATTTCATTGTGGCTTCCGCTTTCCCCACCAACGCATACTCAAGCGTCAATCGCATAAAAGAGAAGCGTGAAACGGAAAGGTATCTCTTCTTTTCTCTCGCCTTAACAACTGTAATTTCAAGTTTCTGATCTGGGTCTAATTTTGGTTCGCCAATCTGTCATATCCTTATTTCTATCTATTCGGTTCATTCCATTTCCCACTAATTTTGTTTACCCATTTTTATTTTCGGGTCTATACTAGATTTTTCTATATTTGGCCAAATTGTTAGCTCATATTTGCCCACTTGGTCGTTAAATTGTTGTTTGTCTCTGTGGGTTTTGATCTTCTTTATCTTTTGGGTCCTTGGCTGCCGTGTGTTTATCAAAATGGAATCAGATTGCTGATTTCATTTCTGGGTTGTGCTTTCCACTGATAATTGCATTTTAAAGTTTCTGTGTCCCTTTTTCATGGACGAAAGAGACTTCCGTCGTCGTAATCCGATGGTGAGATATGTACACGATATTATCTCCATTTATTTGGTTCTTTCAGGTGCAAATATCTGTTGAATTGTTCGAAGGCTTACCCGATGATTTTTTCTTTTCCAACCTCTGTCTCTTTATTTTTCAAGCTTTTCTGAGCTGCTAAGTATTTCCCTCAGCCAATTCTTATTGCTGCATCTCAATCTGAAATTCTTTATATATTGAACGGATCTGCTCAATCTAGGATTTTGACTTGGCTCTGTTCACAACAGAAGACAATCATTTTCTGGACCCATTGAACAATGACTTCTATTCTATTAAATTATTCTTGTATGATCCTTTAGAGGCACCAGAGCTCCCCTGCAATATTTCAAATTTCTTATTCTACAATTTCATCATTCATGTGACATGCACAGGATGGCATTGAGAGAATTTTATTTTTTTAATTTATGTGTGGTAAATTTTTTCTTCATGTTGATGTAAAATATGACGGGGGATTCAGAAGATGTTCCTGCATTAGAAACCCAAAATGTCATGCATACAGTGTCTGGTCATCTATTGCTATTATTGTCACCTCAATTGAAACTTTTAACCCTTGCGTCAGATAGATAGTTTGTTGTCAACTTCTTATTGATCACTATCAATTTAAATTTCTAAAGCCAGTATTTTTTAGACATCATTCATCAGTGATTGTTACTTCTATTAAGTAAATTGCTAAATAACAACAAACAAACTCTTAACATTTCAATATATGGCAGCAGTAGATCAAAATGTTATAGATTTGTTCAGTTTTCAAGTGTTTCTAAATTGAACTTCTGTTCATATATGTTCAGGTTATTAATGCTTTCTGTGGCATTGTGCAGGCACATGCTCCTCCTCCTAATTACTTTGTTCGCCTGGAGAATACAAATTCCAAAGACGATATACATTTGAGGAAGAAGACAGGGATGCGTCGGTGGCTTTGCTGTTCTTGTCACGTGGAAGAGCCTTACCCTTATGAAAATGAGCGCGTTAAAAGCCCAAGGAATTATGGAGATGGTAGGTCTATATAAGCCTCAATCTGTAGTTGCTGTGAACTTGACTGGAAAACTGAAAACAGAGAGTTTGCTTGTTAAACTGAAAAAAAGGAGAGTTCTGCTTGTTTATGTCATCAAACAGACTTTATTCATTGGTCCTTTAACTCAACATTTCTGCTGTCTTTAAATTGCACGGTTTCTTTCCGTTTAAAAGTTTGTATGAATATGTGTCAACAGGGATCTATTGAATTTTGTGTTATGTATGGCTCAGAATGATACTGGAATGTGTGGATAATATAATTTGTTTTCAATCATTGGTTGATTTCAGTTTGCTGCTTTATGCCCCTATAAATGTTTTCTCATATGCCACATTTTATGCATTTTCTATTTAACCCAAAAGGCTCAAAGACTTCAGCTCCTGTTAAACCTGAAACACAAAAGGCTCCACCACCTATTGAAGTGCCAGCATTAGCTTTAGATGAACTAAAAGAAATGACTGACAACTTTGGATCAAAGGCATTGATTGGTGAAGGATCTTATGGGAGAGTATATTATGCAACTTTAAACAATGGAAAGGCTGTGGCTGTGAAGAAGCTCGATGTTTCATCAGAACCTGAATCCAATGTTGAGTTTTTGACCCAGGCATGTCTTGACTTTTAAAAATTTCGTAAATTATTGTTTATTTTCTTGATGTTAATTTCTAATTTGACGTTCCTTGCTTTAGGTTTCGACTGTGTCAAGAATGAAGCATGACAATTTTGTTGAGCTGCAAGGTTATTGTGTTGAAGGAAATCTTCGTATTCTTGCATATGAGTTTGCAACTATGGGCTCTCTCCATGACATATTGCATGGTATGTAACGCCATTTCATGTATTGACCTTTTCTTCTAAGAAGTTCCTTGAAAAAACTTTATCCTTTCTTGCTCTATAGGTAGGAAGGGAGTTCAAGGGGCACAACCAGGGCCAACCCTTGACTGGATGCAACGAGTTCGAATTGCAGTTGATGCAGCAAGGGGGTTGGAATACCTACATGAGAAAGTTCAGCCGCCTATCATACACAGAGATATCCGATCAAGCAATGTGCTAATTTTTGATGATTACAAAGCAAAGATAGCTGATTTTAATCTTTCAAATCAGGCCCCTGACATGGCTGCGCGCCTTCATTCCACTCGAGTGTTGGGAACTTTTGGTTATCATGCTCCAGAGTAAATTTCCAAGTCGTCCTTGTTTTCCATTTTATATATTTGCGTCATTAATGTTATGTTTTGGTGAGATGATGTTAATGCTTTTTTAATCTGGCTTATCTTTTTGCACACCATTGCAAACTTCGAACCTCTTAAGCACTCTCAACTGTTTTGGTGATATTTTGTTAGATGCGTTTTAAGACATTGACATCTCCTACTAGTTTTAACCATGTTGCCCCCCTCAACACACACACACACACACAAAGAGGGTTTGATGCATGGGTTTTTACTTAAAAGTTTCCCCTCACTTTCTTTCCTTCAATTATGATTGTGGTTTTTTTTTTTTTGGAAAAAAACAAACTTCATTTATTATATCGTAGATTTATTTAACTTTATGCTTTTAAAGATTGTTACAATTTCAGGGTATGTGTGACACCTATGATCCAGTTGTTATGATAATATGATCTATGAATTTTTATACAACCATGCTGCGTTTCGTTCCTTTCCCCCCTTTTTACCATGTCAGCTCTTCAGGTCTCTGTTTTTGTGATTTTAGAGTTTTATTGGTTATAAGCTTGTTTTTTTTTTTTACCCTTCACAGGTATGCCATGACTGGTCAGTTGACTCAAAAAAGTGATGTCTACAGTTTTGGTGTTGTTCTTCTTGAGCTTCTTACAGGGAGAAAACCTGTTGACCATACCATGCCTCGAGGACAGCAAAGTCTGGTCACATGGGTTAGTTCACCTGCTTAAACCTATCCCATATCTTTCTCTTCTGCATTATATTTACAGTTCCTACATCTTCAAATTTGGGTAGGCTACTCCAAGATTGAGTGAAGATAAAGTCAAACAATGCGTGGATCCAAAACTGAAGGGAGAATATCCTCCTAAAGGAGTCGCAAAGGTATCTAACTTCCCTGCCTCCCTCTTTTCCTTCTTTCTCTGGGACAATAGTTGTTTAAAACTTCTATTTGGGTATTTGGGTTCTTGATTAAAAGCATATGGGTGGAACTTTCTTGAAAATTTTCACTTCCAATCATGTCTTGTTGAGTTGTAATTGCAAATATCATCCATTTGTCATGATGTTATTGAAAACCGCCATAGCGAATACTTAGAAAACTGTATTTCTAGTTTTGTACTCTTTACAAATGGTGCTTGGTCCAATGGAAAAGCTTGAGGCTGACTATGGTTACCATTATGACTGTGCAGCTCGCAGCTGTTGCAGCACTTTGTGTGCAGTATGAAGCCGAGTTTAGGCCGAATATGAGCATCGTGGTCAAGGCGCTGCAACCACTTCTGAAGGCTCCTGCTGCTCAAGCACCGGAAACTTGAAAACAAATGAAACCCAGCCTGCTTCAAACTTCTGGGAATCTGTATTGTCTGCTCAGTTTGGTTCTACTGTCTCCGGATTTCATCAAATACTCCATGATACATTCGTATATAGACAGAAACATGATTTAAAATTTTTCTAAGATGGGATTGGATGTGTAGGATTTGATTGTTCCTTTTCATTTCATTGGTTTAGATTTTGCGTTTCTGGAATTACACTTGGGAGTGCTGAGTTTTCATGAGCCACAGAGCAAACAATGGGGTTTGGGTTGTGAGGTGGATGGCATTTGACACTGATTGTTTGACTTTTATTTGTTATTCCTCGCTGATCTTCCCTTTTGTTCTTCAGTTTACGGTTGGGCTTTTCATGTGTGTGTGTTCTAGGCCAACACAAGCTAAGAATACAAGCAAGTATACAATCTGATTTCTGAAAGGAGCACTATCTTGTCATTAAAATTGAGTTTACTCTTCTATAAAAGTCTACTCTTCAAAATATGTAACTTATCGCTCATATGTACGTATAGAGTGAATCTCTTGTAGCATTGAAGTATTATGGAGCGACGGGCGAGAACTTATTTCACACAATATCGTATTATGATGTTAATAAGCCTTAGCTCACATAGCATCTTACTTTCCTGCAAAGGGAGAGGAGTTCGAACCTAAGTGTGTGTAAATTTTTTTTTTTGGATATTATTATCTGCTTCGGGGTTTATAGTTGCTCCTTTCAACATAAATTTCTTCTCTAGGATGCAAACTCATGACTCAAGAGAATTTAGTAGAGTCTTACACCACTGGATCAATTTTACGTTGATGCAAGTGTGTAATTATGTGCGTTAATATAATGTGTACCTATCATTTGATCCTATAAGAAATAGTATTATACTCACTCTGGTCCTAATTATAAGATAAAATTGACTTTTTTAGATAAATTAAAGAAGCCAATTAAATTACTGTAGAGTATTTTTATTTTTTTCTCTAAACTAATTAGTTTGACTAATAAACTGATATATAATCTAAAGATACTAAAAATATTTCTAAAGTAATTTAATTGGTTTCCTTAATTTCTTTAAAAAACTCAACTTTATCTTATAATTAAGACCGGAGGGAGTAATACTCTAGCAAAGCAAGCCCTCTCGACATCTATCCTGAATGGCTGAATCCTTAACATGACTAGAACATGCCAATGAGTCACGTCACAAGATCGATCCTGTGGAGTGTGTGTTTGTGTGTGATAATATTAACGTGCGCGCTTCATTTGATTCCTAGCCCCAAAAAAAAAAAGGACTAGAAAATAACCAACCAAGCACCTATAGGTTTTCAATCTTGCTTGGTAATGAAGTTTATGAAACCGAATTCCAGTGTGTTTGGATTGAAGGAAAAAAAGTGTTTATGGGCCAAAACAATGTTTTGAGAAGAAATATCCAAACACTCAACACAATGTCAAAAGCTTTTTTTTTTAAAACCAAAATCAAGGTTTTGAAAAATCTTTTTTATTTTTTCAGGTGTTGGGTTCCACCCCCTCTCTCTCATCATCCCTTTTTTTTTTTAGAATTTTGAAATTCTCTCTCATCTGTTTTTTTTTCTTTTTAGAATTTTAAAATTTTAATGCTCTCTATTATCCTTAATATAAGATATATTTATCTAATTTGATTATATTAGAAAAATTAGTTAAGTTAATTAATATCACATATAGACAAATTTATTTCATTTTTTATATTTATTATGAAATTTAATGTTAAATAATGGGTTAAAATGCAAATTTAAAAATCAAGTTTTTCTTAAAAGGTGTCTGGCACAAATAAGTTTTGAAAGGGGTAAAAATAACAATGAACAATTAAAAAAGTACAAATTTAACAAAACAGTTAAATTTGATCTAATGCAGTTAGGGGTTTTCTTCTCTTATAATTTAACACCGTTAGGTCAAAATTAACTGTTTTGTTAAATTTGCATCATTTTTAATTTTCCATTGTTATTTTTGCACCTTCCAAAATTTCTTTGTACTAGACGCCCCTTAGGAAAAATTTGGTTGTTAAATTTGCACATTGACCCTTAAATAATACATAACATATAATTTTATCCTTTATATATAATTATCACAAAAGTTAGTGTCCTTTTTAGCAATTTAATCATAAAAAAAACTATTCTGATCACAATATCTAAACACTCTCATTTTATCAAAATCACTTTTGTTCCCATAATCTAGTTTGCTTAGAATTTATTCTCTAAAATTACTTTTAACACTTTTTCTTTGGAAGCTATTATCCAAAAACTAATTCAAACACCCTCTTAGACTGACAAACTAGTGAATCATGAACTAGTCCGAATATATTTAAAATTTTCAAAATTTAAATGATGCTCCTAAATTATGTTTTTGGTATATCTATATTTTATAAGAGTTGAAAATGAAAATTAAGTGGGAAAATCAGCAAGGAATATGTATATTTATTATAAAAATATAATTTTTATACATCATACTACGTATAAATATTACATCACATAAAATTTAAGAGAAGGCGATTTCTCACTTTTTTGCCTTCCGATTTTTATATACTCATAAATGATGATGATGATGATAAATACTCATTTAATCTCATATGACAATTTAATTTTATAAAATATTACCTCCAATATTTTATTTAACATTTAAAATAAAAAATATATTAAATTAATCACCATCGATTTGAACACAATCCAACCACCTTCGATAATTTATCCTTAAATCATTGTCTCGTCTAGTGCAATAACTGGCCTAATTTCATTTAATTTTAATTTAATAACCATAATTTAGAATTTTATAATCAAATTCATTCAAGATTAATAATAAAACTAAAAAATCGCCATCAGGTAAAAATCATCTCATGATTTCCAAAAAAAATTATTGTTTGCTAATAAAGGTCCAGTTATTAATTAGATTGAGTTTTGTGCCGTTGCATGGAGATTTCAATTAATCTGAGCCCTTACATCCACGTATTACCATTTTTTTTTGGGAGAATTATATTTAGGTCCCAAAAAAAAAAAAAAGAAATGATCCCTATAGATTACAAAATAAAGAAATGGTCCCGTTAACAACTCTAGGAACCTGCATTAACAATTCGTTAACAACTCTATGAGCTTGTATTGACAACTCCTTGAGACCATTTTTTCATTTTGCAATCTATAGGGACCATTTCTTCATTTCTTTTTTTTCTTGGGACTTGAGTTTAATTCTCCCTTTTTTTTCTTGGGGGTTAAGTTTGAAGATTGAAAGAAAGTATTCGGCTTGTCTTTTCCGCGCGGAGGGGCGGCACCGGTGAATGTGCTTGATGCCCAATCCAATGGTGTGAAGTTGAAACTAGTGATAAACGAGAAGAAGCACTTTCTGTTACGGTTGCCTCACACAGCAAGCAAATCTACATGTCCTCCTCTCTATCTTCTCCTTCTTCTCCTTCTTCTTCCCAATATGCTATTCCTTCCTTCATTCCTCTTTGTCGTCTGCAATCTCCTATTGTCTCTCGTTGCTTTCGTCCTCGCCCTCGTTCTCGCAGAAGGCTCAATAATCTCACTAACCTACCCAGTTCTATCTCCACCAAAACCTCTTCCGATCCCAAGCTTCAAACTGTCATCGACATTGATTCCCTAACTGCCCAAGCTTCCTCCTCTTTTCGCACTCTTTTTCCTTCTTTGGAATCCAATTTCAGCGATTTCGTTTCGTCCGGTTTAGATGCTTGTAGGGATTTACAAACGTTAATCACCATTGATGAAAACCGTAGAGTTGTGCTTTCCTGTCGCCCTTCAACTCTGCGTTTTATTGGCACTTCCGCGGTTTTGAGCTTCGTCGCGATTTCTGTCTTGAGGGTTTTGGTCAAGTTGGTTTCTCGGTTTCGGCTTTGGGGTCGAAATGCGTCTGGAAACGCTGCCTTGGTGCGGAGGGACCGCAGTCTTGGGGGGAAAGAGGTCATTGTTGGCTGGAACAATAACGCCAACTCTCAATCGAGCGTCTCAGCGAATCCATTGTCACCGCTTCAGACGTCTGTGACGGGCATTCCGAAGAGAGTTACTAAGAGTAGAGCACGGTTTGAAGGAAAATTGCCTAAGTGGTGGCCTACTCTAGTAACGCGTGCCGTTTCCACAGACTACGAGCAGGAAGATAAAAGGGCTGCATACAGATTAGTCCGAGGTACGGCTTTTCTTTCTGAGATTTTCTTTTTCCCCCTATGTGGTTTTTCGTTTTGTTCATTCTCTTGGAATTTCCTGAAACTCTTATTAATAACTAAGAAACAGTACATAAGAATTGGAATGAATTTCAAATTGTTTCGGTCTGATAAGTTCATTTCTCCCTTAGTAGGATCGGTAACTTGCCACATCATCTTATGCTAACAATGTCAAACATATCTAACAATCTCATAAATATCTAAATATGGTCGAGGACTTTAACAAGTTTGCATGAATTGGAAAGTTCTGTGTTAGCAGTCGTTCATTTGACAGCTTGATTATTATTCTTGGTTCTATATATATAATTAGAGCGTCATAAAAACGCAAGTGCTCCTTCTGATTTACATTCTGGATCTTACGTTTTGTATATCCCGTGCTTCGTTTCTGTCAGTCTTTTTATTTTAAGTCTGATGTGGTCATACATTATGGAGCATATTGATATAAATGTAATGCTTTGCTTTGTTTGGTGCAATTCTGTTTTTGTATGCATCATTTTCTCTGTTTCAGCGTTCCTAGTATCAAATCTGATGCGATCTCCTTTGGGAGCTTTTTGAAGCTATGCTTTATTTCGAGCAAAGCTTCTGGAAACTAGGTTGAGCCGTGTTAGTTGATCCAAAAGGTCAATTTGCTCTCCCCGGGGTAGCAATTTTTTTGTCTGTTACAACACACACCCCCCCCCCCCCCCCCCTTTGCCCTATATCCATGAACAATTTGTTGGGTCCTTGTACTATGAATCGGATTATTTTAAAGAAATTTGAACATGGCCAAATTATAGTGAGCTTGCTATTTGCTAAAATTTTTTTCGAACAGGATGTAAATAATGAACTCTTTCCTGTGAGAGCGAAAGAGATAGTTAAATCAATCCCAGAAGTGGCTTCTGTTATCTCAATTGGAATAATAGCTCTGACAAGTATTCTGTCTACTATATAACTTATATTTTGTCATCTCTTGTTAAATATGATTTTAAATACATACTTTTCCTCTTTGTAGGTAAAAAGCATTCCTGATTTCCATGCTTTGCTTTCCTTTAAATCAAAATAGCAACTTATTCACTTAATTTCCAGCAATCAAGGATAGTAGAATGAGCGGAAAGGACATCATGGAGGAAGAGATACTTCAAGTCAGTTTTTTGGTGATTTACTTGGTTTTCAAATGATGTATGTAGCTGTGCTTAGTAATTTTTTTCTAGGTTAGGAATTAAGTTGTCTATATGTATGTTATGCTTTAATCTGAGTTAATATGTTTATAGTACTGCCTTGTGCCAAAAATGATATACTTTTTGTGTAAATAGCTATGATTTTTCATTCTTCAATGTGCATGCGGAGCATTCTAAGCATTAATGTGTATAAATATGTTCACGCAAATATGAACTGTGAGCGACACATTCTCTTCTCATGGTTTACTAGTTCTATATATTGTAATCATAAATATACTTTATAAAAAGAACAAATTTAACTTAAATTTCTTCTTAGTTCTTTTTTTTATGCAAAATTCATTCGATTTATTAATTATTATTAATACTTTTGGATTGATACTCAGGTTTTTACCATCTCCACCATTAATATTTTGAGCTGTGTATGATTGAAATACTTTTGTGCATTATCCAACCATTTTATGACCCATTGAAATCTTCTTTGCCTCTACACATGGGCAGTTACGTCAAATTTGCAGAACTTCTGGAGTGCAAGTATCTATTGACCCTCCAAACATACGGGATTCCTTGTATCGAGCATCTGTTGAATTTGTTTTGAATGTTTGTGGCAGGTATGCTGTTATACTATTGTTCCTGCATTTATGACATCCTCTTTCCTTTTGCTGTTAGTCATCTCCTTTTATCTATGCTGATTAGTCCTGGACTCCCGGTTCTGTAAATTATGTAATTACTGGTTACTTCATCTTTTCAGGGCACCAAGTTACTCTACCTCAATTGAGATTAATGGTGATGATTCTCGAGAATTTCTTGCTGGGTTTGCTGAAAACATTGGGCTTGAAAATAGTCGTGCTGCAATAATTGTGTCTGCAGCTGTTGCTGCACGTACTCGCTCTTGTCTTCTACAGGCCTGGGTACTTTACTGCCATAATTCTTACTCCCTCCGGTCCTAATTATAAGATAAAGTTGACTTTTTTGGAGAAATTAAGGAAGCCAATTAAATTACTTTAGAGTATTTATATTTTTATTTTTTTCTCCAAACTAATTAATTTGATTAATAAACTAATATATAATCTAAAGATACTAAAAATATAAACACTCTAAAGTAATTTAATTGGCTTCCTTAATTTCTCCAAAAAAGTCAACTTTGTCTTATAATTAGGACCGGAGGGAGTATGATGTAATATTGTTGTTTCTATTTGAATCTTGAACAAAACTCATTTCCTAAATTAATTATTGGCAAAAGCAGTTGAATTATTGGTTTTCTGTATTAACTTTGCGTAAATATGCTAACCGTTTGGAGTTTGCCCTAACATCTCATGTTTTTAATATTTTGAAAATTACAAAACCTTTTGACGAGGAAAATTTACGTCTAAAAATCTGTGATTTTTTTCCTGGTCACTGACTTCCTTTATGGTTAACACAAAGGTAACTATATATCATTTCACTTTATTAATTTCTTCATTTGCTGAAGTACTGTTAATGTGAATGTTTGTGATTTCTTTTTGTTGGTTGAAAAAAAAAGGTCTTTCATTGACTCTAATAATATTTATCTTCATCTATGGATGAACTGAATCTTTCTACTTAGAAATTTTGCATGGATCGTCTTAATTTCTTTTTATATTCATGCTTATACTTGGTGTCCTTTCAATTACAGGCTCTGGAAATGCAAGGTAAACATGATGAAACCAAGATGGAACTGTCAAAGATATGCCTTCTTCTGCGTATATTTCCTCCTGAGGATTCGTCAGTAAGTGTCTTTAACACTTTTTTTCTGGCTTTGTGGCAAAGTGTTCTGTTTTTAGAATGGTTAGTCTTTTGGGTTTTCCCCCACAATTTATTTTTTAAAAAGGCATTTATGTTTTGCATACATCCTATTCAGTCATTTGTGTGCCTCTTGATTTCAGAATTATGGTTTGCTACTTTAATTTGGGTGATTTTAATTTAATTATACATAATTAGATATGAGTTTGAGCATAGTGATATGATGCTAGCTGTAGGATTAGGATATATATATATTAATTGTAGTCCCTCCATTCCAAAACTTTTGTTGTATTTTTTCTTTTTTGGTAAATATCACTCATTAATCAATATGAGGTAGACTGAAGATAATTTTTTGGCCAATGAGATTGAAGATAATTAAATTTATGTTAGAAGATAAACTAATTATTAAGGGCAATTCTGAAAAATAATATCTATTTGGAACAAATTTAAGGAGTTAAACTACTTTCAACAACTTTTCTTAATATTTTAGAGGTAATTTACTGTGACTTGTATTCAAAATCAAGACCAGAAGTATAAGTTTTGGGAATGAGTATTTTTTTACAGCATATTATCAGTTTACTCTCAATTGTTATGATATATTGCATTTTTATTTACGATTTTTCCTGCTGTCCTGCATCAAATGATTTCCTCTATGCGACTCCCTCCATTCCTTTTTATAAGATATAGTTAACTACTACTATACACAAACTAAGAAAATTATGCGGTTTCTTTTAAATTATCTCATCTTTCCATGTGCCTTTCATTGAATACTCCTCTCTCTCTCTCTCTCTCTCTCACACACACACACACTTCCTCAATTAATTACTACCTAGATTTTGCAAAGCGTACAAAAAGGAACGGAGGGAGTACTAAAAAGGCTCATTTTATTGATTTTGAAAGAAGTTTTGCGATGTCATTCATCCTCGCAAACTTGTTTCTTGCTTCTCCTATGCTGCTGACGCACCCAGGACTTTTTTGTTTTTGGAAGCTGTTTTGATAACTATCATGTTGGTCGTGCTTGCGAATAAGTTGTCAGAGAAACACACATCTTTCTACTTGGCGCATGCCAATGACATTTGTTGTGGGTGGGTCTCTGCAGCCAGAAATGGAGATGGTGGCTCGGGGCTTGCAGAAACACTTGAAACTGGAACAACGAAAACACCTCTTGGATATTTTTGCACAAGTTTGCGGCGAGGCGGAGCCAAGTCTCAAAATTGCAATAGAAGCCCTTGGTTTGGTGCCTATCTTTTTCCCCTTCTTTGAACTCAAATTAATACAAAATGATTTATAGTTGTACTTTCAATAACTGAATATTACAGTAGAAAGTGCTTGGAAGGAATTCCACCTCGCTGTTCGTGTTCTCGGGAGGCACTTTAATTGCTCTTCATTTCTTTATTAATTTTAACCTGCCGCTTTCTTCTGTGCAGATGCATTTGCAAGATTTCCGCAGCGATCGACTTGAAGACAGAATTCTTTGAACCTGACTAAATCCATTTTCTACAATTTGTATTAGTGCCTTTGATTGTTTTTTTTTTTTTTGTTTGGACATAAGTGCATTTGATTGTTTGGGTATAGCTTATTTGTTATATATTATTTGATAGTAGTCTCAATAAAGCTCGTAGGGTTCCCCTAGGAAGAAAGAGAGGGAAATATTTAATTAAGGATGTTTAGATGGATTATACTCTTTCGATTCTAAATTTAAGATATATTTATTTAATTTAATTAAAAAGGTTATTTGAATTAGTTAACATGACATGTATTTTTTAAAACATCTTAATTATCTTCCTTAATTCTCTTATTTCCTTTTTTTGATTATTATTGAAGGAACAACAATAGGAGTAAATTAAAAAAAAAATTGACAAACATATAAACATAAGATCAAGATTTAGCTCCTAAAATATATTTCATATTGAGGGGTGGAAGAAGTATATTTTAAAGACACCAATTAATCTTCACGATCATGGTATTTATCATAAATTTTATCGAGGGATGAGATCTACGTTTAGCTTTAAATATAATTACTTTTTGGCCCATTCTAAATGAGACCAGTGAGTTAGGTGAACATCTCGCGTAGAGGAAAAGTTTAAAGTTATGACGTGATATTTATGATTTACAGGTAATATAACTTTCTAAATATTTTTTATCCTATAAATTTTACATTTTATGTTGATGATTACAGTAACAAAAATCATTCGAATGAAATTGGTTCCGTTACTAAGGCCCTATAAAGAACTATAATTTTAAACATATATAGAGTATGCATGCACAAACACGTGATTAGGTCATAAAAAATATGCATATATGAACATTGATAAGTGTAAATGGGTAACAATGACCTAGAACTTAAAAAAGTAGCAGACAGTATTATAAGCATATCGGTGTGATTTTTCCTACATAAAACCAAAAAGCTGGCGTCACGTCTTTCTCAGCCGTTGTTTCATATAAAAAAGAACAAAATCATTATTCATCCGTAAATGGTTTAAAAGAATAACACATTAAAGGGGGAAATGAAAATTAAAAGAAATATATGTAAAACAGGCAAAAATAAAATGAAAGGTCTGAGACAAAAAGAATAGAGCGAGCGCCAACAGTACGAAGCCGTTTCCTATTTCTCTATCAAAAGTCCTGAACTGCTCATCAGCTTCTGTAGATTCATGCAGTTCTCTATTAAGCAGGTAGAGAAACTCTATTTTTGCCTTATTTTGACGTAAAAATGTGTGCACCAATGCTACCATCTGATAAATATCATCAAAAATTTCCTTAGCAAGATTCCTGCAACAATATATAAAAGAACTCATTCATCCCCATTTCCCAGAACCCAAAACCGTTGTGCTCCACATTGACAACTGCATATACCCTACCCTCTTAAGCACAAAACTGATTTAAAGGAAAACCAAAATCATTCATCAGGTCAGGCACCTTGACTATGTATCCATAAAATTAAATAAATTAGTTATGATAAGAAATAAGCAAATAATATAAGAGAAAAACCATACTGTGGGTCAATCTAGGTGGGAAGAAGCGGCTGTCTCTCGTCATGCCCGACACGATGACTTGCCTGCACGTGTGGCAATGAAACCTAAATGAGTATGATGTATAAAACTCAAAAGAAAAGCAAGGTGAACAAGGATCCTCACCTCTTCATTTGCTCCGGCAGCCATATTGACAAAGGAGTCCTTAGTCCTGAAACCCAAAAAAAAAATTGTAACTTCAAAGGAAGAGAAAAGGGATTTCTTCCAAGAGTTTAACTGCATTAAAGCACTTCTATAAATCCAATGCACTAAACTTTTCAGAAACTGAACGAAAATTCTTGCTGGAAAAACTACTCATGTCATTGCCTCATACAAAGCAACATTGCAATCAGCCGATAGGTAAAAAAATTCACAAGTACCTGTGTGTGTCATGAACATCACGCAGTTCCATCATGCCATTTTGCTGATCATCTCGGACTTTTGAAAGAGATGAAAAGAACTATAAACAAAATGTGAAAATGCAATACAAAAAGATGTCATTGTTAGGAATGTTCTTTCCACAAAGGTTTATAGCTAGCAATTTTATTTACTTGCAAAATTCTCCAAATTTAATTTACCTGATGCATTGAGATGAAAACAATAGAAATCCCTAAAATAAAGTTCATTGTTAAAGTATGTCCGAATAATGCAGCAGAAGCTATGCCAGTGAAGATTGTTGCAACTGTTGAGGAGTACTTCTTCAAAATTGTATCTGAAGACACAAGTGGGTAGTTCAGAAAAAAATAAACAGATAAAGAGTTCATTCATACAGCAAGAGGTAAATTTAAGACAAACCAGTGATTTGCTTTTAGGTTTTGGTGGAAAGCAAGGTAATATAATAAGGAAACATAAATATTGACCTGCATATTTAAAGAAAAAGGATGATAGAATCCCCTGGGCAGCATTGTTAGCTATCAAAAGCATGGTGGCTTTTGAATGACCTTGCAGAATATCAAAGCTACTTGGACCTGAAACATTTAAAGCAACATCACAAGAACCAGTTAACATCACCATCAGATGAAAGCAATAAACCAGGCTCCATTTGAACTTGTATAAAACTCAAAGTGATATCCATATTTCATCTGTATGTGTAAATTTTAAGTAGTTTGTAGTTAAAAAAATTAAAAAAAATATTGAGATAACAAAGAGGGCCGTGCTTCCAGTTTGTTTTCTTAATTGCCAAGCCATGTGCTTGAAGTTCCCACATAATCCAGAAGATAGAGATTCATGTCTCACCCTTGACAATGGCAGTGCCAACTATTCCAAGAAAGTTGAATATAGCTCCGTACCCATATAAGAATAAGTTCTGTAAATCAAGAAACTCTAAATTAATAAAGGGAGAGTATAATTGTAGAATTCAAGAGTTGAATATAGCTCCGTACCCATATAAGTTCTGAAAATCAAGAAACTCTAAATTAATAAAGGGAGAGTATAATTGTAGAATTCAAGTGCTATACTTGAAACTTTCCTCTTTTGAAGTTGTTGATAATTTTTCAGCTAGGAAGTTAAGTATCTTGTTAGTTCCTTTCTCAGTTTTGCTTTGAATTTTTTCCCTTCTACTGCATTGGCAAGTGCTGAAACTTTCCTCTTTTTACCAAAAAAAAAAAAACCACAGTGCTGAACTTCAACCTAAAACCTCTATATATCCCCAAACCCTCAGGAAATCTAACCACTGAAGTCAAACCCAAGTGGCTTAGGTTATACTTCCTCCAGTCCTAAATATAAAACTCAGTTGACCTTTTTGGAAAGATTAAATACGCTAAATAAGTTACTTAATCATATAATATGTTGTGTACAATTACATTATATATCAGTTAAGTTACACATATTAGTTTAGAGAAAAAACGAAAAAAAAATATAAATACTTTAAAGTAATTTAATTAGCTTCCTTGATTTCCCCAAAAAAGTCAACTAGGTTTTATATTTAGAACCAGGGGTAGTATTAGTGATTGACAAATACAATATACACTGCAGTACACTTCGCATCAAATCAAGACAATCAATAATATGGAAAGGATTTAAACAATCAAAACAGGATAGTTGTTTAACTGTCGAACATGAAAAAACATAAAAAGAAAAAAATTGTACTGATTATTTTCTAGATCACTCAGCGAGAGAATTGGATGAAAGTTTACACTCATGCAGTGACACAATTTTCAGTTCTCTGAAACATTGTCCTGTCTAAATCAGCATATAATATAATCACGTAAAGGTCAGAAACTTCACCTGGAGGTAAATGCTAGTATCATATTGGCTCTTCAAAGCATACTCATTGTAAACAGAGGCCAAAGACGGAACAGTTACCTGCAAAATAATTTTGTGGTTCAAAAACCAACAACAAAAATGAAGGGAATCTGAATACCTAAAACTAAAAACTGATTGTATTTACTTCAAAAAATCTCTTGCACAACAATAAGACATAGAACAGCCAAAGGAAAAATAACCAATATACTTACAAATATACATGTATAAACATATGCACCCATTGTGATGGGAAGACCCAAAGCTGTGCTGCCTTCAGGAAAAGACTTCAGCTGATTAACACTTATACCAATAAGCAATAGAGCAAGAGCCTCCCACTGCAGTGAAATAATGAATCAGTTTTATAAATGTGGCACTCAAGGATTAAGATCAACTGGGATTCAAGCAAGGAATTAAGGTTAAAACTTGCCACTTAATTAGTAAAGATCTAGAAAATGGCTACACAGACACAGTGTGCCTTTCCCATTCATATTTGAAAGACAATAGGCTCAAGAACAAACCTGAATAACGGAAAAGTGGCGTCTCATAATCATCTTTAACAAAATTGCTATCACTAAAACCTGCACATGCAAAGTCAAACATGAGAAATTAGGTCACTTGTCACTCAAAAAAGAAACAGAAATTAGGTCAGCTAAAGAGAATCATCAAGAAAATTATTTTTGCACTTGTTTTGAATAATTGTCACACAGAGATGACTAATGTCCCCTCTCAGAAAGGTATCAGTTCCTCTGTTTCTATAACAGTACATACCATAAGCATCTTCCTAAAATACTTCAAGCAAAAAGTTGTTCAACACATTAAGGCATCTTATACCTCATAGGGAAGAACAAAACAAGACGAGACACGAGAGGGACTGCTAAATACAATAGTTAGAAAATACCACCCCATAAACTTAAGCTTGTGCAGCCATTGGTTTTATCATCTGGTGCCCCTAGAAATTGACACTAACATCTGAAAATTGACACTAACATAAAGCCAGGCTAAGAGTGGAACAAATAACTTTTGAACTACTGGTTAACAATTGGAATTATTGTACAGTGAAAACTGAAGAGACAGTAACTGTGTGCGGGCCGTAATTAATTAGTCATAAGAAAGTCTTGAACTATAAATAGAGGATTTCATGTAGTTAGACTCAATGACCATATTTCATTTAGAGGGTTTCCTCTTCCTCTCAACATGTAACCCTTTGAATGAAATGTAAACAATGAATCAAAGCTGCATGAAATCCTCTATTAAGAGATCAACATACAAGACAAGGCATTAAAGCTTCATTGTGACTAGTTAATAACCTACTAATGCCTGCAGAATTATATCATTTACACAGTCACTATCTAGTCAGCATGTTTACATTGTACAATAATTTCAACATTGCAATGACAAGCATCAGCAGTTCAGCACCCATCGCTAAAGAAGCACATTGAGCACACTAAGTAAACCATTACTAATTATGCAAATGTACTGCCCAAAAGAACAGCAACAAATTACCTTCAAATTGCTTAGCATCTTCACAGTGGCGGGATTAAAATAAAGCTGCATGAAATGTGATATCAACCTGTCAGACACTAGGAAATATGAAGTCCAGCATACAAGAGTTGTTTTCAATGCATAAAATGTGACAATAGCAAGAGAGATTGCAACATGGTTCAACACTTAGCTTTTCTTTTCTTTTTTAAGAAATAAAGGTAATTGTAGGATACCAAGAAAGTCAAATAACACGGGCACAGACAAGAAACCACATCATATTAGAAATCCCTCCAACCATTTGCATAAGACAGGTAGTTATGACCTCATCAGTAAGATTACAGTTCCATCAACAAGCTAAGGCTCTTTAATGTGGCAGTAATTTTTAAACAATTTTTTCTAGCTAGGCTTACAGTTCAATCAGCAACCTAAGGCCTAATGAGGAGGGCAGTCTTCCAATCCATCAACATATTTCGTTGGAAAATAATGATATGATGCCATATTTTCTATTAGCATCCAGTAATTCCTAAAAGAACAAACTCAAGCCCGTGGAGGGTTTAATTTGTCACCTCCTTCTGGTGCCTTGCTCATGGCTTTTTGTAACAAGTCTTTGTCTGATACGCATAGGCATTGGGTGGCTTTGAGAGACATTCAGTTCATAATAACAGCAATTGAAATCATTGAGACATAATAAAGTAATAGTAAGTAGTATATCAAGGACTAAGAGTACCTGCATAATAAATTTTAGATAGTTGTTTATAGCATACAGAAGGGCTGGAACAGCAAGAAGAACATTGTTGCGAGCTGCCTGCAAATAATAAGATTACAACATCCAGGATAACTATTAAGAAATAACTTCTTCGTTGTTAATTAAAAAAAGTAATTAATGCCAATATAGCAAAGGATAAGAAGGTCCTCTGTTTTTTTTTTTTTTAAAAAAAAAGAATGAAGGCATGAAGCACTGCTAACATTTTAGGATGTCCTTTATTTCAGTTCTTCCAACTTCATTAAAGATTAAATTGTCTAAGATCAGAAGTAAGTAGAAAAATATGATATTAATGGCTACAACATCCGGGATAACTATTAAGAAAAATCTTCTTGTTCGTTAATTAAAAGAAAGAAAGTAATACAAGATTAATGCCAACAAAGCAAAGATAAGAAGGTCCTCTGTTTTTTTTTTTTTTCAAAAGGACTGAAGGCATGAAGCACTGCTAACATTAAAAGATGTCCTTTATTTCAGTTCTTCTAACTTCATTGAAGATTAAATCGTCTAAGATCAGAAGTAAGTAGAAAAATATGATATTAATGTGCTAAAAAATAGTTTTATTATTTTATTTCAAAAAAGGTATGCTTAAGCAGTTTGTTTTGAGCTCAAAAAAGTATCACATGCGACTAACCATTGAAGAAAATCGGAACAACTGAAATAAGAGAGGGATTTCACAAGCTCTTCTTCTCACACAAAATTAATAATTCAAAATCTTCTATGCCAGTGACAAAATAGTACCTGCACAAACGTAGAAATTGAGAGAAGAGGCTTTTCCCCAACTTTTTTATTCCTAGCCTGCAGAATTAAACACAATCATACGGACCAGTTTATTAAGAGGATCATAGAAAGTATAGGCACAAGGTTCAAAGAATTGAATTGTGCTAGTTCTACTTTGATATGGCGTGCATTATGATATTCTATGAACTTTGCTAGATCAGGAACATTTTGAATTTACATTCTGTAAGCTGCCAAGAAATGCTGCTTTTGCTCAGTTTATCTGTCGTATGATATAATAATGAACCTATAATAGTTTATCGATAATTGCTGCATGTATTTGGGCTTGAGTTCGTTCTTTTAGGAATTACTGGATCCTAATTTTAAAAAATAAGTATTTTTCCTTAGTCTAGTATGAGCAGGAAGTTGAAAGCAACCAATTCCTGTTGCTATTATGTAGCTAATCATTTAGTCCAGTGGGCATTTTTATAAAATATGCAGTGCCTAATTTGATTCTGCAGTCCACAATCAAGGTCTTCATTTTGCCTTGAATTTCAAGCTTTTAGAGAGTTACTTGATCAATACTAAATGATCCTTGTAGTTCACTTATAGTACAAAGATTAAGGCATTAAGCATATAGGATTACAACTCTAATTCCTAGCCTCTTCAAAGTTCAATCGTGTAAACTACTGATTTCTCCAAACTAATTTTGGTGCGTGTTTGGATTAGCGGCGGAGAAGGAGTTTTTTTCGCAGATGGGCTATTGGAAAAGTTAGATAGAAAAAAGGTTAGATTGTAGATGTGATTTGTGTTTGGATTGGCGGTGGCAGAAGTGACTTTTTTTCTAACCTGAAACCTGTTTGGCTTAGCGTTTGAAAAGCCCATTTAGATGGAAAATGACTGAAAATAGCATGAATTTTATTGAATACTATATATATATATATTAGTTGTATATATTGTGATAATTGAAATGAAAAATTTTTTAAAAAAATTGATAAAATAAAAAAGGAGCAATTATTATTAAAAAAACACATGAATGGGCTTTTGGAGTATGAGAAGCTACTTGGATCAGCTTCTCCCAAAAGCTCCATTTTTTCCATAAGCCCAGCCAACCCAAAAACTTTCCCAAACACCCCAAATGGGCTTTTGGAGCTTTTGGTGGCTAGATGGGCTTTTTTTGTATCCAAAAGCTTTCCCAAACAGACCCTTGATCTTATTCCACACATGCTTCAAATACAAGTAACGCATAGTACAAGATTAAGACGACAGAATAAAATTGGAAAAAAAATAGGGCAATGTAATATGTACCTGGATTAAAAGCATAACAATAGCAAAGAGAACCTTTGTGATCTCTGTCAAAAAATTAACACTGATTGGGCTAAAATTGAATTTCCCATCCACCTTGGACATATAGACAAGAATAGGCTGGCATGTAAAGAAAATAAAACATGTTAGTGACTAGCAATAAGCAGGTTCTTTTTCTGCCCTACTATGATGAGATAATATAAACTGGGCACCATCAAACAAAATACACATTCAAGCACAAAAACTAAAAGAGATGCCAACCAGGTATTAAAGTGCTTACTTTCCAGAAAAGAGAGAGAATAGATGTTGAATTACCCTCAGGCTAACAGCTAAGCATCCGCAATATTACCTATGAACATTCAATTCAATGACTGTTTTTCCCCACCCCCCCAAAAAAAAGGCAATAACTACGCCATGGCCCAAAAAAAACCAATTTCAGTGTCTATGCAAGATAATACTTTGAAAAATGTTAACTACACTCGCATGTAAATTTTTAGGATTGAATGTATATTTTTTCCAGCGGCTTTCCATCAGTGTTTGACAAAAAGATCCAATTTAAAGGTAACAATCACCTGCAATCCAACTAAGATGCAGTCACCAACAACCAAGAGGACATTAAGGGCGCGCTGCTTGGATGATATCCTACTTTTGTGCTTGTCATAGGCCCTTGATATAGTTCTGGGACTAGGAGAAACCAATTTTGAATGGCATACACTGCATTCTATCATCCCGTTCTTCATGTAATTGCAACCACTATCTGGGTATGAACTATAGGATCTACAAGAATAAAACTAAAAGTTAGGATAACAAGTTTACAACAACAATCATAATACATGTGTCGACCACTGAAGCAATTATGTTTAACAGTCGACGGCTATCCTTGTTTTCCAAAACTATAAGATCTATAGCCATAAGATCAGCTAACCACACAATCTTAATACACCAGGAAAACAAATGTATCCAATTTTCCTTCTCCACTTTGCAAGAAACTAATTCAGTGATTTAAGAAAATCCATAGGTGAAATCCATAAATAAATGAAAGCAGCAGTAAGAAATTCCATCAGATCTTGTGCCGGAAACTTTGAAAAAATAATTTCAAGACGACAGTAAAAACAAATCCCGAAACACGCTAAAGATCCCCTTTCGGGACAAACAAAATATGAATATGCAAAGCTCAGATCTTGCTCCAGGACGATGATGACGCAAAAACCAAAAGAAAAATATTTATGATCAGGATCAACCTTCTAAGTAGACGAACCAGAAATCAACAATGATCCACCTAAATCGAGTCCAAACCGAGCGTTTAACCGAAAACTCGGTTTGATCTGGAGCAGTCGGCGCCGAAGTTCAACTAGCTCAATTTCCTTTGGGTGACAACAATATGATTTCGGAGCCAAACAATGAACGGACAAATCAGATTCGAATTCGAATTCGAATGCGCCCTGTTTCACACGAATCGGAGTTTAAATTCCGAGAGATATGCTAGGAATATGCATTGACACACGGGAGAAGGGGAATGTGCAATATAATTACGAACTCGCGAGAGGGCTTCCTTTGAATTTACACAAACACGAATTTCATGAGTTGTTTTCTGGAGGTGGAAATGGGAAAAACTCAAAGAAGCAACAAATTCAGGACAATAAAAACTAAAGGTCACCGATACAACGTGACAGACCAATCACGTGAGAGAAAACTGAGGCAAGGAGTGGCGTGGCGGATGGCTCAAGAGTTCGGTGAGTCACTAGCCGCGTGGAACATCACTACTCCATTAACCCACAAATGAAAAATGCAAAATTATGGAACAAATTATGAATTTCTGGTTGGCTGTTTCTTTCGCTTCAATTTTGTGATAAAAGCGAGTTTTGGGCATTCAGTGGACGTGGGGATTCAGTGAATAATTATTTAATAACAGCCTTATAAAATCATGTACCTGTTTAAACTCGTACGTACTTGATTAAAATAATAATTGGAATATTTAAAAATAATTTTTTTATTATGATTTACGGTATACGAAATCAATATGTGAGAGAAATTTTATCTAGATTTATATAAAAAATAACTTATAAACAATCTTAACGTCAAAACATGTCCAAAACGTAGGAGGGAAATTATACTCGCATATAGTTACATAGGAGAGGTTTTCACTAATGATGTTTTCTGAGATTCAAACCTTCTCACAGGTGAGGTGGTTTACCATTTTAACTAATAATGAATCATTTTAAGCTAATACATTCACGGGAGGATGACAAAAATATCAGATTTGTTACTAATAATTGATAAAATAATGATAAGATTTGATAAATTCACAACTTATTTTATGAGAAAAATCTTATTTGGGATTTTGCAATTTCAAATTTCCTTTTTTAACATTCTCCCTACATTAATGACTTCTTTCTTTTTTCTTGCTTTTGTTATGCACATGTATCCTTCTATTAGAAGCAATTCTATTTAACAGTTTAGGTAATCCAAACTCATAAAACATAAGAGGACAATTATAATACCACCAAAGTCTTATTTATAAGTTCAAATTACCTAATTCTCAAATATCAATGAAAATTAGTTAACTCAATAAATATGAACAAAATTAATAAATCTTTTCAAACAATTATATTCGAGGCATTGTCGAGAATTAAATGTGAGTACATCTCTCAACAGGAGTTTGAATATTGATTCACCACGTTGTAAGGGACTAACTCGTTCCACTAGACCTAATCCCCTTGATTTTATGACTTTTTTCAAAGATCATTAAACATCGGTCCGAACCACTGGGTTCAACCTGGAAACCGGTGAACTGGCCACATGCCCGGTCCAGGTGAACCACTAACCCGAGTCACTATTTTTTTCCTTTTTTAATTTAATTTAATTTATTAAATTTTTTTCATAATTTTATATTAATAACTTGGGAATCTTCACTTCCTCTTGACCACTGGTTAGCTCTTATTTAACTCTGATATGATCCAATCCACTATCTCAACTAGTTCAAAGGCTGGTCTGAGTTTAATAAGCCTGCTTTTTTCACTAAAGAAAGGATTCCAGAGAATGCTGCAGTGTTGGGCTACCCTTTAAAAGCCCAAAGGCTCGAGATGGTATGCTTAAGCTGGGATAGGTTCGAATGGGTTGAGCCCAAACCCCTTCCTAAACTTTCCCAAGAAGAAATAAAAATAACTAAGAAATACATTTAATTTGGAACGATTTGTTGAATAATATAATCACCCAGATATAAAAGGAAAATCGAAAAAGTTACTGATCAAAACCAGACTCCAGAGTTTACGTTATGAGACTAAGTGTGTATTTGGTATACCCTTTTTGACCAAATAAGCCTCTTTTTAATAGAAATAAGCCCAAATAAAACGGATCTGTCTTTTTTTATGTTTGGTTCAGCTTATCTGAATTGTAATACGTGCATGTTTGGGAGAGCTTATATTTGGAAAATAAGCCCTTATTACGCAAGCCGAGAAAAAACTCCTCTCACATACTTACCTCGTATACCGTGAATCACGAATTATAAGCACTTATTGCTCAAAAATAAGCTCTTCCAAACACACACTACGGGTGAAACAAGTAGCTTTTTTAATAAGCCCCAACTACCAACATATTTTTGAAATAAAGCTACAGCTTTTTTTTTTTTCGGTCCAGAAGTTGCAATATGTCCGAGCTTTCAATGCCAGCTCACGTTTTACTCTCTCAATAGGTCCTGTGTTGTGGTCCTGTGTTGTGAGTTCCACGTACTTCTCAGATCTCATATATATAGATATATATATATATATCCCTTGCAATTTTCTTCATATAACACACAGACACATATACATATATATATGTATATATATTATTCTTCTCTCATCTTCACACGCCTTGTGTATATATTTTTCTAATTTTTCACCTCCTAAATATCATAATATTTTCTGCAAAATAAAATAGGATATGAATAGATTTTATATCGAAATATACTTTTATCATATAATTAATTAAAGGACTAAAAAATATATAGAAGATAATTAAATCAGTATAAATCACATTCGTAACATGATCAAATATCAACTTGTACGAGACATGTAATCCAATTAGTTATGTAATATTTTTTTTGTGAAATTATGTATTTTGGCATCACATTTTCTAACTTCACTTTTCCATTTATTTTTAATTTTAAATATCTTATTTTCTTATAATTAACACAAATTTTTACTTTTAAAAAAACACTTATACAATCGCTCATCCAAATAAATTCCAGCATCACCGGAAAGAGCCACCGGATCGGCCTTCCGATCTCCTAGCTAGTGGCAATAAGAAACAGAAGACAAATGAGATTTCACAGGCAATGCTGGACATGCCAATGTTGGAGGAATCTCCCCAGACGAATATTCCTGAGGAAATGTGTTCCATTGAGCATGAAAACTCTATAGGACAGACCAAAAGCCAGACTGAAGCACCCCTTCCTTCTTATAAAGACTCGCTCCTAGGATTTAATGGAGTAGCTAATGGTAGTAGCCATATGGAAGATGAGGACTTGCTCTCGGATGTGCTCCACAAGGAGTGGGAAATGCCGGAGCTCACTAAGGAAGTTCAAATGCTCATGCAAAATCATCCTGTGGTTCCAATCACAGCGGAGGAATATAGCGAGTGGTGCAAGCCGTGGAATGCTTCTTTGATCATTACGGTGCTGGGCAAAAGGTTTAATGTGTATAATTTAAAGACTCACCTCAGCAGAATCTGGAAAACTATAGATTTTGATTTAGTGGATGTGGCAAACAATTATTTCATAGTCAGATTTCTCCCAAAAGAGGGCTGGGCACATCTCTATCAGCGAGTGCTGTATGAAGGTCCTTGGATGGTCCATCAACATACCATCTTGGTTCAGAAATGGACACCGAATTTCGACCCATTCAATAACCCACTAGGCCGAATTGTTACTTGGGTCAGGATCCCGAACATCCCTATGCAATGTTACAACACAGAGTTTATAAACCGACTGGGCAACAGAATTGGCAAGACGATGAAAATAGATATGATGGCACCATCGATGCAACAGACGACAAACGCAAGGATCGAAAGGGGGAAATATGCCCGGATTTGTGTTGAGCTCAATCTCCAGAAGAAGCTGGTCTCTCGTGTCATCGCTGCCAATTCAGCCTACAACGTCGAATATGAAGGCTTGGGAGTCATATGTTTCGCATGTGGCCGGTATGGTCACCGGAAGGAGAATTGTCAGTGGACATATAGTGAGTCAACTATGGGGAAGGATGAGAACTTACAAGCAACTCCATCGGTGGTGATGGCGCCGTCGACTGAGGTCCAGAGTGGAAAGACGGAGGAGAATTTTGGAGCATGGATGGTGGTCGGAAAGGCTGGTCGAACTCGGCCGGCGAGGAGGAGTTACGGTGGAACCTCATCGGCGGAGGAGAGACAGGCGCCGCTGCATGGCCGGATGGCCAACCGAAGATCAGGGGAGTCGCGTTTCGCGGCCTTGGCGGAGCTCGAGGAGGAAGACGACGCGACTGCTGGGGAGGTGCACACGGAATCCGAGTCTGTGCGCGGTATGGGTGATGGTCAGAATTTCAGAAGGGGTCATGATAGGTTGGAAAAGTCAAAGCCTAAGGGTGGGGAGGTGGACAAATTTGGTCCGAGCAGGCATCATGGATTGATGAGGAATGTGGGGAAAAGCCTTAACCAAGGAGATGGGCCGAAAGGTGGTTTTAAGGCCCACTATGTCAAGAAAAATAATGTAAATGGAGGAGGAAATAAGGAAAAGGAAATAAGTGTAGTTGGGCCTTCAAACTCTGGACTGGGCCGTAGGGAAAAGAAGGTTGTGGGTGGAAATATCACTCACATGGGCTCTATTCTAATTGATTCTCAATTGCCTCTTGTGCCCCCAACTACTCATCCCCCACCAACCAACAATATTTTATTGTTGGAAGGCCCAACGGGTTCGCAAGGGCATAAATCAGACGCTTTTTTAAAGGAAAAGTGTGAGCATAGTGAAACCTCAGCCGACACTACAATTCTTCTACCTTCAGCGACTATGGAAATGGAAGACGATGTAGGTGATGATTTCATGCTTGCAGAGGCACATGGCGGGCCCAGTGTCCGGTAAGTTTTTTCCATCCTTTCCTGATCAATTTTTAATTAATTATTATGATTATTGCAACATGGAATTGTAGGGGTGCTGGGGCAAGAAGTTTTCCCATCACCATAAAATCTCTGGTGAAAGAGAATGCTATAGACATGTTGTGTCTCATTGAGACCAGGATTAGTGGAACTAGAGCTGATAGTATGTCTAGAAAACTGGGTTTTAGTAATTGGATTAGGCTTGAGGCCTCGGGCTTTGCGGGGGGAATTTGGATTTTATGGCATGATAAAAGCTCCCAAGTGGATTATATTCTCTCTACTACACAACTTCTACACTGTAGAGTCACTGATAAGAAAACAAATAATTCTTTTCTTGTCACTGTGGTCTACGGTGAAACAGTGGCCAGTAGAAGGGAGAGCTTATGGCAATCTCTACGTGACATTGCGAATCATGTGGCTGAGCAGTGGTTGGTTTTTGGAGATTTTAATATTTTCATGGAGCCAACTGATAAAATGGGGGGGAATAGTCCCTCCGTTCGTTCTATGAAACAATTTGTAGATTGCATTAGCGCTCTGGAACTTTTGGAAATCCCGTTTGTAGGGGAACGGTTCACTTGGGAGAAAAATGGGGTAAAGGAGAGGTTGGATTGGGTTTTCGGAAATTTGGACTGGGAACTAAGACACCCTGAACATAAAGTCTTCCATAAACTCAGATATAAATCTGATCATAGGCTCATCCTTATCTCAGACATGAAATCAAATGACTGCGTCAGACAGAAACGGAGTTTTAGATATGACGCAGCATGGGCTTTAGAAGATAGCTTCTCTAATGTTGTGTGTAAAGCTTGGGGTAATTTGGATTGGCATGCAGGTAAGCAAAAGTTCGACATTGAGGCAGTAAATTGGAATGCGGGCGTCATTGGAAGTATCCCCAAAAAAAGGATGCAGCTTCTCCGCAGGATAGAAGGTATTGATAGAGCTCGGCACAATAATGTCTCAAATGGGCTCTACAAACTTGAGAACAAGCTTTGGAAAGAATATAGTAAATTGACTGCACAGGAGGAGCTCATCTGGTACCAGAAAGCTCGGTGTAGATGGCTGGCTTGGGGGGATAAAAACACTAGATTCTTTCACGCCTCCACTACGATCCAGAGGAAAAAGAAGTCTATAGACGCGCTCCAAGATGATAATGGAAATTGGATAGCGGATCCAAAACAGCTGAGAGAGATGGCTGGCAAGTTCTTTAAAGACTTGTATTCTAGTGATGGTAGCGTACGTGATTCTCTCGAGTGGATTGCTGAGTTCCCCCCACTGACAAACCAGGATGATGTGAAAATTCACGCAGTAGTGACTGACATTGAAATTAAGAATGCTGCGTTCATGATAGGGGCGCTTAAGGCCCCAGGACCGGATGGCCTACAAGCACATTTTTTCCAGACACAATGGAATCATGTGGGGGATAAAGTCTGTAAGCTTATTCGGGAAATCTGGTCTGACCCAGGTAAGATTAAGGATATAAATCATACCCATCTTATTCTGGTTCCGAAAAGCGATCACCCTGTGAGCCTGAAAGATTTCCGTCCAATTTCTCTCTGTAATGTGATTTTCAAGATTATCACAAAAGTTATTGCTGAGAGATTGAAGGGAGCGATGACCTACCTGATTCGACCGGAGCAGTGTAGCTTTATTTCTGGGAGGCAGAGCAGTGAAAATATTATTATTGCACAGGAGGCTATTCACACTATGCGTAGCAGGCACAGAAAGCGAGGCATTGTGGCAATTAAAGTCGACATGGAAAAAGCCTATGATCGTTTAGACTGGGGTTTTGTCCGATCTACGCTTACCAGGGTGGGTATACGGGAGGCGATGGTGGATCTTATCATGTCATGCATCTCTACAGCATCCATGGAAGTAAGATGGAATGGAATAGGATCTTCCATCTTCTACCCTACTCGTGGTGTTCGTCAGGGTGACCCGCTTAGTCCCTATCTCTTCATCCTCTGTATGGAGCGGCTCGGGCAATTGATCAATAAAGAAGTTAGTCGAGGTAGATGGAAGGGTTTAAAATTCAATCGGCACTCTCCCACTATATCACACCTATTCTTCGCAGATGATCTATTGTTATTTGGGGAGGCAAATGCGTCACAAATCGAGCTAATGAGGGATACTGTTAAAGCATTCTGTGAGGTTTCGGGTCATAAAGTTAATCTGGCAAAATCAAAGGCTTGTTTCTCTAGGAATGTTAATTTTAACAGGGCCTTAGAGCTGAGCCAATGGTTAGGTATCGGGCTTACTGGCGATCTGGGGAAGTACTTGGGGGTGCCTCTATTGCATCATAGAGTTACCAAAACTACGTATTACCCCATTATCCATAAAGCTCAAAAGCGTCTGGCAAACTGGAAGGGTAGATTTCTAAACATGGCAGGTAGAATGGTGCTGATCAAATCGGTGCTCTCAGGACTTCCGAGTTACCAAATGCAAACTACACTGCTCCCGAAGGGACTTTTGAAGGATTTGGAAAAGTTGAGCCGTAGATTCCTATGGAATCAAGGACCAGAGGGTAGGAAAATGCATCTCATTGCTTGGGATTATATCAAACAGGATAAAGACTATGGGGGACTTGGCATCCGGGACTTGCAAAGCCAGAACATTGCTTTTATCATGAAACTATGTTGGGGTCTTCTCACTAGTCCTGACGCTCTTTGGGTTAGATGCCTTAAAGGAAAGTATGGCTGCGGCGAAGGCGACTACCCAGTGGTGTACAAGAAGACTAATTCCTCCAATGTCTGGCGTAGCATTACCAGTGTGTGGGGAAATTTTTACAAAGGGGTCGGGAGAAGATTGAAAAGTGGGAGGACCTGTAATGCTTGGTGGGATCTTTGGCTACCGATTAATGAGCCATTAATCCATTTAGTGGATCAAAACTTCCATAGTTTGGATCCATGTGCGAAAGTCTGTGATTTTATTCTTCCGAATGGGATGTGGAATGTTCTGAAATGGAGGCATTTCCTGCCACATTGGGTGGTTGCTATCATCTGCAAGGTAAAACCTCCATGTGAAGATGGAGAAGATATGTTTTGCTGGAGAAATTCCTCTGACGGCAATTTTAGTGTTAAAGCGGCCTATAAATTTGTGTTTGCCCGGCAGGAACGGAATGGTTCGCCTCTGTGGAAAAAGGTGTGGAAGGCGCCGGTTCCAGAGAAAGTCAAGATGTTCCTATGGCAAGTTATTCATGAGAGGCTGCCTACTAACTCACTTAGAGCGATGAGAGGATTATCGAGTACCGACGAGTGCCCATTTCATTGTCAGAGAGTTGAGAGCACACTTCATATCCTTCGTGACTGTGAGATTGCTAGAGAGGTGTGGCTTTATTTTATTCCGACTGACTTCCGTTTTAGATTTTTCCAGTCTGATTTGCAGGTTTGGCTTAAGGAGAATTTGTCCAGAGATAGTGGCATGGGCCGTTTTCAGAACTGGATATGGCCTAAGGCTTTTAGTCTCATTTGCTGGCTACTATGGAAGAATAGATGCTGCGGGATCATGGATGGAGCTCGGAGCCTGTCTAAGGAGATCATTCACGGGGCTATGTATTTGATGATGGAGTCCACCTCGTATGACGCCTTCAAACATCAGATTTTTCGTTCTACGGGGGATGAGGATGTGGCATGGCATCCACCTTCGGACGGGGGTGTTCGTATAGACACGGACGCATCGGTCAACTCTCAGGGACATGCAGCTTGTGCGGGTGTAGTACGTGACGAGTGGGGCAATTGGGTTACCGGTTTTCAGAAACGATTAGGTTTCGTTCCATCTACTACGGCTGAACTGACTGCGATTTTATCAGGGCTTCAATTATGTAAGCAGCAAAACTTCAGTAAGGTTGTAGCTTACACGGATTCTCTGGAAGCCTATCATTTGATTATGAGACACGGGGGTCGTAGTCACCCACTGCGAGTGGAGATAGAGGCTGTGAGGGACTTACTATACTCCCAGTGGGATATTGAGTTTCATTTTGTGCCTCGTGCTATCATCAGGTGTGCGGATTTTTTAGCTGGCGAAGCTCATCAGTTGCGAGAGGATTCGGTGGTACTATCAGCACCGCCCCCCGGTTGTGCTAGTTATATGGCCCAAGATGTTAGTCTGCCGGCCTAAGTCTTTTGTAAACTCCAATTTGTAATTGGCCACTTTGAATATAAAAAAAAAAAAAAAATTTTAATTTATTGAAAATCACTTATTCAATTGTTCATCCAAATATAAATCACATTATAAAAATTGATTTTTTATTAAGTATAAAAACTGATTTTTTATTATATATAAAAACTAATTTTTTTTATTATGTCATTTTTAATAAATCAGAATCATAATAAATAATTTTTCATTCCGTAATCCCAAAGCCTACACTAAAAATGCCAGCACCAGCACCAGTATAAGGAGGAATAAAAGAATTTTGTATTATAGATCCCTTTCCTGTCTCCTCAGCTGAACCGCGAACTCCCTCCTCGCCGCCAGGCGGCGTTCATGGCTGCCTCTGCCTCCAAGCATCTCAACCTCTCTTCTTCTTCTTCGAAGCCTCCCTTAATTCCCATCGACGAATCAAAACCAGCCTCCATTTCCATTTCCAATTCTACTATTTCTTCTTCTCCTTTCACAATCTCTCACGAAAACCTTCCCCTCTCCCGCGCCTGCCACCTCACTCGGCACGAGCTTCTCAAGCGTCGTTTCCACTATCTCAATCAGCTTTCCAAATGCTACAGAGGCTTATACTGGGCTCTCATGGAGGAGCTCAAGGCCCAGTACAGAGAATACTGCTGGGAATATGGGGTAAGTCCATTCAGGGAAGGAAACTTGCAGGAGAGAGAGGGTGGCAATTTCGAAGGCAATGGTGAGAATAATGACTGTAATGGTTCAAATTGTCGAGCTGATTTGGATGTTGTGAACAATCACAGATGCGCTTTCGTGGGTTGTAAGTTGAAGGCCATGCCATTGACCAGCTTTTGCCATTTGCACATTCTTTCGGATTCCAGGCAAAAGCTTTACAAGGCTTGCAACTATGTTATCAAGAGGTTTCTTTTTCTTAATGCTGCTTTCGATTTCGATTCATTCGCTTGTCAAAGATATTTTTTGTTTGCTAAGATGCTTGTGAATTATGGTACATTGCTCTTGGTTTAATTGTGCTGTGCTGAAATGAATAGCCCCGTCTATGTGATTGTTTGAATTATTGCTGTGAAAGGTGGATTAATGTGTTTTGTTTCCTTCAATTTCTGACAAATATCCGTTGTTCAGAGAATGTCTAGGCAGCAAGCTTGTAGGTTTGAACCTGAAGCTAGAGATGATTGTGTTAATAACACAGATGATACCTTAGTTTCCATTATTGTTTTCTTTTCCTCGAGAATTAGATAAATGAGAGGATTCAACAGCGAAAGCTTGGAGAAATTAATACTTTTAATTATATTACTTTTGGAAAACGTGTAGGTACGATATCTCGATCAAGTGTGATGAAAATTTTCTCAACAGTTATGATTCCATGTGTTATCTGGTAACATTTAAAAGTTTGTTTCTTTGATATTATTATAGAATTTTTACCATATAGCTCAGTATCTGGAAATCCTACAACCGTGGGGGACAGAAATGCGATTGGCTTTTGCAAAATTTTGTATTCAGGAAATTGGATGTTAACCATTGCTGGTCTAGGTTCACTTAATCTGTAAGTGCCAATGTTATGAATGATTCAGTTCTACCAATGTTTTCACCAACAAAGGTTGAATGAACTGTCTTCGATAAATTTGTAGTGGGAGCACAGATGCTGGTGTTAATGCTGATCACCAAATATGCATTTTTGTATATTTTGAAATTGCTGAGTACTCTCTTGGTATAGAATGGCCAAGTTATGGACCAAACATAGGTTATGATTTCTCTTATATTATCACCTGATACTTCTTGGCTTGTGAAAAGCACAATGGCTCCTATACTCATATATATATATATATATATAAAAGAAAGTATACTAGATAAGGACGCTGAAGTACAGAAAGACTCAGTGTTTAGTACTCAGCAGATTGTTTCTCCTTCTTGAGTTTACAATGGAAAATTGCACTTTGCTGTGTTTGTATGTGGTAATGGACAAGCATTCCAGTGATTGTTTTTCGGATCATATCGATGTTCCTGTTCGCAGCCTTTGGCCTTTCTATTCTTTTGGTGGGTGATGCCCAAAATATGCTTGCTTACCATCTTACATTTGTTCTTTTATGCATGACTGCCTTTCATCTCTTGTATTATCAACAGAAGTGAGAAGACATGATCTTAGGTTGACTTCTTTTTTCCAATTCTTATGTTGTAATGTTGTTTCTGCAACTGATTATCATTCATAAACTAGATTTTACATCATTGTCACTTGTTATTTCCATGGATTGATTTCTATTAAATGTGATCAATTTTTTGCAAAAATAATAATGGCTACTCCTTGTGATGAATGAATAGGAGAGATTGAGTTGTTGATGGGATATCTTGTGATTGATTTTCTGTTTATATTCAGTGCCCAGGCTGGACCTATAACATGTGGAAAACCTATATTGAGATCCACCACCCCTTCTCTCTGCAGCGTCCATTTCCAGAAGGCTCAGAAGCATCTCGCGAGGACCTTGAAGAGGGCAAGCCTAAATAATTCCTCAACATGTAAACTGGCTCCTAAGTTTCATGTCATAGTCGTAGAATATGTTCGTCAAATTCAAATGAGAAGAAGACAACTAAAATCAAACAGAAGAATAATTGTAAAGGAAGAAAAGGATAGCTGAGGCTGCTGATAGTGGTTGTAAACTCATCTCTGATACACAAGTGGTGGAAACCCAGATGTGAGATGTAATTCTAACAGTATAGAGTTCACCATCTTCTGTTGTAACTTCAATTTTCTCTGTTTTTTTCGTGTTCCCTCTACTCATTCAAATTTTTATCACGATTCCCTTCAAATATCATTTGGCAACAAGCCACTTTCGAGACTTTGTAAAGTTGGTTCACAACAAACCCCAGTGATTTAGTGTTTGACATATACATTTCTTTCTTATTGATGCTGGCACATTTAACAGTTTTCAACGTGTAATCAAACACAAGCCGTGTTGTAGAGAGAGCAACGAAAGTGATTTTTTTTCATATGCATGCTCCTCTAAGCAAAATTTTGTGGCCCAGCAAAATTTTGGAATAGGGATGTGAATACTTAAAAGCAGCTTTTCAATCGTGATTTACGGTATACGAGGTAAGTATGTGAGAGGAGTTTTATCTCGATTTACATGAAAAGCAGTTTATAAGCTATCGTGACGCCAATCCAAACATGCACTAAAACTGTGTGGAAGCAAGGGGTGTGTTTGTTTTGATGATTGGATAAGTAACTTATTTTTACTTAAACTTATGGAATCTTAAGATTGGAAAAAAGTTAGATTGAGTAAAATGATGAGTGTTTGGATTAGCGATTGGATAAGTAACTTAGGTAAAAATTAGGATGTTTGGTTTGACTTTTACATAAGTGACTTTTGTATTAATTAAGAGAAATAAATTGAAAAAATTATGAAAAATGAAAAAATGAAGGGATAATTGTGAAAAAAGTCATCATTGGCAACTTAATTGTCAATGGAACCTAGGAAGATATCTACACACGGAGGGATTTTTTCACAATTTTCTCAAAAATTAACTTTGAAAATTTGGTAATGGTACATTTTTAATAAAATTATATCAAACTCTAATTTAAATTGGTACACTCCAAAAATCTTTTCTACTGTACATATCAAGCTTAAATCTTATAAATTATATCAAACTCTAATTTAAATATTAAATCATAACTTATATTTTCAGATAGCTCAAAATCTAATAAAATAAACCGATTAAAATCTCAATAATACCTCCAATAATCCAAATAAATTATTTAAACTAAATTTAATAGGTAAAAACACTATATAGAAAGTAATTTATGACATGTTTATAAAAAAATGGATTATAAAATTATAAAACAACTAAATAATAAATTTAAACTGATTAAAATTAATTATTAATTATTCTCTACATTTCTACAGTCATATATTAACAAAACTCAAAACTTGCTTAAACTCTTATCCCAAAGTATTCTCTAATTAGCAGAAGATTACTATCTAAAGAAAGAGAAAATTATTTAGAACATTTTTTCATAAAAGAATTTTTGTGATTAGAAGTGATTTTGAGTACCTCATTGATCCCAAAAATATGAAAATACTCCTATCAATATTTTTTTATATACATACAGCCACATAAGCTCCAATAAGCTTCATTTTGAGGCTTATGACTTTTTCCAACTTATGACTTTTTTTACCTTAAATCCAATTGCTGAAACAAACACTCACTTTTGATTAAAACACTGTTTAAGTCCAATTGAGCACCGTTGAAGTCCGATTTTCCCCTCCAAAAAGCACGCTGAAGGTGTTTCAAGGACCTACACTACTTTAATGGATCATCAAATTATGTCACTCATGATGCTCACTAGAGTTGGTCTTAACTTTTCAAACCTGAGAGTTGGTCTTAACTTTCGAAGTTGCATTCCATGAGAAAGTGGCGAGTATTTTACAATGTACGGTTTACCATGCTTGGCACATTTCACACCAATAATGTTTTTTATGGTATTATACGTGGTCAAACATGCCTGGTCCTTCGCTTTAGTTGAAGTTTTTCTTTTTAGATAGTTTTGAGATTCTGCATCCTGTTGATTTGTCTGATACTCTACAGAATAAATAGATAAAGCGTGGACATAAAAAAGAAAGAGAACAAACTTCCCTGTCTTGTTCTTGTTGAAGTTTGGGAGCATTTGTAATGTAAAAGTAAATAAGTCACTCTGAACATTCTTCGCATTTTCATTATCATATCGGTCCAATAGTGGGTCTTTTGGGTTTGCTGCAAGGTTACATTCAGATTAGAAGCAGAGTCAGATTTCAACCCTTCAAAGCCATGATTGATGCCAACTCTACGATTCTCTTTGCTATTATACGCATGTGCTTGTTTTGGTAAAGAAATTTGCTAATTTTTTCCTTTTTTTCAATACCCACTTGATCTGAATCAATATATTAAGATTTGATTGTTGTTGGTTTAATACGTGGCTGAATTGGATGATGAATCTCAATGTCTTGGAGAGATTTGTTATTTATGATGGTTTATGAAGATGAAGATGAAGATAAATCAGGGTTCAGAGGGAGACTTTTACTAGGGGTATTTTAGTACTTTCATGATGTAGCAGACGTCTGTTAGTTGATTTTAACAGTTGTGTCGCTTTTGCTCCATTTTTTAAAGTTTATGAGTATTTTTGTACCAAAAAAAAAAGTTTATGGTGTTTGATACACTTTTGACAAAAGTTTGTGGGTACTTTTGCCCCTTAACCTTAAATTATAATTCCGCTAATAAGTCCATGGACATTCATTGACAAGTCTATGAGCGCGTCATTGACAAGTCCAGGGGCGCGTTGTCACACCCCTCCGGAGTCTCAATCTCCTTATCCAGCACAACAATAGTGTTTCTCCGCACCGTGCCACGGAGGTGGACTCATAAGGAGTATCTCCACACCCCTTGTGGATTTCTCTCGCCTCCCCACGACTCGAAAGTCAACCTGGGGGTAAGTATAAGAGTTTGGCGAGACGTGGCACCATTGAAAATCATGATCTTCAACTCTTGAGGCGTCGCTGTCAGTCGGTATTCATCTCACGACGTCACCTCACTGGTGGTCAATCTTCACCTCACGACGTCACCTCACCGTCCGTGAAAGCGTCGCCATCAGTCGATCTTCAACACTGAAGGCTTCAGTTTCTGGTAAGTTGTTAATCTTTTGCTCCTCTAGTTTTAATCTCTGCAAGTCAAATTTTTTGTTGGTTTGATCGTTTTTATCTGCTCTGTAAATCTGCAATGACGAATTTTGTATACTTTTTTTGAATAAAAAAGGTACCTTTTGGACATGGAAGTGAAATTAGAATTTTTTTTTGTTGGTTCTATCGTTTCTATCTGTTGGTTAGTCGTTACTGTTTGGAATGTAGAAATTTTGTAAGTAAATTTTCCTTGTTATACCTGTAATATAATCATTATAATATTTAATTTTTCTTTTTTTAAGTGCTTGATTTTTGCCTTTCCTTCAGTGGTACAGGGGCATTCAAGAATCAGGAGCAAGGCAGAATCAAAATTTGATGTATATCAAGTTTTTTTATGTTCAATATGCTTTCTTTTGATTAATATATAAACTTTAAATTTTAACGATAATTGGCCAATATGATAAATGTTCAGCTTGTATTTTAATGTTAGCCAATATGAGGGTAGACCTCCAGTAGACAGTAATCCCTAACCTTCAGTCTAGTAATTTTTTAGATGTATAAAGCAAGGCCTCCACTAATGCTCCAGACCTCCGTTCATGTAATTGTAAATTATGCTACATCATTCAATATTTTACAATGATATTGAAATGCTTTTATACATGAGTTTGATTGTGTAAAACAAGTACTAAATGCTTGTTGTTGAAATTTGAAAATCACCTTGGTTTTCTTGTGTAAAAGTGGTCTGTACTTGCTAAAATTTTTGTTTGGGTTGCAGGCTTGCAGTGTTTTGGCATTAGATAGGCTTGTAGAAAAAAAAGGGTCATAAGGCCCAATAATCGAACTACATCAACAACAAAACCAATATTAGTAGGTCATTTCAGTTTCGGTTATTTCAACATTTCAGTTTTGATTCAGTCACTAAAACGACTTAAAATCGATTGTTCAGTTTTTTTGGTTAGCACCGAAAACAGAACTGAACACTGAATGCACACCCCTAAACTCAAGTGATGGCTGTGTGATTAAATGCTATTAATCTTTAATTTAAAATATGTGTAAATTGAAAAATATCTAAAAACTAATGAAACGGTCAATATCAAACCTCAATTGTATTAAAAAAATTTAGTTTAATAATTTAAATATATTAGTTTAATAGTCTAAATATTAAAACCTCAATTTCATTTGCAACTATTTATCGGTTTATTTTAGTTTAATAATTTAATTATCACTTGAGTTTGCTGTGTCAAAAATTTTCATTAATAACATCAACAGTATTAAAAATATAGAACAAAAAGTATGATAATATACTTTAGGTAAAACTTAAAAGATTAAAAATATACTTTAAGCTTAAAATCATTGAAACAAGATGAACATTACATACTGTCACACCCTTGTCTTATTTTTAGCCTTTTCAGAGTAGTTGCGAAAAATGATACGCAGTTCGGTAGGTGAAACATGAATAACATAAATATAATGATAATATGTGCATGATTACAGAAATTTCCCATAAGGCTTCGTATATGATAATTACCATCAATGTCCGCACAGAGCTACTTTGGTGTCTAAACCCAACCTAGTGATACGGAAACATCTTTCTATCTTTATTCCACCACTGCAATCCTCTCATATAGTTCCCTCCTCTGATTTATGCATACCTTCCGTATTTACCTGTCTAAATTGTTAGTAGGGGTGAGATTTGGGAGAATCTCAGTAAAAAACAGCTACCATAATGCATATATGATAGATCCTATGTGCATGACATGTTAGTTTTAACGAGATGCATGCCCCGTAATGACATTTCTGCATGCTCAATGTTTTATGCAACAAACTATGGGCACAGTATGAACAAAAACAGAGCTTCATTTATTCAAATATGCTTTACACAGTCAAATAAAGCAATCACATATATTACTACACAAGCATAGATATCAAATACATGCAGGAGAGGTAAGTCTCCTACCTGTGTCCCTTTTGCTAGACAAAAATAGTTCCTCGATCTACGTGCAACTAGCTCGGGCTCCAAATTTGATCATAAAATTTCAAATGTACAATTTAGACACTTTCATAGGATTTCTAGTGGTTATATGAGTCTATATTGAAAAATTACTAAAATACCCTCGGGGACTCGACTCGACCGTGTTGTATCCAGTTCAACTGTACTTTTCTCAAAATTTTGACATGGGCTATTCTAATATATTTTTGCCCAAAGAATCCATTTTTAGACTCAAAATTATCAAATTCACTGCCAAAAGACCAAAAAGCCCTTGGCAGCTCCTATTTCAGGGTTTTATGGGCATTTTCGTAATTATATTTTTCCGAGCTTTTCTGAAAAAGTAACCAACCGTAACCCTACCTAATTTTCTCTCATGAACTCAATGAAATCATCAAATCATTGAAAATTCAACTCCTACCCCTAGTTATCAGCCTGACCGAAACTTAGAAATACTCCAGGGAAAATCGAGGTTTTTCAATTCTAACTCCTCAGACATATTCCTTTCTACTCTTAATCACTTTATCAACTATTTCATTAGGTTATAACTACCATTTAGACTAAATTTTGGCAACATAATCCTTAGGCCATTACATTTCCAAATTTTAAAACTAACGACAATCCGGTAAAATTTCACCGATGAAATTGTCTACAGCAGCTAGAATAATCAAAGATTGAAGTTTCGAAAGTTACCTCAAACTCCCTCTAACTTTTCCTTAAAGTGGCCAAAAACCCTAACTTATTAACAAGAGTTTTTGAGCTTCAAAAACCTTGAAATATATAAAAGAGTAATTTAAGAGCGGAATTATATACATTATGAACTAAATTATTAAAGAAATCAGCTTACCTTACCTTACAAGTTCTTTTCTCTTTTTCTCTCTAAAAGCTCCCAACTCTTTCTCTTTCTCTTCAGCTGAAATGAGCGAGGGAAATTGCTGAAGAAGTATCTCACGCTTGTGTCATCTTATCATAAGCTTATGTCATAATTAGTTAATTTCCAAAATAAAAAACTATGACTTTTGTGTACATACCCTATATACATGTGAATGGTTCACAAGCCCAATTGAAATTGAATTTATCCCTTCATCTCTTTAAGCCCGTAAATACGCCAATTTTGGTCCAAAGTAGACTAATTAGGTTTTTCATTATTCCAAAATTGTCATTGCATTTTTTTCCCCAAAAATTGCAATAATTAGCAATTTGGCAGATTTTCTATTCAAATTTTAAAAAATCATAATTAAATTTATAAACATCATATTGGAGTGATTTCATAGGCTATAGAGCCTTATTGAATTTAATTTTAAGAAAAAATATAGCCTTTATCTAAACAGAAACACACAATTTCCAAAAATTCTATCTTTAGATCTGCTTCAGAAACTTTTCAGTTTTACTGGGTAAATTTTAAAAATCCACAACTCCTTGTATATAGCTTCAAATAATTAATATGACCTATCAAATTAAAGTTTAAGATATATACTTTCACCTTATAAAATTTCATAATTTTTAAACATCATTTGGTTATTCAAATTCATATGATAATTTCACTGCCTTGCTAGAAATATCGCCAGCAACATAATCACAACCTTCAAAATTCACCCTTCTATTTTATTAAATATAAAAAATACTTATAAAACATATTAGGGAATGAAATTTAGGGCGTTAAACATACTACTCCCAATCAACTCAAATCAAAACTGTCACAAACCCCAATCATAATCACTTTTGTATTTGCACGATGGACTGTGTTTCGATAACAACTTCCCAGCTAAATGACGGGATCGTACCTTTTGCTTTAATATACTGCGAACTCGGAAGAAACCAATCTCAATGCATGCACAAACCAATTCATCTCAAAATATATTCATTACTTAAAGAGAGGCATATAGGTTTAGCGAATCAAGTCAATACTTCATCCCTTCCATTGCTTAATATATAATATATATTTATCTAATTTAATTATATTAAAAATATTAATTAAGTTATTTTATAGTTTATAGTCATTGTTGCATTTTTGATAAAAATGGAAGGTTATTTTAACATTTTAATCTTTATTTTATTTGTAAGAAAAATTTGAGATTTTAATTCTTCGAACAGTAAGGCTTTTAGTGAACAGAATAAAAAGAATTTTATTGGAGTAAACTTGTAAGTACTTGTTTAGATTAGTAGTAAAAATTGTTTTTCCAACATGAACTATTGTGTATAAGATAAATATATGAGAAAAATTTTATTTCAAACGGTATTTTTTAAACTCAAATTCAAACAGGCTCTAAGAAGTTTAACTTTTTCCATCCACTTTTTCTTTTTCTTTTTTTTTTCTGCCAATTTTTCTCTACACATATTTCTAATCAAGAAAGAAATACCTATATATTCTAAGAGTACCACATCATCTGATTTCTATTCCATAAAAACATAATAACTCACATCATTTTAGTCATAGTTAGTTGATACCTTATCTGAAAAAATTCAAATTTTATCTTGTTTTTAAGAAAAAAGATATTAATTTGCAAAAAAAAAAAAAAAAAATTATCCACCAATATTTTTCTTTTTTGACCGGAACTAATATTTTTCTTTAAAATAAAATAAAATTTAAATTTGTTTAGATGATTTATCCACCAACTATAAATAAAATGTTTTTACCGGCAGAATTCACATGAATTGCTATTCATGGGTACGCAAGTATTTCTCATAAAGCCCTTATTCATGAATAACTACTGCTATATTTGGAATAACGCTTTTTTAAAAAATAAATACTTATTATATAAATTAAGATAAAATTTCTCTAACATATTATAAATCATGATTTATAAGAACTTATAAATAAAAAATAAACAATTCTAAACCAACAGTCCATATTTCTGTATTTCATAGGCAAAGCGTAGTTACTAGTTAGTGTTAGTATAGTAGACCATGCTTGAAGAAATTAAGCATAGTGTATGTTTGAATTAATTTTTTTTAATAATTTTTATGATCAGTAAGTATGGGAGTGAAGTTTTTGAAAATGTTTTCCAGTCACAAGCGTGATCCAGTATAATATCCCAAGCCATTAGAGACGCTCTCTCCATTTTGCATAAATGGAACACATCATTGACCGAAAGCAAGATTTCCCGTGAGATTTGTTTTGCTATTTTCATTTCATCAGTGATAATCGAAGATACGGTTTGGCGCTTCCAGATATCCGCGGAAATGCAGCTCTGGGCATTCAGGAATTGGGCGTCGCTTCTCTGTCTGGGATTTGCCTTCTTTTTCTACTTCAACCCCTATTCATCCCCTCATTCTCCGATGCCTCAACAATCTATTTACGATTTCACTGTCAAGGTCTTTTTTCTCCGCTTAGTATTTTCAATTTTTGTTGCACTGTGCATATACGTTGAAACTTGACGTGGTCAAAATTGTTTTAATTTTCATTATTGGGGTTTGGTTTCCTGACGACAGGGGTTCATATAACATGAAATTAGGAATTAATAACTGCAAAAATGGCAGAGTAAGATGGAAACCCCTTACTCGGTGTCCTTGGGTTTCATAGCTATTTCAATTCAAAGATGAAACCAATGAAGCCAATTCCCGTGAAGTTTGTCGCTTCCCTCCTTGATTCCTATTTCTCAGTGGTTAAATGTATTGTTGTATTTGACAAATGATAATCTGTAAACATAAGTGGAGACTCTCGACCTCACAGGGGGCTGAATTTGCCGCAGCAGTGTTAGCCTGTCAGTGAATGGCTTTTATACAATCACGTCAGCTTCTGCTGAGTCTGGTTATGCAGGATTCATTTTTAATTTCATTTGTTTTATTCTTTTTTTCCCTTTTTATCATAGTTTATATGTGCATTCTGATTTCTACAGACCCTTGACATATTTCCCTTCATATATTATTTGCGATGAACTATAATTGCAGGACATTCGAAAAAATGAAGTTAGTCTCAGTAAATACAGTGGGAAGGTTCTCCTAATAGTGAACGTTGCGTCACATTGGTAATACTAATTGTTTCATATCCCATTTTCTCCAACATGTTATGTGTATGTGCATTTCAACCTTCCCTATGGTGTTCAAAATAATGATCTATCTTGCTCTGCCTTTTATTTTCAATCACCTCTCATGGCCAATGAGGCACTTAAGGTGATAGCAATTGAGGAAGTCCAGTTGTGTTAAAATGATAAAATGAAAAGTTTTAAAATTTTACATGTTATTTTCTCGTCCTGTCTTGTAACTGATTCATCAATTGTTTGAATAATCACTGTGTAATTAAAGGGTCACTATCAAGAGTTGCTTAAAACCGTACCTGCTTGATTCTCAATGTTCCGAGGTATAAAGAAGTACCATGTTATTGTTTTCATGTCTTTAATTCTTACATTTTTTATGCATATACGAATCCTTGTATTGGTCTTGATGTTACTAAAGAAGCTATTCAAGCGCAAAAGGTTAAGGCAGAACAGAAGAAAGAATCAAATAGATTTTTTAAATTTAGTCCAAAATTCGCTTTCATCTAGTGAAATGATTGAACTCTGAAAATTTTGTCTTCAATTCGGACCCCAGATAAATGGTGTATGATTAGAAAAGGCGAAAGATGACTCATGTCCCTGGTTGGCTTGACTGACGCATTGGTATCACATTGCTTGATTTGATGATTCGCTTACTTCTATTTCGATGTTCAAGCATGTCCCAAATATGCTAAGCGGAACTGTTCTTGTGATACAATTGGAAACAAGAATTCTTGAAAGCTTTTAATGACAATATTGATTTTATTCGGCAACCTTTATCTGATTGGTGAATGTTCTCCATTTCACTCTATCAACATGGATCTTGATTCCAAAGCTTTAATGTGAAGAAAAATGGAATACTTTTTCTGCATACCACAACACAGGGTGTTGTATATTTACAATGACCTAACTATAGGAATATGATTTTTTTTCTTTATTTTGTCCTATACTCTCTTATTTAGCAATAACTATAATTATTACTGCAGTGGGTTAACAGAAACAAATTACAGAGAATTAAATGCATTGTACGAGAAGTACAAGGACCAAGGTCTGTCTTTTAAGTGAAGGAAGAAACTACAATTTCAGTCATATTACTTGAGGTCATTAATTTGGTATAATACATGAACTTATGTTTTGTCTCTAGGATTCGAAATCTTGGCATTTCCATGCAACCAGTTTGGTAAGCAAGAACCAGGGACCAATGAGCAAATTGAAGAAGCTGCATGCACAAGGTTCAAAGCAGAATTTCCTATCTTTGATAAGGTGATCTCTGATAATCTCACTGTGATTAATGAGAGTAATTTAGTTTCTCTATTGAGAAATCTGTTTTTGCCCATCAATTTCACTCATGCTGTTCATTTAGGGCGTGTAACGTGAGTTCTTTGCAATGTTTTACTCCTGTCTATCTAATCACTTCATATTATTTTATGATTATCTTAGTGAACACAAATGAAAATCATCCAAAATTTAATTTAATTATTCCAGATTGCAGTTAATGGGAAGGAAGCATCTCCGCTTTACAAGTTTTTGAAACAGCAGAAAAAAGGAATATTTGGAGATGGCATCAAATGGAACTTCACAAAGTTCTTAATAAACAAAGAAGGGAAAGTCGTGGGCAGATATGCTCCTACCACAGCGCCTATGAAAATTGAGGTTAGATATGATTTGTTAACTTTCTATTTCAAGTAAGGATCTCTATATAAAAGGTTAGGCAGTAAGCTTTTTATATGTTCCTTCTTGCAGAAAACCATTCAGTGTCTGTTGAACTCTTCTTAAGCTTCAAGGCCTGATTTCTACAGTGTACTTAGGTTAGTATTGTAATTATTTAGTTTTGGTTGTCTGTTCTTGATGGAACACTGGAGCCCACAGTATGTGTGTGCACTTGCACTTGCCAAAACTGCATCAGCTGGGGCTGTCCTTCTGTTATTCTCTACAGGGTGTGGACAAGATTTCCTAAAAGCATGTTGCTGTATTCTTGGTAACTTGTCTTCATAAATTCTGGATATGTTTTGTGTTTCAGAAGTAAATTCCCTACTCTTACTCTCTCCAATTATGGAGAAAGAGAGAATGAATATTATTGTTTAGATATGATGGCTATTTTGTACTCCAGACTAAACATTCACACCCCTTTATTTACGTATATTGCATTATAATGTACTTTTCCCCCCCCCCCCCAAAACTTTTGTATTAAATCCTGTCGAATCAAAAGTTCATAGTATAGCGGACACAAAATAAAATGTTCCCACCATTTCTTGCGTCTTTTCATTGTTGAAGGAACATACTCGTTGTGTAGCTCGAATTGCGATTGCGATTTCTAGTGCTTTTTCCTCAGGGTGTTTCTGAGCGAAATGAATTTCATAAGATTTAAAATTTCTTACAGTTATTAGTTTTAGAAACTTCCATTTTGCTTGGTTTTCTCTCTCTCTTAAAAAGGGATTAATTCAGTTTGAAAGTGATGGAAGATTGAAGGTGAACATGTATATCTCTCCATGAGATCAAAATCGGTAAAAGTAATTTGGCAGGTATGACACCTCTTTATTGATTTCGTTGATATTAAGAATGATAATTAAATTATTTTAAAATATTTATATTTATCATTTTTTTAAAATTATTTTGTCTAATTTATAAATTGATATATAATTTAAGGATACATAATATATAATATAATTAACTTATTTATCTTCCTTAATCTCTTTAAAAGAAGTTAACTATGTCGTATATTTAAAATAAAAGGGAATATCATATTTTGGTCAAAATACAGGATCAATTTTCACCGAGCCGACGTTCAATAAGTAATCCTTTTTTAGAAGTATTTTTTTTATATTCCTTTTTGAGATGTAGATATCATAGAAGTAAGCTTTTTACAAGGCAACCAATTATCGAGATTTTGATCCTTTTGTTACATAGCATGGCTTCGCCCAATTTCGTTTGGGACCATCAAGGCTCATCAATTTTTTTTCTGTAAAGTCCTTATTTTAAGGAAGTAGAATATTTTAAAACAGCAACAGCAAAGATTCATTTTAGGGAGATTATGTCGAAATAATATATTGAAAAGTCTCAAAATCAAGATTCCGGCATAGGACTGATTAGGGTACCGGATTAAGAATTAGTGCATCAGATCGAAATTAAATCAGAACTAGATCAATACCAAACCATTGAGAAATTAAATATCTTAGATTTATTAATATTAAATTCTAAGAAAAAATATTAAAAAAATCAATTTTTAAAAAAATAAAAATAAAAGAATTGGTGAACCAGTGCAGTCACCAAACCGGTCCGGTTCCTGGGCAGGCTGATACGATTCCAAAACACTGTTCATAACTTATCAATAATTCATCTTTTATTTATCAATAACAGTTCTTAAACAATCAATAGAAACTTTTCTGATATTATTTCTCTTAATTTGGAACCTGAATGATAATCCCCCTTCATTTTATTACTAATTTTATTATTGTTGTTAATTTTAATTGTTATTATTATTTGGTCTAATTCATTTTAGTCTTTAATTGGCATTTCCAATCGCGTTGAAGGCCTACTCTGCATATGATTGGATTGGAGAGACCTTAGGCCTGACTATTTCACAAGACTTTATTATGGTTTTAAATCTCTTGCAGATGACGAAGTTTGAGGAGTTTTCCCTCTTTTCACAAAGGTCTTTGTTCTAGCCATAAACCTTTATCTCTCACCTACCATGATTGGATGGGAGTGGAAACTTTGCATTTTTTTTCATTCAGTTTAGCATGTTTTGTTGCCGCCTCGCTGGCAAATTTCTGTAGTCACCACTATCACATCTGAAATGCAATTTATCTGGTAATCACTGAAAATAGTCGTAAACGTAGTTAGTTTTTTTTTGGCCTCTTGTGCTTTCGGCAGAAACTCCAAATATATGCTTCTCTTCCATAAAAGAAGATGAAAAGGTGCTACTTTTTCACTGCTTAAACCCCTGCCAAGTCAAAAGTCAGATACAAAAATAAACTCATTCCAATTTTGCTTTTTTGTTTTTTGGGCATCCTTGCAGCATCTCATGTATACTGTTATGTCACGGACTTGATAATTTTCGTGGCAACGCCAACAAACAAAATCAAATCAACCAACTCTTGATTAAAGCCAAAACTATCCAAGATAGGTCTTCCAAGCAAAACTAAGAAATAATTGGAGGGGAAATCTCTAACCAGAGGTGAAGTATCTTCACATTCTTTCCTTTTTTTCCCTCCTTAGTTGCCCCTGAATACCAGCAGAATGAATTTAAATCTACCCAGAAGTATACACAAGCACAAGTTAGCACGCTTCTTACCGTGTTAGCATCAGGGACGATAATTTTCAAATGCAAGTTCATGTTATAGAAAACGAAAGAGGGGAAAATCTACAGTTAGGTTAGTTACCTCGGCATATGCAGAGGTGATGCAAGTAGTTGGTGAAGCACTTATTGGAGGCTCTCACCACTGCATAAACACCAACAACTATGGTTGGAACGTGTAAAGTGGACAAACATTGACAAGAAAATAGCAGCAATGGAAAACTCTATTCTAATGTAATTCATTTTATTATCAACGAACCGGATACAATAATCAAAATATACATCTAGATATATCAGCCTAAGAAGGTCAAGTCAGGCTCATTTGAGGGCATTAAGTTGTTCCAAACCTGAAACCCTCGTTGATGCCTCTGCTCCTCAGCTGACCTATCATTGATAGGATTCATGAGATCCATCTCCAGGTAAAAGAATAGCAGGAATGCGCACTCCTTTGCGAAATTTGATCTGCGGCAAATCAGATTGTTGCTCTTCTAATTCTGCAGCTTTTCATGTAGCCCGTTCTTCTCCTCGAATCAAAAGATTTTGACGTTTTTCAGTTGCAGAGCCTGACCGTGCACGCTACAGTTTGTGCCCAAAACTTGAGTCTAGCTTTAACATCTTCAGGATGGTCACCTGCAGGAGAACATCAAGAAGACAGCAATTTAAGATCAAAGTTATATCACTTTAAGCCACATGAGAATTTCATTTAAGACCACGCAGAGAAAGGCATGTGTCAATATGCAGTTTAAAATATCAATGATAAGCAATTGGTGGCTCTACTAAGGAGAAATTAATCGATCCATGTCGATCTGCCCCTTAAACACACCCTGGGATATAAAATCCATCAAAGCACAGAAAGTTTTCGTTTCTAAGCCAAATCATCATGAACAAAACAAGTAAATTAAATTCACACATAACAGCACGTCGTCGCAAGATTTGGAGACCTCCACATGTCAATTTGACATCAGGAGCAGAAACAGAAATCGATCTCAATAATTCCACTCAGCAAAAAGGGAAATCAGAGAATCAACGAGTTGCCACTCACCAGGACTAGATATTTTCCAGTTGGCCACGGAGCTGGAGGTGGAAGAACAGGAAGCCGGGGGTGACGGCGGTGCCTCGGGCGAACTCTCAGGCGACTTCTGATGTTCATCCATGAACTTCTGGCTCATGGAATAGCACAACTCGAGAGCCGGTAAGGTGTTGCAAAGCTCAGGAATCTCATCGTAGCTGAAGCCAAAGCCAAGATCCAAGCATCCTTTGAGCTCATCCAGATCTTCATCGGTCAAGCTCTTGGTCCTGGTCAGATCCTCATCCGGCGTCTCCACATAACCTTCAAGCAAGACCGGATTCTTCTTCTTGCTCTTCGTCTTCTTGCTGCTCGCAGACGCGCTCCCAAAACTGCGGCTCCTGATCCCGAATCGCTCCTGCTGGGCGTCACCTAGATCAAAGGCACACAAATCGTTGGCCCGGATCTCAGGTTCTTCATGGAAGGCGTTGGCGCGAGATAGAACTGATTCGCAATAGACGCTTCCCATTTTTCGAAACTGTGTAGAGAGATAGCTATTTCTCTCGGGTGTGAGAGGAGGAGGAGAGGAGGAAGGTGCTTATAAAGCCGTGTTTGTAAGCAGCCAAGAATATGCCTCATGGGTCATGGGGATGATGATGATGCCTTCGCACATACATGGTGTGTGTATGAATGGAAATGGTGCGTGTGGACAAGCTGACAGCTGTAGTGTGATGATTAGGTTGGAGAAATGGGACACGTGGAGGGGGTTGATGGGTGTGGGACCCACAGGTTTTGTTTTGTCGTCTGCATTTTGGTGACCTGCATGTGCCTTTCTGAGGTCTGAGAGAGAAACCAATGCATGCAGCCAAGGGCTTAGAAAAGTCTTCCTTTTTTATTTTTTTTTGTTCAAAATCTTCCTTTTTTATTTCATTCTTGTTTTTTTAATTACTAATAATAATTTCTTTCCGACTTTTTGGACCACAGTACTGCGCTGCTTGCATTTCCTTTTTATCTTGTCTTTTTTTAATCTCGAGTAGATAAGTCAGATGCATTATTGATACGGTAACCCTTTGGGTGCCACATAAAACGCGTATTGGGAGAAATTATTAAGTCTACATTATAAATCACTTAGATTAATAATTTTTTAAATATTAGTTATTTATAATTTCATATTACAATTTACAAGAAAAATATTTAAGTGCAGTGTGTTTTTAATACTCATCATTGATATAATTAAAGTTGGAAAAATATTTTATTTTCAAATAAAATTATTGAGTCAATTAGCCCTTCCTTTGGAGGTGACAGATAATATTTATCCAAAAAATGAGGTGACAAATAACATGGACAGGAACAATGGACTCACTCTAGTTGCTTGATATTTGTAGACTGTGGCCAATGATATGTTTTTACTAATTAAATGTAAAAGACGATATGAAAATGATATTAAGAATTATTGAGTTCCTTTCATCAGACTGAACATTACTCTATTCCAATCGTATTTTGCTATCAAGAAAAAAAATTGATCCATATCCAAAATTTATCCGAAGTTTATCCAGTTGAGGTTTTTATTAATTTCAATTGATTATCGCATCCAATAATAAACATTATTTTCACGGGGGAAATACTACATTGGATGAACAGAAGAAAAAAAACGAAGAAGGCGACCATTTTGGAATCAGGTACACGCAAGTTGCAATCATAAATGAAAGGAGACAGATGGCCGAAGCTATAAAATATCTGCTCGATTAGTTGGACCAAAATTGATACAAATCTTCAGCTAATTGCGAAACCACATAGTGGTTAAAAACCACATTAAATATGTTCAGCCAAATTCAAGCGAGTTAGAAAGAAATCACCAGACAGCATGTGCAACAAAAATCTTTGAATAAGTATATATTTATGTACTTAAAATTTAAACTGATGTATACATGTTAGTGTAACCCCTGTCTTAATTAATGTAATTATGATTCGATATCGTATAATTAAATTGAATTAGAGACCGTCGGATAATTTAAAACTCATTTTAACTTTCTACTTTATAGTAGAGTTTTCACAAAGTTTTTCAAAAAATTCTTCTCTAACCTGGTCTCGATTTCAAAACTCGAATATAATTACCTGTGCAGTTAATTTACATTCACACATATCAGAGTATATAATCAAATCCTTAGCAACTCCCGGGTTCTATATGTATATAATTTGAGGGTTTATAAGTCTTCACTAGGGGATTACATAACCCAAGCAAATGTAGTATTTACATCTCAAAATATACAGTAACCCAAAGTTCAAAGTTAGATAACAATCTTCCAAAATCAAATATACCCCAGAGGGGTCCTAATCACTTCGGGTTTTCCGCTTCTTTTTAGCGCCACTAGCCCTGTCTGAAATGTTAGTCATTGGAAAAAATGAGATTCAAGAGAATCTCAGTAGTAACAAATCACTCATACAGTGCACAAACACATAGCATATATGATCATGTTAAGCAGCATCACAATGTATAAAGGCTCACGCCACAAACGATAGTACTCATGGCTGTAAACACTATGCTTCAGCTTTCGCTGCAATCTCTATGTATTCACAAAGTATCACTATGCGTCAGCTTTCGCTGCGATATCAAAGCATCACAATGTATTCACAAAGTATTCTCAATGCATGACAAATATACATATAATGTTTCACACACAGTATAAGAGAAAGAGTCACTACCTTGTTCCTTCCTTACGTTCTTCGGCACCGTGGGCTCTCGTGGGTGGCAAATATCAAATCCTATAAACCAAATCAGGGACAACCCGTCAATCTTTTTTTCCAAGTTTTCCAATTTCGTAGTACTTTATGTTGGTTATCATTTAAACTCTTTAGGTGGCTATTATAGATCTAAACATATCTCCAAAGGGTTGGGAGAAACTACCCTGAAGATACCTTTTTCGGATAAAGAACACTAATTTTGGGCTGACTCACTCGAGTGAAGAAGGTCTCACTCGAGTGTTGCCCTCCCCCGTACTCGAGTCCTAGCGAGTGAGACACAGAAAGTGTGTACTTGAGAGCATCGACACTCCTGAAAGTGGTTAGTTCAATCGAGCACAAACACAAGCACTCAAGTGATGGCTCTTTAGTCACCCGAGCCCTCAAAAGTGCCACACTGGAAGTGTTTGCCCGAGAGCAAACATCAATATATCTCACACATTCACTCGAGCACAGGAAGCTGCACTCGAGTGATAACTTCAAATGCACTCGAGCACCAAAAAGTAAGACACGGCGAGTGATTACCCGAGAGCAACCATAAATCCCAAAAGCTTAAATTTACTCCCTCACTCGAGTGAAACCAAGATAACTCAAGTGATGACCTATATCACTCGCGGAAACGAAAGTGCACTCTTGAGTTTTGCCTGAGAATCCAAGCGAAACCGAAGGGAAAAAGGAAAAATATCTCACAGCACTTGAGTGAATCCTCCCTCACTTGAGTGTTATTCATCAGAAGCCAAAAATCGCAGCAACTGATATATGTTCCCAGATTTACCCATTTCACTACCAATGGTTCCAAAACCTATACCAAAACTTATTCCTCTCTAAAATTCCATAAGGAACCTATTAATACACTCAAAGTAACCAAATTTTTTCCCAATTCACACATACTCTGTTTTTTTTACTCAAAATGCAACCCAAAACCATTACCAACCAATCACACTCCCACAATTTCCCAATCACTTCTAATGGTCCAAGGTCATAGTTTGGTTCCAACTCTACCACTAAACACTAACCAATTCATATCTTTCAAAATCACCAGAAATCAGGGCAAAAATCCAGAATTTCCAAAATCAAACCAATAACCAAAACAATTACACCAAAACACATTAAATACTCACATCTTCCTCTTATTTAAGTTGGTTTCTTGATTCTTTAACTTCCTAAAGTTCACAATCTCTCAAACACCATCAATGAAAATTCTAAAACCATAGAAGTCAAGTTCTCAACCTCTTGAACAATATTAATGAAGAGTGTTTGAGCATGTGAAGTCATTTGGAGCACCTACCTCAAGTTTTCTTCTTTCTCTTTCCTTCCTTGTGCAGCGAAAATGGAGAATGGAGAAAGAGGTAAGAGATGATGATTATCACGTATTTTCCCTTCATCCCAAGCTCCTAGCCGACTTGAAAGAGGAGAGGAGAGGAGAGGAGAGGAGAGAGGGAAATCTTTTGACTTTTTGACTTGATCCCATGATCCATAGTTTGACACTTGGCATCATCTCTTTCTTCCTTCCATGAACTCACACACACTAGATTCCATCCTATTAATTACTCAATCATAGCCATTGATTTCAATTACTAAGGAGTTTTCTCTTCAGTAACTGACCAATTGGTCAGTAATTTATCATTTTTCCCCTGATTATCACAATGCTTACTAAATCATTACTCAACACACTTTGTATCACAATTCACCTCATATACTTCAAAAGTAATTAGTTAACATTAATTACATCACTTTGAAATTATTAGCCCTTACTTACAATTTAAAATATTACAATTAGTATAGCTGCTATCAGCTAAGGGACTCAATATATAGAGTCTATGAGTAATAATATCTCCTATCCTTAATATAAGATTCATTTTAGTAAAGAAATTGAAATATAAAGGGGATCTTATATAAAGGATTAGGGGTTTTTTTTTTTCCTCAATCAAGGGGATGTCTAATGGCTTGATGTTATAAATGAGATAGAATATGGGACTTTTCCTCACGTGTAGAAAATCTCTCATGCTACTCCCTCAGGTCCTTAATATAATATTTAATTGATTTTTTTGGAGAGGTTAAGGAATCTAAATAAGCTAGTTAATCATACTATATATTACGTATCATTTAATTATATATCATCAGTTAAAAAGTTAGACAAATTAGTTTCGTATAAAAAAGATAAATATAAATTCTTCAAATAATTTATTTAACTTCCTTAATCTCTTTTAAAAAAATCAATTGAATCTTATATTAAGGATCAAAGGAAGATGCAGTATTAGGTTACAAAGTCATGGACTTGTGTAATAATTTGAGTAAGGGGAAGGACCACATAGAAAGGAGGTGTGGTGGTAGGAGGTGATCCACAACAAGCAAAGCAATAAATAAGGAGAAAACGGTGAAAGCAACAAGGCACTTACATTGGGTCTAAGGTTAGGGACATGGAACAAGTGAAATGTTGGATAGGCCGATGTCTGATTTGCCACAAACAGGTGGGTCTCTCAAAACTCATCAAGCACAATGTCTCATCATGTTCGTGCACCCAACTTAATTGATTTTGTTTTTTTGGCTTCAAAAGAGCACAATACACACACGTATAATCGCATATGAATTGAATGGGGCGATGCACAACACTTTTGCCCCCAACCAAAATACTGAAAATGTGCAATGAGGTCCCCCTTGTGTAATGCAATTCATCATCTTTGTGTTCTTTGCAATAACTCTGTGTCAATTAGTGTTACGATCGCAATATCACTGGGAAAAAAATACATATATAACCTATAAGCATAAAGGAAGAGCCCATTTTAAAAGAATAACCATTGAGTGGCTGTTTGGATTAGCGGTGGAGAGGGTGGCTTTTTTATTAATGGGCTTTTGAAAATGTCAGATAGAAAAAAAAGTCAGATTGTATATGTAATTTGTGTTTGGATTAGCGGTGGCAGAAGTGACTTTTTTTTCTAACCTTAAACATGTTTGGATTAGTGTTTGAAAAGCCCGTATGACTGAAAAGAGCATGAATCCTATTGAATACTATATATATATATATATATATATGTTATTTGTATATATTATGATAATTGAAATGAAAAACTATAAATAAAATTTGATAAAATAAAAAAAAAAATTATTATTAAAAAAATACACTAAAATTTAAATAATACTTCTGGTCCTAATTATAAAACAAGGTTGACTTTTTTGAAGAAATTAAAGAAACTAATTAAATTACTTTAGAGTATTTTTATTTTTATTTTTTTCTTCAAACTAATTAGTTTAACTAATAAATTAATATATAATCTAAGGATACATAACATATGATATGATTAAGTAACCTATTTAGCTTCCTTAATTTTTTTAAAAAAATTCAAATTTATCTTATAGTTAAGACCTTAGATAGTTGGGTGGGCCTATAATATATAATATGATAAATTGAAAGTAGGCATATTAAAGCAAATAAAATATCAAACCACGCTCATTAGGGTCTGTTTTGTTTGAGGGATTTGGTGGGGAGAAAGGGGAGGGAAAATTTTTATGAGTTGTATTTAAAAAAATTGGAGAAGTGGGGTTATAAAATTTTAATATAAAGAATATGTAAGATAAAAGAGTAAGAAAACTTAATTAAAAACTTTATACCCCATTTATCTCATTTTTTTAAATCTAACTCAAACAAATTTTCCTTCCGCCCACTTCCCCCCTCATACCAAACAAGCCCTTAATGAATTGTTTAACAATAGAACCTATTCAACTACATTTCGTTGGAAGCTTGTGAGGGAAAAATCAGTGTATGGACACAACAGAGAATAATTAGCCTCAAATAAATAAGAAGCCTGCAAGGGAGAGAAACATGCATATGGATGAATGGATACTGTGTTTATCTCTGCTTCTATGGATACAAAATAGAGGCATACATATATGAAGGCATACATAATAATTAGCCTTAATCCCCACAGATCTCCACTGTAGACAACCAAAGAAGCTAGAGCTCGGAGATTGATTGTGACAATCGGTGCTCTTTTTTACTGTGGCGACGCTTGCTCACGATGAGATCAACCAGCATAAGCAACAACGGACAAGAAGGGTGAGACGCGTGAAAAAGAAGGGTGAGAACGCTCCTAACATGGTTTTCACCCATTGTTGCTGTTGTCACTGCCAGAAGCTCAGAATTTGGGCTTCTTCTAGAAGCCACGTTGGTAGGAGAAGCCCGGTGGAGCCAGCTACTCCCCCAAACGGTTCAAATCACGGCCACTGTGCGTTGTCCTCTTTGCCGCGCATTTTTTGGCCTGAAACGCTTTGCTAAACAAGCTTTGAGTTAGAGAAGCTCTTAAATATATAACCCATACTTTATTTGTAAAGCTCCACATTATGAGGCTCATAAGCAATGTATAATTGAGATTTTGTACGAATTTTTTAGAACATGAGTTATATTCCAAGTAATACTTCCTCCTGTCCTTAATTTATATAAGCTAGATAATTTATAATTGTTAAGAAAATTAGTTCAGTTGGTTATTTATAAAAAAAAATAAGTATATTGTTTTTCTAAACTAAAGTACCATTTTAATAATTTGCATTGGATGTTGCTTTCTTGATAAACTCCCCTTGATACATGAAATTAATAGAGATGGTTTGGATTGAGGTCTTATGTATAGATCAAAATAAATATTCTCTATCATCTTTTATAGTAATTAGTAGCCAAAGAGTAATGTTGATAGTAACATTTTCCTTTAAAGTGGTTAGGGGATTAAGGCTTGGGTATGAACAACACCCTAATAGGAAGGGCACTGTAGTGGTTATGTTTTAACCAATCCTTTTTAATAAATTGAACAATTATAAAGAAAAAGTAACAAATAATTGAACAATTTGATGATGGATCAACATATCACACACACACGAGCCTTTTTCTTTTTTCAATTTTGGTTTACTTTCACATTACAATTATAGGCATTCACGTGCCTTTGTTCACAAGTCGTTGTTTTCATTCCTGAGGTTTGCTCTCTCACAGTTCGGTCTGTCTTATTGCGGCTCAAGGGGCGCTATCTCAATTCTCAACTAGTATTATTTGTGATTTGTTCTTTGACTATGTTTAAAAAATATATTACGAGTAATTTGAAAGGGAAATTTTGTAGAATAATGTGGCTATTAGTTATTACTTAGGGAAGAAGTAAATTAAAATATTATGATTTATTAAGATTTGATTGTGTTGCACTTTCTCAATCCGATGGTCTTCAATGCGCTGACCCCTTCCATTTGATCCAAGTCTTTTCACTCACGCAATTTAAATTATTAAATTATTTAAATTCAAATTAAATGACCATTGGCTCAAGTTGTTACTGTTAAAAAAATGTCTGTGCCCATCTGATTCCCCCCAATCAAGCGAATCCAACTCAATTAACACCTAATACTATAATTTATGAAAACCGGTCATCCAATGGAAAAGATGATGAATAATATTATTATGTGTGGATATATAAAAATGGTTGTTTATAATAGGATATGGATGATGTGTTGTTGAGAGAGAATCCGAATAAATAAGAAAGGAAACTTGTGTACGCGTGGACACAATTTTTTTTTTCCTACACAAGATATCCACAGGAGCGAACCTGATAATTAATCCCTTCGATACTATCGGGCTTAAAATTGGGGCGACCTTCCCAAATAGATTTTCTTCATACACGTCATCCCAATAATCGAATCCGAGATATTAGAGCGTTTAAGGGAACGTAAGCCTTTTACCACTTACGCTAACCCACGTTGGTTGGACACAAATTTTGTCATATATTTAAGGGAGAATTACATTTAGGTCCCATGGAAGAAAAAAATGAAGAAATGGTCCCTGTAGATTGCAAAATGAAAAAATGGTCCCATTAACAACTCCATGAACTTGTATTGACAACTCATTAACAATTCTATGAGCCTGTATTGACAACTCTATGGGACCATTTTTTCATTTTACAATCTATAGGGACCATTTCTTTATTTATTCTCTTCCTTATGATCTGAATGTAATTCTCCCTATATTTAATTGTGTCATGCATGACAGATTGGGTATCCAGAATCAGAGGGCAAATAATGTGCCCAGCCTAAATACTTTATAACTATGCATGTGAACATTTGGTTGAAGTTGGGAAATAAAAGGAAATGAACGATGATTTGTAAAAATAAATATTAATAATAATAATACTAGTAGTATTAAACGAGTGGGGATGGGGAGGAATCAATGGAATAGAAAATGAGAAGGGGCCAATAGCAGCTAGGCTTTTCGATGTTTTCTTTATTCTAAAGCCCCCTTTTCATCACAGGCAAAGATCGCTCCACTTCATTTTTTAATTTAAATAAATAAATAAATCCCATCTGTCTTATTCGGCTGCAAATAAAAGAGTAAGAACCACTCCAATCCCAATTAGTTAGGGTGGTCCAGCTTCCTATTTTTCTTTTAGCTGCCTGCTGCCCCCCTCTCATGTCAGAGGAATAGATGGTATATTTATTAATTTGATTATATTAAAAAAATTTAATTAAGTTAATTAATATGAAATGTATTTTTTAAAGTATCTCAATCATCTTCTTTTATTCTCTTATTCTATCTCTTCCTTAATTATTATATTGTCGAGGAAGCGTCAGTAAGAATAAATTAGGAAATGATTGGTAAATATGAAAACTATATATCATATTTAGAACCAAAATTAACTTCCAAAATATGTTTTATATTAAGAACCGAAGGGGGTATCATTTTATTTTATATTTATCATAAAACCCCTTTATATGTTTCATAATATAATATACTCCTTTCTGTCTTTAACATATGACATATTTAAGGTTTTGTCCAAAAAAAAAACATATGACATATTTAAGGAGTTGACCTTCGTCCTAAATATAAGACATGTTTTTTATATTTTTCAATATTTTCCTCATTTATTTTTATTGATACTCCTTTAATAATAATCAAGGAAAAAAGAGAATTTAGGAAGATGACTACAATATTTTAAAAAATATATGTTATATTATCTAACTTAACCAACTTCTTTAATTAATCTAATCAAATTAGATAAATATGTCTTATATTAAAGATAAAAAAGAGTAACATGTATGTTCTTTTTAAAGTATATCATTTTTTTACATGATCATCTAGCTTGTTCATAGTCAAGCATCATCAATCCCAATTAATTATAGTTTTCCACATTCAGACGAACTCAAACTCTATATCTCACGTTTGAGCAGCTAAAACTCTTTACGCAATAACCAATGCTTATTAGTTTTTGGGACAATTACAATGAAGTCTCACACAAGAGAAAAAAATAAAAAAATGGTCCCTGAAATTATTAATGACAAGTCGAGGAGCTTCCATTAACAAGTCGATGAGCTTACACTGACAACTTCATGGACCATTTTTTCATTTTTTTCTCTTATATGGGACTTTATTGTAATTGTCCCTTAGTTTTTCATGTAATATTCTTAATTAACTTAAAAATTACTTTCAAACCAAGCCGATCGAGCCTTCAAGGGGAAGTAATGTAATATTATATTTTAAAGTGTATGTACTACCTATTACTATTATATAATCATCACTGACGGTGAATTAATATTATGTGGACCGGAATCGTCCACTCTTCAGCGTCTCCCCGATCCAATAAGTCTTAAATTTTATATATGCGACTTTAATGTACACGAATATTATATATATCCACCTGACGTTAGTTGGATAAGCCTAATGCAACTGAAATTGTCAATGTTCCAGAACACTCTTCTGTTGCTCCATAACTTGGTCTTACATCATAGACATTTGAAATATTTACCCACAAATTTTAACAGGCAGGGTCGATATATTTATCCACAAAGTTCTTAGAATACGATTTCTTTTAAGAAATCAATCTTTAATGTTTAATTAACTTTGATAAATTTTCACGGATGACATGACATTGATATTATCTTCAACGTGACAATAATGTTCAGTAAAAATATAATTTTTTAAGCCAATAACAGAACCAAAGTGGATAACAACTCCAAAAATTGACTAATCAACTAAAATATAATAACGATCTTAACCTAAATTGACCACGATTTTAAGAACCAAAAACTGGATTTCTTATAACATCATATTTTATATATTTTAAAATCCATATAATACGTCAAAAAATGATAGTAGTAAATACGTACACAATCAAGCCCTTCTCTCGAATTATATACATATCACTCCTGTTTTCGCCGTGTGTGCGAATTTTCTCCATCTGTTAGGGTTTCGCCTCTATGCGAGTTCGAGCGGCGCCGATCTCCTCCATCGGCAGCCCGTCCCTGCTGGGGGGGTAGGTCGCATCCGTCTTGGTATGGCCGTCTCTCCATTTCTGAGGAAGTTTTTGAGTTGCCCCATGTCGTGGCCAGCGGAAGTATTGGCGGGGAGTGAAACTGGCGACCGCGGTGAATGGAGAGGAAGTGAGGAGGGATGCGAGAAGGCATTTAGGCCTCAATCATTAGTGAAACTCTCCGATGAAGACCTCCGATGGGTTCCCCCTTGGCTCCCGCATGTGAAGAACAGATCGAGGCGGTGGATTCTTCTTCAACCCAGTGAAATGAAGATCTTGATCAAGGCTAGTAGTGGGGGATTGGTAATCGCTCTGAGTAAACCTAAGGTAAAGGCAAAGATAAACTCAATGGTTTTAATCAATCGATCCCTAGATATAGAGGTGCTTAAGGTTTCTTCTTTCCCCAATAATGGCTGATTATGGTTGAGATGTGCTTCTAGTAGGACCGTTTGGCTTGCAGCTGATTTATCTAGGAAATTTTTTGTCTACTGGTTAGAAGCTTTGAGAATGGGGGTTGTTGGGATCGTCATATATGCTCGGGTGATTTGGTTTAATTCTCCACTGGGCAGCAGGATTTATGGGTTAAATCTCTATAATCTTGGTGCCCCTGTTTTAACAGAAATGGCGCGAACGGGTGTTGGGGGGAATGGGTTTTAAGTATATGCTATGTTACTAGTAGTATGGAAATGGGTTATGAGTATGGTAGTATGCCAAGTTGTGTTGCCTTGATCTGTTATTTGTGGTGTTTAGTTGATGGAACTATCAATTTGAGTCTGTTCAGTGGGTTCGTACACACTATTCTCTATTGGGTAGACATTTGCCTGTTCAGTGTTTCTCTCAACACTGTTCATTTTTGGGTTCAATATGTGCCTGTTTAGTGGGTATGGCGACACTATTCTTCATTGGGCTGGAATTGTGGTTCTTTCACTTACTGTCATATTAATTGTTCTCTGTTGGTTAGTGTTTTGTTTGTTAACCTCCTTGGGCCTTGCTCAAGGAATATTGTCAGAAACCTCTATTATAGAAGGATTCTCATAGAAGCCAATTTGGTGACCGTGTGGACTACCAAAGCTTCTTTGGATGGTCTTACCCTATGCATTGGGTACCAAGACCTCTATTACAACTGTGGGCCTTCTGGGTCTTTAGTGTTGTGGATGCTTTGTTTATTTAAATCATATTTGTTTGTATTATTGAAGAACCTTATTTGGACTATGTTTTTAGGTTCAGTGTCTGTGTGCATTCGGTTTTTACTGGTGTTCTTAAGTAATAGGCGGTTGGTTTTAATTTCAAGGTGTTTGTAATCTTCGCATGAGTTCAATATATTATGTTTCTTCCTTGGCAAAAAAAAAAAAAACGTACACAATCAATCAGTTCAGGTGCTACAATCAACTTGCCTCTAATTATTCAACGAACTGAATTTAACGTTGCATGTCACTTCCATTTCTGGGTGGATCTACCTATCCAGCGACCTCAAGTACGATCTCCACAGAAGTGTATGTTAATTGTCGATACTAGTATTAATTATATTGACGTGGCGTGTGAAACGGAAGAAATTTCTGATCGTGCTTAATATTCCCCGAAGCCGTCTTTTTTTCATCAGTTTTACTTCACTCTATAGCTATATTTGGAATTTTTTTTTTTTAAAAAAGTGTTTTTACATAAATCGAGATAAAACTCTTTTTATATGCTTATCTCGTATACTATAAATCATGATTTATAAATACTTATTAATTAAAAATAAATTATCCCAAATAAATACAACATAATTCGAGATGAAAATACAAAATGTTTAGGGATGGCTCTTAACATGAAAGCTTTTCAGCTTTCAGTTTTCACAAAGATTCAAATACATGTTTCAGCATTTTTTTTTTTTAAATCCATCCAACACTTTTCTAAATGAGTGCACATTACAATATTTTGTGGTGCAATTTTAATATTAAACTTTTCTTTAGTAATTTTGTTCTTAAATATTTTTTGGGAGTAATTTTAATTTTGTCGTTAAATTCTTAAAATATTTGTCAAGTAAGTATGCATTCAGCACCTAAAGTGTTTTTTAGGGGATTGTTTCATGGCATTGAATGAACTACAGAATATTGTAAGGTCTGATTAAATCAGAAAAAATATGCTGAATAATCATATAGAATACCTGCTGCAAGTAAGAGCTGTGATTTGTTTGAACATTATTGAAAGATTTATTATTGGCGTTAAATGTGAATGAGAGGAGTGTGAAATGAATGACAGTAATCAATGGAAGTTGGCGCAGATGGGTATGTATCTGCGTCAAATCAATCCTTTTTTGGGTTCGATTCTAAGAATGGAAGGTGTAAAAAAGTTTTTGTTGGGAGCTCTCTCTCTTAGAGTATTATTATAGGTGGCGTGACCTTTCGGACCTATTAGGGGTATCAGGATTAATCGGTTGTCAGGACCCATACTGATAAATCTAGAGTTGGCCTTTAAGTTAATATCGGATACCTGAAGGATGGGTGCATCGAAGGTTAGTTTATAGTATAAATCATTAAAAAAAAAGAAAAAAAAAGAAATGAATGACAATAACGGCAAAAAAATAGAAAAGAAATGAATGACAGTAAGCAAAGGGAGGGGAAAGGAAAGCCTGGGGTGCACGTAGACCAAAGGTGATGGGGACCGGGGACAGCAGGACAGGGGACGCAGGGGAGTAGTGGACCCTACAATTACCACACCCACGTGCCCCCGAGCCCCACTCGCGGCCCCACCTACATTTTTCTTTTAACAGCCCTTTCATTTTCTAATTTTTTCCCCATACATTTTCTAATTTCTATTCATCTTACATTTCCCACCAATTAATAATAGGAAAAATCAATAAAAAGGTTCTGTTTAAAAAATTTATTAATTCGAATGATCTTGAATTCAATCACTAATATTATTTGTATATAAAATTTTAAAAAGTAGCAATATTTTTTTTGTATATAAAAATATATTGGTTATTCTTACCTATAAAGTTTTCAAATAAGACCTTTCTCATATTATTTCTTAAATATTTTTTATTACTATCAAATCAATAGCTCACTGCACATACGAAAACATAATACGGTGTCGGTGGTAGATTATTAATCACTAAAATGACGCCAACTTATTCAAGACTGCTGCTACTACTATCATTACAAAAAAAAAATTTCACTTTGTGGTTTCCACATAAATTTAAAAAATTACTAAATAACTTATAATATAATAGAATTGACGTGAGTTTTTATACAAGTAAAATTAATGATATTTTACTAAAATAACTTTGAAGTTGAACTGAATACTTTGTTGAAAATATGGTTAATATTGTATTAAAATTATAAAGTGACATAGGAGTATATTTTAAAAAGGAAAATGCTTTAAGTTAAGTTTCTTATATCTATTTTATTAAATTCTCTAATCAAATGTGATCATGTGTCCTATTTTTAAATTATTATCATTTAATTATAAACTCATATGAAAAAATAGGACACATAATCTTATGTGATTGAAGAACTTAATAGAATGGATATGAGGAATTTGATCTAGGTATGGCCATTAACAATTTTAATGAATTTCAAGAGATGGTGTTGTGACATGAGTCCAAGTAACCCTAACCAGAAATCAGAATTTTTATTAGCAAGACTCATGAAATCAAAGTGGCACACACTTGGATTCAACAAAATAAGATTAAAAAAGAAAAGAAGAATTATATTCAGATCCTGCATAAAAAAAAGATTCCCTAAATTTATCAATTGACATCTCTGAACCTATAAATTAATGTCTTTGAATTTATCAATAAAACAATTTTTTTATTCTTTCTTATGTGCGATGTGAATGTAATTCTCTCAAAAAGAAAAGGCAAAAACGAGGCACGTGTTTTCCGTGTTGGTCCCCACGCTTTAATGATTCTGCTCTGCTTTGCAGCAATATTACTACGTATTGAGAAGGGAGGACAACTACCGTTTGACTTGCTTTTGCACCAACTAGTCAAGCAGCATACTGCAACTCCATTTGTTGTTGATGGAACATGCAACCAGCATCCCATGTTCTCGTTTATTACTCTCCTTTCTTTCTTTCTTTCTTTCTCACCATTGCTTCAAAATTGAAAGAATTTGAATTCCATTCGTCAGTAATCACTACAAATTATGTGTTATCACAATTCCTTTTTCTTAATACTCACTCCTTTACCACAATTGAGTAAAAAAACTGATATAAAATCATCCCGAGGTAGAGAGATAGCCGGAAAACTCAATGGCTGGGATTAAAAAAAAGTAACGACAGCATCACTATTTAGGAAGATAAAATCTCTCTAATTTATTACGGGATAATTCTTGCTTATCTCATAATTAACAATTAAAAATTAAATGCTGCCTAATTTGTTATCTAATCAATCTGATTTCTTGTTCTCCAATTAAATAGTTCAGCCCATCAAGGGTATACATGTACCCTTAACACTAATCATCATTTTGGTTTGTTCTCGTGGACTCTTTGCACTATTTTCACACTTAAATCTCTCCTTCCCTTCCATTTCTGATTATGCAACATTTTTCTTGACATTCACTTAATTGTAGTACTTCACATCCCTGTGCTTTTGACATGAAGTATCCCTCAACATTACATTACATAAATTACATATAATTGAATTTAGAGAATGACCATAAGACATGTTACATTTCTAGGGTTAATTCCCATGCTAAAGAAGGCTTTGTGTGCTTGGATCCTTACCATAAGCTCTTTCCCTCCATATCTGCTCCACCTCATCAAATGTTAATCCTTTGGTTTCTGGGACGTACACAGCCACAAAGAGAAAAGCAAGCACAGCTACACCAGCAATAATCAAGAAGGTTGAACCAGTCCCTAGAGCTGCAGCAATTGAAAGAAACGACTGAGACACAATCAAGTTTGAAACCCAATTCACAGTAGCTGCCATTCCTCCACATATTCCACGATACTCTTCAGGATATATTTCCGAGTTTACGGTCCATGGTACAGGCCCCATCCCAGGCGAAAAGAAGGCAATATATAGGGCTAAACCCAAAATTGCAAGCCACCCATATAATCCATTTGTAGAGTCAGATGATTGTTTAAAGAATGACACAGATAGAAGGATCAGAGCTGTGATTACTCCAGTTAAGCTATAAAGAGCCAATTTTCTCCTGCCTGCATGGTCAATAAGGTAGATACCAAGAACCGTACCAGCAGCATTCATGGCAGCTACTATGAGGGATAGGAGAAGAGCAAGCTCATTAGAGTGGAAGCCAGCCATTTGGACAATCGTTGGGCTGTAGTACATGACTGTATTTATACCTGTGAACTGCTGAAATGCCTGCATAACAATGGGATATTATCAGAATATTTCTAATTTTCATGGAATGATATCAAGTACAGACCCTACTTCCAATACGCTTCCTTGAACCTAAATTGGCTTAATCAGAGAAACTTGCATTTAACAGCAAACAACGGGTCATGAAACCGCAAAGCTGACATATCATTTCCTCTTCGACTTGAATCAGAGGTCACAAAGGGCACAGATGACACAAGATGCACATCTAACAGTATTTTGTACTGTAACATCATATCCTTGTTAACTTGTTCATAATTTATTACCTGCAGTCCTGCTCCAGCAAGGAATGCAAGTCTTATTTGTTTAAATTTAAAAACATCCCAGTATCTGATCTCCTTCGTTTGCTGATGGTCTTGCTCTGACTGAACTCTAAGAAATTCAACTTCATCCTTTAAGCGAGCCAAGTCATAGATCTTAGACAGCACATTAACAGCTTCATTTTGCCTATCCTGCACAGTGAGACCAAATTATAAGATGGCTCTAGGGTTAATGTCGTTTGAAGGCAACATCATGAACATAATTTTTTGTGCAATAATGCATGTCTATACCTTCACGAAGAGCCATCTAGGAGATTCCGGCAGGAAAAGCATGAAGACAAACTGAATAACTGCCGGCACACCTGAAACTCCCAGCATCCATCGCCACGTCCCTGGTACCTGTCAGATTAAGAATGGGATATTTCAATGAAATAATACCATACCCTTAGACAAAAGATCAGGTCTTTCCATCTCTTCTCATGTAATTTGTTTGAGGTTTGGAACAGTAAATCCTAAACTAGTTAAAAACTGAAAAGCTCAAGGAGTGTCAGAAAATTTTTCAATTAATGACCAGTGGTAAGTTTGCTAATAACGGCATAGTAATCCCACATGGGCATGTCACTACTCAGTCAAGCTAGAAATCAAGTTCTTCAGCTTTCCTGCTTAAGCAGCTTGACATTTCACAACAAAATTATAAATCATCAGTCATTGCTTAGGAAAATGAGTTTGGATCCTTCAAACTGTCATGTTTTGGGAAAAGCATTTGTAAAAGCTTTTATATTGCCTTTATCATAAACTAGTATTCTCCATAGAAATGAAGAGCACATAAACCGCAGTGGTTCTTGATCTTTGTATAGTACTTCGACAATGAGCTTAGCATCAAACAAAATTTTATAATTTCTATTACTTATAACTATTAATTGTATGCTAAGCTAGAATAACCTCTAGCATTTTTGCAAGGTACAGAAACCAAATCCAAAAGGTGAAGCACGAAAACTAACCTGTGTAAAAGCAAGATTTATGAGGTAGGAAAGAAATTGTCCCCCAGTTATCATGAGCGTATTTATGCTTACTAATGCTCCTCTTATTTCTGATGGCGATGCTTCTGCAATATACACAGGTGCAGTAACAGAAGCTATGCCTACACCCAGACCAACAAAAAGGCGTCCCAATATGAGAACATAAGGATTTGGTGCAGCAGCCATGACAACTGATCCAATAGTAAAAATAATATCGGCGATAAGTGTCGCCTTCTTTCTTCCATAAGCATCGTTAATCCAACCACCTACTGCTGCTCCAATAATTGCACCAACCACTGCCATGCTGACAATTACTTCCTGGCAACACAGGTAAACATATTGATCCAATGAGAAAGCTTATTCAAAATTTTTCTGGAGAAATCTGAGAATTTTTGTAATAAGATTTCTCATCCTCCTGTAGATGTACCGTCTCACTTTGTTCCTAGTACTACATTTTTTTTAAACAAAAAAGTTTGATCCATGCACAATCAAGCCTACTTCTGAACTAGCGACATTGAAAGAGGGCACAGAATATTGTACCTGTAGAAAGTCGCTGTCTCTCACTTCCGGAAATTCATCTTTAATATACAGAAGAGCTCCTGATATAACACCTATAATAAACAGCATTCCCACATGAGACACTTTTTTTTGTTTCTTTGCATTTTTTTTAAATCATAGAATAACCAAGTTATTCGGAATGCGCAACACTTTCAATAATACATTTGGTTTATATGGTATATTAGCTCTAAGAGTGGTTCACAGGAAAGAAGAGGTAACGAGAAATTATGAAGAAATTTATTTTTCACATTGCCTCCAATAGCTTTTGAGAAAACTTACATGAAGTCGCATATTCATGTATACAAGTCAACCTGGTTTTTAAAGAAAGAAATTTCTTTCAGTGTAAGCGTCCCTTCTCTAAATGCTCCAATGCTTAGAAAAGCGAAAAGAAAATATGCATACAGGGCATATGTTAGCGATCAACAAATCACGTCTTTTCAATAGCTTAGGATCTCCACTCATTGAATATGGTCAGACAAGCTTAATCAATTGTTATTAACAATTGTGTACCTGTGTCGTAACCGAAGAGCAGTCCACCGATGCCGGCAATGGCAGTGAGTTCCAGAATATAAGGGTTCTTGAAAAGAGACATTTTCCTCTCAGGATGTAGATCAAAATACCCTGAGCTTCCTGGCGCGGACTGCATAATGAGCGTCATCGTCGGGTACGAAACGATAACACTTTATCTAAACCAGCGTACAATAAGCGAATCAACACAGAAGAGCCCCAAATTGGGCCACTTCTCGTTGGAAATATTCACACCTGAAATGATCAGTGAAAATAGGAAAATTCTTAGAACTGAAATGAGAAAAAAGGTGGGAAGCGATGAATGATTTTGCAGAATCGAAAATGGATTTACACTAGGGAGGAGTTACCATCAGATTTTGCAAAAAATATGCTACACTGAGCTATGGTACTGGAAGAAAAGCTTGACGATTTCAGAAATTTTTTGAAGATTTAAATTCTGTTTGAGCAGTTTCCAGAAAACGAAATCGCAGAGCCGACGAGAGTTATTCCGAGGACGAGGGAACTCGAACGTCAGCGCCAGCTGGGAGCTATCGTGGTTGTGCCAATCTGGTTAAAGGGTGATGTGGCGGCTGAATTTTAAAATTATCGCAATCTTGGGACATTCAAATAAGGTAAATTAGTTCTAATAAATATTACTCAAATTAGTTGACTAGTGTTACATTAAGCATCAGAGGAGTATTACTAAACCAACGAAATATTTCTATCTTATTAGATACCTAAAATATTTTTGGTTATAGATTAATACTATAATTGTATTCTTAATATAAAAAATATACCGTTGGAGTAAATAATTGTGTTGAATACTGTAGGAAAAAAAAATACTAATCCTAATGAATAAAAAAAATTTAAAATCATAAAATAAATTCACTCAATTTTAATATAATAATTAAACAAGATTCTAGAAACAAAAATAATTGAACCAATAATTTAAGGGAGAACAATGGCTAAAAGTAGGGCTGTTCAGGATCGAGACGAGATCGAGAAATCCCATTCTCGATCCCGATCCCGAAAAAGATTCAGAAAGGAATTTGATCTCTGATCCCGATCCTGGGATCGGGAATTTTCCGAAGTCCCAAATTTATAATATATGCTTGCATGGTTCCAAAATTTTCCTCAGAGATGCCTGAAAATTCACGTATGTAACAGAAGCTAAAGCCATGCTAAATTTTTCAGAAATCATATTCAAAGTGACAAACAATAAGCTGAATAATTTATTGACTTAATCCTTGAGAGCTGAGACTGTCCCTCACCAGTCTGAATATACATGAATAATTCCTTTATTTCCCTATAAACAAAGAGAAATGAAATGATTAAATGAAGATAGAGAAAGGCACTTGCTTGGGAGAGGAAAGAATGGAAGCCGAGGAGATAGCGTTTGTGGAGGCCATTTCCCTTTGGTAATGTGCTTCAGCCTTTAGGGAGCTCTAGGATAATCTGATAATTGGAAAATAGGGATTTACAGAAGAAATACAAAGAGGGGATGAGCGACCGGAGCATTGTCGTCCGTCAGGCAGAGAGGGGATGAGTGATCGGGAATGGTGTCCATCTCCGTTAGGCAAAGGGAGGAGGGAAGGGAAATTAGGGCTCAGAATTTCTGATGACTATATGGAATTGTCGAATATCGATGCTTAATGGTAGTGCAATGCTTCCTTGAGTTTTAGTTACAAAACCAAAAAACAAAAAACATATATAATGTATATATTATTTTGGAATCGGGAAAAAGTTGGAATTGAGAAATCCCATTCTCAATCTTAAAATTTTCGGGATGGGATTTTCCTATCATGATTTACTCGGGATCAGGACGGGGAGACCGAAGTGAGCATTTGATGAACACCCCTAAATAAGAGCCTCTCGATGAGGCCGGTGCCATGGACGCAGCGCGAGGCAGAGTGAGTGCTGCAGCACAGTGAGTCATGCACATTTTGTCCCATCGCATTCAACAAAATTATTGCATTTCCTCTTTTAAAAAAACAGTAATATGTTGCATTCCTTATTGCTTGTGTTGTGTGTCTCTCTACAAATGTACCATTATGATTTTATTCACAAGTCTTTTTTATTAAAAAATTTTGTCCTATTTATAAGTTCAGTTTTATAGTAGTAAATGTATTTTATACTTTTTTACCCTTATTAATTACAATAAACAAAAAAATATATTTATGTTGACTTTTAGAATCAATCATAGATAAGAGTGAAATTGGAAATTTAGCCCATAGTTAATAATTTAATTAACTCTCTTGAGAAATACTTACATACTTCAGGAGCACCACTTCATTTATACTCTGACAAATTAAAATACGACAACTCATCTTATTTTAATCCTACATGGCAGATAAGTCATCAGGAGAAATTCAAATTTCATGATTTTAGGGATGATGGAAGAGAATCGCATTTTTTATTTTTCTAAATTAAGAAGTTTATATTTTTTAAAGTCATAAAATTTGAATTTCTCCAATAACTCATCTGCAATATAAGGTTAAAATAAGATGAGTTGTTATATTTTAATTAGTCAGGGTATAGATGAGGTGACACTCCTGAAGTATGTAAGTATATCTTAACTCTCTTTGATATGTAAGAATTGGTTAAAAAAAGATTTATAAATAGGACCAGTCGACAAGTGGTAATCATTTTCTGGTGATGGGGAAAATAATCATAACCAATCATTTGACCCTTCTTTTTTTAAGAAAAACAATAAATTAAGAAACAGGAAAATATATACGGCTCTAATTAGTAGAATACTCCCTCTGATCCGTATTATAAGGCACCAATTACCAATTCTCACAAATCAATAAAGATAGTTAAAAAGCATTCAAGTTGTCTTAAAATTCAAGTAATTTTCAACATTACCCTTACCAACTACACTAAACTCAAATATCTATTAATTATTACCCTCTCCCACTACCCTTATTAAATATGGGTATACATAAAAAAATAAATTAAATGCTTATTGGAAACTTGCAAATGTCTTATAAAAAGGATAAAAAACACTTGTTAGTTGGTGTCTTATGATAAGGATTAGAAGGAATAGCATCCAATACTATGATGATTGTATTTCACAGTAGCATAATTTTATTTATGTGCACAACACCGTGATATTATTTTCTTAATGTATCCATTATCCAACAGCCGATAGTTTTTTTTAATTACATCTAGCACTATGATTTTATTCCTACTTTAGGGTGTTTGATATATTATAAGTAAGGCCAGGACACTTGAAGCATTAAAAAATAATATTACGATACTGAATACATTATAAATAAGATTAGGTTATTAGATGCAATTGAGAAAGAATATTAAGGTGCTAAATGCGACTAAAAAATAACATCAATAAAATTTAGTTTGACCATTTCGGAGAAGAATTTGAGGATTTAAATTCTGTTTGAAGCTTGTGTGGGAACCGGTTGATGAGCATATAAATATAAGTGTGTGAGTGTATACATATATTACATTTAATGGGCAAAACATTTTTTTTTTCAAAAAATGATATAATTTGCCACGTCTGACATGGTTAAATTTGAAAAACAATATTTTTGTTAGAATATTTAAAAATAAAAATATGTGTTTTTCGTAAAGTTATATTCTTATTAAATTAATAAACTTATATGAAGGATTAGTTGTGCAAAGAGTTATAACACTAAATGTCATAAAAGTCACGTCTCCTTGGTTCCAAAAAATACATGTGAAATGTTATAATCAAAGATGTGGTAACCACCACTTGGTGAAATGTTGTGTATTTAATAAGAAAACTCTATATAATATAAAGGTATAACCCTTCATATGTTTATTATGAATCAACATATGGGATTCATAAATTTAACAAGTAGCTGTAACTTCAAATAAAGATGTGTTGCTTCAAGAGACACTACTTCAAAACATTCCTTCATGCCCTATAAATGTTGATCACCATCAATCTATTCTTATTTTCATAACAAACCATACAATAAAAGATCAAACTTGTTGTCTTTCTCTTTGAATGCACATAAAAATAAAGTTAAATTATTATTTTGTAAACATTATTATTGTCTTGCCTTAAGTGTTAAGAGTGCAACCCATATTCATTGTATCATATAGGGAATTCACCCATCAATCCAACTATGAAAGAGGGAAAAATGTTATTTTCACAATTATAATTAATATCACTTAGGTCCTATGAGACTTGGCAAGGTGGGTGATGTGCTTTCCTTGTTGCCCCTTCATTTTTGGGCCTACACAAATGTATTTTTTATGAATTTTTAGATCATTAGATTCTACATAAAATAGGAGACATTTTGATATCTTATAGGTAAAAAATGAAGTTGTTTTTAATTTTTTTTTACAATTTTTCAAATATTTAAAACTCTAAATCAAAAAGAAATTATGCACTTTAAACTCTTAAATCTTTTCAAAGATTTTGATATTTGTGTTTAGTGCAGTTGTTAGAAGAAATATTAGTAATCATTTAAATTTTAAGATAATTTTAATGCTTTTAATTGTTTTTATTGGTTTATGAGAATTTGCAGTTGGTGCCTTATAATAAAGATTAAAGGGAGTAGACAACTTCTTTTTTCTCAAAATTTAAACCAAAATTTTCTTTTCTACCCTATTAAATCACATCTTTATATTAATTATCCCTCACTCACCACCAATTTTCTTTCATTTAATCATTTATTACTCATTCTATCTCATATTTTCTACTAGTTCTCTTTCATTTATTGTTTAGTTATCTTCTCTTCTATTTTTTTTTCATAAATAGGAACATATTTGGAAAAGACATCACATTTTTTATACATTTTTTATTTTTAATTACTCTTAACTTTTATTTGGTTTTGTACAATTAAGAAAATAATTGCAGATAAAAGGGATTGAAAGGAGTAGTTTATAGATGAATGACAACAAGGGAATACTTTATTAACAGAAAATTATATTCCTTTTGATCCTTAACATAAGACATATTTATCTAATTTGATGAGGTTAAGAAAATTAGTTAAGTTGGTTGATATGATATGTAATCTCTAAAACACTCTAATTATCTTTTTTAATTATCTCTTTTCCTTCTTATCCTTGATTCCTGTCAAAAAAACAAGAATAGGGATAAATTTTTTAAAAAAATATCTTATATTTAAGAATAATATCAACTTTCTAACAATATCCTATATTAAAGATAGGAGGGAGTATCATAATCGAATATGAATGCCACATTTATTGGCCATCCTCCTCCACAAAGATAATAAGATTCACCGGACGTTGCCCGCACGTTCACTTTTAATTGACAAGGTATTCAAAATGGGAGAGTGCTGTTTCCTAAAAGCACCGGCACCGATATGAATACGTGATAGAAGCCACGATGTAGATCACGGAGGCTTCTCACAGCAGCTATGGCGGCTCCTCGCTACACCGACACTGGCGGCTTCTCACCATGGTGGTTATGGCAGAATCAAAGAAAGAACAACTAATGGAGGTGGGAATGGCGGATGAAGTCCTATTACCATGCTCTCTTCTCAATGCCCAGACCAACACAAACCTCAAAAGACAAAAGTACAAAGGAGAACGGTGAAGAGATGAGGATGGTGAACGGAGGTAGGTGAGTCGCTAGAAAATGTGATTTTGCCGGCAACAGAATGGAGAGAATCTGTGGGACCTTTTTTATTTTATCTAAAATCCACGTAGAGCTGAGTTGGAAGTCACATTGGATGACTCCTGATTCATCCTGAGTTATAGATGACAAGGACAAAATTATGAATTATTGAAAGATGAGTGACTGAATTGCAGGCGAGTCAAAAGTTGAAGAACTAAGTTATACTAAGTCAAATTCTAGGAACTAAGTCATAAGTAAGTCAAAATTTTAAGAATCAAAAGATTAATTTTCCAAAATTTAATAAAAAGAATATATAAAATAAAAAAAGTATAAAAATTTAATTAAACATTTTTAGCCCCACTTCTCTAATGTTTTAAATCTAACTCTAAACTATTTTTACTCCACTCACTTTCCCTCCCCTCCCCATACCAAACAAGCCCTAAAACATATAATCCCATATTTTAGTTTAATGGACAAATAATGGCAACTAACTATATAAAAACACTAGTATTTGTTTATCCTTCAGAGCCTGAGTTAAACTACTCCCTCTAATCCTTATTATATGGCATCAACTAACAAGTGAAAATGATCCTTTTATATAAGGCATTTGCTTGTTTCCAAAACACATTAAATATTTTTTGGAGAATTACATTGAAGTCCCAAGGAAGAGGAGAAATGAAGAAATGGTCCCTATAGATTGCAAAATGAAAAAATAGTCCCATGGAGTTGTCAATACAGGCTCCTGGAGTTGTCATTAACAACTCCAGGAGCCTGTATTGACAACTCCATGGGACCATTTTTTCATTTTGCAATCTATAGGGACCATTTTTTCATTTTTTTCCTTGCATGGGACCTAAGTGTAATTCTCCCAATATTTTTTCCATGTTCGTCCATGTTTAATGAGGATAGTGAGAGAGAGTAATAATTAAGATAGTATTAGAGTTTAGTGTAATTAGCAAGGATAATATTGAAAATTGCTTAAATTTTAGGATAAATTTAATACTTTTAATTATTTTCATTGATTTATAAAATTTGTTAGGTGATGATGCCTTAAAAGAAAGCAATGGCAGAAGCACTTCTGGCTGCGGTTCATTAGGCTGCAACAGGAGACGAGAGGAATGCCGCTTTCCACATCTTGGTAGAGTTTCTCACTTGTAAACGAAGACACAAATTGACGGGCTCATAAAAGTTGCACTGCATAAGCACAAGATGCGAGATGATCGTGAAGAAACAATCTCTCTAAATTAATTAGTTTATATGTTTGAATAGTTATGACGTCTGGATTTGCTTTATTGCAGGGAAAAAGACAATGAAATAGCTCATAAATTATCAAATCCAAAAGGTCATTTAAATATGCAAAGACAATAAAATAGCTCATGGATTATCAAATCCAAAAGGTCATGTGAATATGCAAAAGGACAAATAAGTGAGAGGGTAAGAATTTGAGTTTTTTAAGTTTAGGTGATTTTACAAAATCGCCTATCAATTTTTTTAAAAAGAAACAATTACCTCACCGGAGCACCATCGCCAACTAGCTGCTGGATGGCAGCCGATAGGCTCCAACACCAATGGCTTTTTTGGGCCAAAACGGACAATATCATCAGGTCAGGAAATGCTGCGCTGTTACGAATTGTATCAAAGAAGCATGGTATTGGAGAAGATTACAAATGATCCTAGAGAGACATAGTATCAATGATATCAGAGTGAGAAAAATGGTATCAGAAAGACAGGAGCAAATCGAATCTTATAAAAAGCATCGTACCAATTCAAATATATTTGGATACTAAAAAATGCAGTTTTTTTGCACAAGGAGTATTAAAAAAAAAAAAAAAAAAAATCACATAATGCTCAACTATAATTTACACGGCTTAAACATCCGCCTCTTGGATTATTGTAATCACAACAACAGAGCAGGATCCTTAAACATCCGCCCCTTAGCTTATTGTAATCACAATAATACAGCAGGATTGTCAACCAATAGTCTTGAGATGCATCTCAAAGAAGAGGGGCCAATAAATTATTACTAAGTAGGCACTACATCACCTCATTCTCAAAGCCAAAACTAGCAAGTTTCATCCATCACACTACCTGCCAAGGAGTAATTCCCAGTTCCATTCCATGTCTCCTGCGTAAAAAAAAAATGTGGGTTGGCTAAATCTCAGGTCTCAACGGTTCCAATCATGTCTCTCGCTAAAACACACAATCCACATATTGTAAGAGAAACAATGCTCCCCACTAACGTCAAACCATATATTTGCAGAGGCAGACACCTAAGCCCTGCTCTCTTGCCCAAGCAGGCTTTGTGTGTTTTGGTTCTTCCCATAAGCCCTCTCCTTCCATATCACTGCCACTTCTTCAAATGTCAAGCCTTTTGTCTCCGGCACAAACATAATCACGAAGAGTAGTGCAATAACAGCTACAACGCCTAGTATCACAAAACTCGAACCAAGCCCCACGGCATCCACGATTGACAGATAGCTCTCGGACATTATCACGCTGCAAATCCAGTTCACGGTGGCTGCCATGCCGCCACATACTCCTCTGAATTCTTCAGGGTAGATTTCAGAGTTCATGGTCCAGGGTACGGGCCCCATCCCGGGTGAAAAGAAAAGAATGTATAGGGCTAACCCTACAACTGCAAGATACCCATAGGCTTTATTTGAAGAGTCAGATGCTTCAAGGTAACACCCTGTTGAGAGAACAGCTAGAGATGCAATAACACCACATAAGCATGAGATGGCCAACTTTCTTCGTCCTGCATGGTCAATAAGATAAATGCCAAGAACTGTTCCGGCAGCATTCATCCCGGCAACAATGAGGGATAGAAGAAGAGCTTGCTGGTTGGAACCGAACCCAGCCATCTCAATGATTGTGGGGCTGTAGTACATAATTATGCTAATACCAGTGAACTGCTGGAAAATCTGCAGAGCCAGGAATCGAGTTTTTCAAACTAGTTTATGAATTACATCTCCAAATATATCTACAAGAACAAATCACTATCAAATCCCATAACAATACATATCTAGACACAATAAAAGAATTCAAGTAAAGTCACTGAAACCTGAAGTCCAGCCCCAACAAAAAATGCAGCTCTGATTTCCTTCGATTTGAAAACATCCGTGTATCTAATTTGCCTCCGTTTCTGACGTTCTTGCTCAGCCAGATTAGTAAGGTAATCAACTTCATCCTCTAAGCGTTCACAGTTATATATCTTAGTGAGCACGGACACAGCTTCATCTCTCCTGTTCTGCACCCAAAGATAAAAATATTAGATCGAAAAGGAGGAAAGACACTAAGAAGCCATTTGGTAGGTAGAGAGGAATAGGATGTAAATGGAAATGGATGCCCAAAATTGAAAATGCAAAACAGGAAAATGTTATTTAGATAACTGCAATTCATCAAGTAATATGAAATATGAATGCTTTTCACCTTGAGGAAAAGCCACCTTGGAGACTCTGGCAAGAAAGTTATGAGACAAGCCTGGATAAAAGCTGGCACGCCTGCAACTCCCAGCATCCATCGCCATGTCCCAGGTACCTACTCGATTAAAATTTCAGGAGGAGATTAGTCAGAGAATTATCAGAACCTTAAGCACAGGTAATATAATACCATTGCACCAAAATATGATTGGGAAAAACAATATGCTCTTGCTCTCATTTCACAAACTTTGCATTAAACACCCTTTTAATTTTAGAAATTCAAATTTTGATAAGGTCAGCACTGCATGCGTTTGCAACTATTTTGAAATGATCAACTTCATTGACGCTGCAGTGTAACAACTGCAATACCAAGTGTGCGATTTTCCAATAAATAATGCATGTCACCGGTGATTTACTGGCTACAGTAAAGGGAAGGGAACTAACTCACGAATGAACCCTCTCAATAGTCATATTTTCCAACTTTACGCTATCGATGATGACTCAGGCAGCCAAAAGAGAATCATTACTTATGCCATTGACATAGGATTTATTGAAAAAGATTTCAGAATTTGAGAAATTCTTGACAACTAATGATAGATACTTCGCGATATCCTTCTTTGTTCTGGGGGCGCTAAATGGGCACAGGCAATCAGATGATCCAACAATTCAATCTTCACGTTGGTAGATCAAATATAGATTTTATTTACTAGGTTCGGTTGCTCCTACTCTAGGTTACCTCAGAGATAGAGCCTTGAGGGGGAGAAAAAGAACCTAGTTAGTGCACTAACTCAAACCCAGTTCTTGCACGAAACATCCTGCTAACAAAGGAGCCTTTCTACTATGAAATGGATATGGATTATTAAATGTTTAAAAATAAGTATTATTTTTTATAAATGTTTAAACAATTTCACTTAAAAATATTGGCCTTTCAATTTATATTGAAATAGCGTCCATGATTTTTAAAACTCAGCTTGAGTATATTAATGAAAGGTGTACATGTCCTCTAGCCACTTTGATTCCTTCCCTCCCTTTATTGACTGCTTCATATCAAATTTTGAATACAACAAAAAAATTCATGATCACTTCCTGTCTACCAAATACATTTTTTAGCCTAAAAATCACTCCCCCCATGGAAGCATCTCTCACTCTCCCTGTCCATTTGCCTCAAAAATGGTTACATCCTACCACATATGGCCTAACTTCCTAACCACCAGCTATACTCCCATAAAAACAGAATTTAACAAAGCTCAGGCAAGGCACTAAAAATGTTCAGCTGCGAACTGTTTTAATTTTCTTCTTAAAATGGATATTGTGAATGCACCCAAAAACAGGGGATATAACAAACTTCTCTTCAGTTACTAATGAAGCAGGAGCTGGTGATTTGAGTTTTGTCTCCACAACCCTTGTTACTTGATCAAATATATAAACATAACGAGCACTGTTACTATAAAAGAATGGAGGGAAATGATGAAGTCAAAAGAGAAGATCAGAAAACAACAGGAACATATAGCCCCCATAATATACAGCCAATCAAATTCCTGCAGACTATTTAATAGGTTTCTTCCATACAACAATTATATACACAAGATGGGTGTCAAGTAGTGGCAACACAATTAGGAAGGTAAAGTGAACAGTAAGATAAGCCTTACCTCTGTAAAAGCAAGATTTACGCAGTAGGAAAGAAACTGTCCACCAGTTATCATAAATACATTCACACTCACTAATGAACCCCTTATTTCCGATGGTGAAGACTCTGCTATATACACTGGAGCAGTGACAGAAGCTACCCCCACCCCAAGGCCAACCAGCAAGCGCCCCACTATGAGAACCCCTGAATTTGGTGCTAAAGCCATGACAATCGCTCCAGTAACAAAGACGCCATCAGCACTAAGAGTGGCCTTTTTACGTCCAAAAACATCATTAATCCAACCACCTCCTGCTGCTCCAATAATTGCACCAACCAATGCCATGCTAACAATTGTTTCCTGGAAACTTATGTATCATTGATCCATAAAGAAAATAGGAGAACAAAATAGGAAAGGAGAAACAAACAAATAAATAATATCCTGCATCTAGCATTAGATGCAAAACTAATTTTGCCAACAAAATTCCTGTAATTGCAATGAGGAACTGCAACTAAATTATACTCATATGACAATTGCTTCTTTTTTAGTCAATATTGGAAAGCTCTGCATGAAATACTCCCCCACACTTATCATTTGCACTCCTGGGCAAAACAAATCAAGACCAAGGGAATATAACAAGACAAAATAAAACAAAACAAAACTTCAAAAGTGAATATTCCAATCACAAGTTAGAAGTAAACAAAAGCATTTCAACACCTCTTTTATCCAAGTGATTTTCTCATGACTCAAGAAAACAAACTTCATGGCAATTTACTTGACAAAGGAATATCTAAGCTAGAAATTCCTCACCAAGGATATGTGTATGTCTCTCATCACTCAAAAGTGTATAGGCTTGTGTTTACACTCAAATCCACCCTAACCAGTACTCTTTCCATAGGCTTGACAAGGATCTAAGTTCTCCACCACTAGCAAAGCAAATGCAAACATAAATCCAAAGGACTTTTATTAGGTTGTAATGGGGCTAAGGCTAAGAAAGAAGGGGTATAGTGTTTGGAGAAACAAAGTTGAATATCCTAGAAGATGAAGAGAATGATGCAATAGGATGAAACAGGATGAAAGAAACCAAATCACACTTGAACTGGGTCATTACTTTTCCTTTCTCTTTTTTTTCTTTTTTCTCTTTTTTTTTTTATTTTTTTTTGCAATTCTCTTGGGCTGTTATATATATATTCTTTTGACGCGAACCTGTGTATTGGTGATACGAAGGCCCGGTTACTCAAACATTTATAACTCAATAACACCAAGATGCTACTAGCACGCTCATAGCTCTTACTAGCCGTTTGACGCGAAGATCAACATTGGTGATGAAGATCCCCGGTTACTAAGCACAGCTTAAACCAGCGGAGCGGAATCTTATTGCCTTCTTTTTTTTCCAAGATAACATATCAAACTTTTCACAATGACCCAATTCCTAATTTTATACGTGTTCTTCCATCCAAAATAGATATAATGCAATGCTCTTCAATTCCTAAGACATTCAAAAGGGTAGGATTTTTTTTTTTCTTATGGGGTGAGAAAAAAAATAAAATATAGGCTCAAGGGGCTAAACAAAGGGTATATGTATGGAAAGGATAGGCTGTTTGGCTTATCTGGCTAAAATGAAATGAATGTCTTTATCATCTTCATGAATACACGTGCATAAAATGTAGCCTCAAATAAGATTCAAGTCAAGTTCTAGATCAAGTAAAGAGATAGGGGGTACACACTGAAAACAAAAATGCATTAGGCTCAAAATCTCACTAGGTCTATATGATTGCTAGCCTAAATTCACCTAAGTCAAATTCATTGCCACTTAGTCTATTATCTCAAAACATGATCAATCACCTTTCAAATCAAGGATGCATCATACTGAAGTTACTTAAAACTTGCAATTTTTTCTCAAAAAAAATTTTTCTTTCTTTTCTTGAAAACAAGGAACAAAAACCAAAGTAAAGTCCAAAATATTTTTCTTTTTCTCATTTTAAAAACAAAGAACAAGAACCAAGAGTAAGAGCAAAATCCCTCCCCCACACTTAAATCTCGCATTGTCCTCAATGCAAAAGATAGATCTAACAAACATGAACAAGCAATGCAAGTAAAAGAGTAAGGAAGGAGTACGACCGGAATATCAAAAGATTGAATATCCAAATGAAGTAGCATAACTGGCTTCTCTCCTTTGTCTGGTTGTAAGTCACATGAAAGCACTAGTGGTGTTCGCTTCCAATGTTCAGCAATTAGTTCCCTCTTTAAGATCCTCAGATAACACTTCAACTCAAGTATAGAAGGTGTCTGGATGGGAGGAAGCAATCAATTTACCTGCACAAAATCATACCACCAAGCAATACCTTGTCCCATATGGATATGCTTAATAAAAAGGAACTTATCAAGAATCAGGGAAGATCCCAAGAGAAATTGATCAACAGAAAGTGGTGGAACTTCCAAATATTTTGAACAACCCACAAAATCAATATGACTCTCCTCAGTAAGAGTCAAGTTCTCTAAGGGATGAACCAAGTGATCGCTCAAAATGGTCTCACCATGATTGTTCAAATCATCACTCAAGACAAATTCCACATGTGAAACATCATGATGCATTATGCTCTTACTATCTAAATGCACATCCAAATCAAGGCTTCCCCCACACTTATCCTTAATAGAATCCCCATTAACAATAGTCATGTCAAGATCATGAGTAGTATCAATAGCCTCAATAGAGGTATTATTTTCATCGTTTAAAGTATCATCATGATTAGTGTTAAGCAGGGTATCTTTAAAATAAATAGTGTCAGAGGGTTCAACAACAATCTCTTCATCAACCTCATTATCAGAATCAATAGAATTCATAGGACTAGAGGCATGGGAATAAGCATTAATGCATGAATCACGAGATTCAACATGATTTACATCAATGGAACAAGTCAATTCAGAAACCACATTAGTGCATGCATATTCAGTTAATGTATCAATTATCCCATCATTTGAAGTGGTAGAAGAAAAAGGGCATAAATCATTAGAAGGTGAAAGTGCATTACCACATGGAAATTCACTCTGAACTTCTAATTCTTCAATTTGTAGATTGTTAATTGCATTTGACAACTCCTTAAATTGAGTATGTAGAGCTTGAATTTGTTGTCTTTGTTGTTGTTGTAGTTGCATTTGTTGTTGTTGTTGCTGCAGCAGGATTTTCATCATAGCATTCATCTTGCTTTCTAATCTTGACTCCTCTTCTTGACTTAATAAAGTTTGATTGACATATCCATGATTTGAGTAATCATGACATCCCGGATTACTAACATTTGAATATGCATCATATATCTGCTCAACATCATAGTCATAATGATAAGGCATAGGAGTGTAAGAAAAATTTCCATAAGGTGAAGCATTTCAACCCATAATAGGATCAATTCAAATTTTTTTTTAAAAAAAACAATCAAGTAATGCGAATAACAACTACCTAAGAAATCACCTAAAGACTCAAATCTAGAGACTAACCATTGCTCCCCGGCAACGGCGCCAAAATTGATGCGTGCTTCTGTCGCTAAAGCAATCAATTAATAACTAGGACAACCTACTAATGCAATATAGTGGCAACCTAGGTCATTCTCCCAAGGAGCAATCTGTGGGTTTTCTTTAGAATTGAATTTAGGTGATAGAAAAATGCAATGGAATGAACCTAAATTAAAATGCAAGACTCCACTACCTAAATGCAAAATGTAAAAGACTCTAAAACCTATATGAGAATGAAACTAACCTAAATAAATTGGAATGTAATCTTTGGGGTTTTTTCTTATGAGAGGGAAATTAAAATCCTAAGGAAAAGAAATAAACTAATATCTAAGAAAATCAACAAAGGTTGGTTCAGTTATGATGGTGAAGGGGACAACTCAGGATTCACATGAATTTAGCTTTCTTAGCCATTCAATTTATTAGACCAAAGGGAGATTCATGAAAAATTGGAATTAATAAACTTAATCACCTAATCAAGACATGGGAAACCCTCATGCTCAATTACACCTAATCCACTAGAAAACTCATAATGGAAAAAATGGTAGTTAATTAAATCCATTGAAAACCAATCACAATTGCTTAAGATATTTTTGGAAATTATGTTCACAATTGCCTAATTAAACAATTTGACAATTAATCACCCTAATTAAACAATCAAGAGATTAAACCCAAATCGACAATTAAATTAATAATGAAAACTCGATTAATAATCTAATTGACAATCAAAGGTTTGCAAACAAAAATCCCAATAATCATTTAAGAACAAAGCAAATCCAAAATATCAATTCAATCCAAATAAAAATTAAGTCTACAATCTAAAACTAGATTGTTCTCAATTAACACAACCCAAAATCATTTAAAACTAAATAATCTTAAGTCTTGAATCAAAAAGATAAAAGAAAGACACCCCCTTGTAGTCTTCAAGTGTAAGTTCCTAGACTCTAACTTTCTCCATGCTCCTCCCAAGTTTTCTCCTAAAATAGCTAAAGCCTCCATGGAATTTTTCTCTTCTTCACGCTTCAAGCAAGTCACGGACATGAAGAAAAGTTGAGAAGAATTGGTTAATTCAATGGCCTCCGTCACTGTGCATCCGAATGGAGAAATACGAATGAGTTGTGCATTTAATGGTTCGTGGAGGTGGGCCCGTGGTGTAAGTTGATTGGGAAAATCAACGTTTTGGTGAGATGAAGGGAAAAGCTACGGGAATGGAAGGGATGCAATTGAAGGGATTGATGATAGTGAGGAGATGCGTGAGTCTTCAGCCTGCGAGCGTATATGTGTCTCTGAGTGTCCAGCGGCTGTGTCTCTCCGTGCCTCCCTCTCCAGCAGCGTCCCCCCGTCTCAGCGTCTCTGCGTATATCCGTGTATTCGTTCAGCGGCTGTCCGTGTATCCCCTCGGCCTCGTCCCCTCAGCGTCTCCTCTTTTCGTCTCGTGGCTGTTAGGTTAATTAAAAGGGAGCAGAAGAGAGTCTTTTGGATATTAATTTGGGCCTATTAAAATTCCAAAAATCCAATAAAATTCCACCATTGGATTCTTTTTGAGTTTCTAAGAAAAGTTCTGCATCGTAGGATCTTTTAATCTGTTTTTCCTTACTCTGCAAGAATTAAATAAAATTGTGATATATCATATAATTGAAAATATTTTCCACTCATAAGATATCAATCAAAATAATAATAATTTAAGCTCAATAATATCATAATTAATTCAGATTTATATTATTTCCCGAAATTGACTAATTATCCAAATATTATCTAATAAATCCATATTAGCCTAAAATAATCCCCAAAATAAATGAATAAGGTAGGATAAAATATAATAAATTTGTGATTTATCAATTAACATACCTCTCGCAAAATGTATAACCATCTGACCAACCAAACAAACCAGAAACTTCATTGCAAAATTCAATAGAGTGCAAAAGCTTGTACCTGAAGGAAGCTACTATCCCTAACATCCTCAAAATCATCTTTAATATACAGAAGGGCCCCCGAGATAACACCTGCAATGAACAACATTCCAAATGAGGTAAGCTATCCATAAATAACAAGGAACCTAGGAAACACAAAAAAGGCACATATTCACGCCCGCGCGCACAAAGTCTACATAAAGTTGAAAACCGGAAAAATCCAGTATTAAAAAATTCATTTTTTTTTAAAAAAATAAGCAATTACAAATTATTAACTTTGTCCAACCTTCCAGTAGCATTTTACTATTTCTTATTTCTCACTTGCATTAGTCATATACTATGATGCAGGGACACTTCAAAATGTGTCCTTGTCTAACACATGTCGGACTTTTATTCAGACAAGAAGTGACACGATAAGTATCATCTTGACGCAGTCTCTGTGCCTGTGTTAGCTTCCAAGCTCATATGATGAGAAAGAAATCCCAGTCTCCACTCAAAATATGTCAAGCAATAGGAGGATATCAATCTCAACTCCGTCCAATATTGAAATAGACAACAGCATAGACATTATTACGCTCAAGATGAGCAGTTCTGCAAATGGAAAATAACATCTTTGCGGAACAAATGTTATCTAAAGTGAAAATTAAGGTTATGGGATATACCTCCCAAGTGGAACCAAAATTCGAAACTTATTGAAGCAGCAGCAAACAACCACCTTAACTACCTCCTGATTTCCCATTGCCATTCCCTTCTCACAAATGAAACTGATGTGGAACATACTAGATAGTTTCTCCAACAGGACATCAGTTCTGTAAAGAACCGTGAGAAATGCAACTTCCCTGAATTACCGTTCTCGATTAAATATGCCCAACATGGAAGGCCCCGCTTCTAGTTTATCCTTCAGAACATGTTATTTGACGACGTTGAAAACTTGGAATTGCGACCTCGTTACAATAGGGGGCTGGAACTGGATGCTCGCCCGACCCGATTGATTCAATAGGAGTGGGACTTGGGAGGAGCGATGGGCTTCCAGAAGCATCGTCGAAAGCAAAAACATAAACGCAGACAGCCCGTAAAAGTTAAAAAACTAACTAAATTTCATCACTGATTATATTAATATTTATTTAATAGTTATGTAAATCTAAAATAAAATAATACTGCTAAATAACGATACTGCCAGGTTTGAAGATATTGTCAGCAGGAAAAGTAAGTGTTACAGCTCTCTCTGTTGTCCCTCATAATCCATGAATTAGACTACGAAGGAGAGATAATGAGTACCTGTATCGTACCCAAAGAGGAGTCCACCTATGCCAGCTGATGCAGTGAGTAGAAGTATGTAAGGATTCTTGAAAAAACAACATTTTCCGCTCAGGATACAATTCCAAGTACCCTGCGCTACCCGGAGTGGCCTCCATGGTCATCGCGTTGTTCGTCATCATCTCAGACTTCCAGAGCCACAAGCAAGAAAGAAGAGCAGAGCGAAGCCTCAGTCTAAGCTTGAAGTAGGTGAAGAAGCTAAAAAATGCATCACTAATTTCTCAATTCTGGTTTCCCCACCTCCTCCCCCGAAGAAACGTGTGATGATTGTTACAGAAACAGAAGAAGATGAGAAAATTTTAAACCGCGAAAAGACCAAATTTGAACCGGGGTGTTTCTTCTAAAAGGACAACATTATCGCGTATTATCTAGTCACAGACAAATCAAACGGCGACACTGCAGAAAGAGGACAAATCGCAATTTCATAATTTTTGCTTCGACAATTTGGTCCGACCCGACAATTCTGTGCTCATCGGTAACGTGCGTTGCACATATAAGCAAAAAGACGTGGAATAATGAAATATAGTAGGAGGATTGTTAGATTTGTTACCTCATTGTCGCCACATACCAGTATAGAATATGTAGTGGAATCGCAAGAAGATGATGGTGCTAGATACCCGCGGTGAAAGCGATATCCACGAATTGAGGAAGCGCTCACGCGCGTCAAATCGTGAAAGTAACCGCTTTCCAATTTTGGGACACGTGGTAGGCCGTAATGTAAAACGTTGGCGCAAAAGTTCGGCAACAACAATTAAGCTCAACACAAAATTTAATATTGGATATTAATATTATTACTGCCTTTTATCCTTTTTTAAGTGAGAAATTAAAAGGTTGGTTAAAGCAATAACTATGTTAAATATATATATTTTTTTTCAATTATACTCCTATTTATAAAAAAAATATATGAGAAATAATGAGTGAAAATTTATAAAAAATAATGAGTAACATATATTTAATATGGGGAGAAATAAAAAATCATCTTTAATATACCGAAGTGCTCCTGATATAACACCTGTAATATATAGAGCGCTTAAAAAGAAGCACGACCACTTTTTTTTTTTTTTTAATCGAAGTTGTCTCTGAGTCCAATTAAAAATTAACAAAGTTTGAAGAAAACTTTGATTCTTAATATTACAAATTGACTGAGCTGAACTTCAGACTCACAAAATTTAGAATTAACAATAATATATGTTTAAATAATCATCAATCCAATCCTTTAAGACTTTAAAAATATAATCTTTTCGTGCAAAATGAAATGTATTGCATTATACTAGTATTTATTTTCACTCTGAACAATTCAAGTAAAAGTATAACAAAGTTGTCAAATAAACATATGAAATATTATTGCATGAAGCTCCATTAATGACCTGTGTCGTAGCCGAAGAGGAGACCACCTATACCTGCGACTGCTGTGAGAGCGAGAATGTAAGGGTTTTTGAAAAACGATACTTTCCTGTCAGGATACAATTCAATGTACCCTGAGCTTCCTGGAGTGAACTCCATCAGAGATCATCGTTTTATCACCCCCAAATTTGATTCAGATCAAAATGATATTTCTTTTTGTGCTCAGTCCATATATATATATATATGTAAATCTTATGTTATATATATACATATAACATAAGATTTTCTTGAGAAAATGAAGCAGTTTCCGGGAAAACCGAGACGCGGCCAGAAATCATCCGGATTCTGAAAGCAATACATCGGCGACATCATTTAAAGAGGAGAAAGGGACACTTTTGGAAAAAATCAACAAATTATTACTTCTCCAACATGCATTTCATTAATCTCCCAAAAACCGTCGACTTTTCTAATGAAAACAAAATCAATTTGGTGATTTCATTTAATCATATGTTAAGTTAATTATAGAAATACTACAATTAAGAAGGGGGGGGGTTTCGGGTTATGCCATATCGTAATTAATTAGAGAGCTTGGGATCACGTGGTCTGCATGTAAATTAAAATTTTGTGCATGTGAACATAGTCGTAAAGTTTGTGAAAAAAAAAAAAGCAGGTGAATTTATCAGTTTTTAGTGCCGCAATTGAAATGTGTTCTCACTTCTCACGTTTGATCGTCAAGTCATAAATTTTGTCAACGGATATTCTTGGGAAATTTCTAGCCACTTGTTAATTAAGCAAATAAGCATTAAACAGTAGTAAGCAGATATTTTTCCGCCAACAAAAAATTGTATTGACATTGCCATGTGGTTTGATAAGAAACAAATACATATTTTACACATGATAAATCATACTGTCTTTAATATCATATCTATTTTGTAGTTTAATTTCTTCATTAAAATAAGTTTTATATTAAGGACTGCTTTAGTTAAAACCAGGAACTTGTTTACCGGTTTAACCAGCAATTCTGTACACGATGGATTAGGAGGTGCCAGTTAAAACACCATAATTTAACCACCGAAAGATATAACATATACTATCAGAAGGAGATTCCAAAACATAAAAGTCATTTGAATCTCTGTGGAAAGAAAATAGCAGCGCGAGTAGTATTATTATTTTCCGTCAATATTATCAAGCTATAGGAATACCCAACGACATATGCACTATAACTTCCAAAAACAGAGCAAATTGATATTATATATCTATTCCTTAAAACTTAAGGAAAATATCTACGGGGCTACTAGGCAAAGCACAACTAATAGACACAGGCAACTTACAGAATTCATAGAAGACAGAATAATATCATCAGATAAAGTAAATCCCACACTGTCAACCATCCAAGGTGAGTGATAAAAAGTGATCTGTAGTCACACTATTTGGGATATGGCATGGTGGAGCAAGCACTTCAGCAACTCCTTCAAGCATCTGAGAAACTTTTCTCATGGTGGGTCTAAGAGTTGGGTCCTCTTGTATACACCAAATAGCAATCATTACCAACTTTTCCAGGTTCTTCTTGTCATCCAGTGCCTCCTGATCTTCTTCAACCAAAGCCTCCAGAGAACCTGTTGCGTAGCAGTCATAAGCCCAATCTGCTAATATTGCTCTCTCCTCATTCTCTGGTTCCATGTCCACATTTTTTCTGCAACAGATTATCTCCAGCAGCAGTACACCTAAGCTATAGACATCTACTTTGGCCGTGATAGGCATGTTCTTGAACCATTCAAGTGCAACATACCCTTTTGTTCCCCTTATAGCTGTATGGGTTCGGCTCTGATTCATGTTTAAGAGCTTGGCTAATCCAAAGTCAGAGATACGAGCATTAAAGTAGTCATCGAGGAGTATGTTTTGAGGCTTTATGTCGCAGTGGATGATCTGGGTGCCACAATCTTCATGTAAGTAAACAAGTCCTCTTGCAATCCCAAATGCCATTTTTAGACGTAGGTTCCAGTTGGGTCTTGAGTCACTGAAAAGAAGGCTAGCTAATGTGCCATTGCTCATATACTCATAAACCAACATCCTTTCTGTTCCATCCTCGCAGAACCCAAGCAACCGAACTAAATTCTTGTGATGGGTCTGACCAATGACATTAACTTCATTCTTGAATTCCTTCTCAGTTTCTTGCAAAAGAAAGGTGTTCAACCTTTTGACTGCTACGTTTACCGCAGAACCCATGTTAATGACTCCTTTATAAACAACAGCAAAAGCTCCTCTTCCTAACTCTTCCTTGAATCCATTTGTGGCCTCTTCAAGCTCCTTATAAGTAAAACAGCCCAAATTGCTTTCAACGGCACTGTCACTTCGGTAAACATTTTTAAGCCTCTTCTTGAATTGGTAAATGGAGGAAAAGCCTAGACAGAATGCTCCAATTAATACGAGATTAAGAAAGGCGGAGCTACCCAAGAGGACAGAAACCGCCAAAATCAAAATGTCCTGATTCTTTCTTTCGATGATTGGAGGACTAGGTGGTACAAGCCAATGAGAAAAGAGAGAAACGAGAGAGAGAGAGAGAAAGTAAGAGGGAAAGTATCAGATATTATTCAACAACCTTCTGTGTACATAGCCATCTTATTAATAGGCCTTGCATCTGTATAGAACTAACTAACAGCAAATGAAAAACTTTCTAACAACTACAACAGAAGTGACACGTAAGCTACTGATAGAATTGACACGTAAAACTAGGAGGAACAATTAGGGAGGAATTGTCTTTCCTCACCTTGATAAGAGCCTTGCCACCATCAAGACTCGTGTCATATCTGCCATTTGAAAGTGGGAGCCTCTTTTTCCAGCAACTGTCACCTAATCTGAAAATGGCAACGGCACAAAAACAATCTTCCATGCAGGCCCTTTTGCACTCATCTTCCGTAAAAGGCTTTAGAAGCCCATAATCAGAGCCAGGCCAATCAGTATCTTGCAACTCCACAAAGTCATATATACCTTTCCCTTGACCAAGCTCATCTTCTTCACAGCCCAGTATGAAATCTGGTTTACAACTACCATATGGATCATCAGGATCTAGTAGGGAATAACCTTGTGGGCATGTACAATTTGGCCTACTATTATCACCCAATCTACAAATGCTATTATATCCGCAAATGCCTGTTCCTTCACTGATGAGCATTGCAAGACAGATATTATCTGGCTGTGACCAGATAGGTGTCCAAGTTCCAGAGGAACCCTTAGGATGTCGATAGAAAGTGAGAACTCCATCAAAATTAAGAGTAGCTCGAAGATAAAATTGAGTTGGAGAGGGTAAGCTCTGATCTGAGAAGTTGTATGTACCATTGTTCTCCCTTAAAATATAAAATTCTCCAGATTTGTCGAAGACTAGTCGTATTCCAGGACTTGAATTATTGGACTCAAAAGTTCCAGTATCGAAATAATTTTCATTAGCATACTCAGATGGTAGGTTTACAGAACGCAACACAAGATTACCTTCATCCAGGAGAACAAGTTGAAACCTCCCCCGTGCGAAATCCGCCTCTGACCTCCGAGAAGAAAGTTTTTCTCCCTTCTCCAAAGTCTGTGAGGGCAACATGGTGTCTTTAGGATTCTTGAAGGTCTCCCAGACAGAGTTAGATGTCCCATCATGAAGAACGAAGTTGCCAGAGTCATTCAAGGAACCAGAAGCAACACCACCAGAAGGGCTAGTTTCTTGTGTCCACAGAGTTTGACCATCAGGATAAGTAAGCTTAAGCCCTTCTGAAGCAGTAAGCTGAACTCTTGACCCCTTTGGAGCAGGATTGTCTCCATTGGCATACCAAACGATGGTTATGTTTGGAATGTTGGCATACCAGACGGAGAGCAAGAAGAAACTGTTGTTTTTATGTGGTTGAAACCCAAAGGCAAAATCCCCAGAAGGTGAAACCACCCATGCGGTGTTGTTGCCATCTGCGGTGAAAGAATCGCCCACTTTGATATTACTTCTTCTGGTTTGGGCAAAAACACAAACAGAAGGCAGGCAGAGAATCAGAAAACAGAGGAGAAGGGGATTCAGAGAAGAAGCCATACCCAGAATCAATTTTCTCCAGAGAGTTTGGAAACCGGAAGATAAGGAACGCGATTGAACTTTGAATATTCGGAAGCGAGGGCTCCATCAAGAGTGGGGTCGGTGGGAAGGGAATGAGGCAAGTCAAGCTCAAGTCGTCTTCTTAGACGTGTGAAACACGGATCACGTCCTCTGCGGCTACGAATTCGTTGAATTTTCCAAAGGGTAAGCACCCGCCACGTAGTCAAGGAGGGCTTGAAGCTCATTGCTCACAGATCTCCTAATAAAGCAACGTACGGCAAAGGAGAATTACGTGGACATTTATATTTGGTTCTGTTATTGACTATTGGGACGTTAAAATGAAGAAGAAATTCCAATCACAGACTTTTCTTTGCCAGCAATTTCAACCAAGGTTATGAATATCTGGATTGGTCATTGGATTGGATTGATTGGGATATTAGGTCGAGTATCAGTGAGTCAGATCCGAGTTAAATCAGGACTAACTTGAGGTTAGAGCGGTGATGGATTGAAGATTTCAGGATTATTTATATAAAATTCTGAATAAAATATTTAAAAAAATCAAAAAACTCGGTTGAACCGTAAAACCTGGTCGAACCAAAGTCAACCACTAGATTTGACTAGTCGAACCACTAATTGGCTGATTTCATGCTCAAACCAACTGACCCAATCCGGTTTTGAAAACCTGGATTTCAACCATAAAATTAAACGCAACGCGACTTAGATGTTTATTTACTGATGAAATGTTTATGCTTATTTAATGATTGATAATGATGATGATCATATTAAACAAATGGGGCATCAAGACCTTTTTTTTATTGTCAAACTAAGAAAGAATGGGTAATAATAAAGAATAACAAATGAAAGCCAAGTAATCATTAATAAAAATGCATATAGGAAAGAGTTTAAATAGCTTTGGATTCTATAAAAATCCGTGTAAGAAAGTCAAGTAATGTGTTATGATTCCTTCTTTAAAGAAAGTATAGGTCTGCCAATGAGGTTTGGCACAGTTGGTTAAGGTCTTGTCACCCCGATCACAAGGGAGTGTGTTCGAGCCCTCTGACCGATGGGGAGACCTTATTGGTAGGCGATCTCGTAAGTTCCTTATAAGCGCTCGAAGAGCCCTGGGGCCGTGCCCTGGCCTTGGTAGGGGACTGGTGCCGAACCTACCTAAACTTTAAATTATCAACAAAAAAAAAAAAAAAGAGAAAGTATAGGTCTTTTGTAGATATATATATTGGTGATTCATGTATCTTAAGACATTGGCTTCTTTTTTTCAAGCTTATTCCAAAAAATAGAAAACTCAGTCGCCATGAAATCATCTTCTTGTTTTTTTTAGGGTTTAAAATTTAGGATTTCAATAAAATCATCTTTATTTTTATTTCACTCGTATCTTACCTGTGTAGGGTGGAATCCCTTTAAATCTCTATCATCATTATTGTTAAACTCTCAAGCTGACTCTCCCAATTCATCGGTTTTATATTTTTACCGTTCAAAATCATATCAAGTCTCTCTTAAACTCGTGATTGTCAATTTCTTTAAAGCATATATAATAAAGCCGTCAACTAGACTTAACTTCCATCCATTTGAAGTGTCATGGGACCATGGCTTGTTCTTTGCCTCCCGTGAAGACTGTGGAGATTTGGAACAAAGCGAAAGGCAGTGCCTAAATCCAGGCCAGCCATAGACACATCAGAGAGAGAGAGAGAGAGAGAGAGAGAGAGAGAGAGAGAGAGAGAGAGAGAGAGAGAGAGAGAGAGAGAGAGAGAGAGAGAGTAAAATTATTATAAAAAAAACAGGAAGCAAAAGGGAAAAAGGGAATTTTTTTAACAAACAGCAGTTTTGGTTTTGGTTTGCTTGCTTTTGTATATTTTAAGGGAAGTGATGGAAAATAAATAGAGAAAAGAAAAGACAAGGGAAAGGAAGTGCAGGTGATAGATAGAGTTCAGAGAAAACGAAAGGCACAATTTGCCACGTTTCAGCACCATCTGTCTTGTTTTAACTTTTTATTTTTTTATGACAAGCTGGATATCATCTATTCTATTCTCAAAGAAACAGAAAAATCACTTACAAGCAGCCTTTATTCTTTCATCATGATCCATCTCTTGATTAACAGGTGGAGGATGATCAAAGATACAAAAATTCCCTACAATCCCATGCGCAGATTTGGCCAATGTATCAGCAAGAATCAAGTCTTCCCGTGGGACATTAACAAAATAAACATGCCAATCTCTAGAAATAAGATTCTTAATCTCATCAACTACATCTCTGAAGGGATAGTCATATTTACAACCCCTAACTGCCAGATTAATTGCCTCTATGCAATCAGAGAAGAGGCATACCTTCCAGATTCCCCTCCACCCACATAAATGAATCCCATGAATCATTCCTATTAGTTCAGCAATAGCCGGTGGAACAACAATTAGTTTACAAGAAAAACCACAAACCCATTGCTTATTGAGATCCTTTACCACTCCACCACAGCCACTCCTACCATCTCTCAATACAGATCCATCTATTTCCAAGGAGAAGAATTCTTGAGAGTCATTCCGCAGATTTTGTTGAGAAGAATGTCCCATGCTAACGAAAGATCCCATAGATACTAGATCTTGGTCAGCACACGCTCTGAAGAAAGTAGAGGCTACATTAAGTTCCTCACCTTGACCTGAATCTCCAAAAAGCTTGTTACATCTTGCTACCCAAATATCCCAGCACACATATCCAAAAAGCGTCGGCCATTTAACCTTCTTTGTAAAACCATTGCCCACCTCTTGAGTCAGGCTCCATTTGATCCATTCTGTACCCTCTAAAGAGACAAAAGTACTCCATTGATCCTGGGCCACCACTGCTTTCCATCTGTCTATTGCATTTGAACAATCTGGAAGAAGATGCAGGGAATCTTCCATCAGGTTGCATGAGAACGGACATGAATCTGATTCTTGAACACCTCTGCTTACTCAAAGTTGTGCCGTATGGGCCCTTCCATGTGAGAATAGCCACATAAAAGACTTGATCTTTTCTGGAACAGACCATCTTCATAAAAGTTTCCATACATTCTCCGCATTTCCATGTGTACCTGCAAAAAGAGAAAAATATGCAGATTTAACAGAAAAATGACCATCCGAGGATGGCTTCCAACAGAACATATCCTCTCCTCTTTCCTCATAGGGTGGGTCAGCACAGGTAATTCGATCAATAATCTCTGATGAAAACCATCTCTGGAGTTTCCGTCTATCCCATTCCCCTTTACTCAGGACATAATCAACAACCCTTTCATTTCGGTTAATGAAGCCCTCCAAACCCGGAACCAGATCAATAAGGGGTATATTAAGATTCGACCAATTTTCAAACCAGAAAGAGGTATTTCTGCCATTATCAATCCTCTTCCCCAAACCTTTTTTAAAGTGATCCCATACTGCACAAATTCCCCTCCACGTAAAGGAAGAGATTCTCTTTTTCCCCACGTCCGGCACCTCTCTGTTATCACAATTATATTTAGATCTCAGAACTTTGACCCACAAAGCATTATGGTTATTTATCAACCCCCAACAAAGTTTCATCAAGAAGACTTTATTCTGATTTCTAATATTTCTGATCCCTAGTCCTCCTTGCTTCTTTTCCTTCGAGACCACCTCCCAAGAAACCAGATGCATCTTTTTAACTCCATCCTGTTCACCCCACAGAAAGTTTCTACTTTGACGTTCCAAATCGTTACACAAACCAATAGGAAGAAGCATGGTCTGCATATAGTAAGAAAGCATAGCCGATAGCCCATAAATAATGTATTATTGGTATGTTTAATAAGGTAACTTTAAAACTCGTATTACAATGAGTAATAAAGTGTACTTTATTAATATCAAAGCCCATAAATTTAAAGGTTTGTCTTATTCCTCGAATTCCTAGAATAAAATCACTTCCAATATTAGAATAATAATAGAAGTTATTTATTCTGAATTCTACTTGTCCAATTTATAAATAAAGGTGTTTATAGCCTTTATCATATCTTGTCTTGCTTTGATAAATATCAAAAGCTTTTATTGGATTTAAATTTATTAGACTTTCTTGTCTTAATTGATGTTTTATCATATTAATAGAACATTCCATGTCTAAAAAACAATCATATCTTTTAGTTCTATAATATATCGTAATATAGAGTGTTTCTCTATCTTGCTCTTGGAATTTTCATTCCATTTATTTCTAAATGGCTTGGATGAATTATCACCTGATTATTATTAATGAAGTCTTCCCCTAATAATAATTCAGATTGTGGATTTGTCATTAATTCAAATTTATGAATTATAACAATCTCTTTATTCTTGTATGTAAATAGCGTTAAAGCTAACTCCACTTCTTTTCCGACTATCTCTAAAGGATTATACATCCTAAGGTTTTCTAGTCTTATTGGTACAACATGTCTTTCCGAAGAATCTTTGATATGAGAATACTGTATTACTGTATTAACTACACAATTTTGTGCAATTCTTTCATTATTAATTACCGTAGAAATTAAGTATTTATCATTAGTTATTTCTCTTGTTTCTTCCATAATTCTGGGACTAGTTTCAGTCCTAGTAATTATTGTTGGACTTCTAATAATTATTCTTCCTTATCAAAGGATAATCTTGGAATTGTTCTTGGCTCTATTATTAGAGGCGTTTTCTTCGAAGCTTCTAATATTATTTCTTGAAGAATTAACCTATCATCTATTGGAATAGGTTCATTTCTCATAAAAAAACTAAATATAGAGGGAATAATCACCCTATCTTCATTCCTTCTACTAATTTTATGATCTTCTATAAATGCATACAGAATTATTGTCTCTATAGTCATGACATCACTTCCTCCTATCATGTCTATTCCAGATAACTTATAACAAAGCTTTAAAGCTCTATTTTTATTAGGCTTTCGTTTGGTTAAACTAAAATTTGGTTGTACCACAAATTTTAATTTCTGATAGATTAAATCTCCTAAAACAACACCTATCGTGACATGTTTTAGATTAGATATAATTCTATCATCCATCAAATACACTTGTATAGGAGTACTTATCCCTTATCTAAAGCAATCTTTTACCAGAACTTGTACCGCAGCTATATAGATGTTTTGGATTCTTGGATTATTAATCTTTGCAAGTTCTTCCGCGGCAATTTCATTCGTCAATAGGAGTAGATCAGGCTACCTAAAATGTTGGCGCAAAAGTTCAGCAACAACAATTAAGCTCAACACAAAATTTAATATTGGATACTAATATTATTACTGCCTTTTATCATTTTTTTAGTGAAAAATAAATAATTAAGTCACATGTTTAAAAGGTTATTTAAAGCAATAAATAGATTAAATATATATAATTTTTTTCAATTATACTCTTATTTATAAAAAAATTATGAGAAATAATAAGTGAAAATTTATAATAAATAATGAGTAATATATATTTAATGTGGATAAAAAAAAAAGGGAATTTGTTACTCAGGTTCCTTTTGGGAGTTCTCATTGGTTCATTCCAGTCGGGCGTTTACAGTCAGATAATTTTCTTCGGTTGTTGGTGGGTAATTAGTTGTCACGTGCCCATTATAACGAGGACAGCACACATGTGAACTCCCGTGAATTGGCCGGACCGGACGAGGCCTCACAAAATTTTCACGGGTTCATATGTGTCCACCATATTGGATCCTCTTTTGCTACCTGGCCTTTTATTATAATTGTGCTTTTTTTTATAGCTACATCAAATGAATTTAAATTTTAAATCTTTACTCGTTATTATTCTGAAATCTAAAGTTCATGTTCCTTGAAATAATTTTCTTTTTTAAGATTACTTTTTGATGTTTTAAAATTATAGTAGTAAGCTATACGAATTCTTATACCAAATGAATAAATTGGGTGATTAATCATCTCCCCTGATAATACTTAAAAGAGTGTGAAACTATTTCCACCGAACTATTATTGGTCATATTTAATAGTGTATTTAATCACATGAAATTGAGAATTGGAGAACTGAAAGTTTAATAATTGAATAGGTGGGGCCACAATGGAGAGGTGAACAGCATCAGAGGGACACGTGAGCGGCTCAGATTCGTCCAAAGGAAGGCTAGCGAAGAATATTATCGGCATCAAATTTCTGGATATGATTTTATCAGCACCTCCTTCATCGGTCTAGCTCAAATATCCAGCATATGGCCTTCGGCTAATTTAATTTTTAATGCGTATATATATAAAACGGGAAAAGAAAAGGAATCGTTCTAGATTATTCTGGTACGTGCTAGTTTACTTTGGGGCCTCTTACATGACCCCATTGACGAATCATAAAAATGCGCCTTTTCTATTTTTATCCTCACGCATTTATCTAATTCAAGGCACACATGAATCTATCATCAGTGTTTTCTTTTTATTTTTTCGTCGTTCCCATGCTAAGAAGAAAGCTTCAAAAGGGGGGGGGGGGGATGAGATACTGTAAAATGTCATATATCTAAATATGTAGAAAGCTTGGCCAGATTTTAGTCCAAATAAGCTTGGGTCTGTAATAAGAGTCTTAGGGTGTGTTTGGTTTGAGGGGAGGGGACATGTGATAAATTATAATTTTGGACAGGAGAAATCTAAAATTAACCTTTTCATTTTTTTAAATTTTGGATTCCCGCTCAAAATTTACTTTTTTATTCCTTTTAAATTTTGTGTTCGCGCGGCTTTTGAGGGGAGGGCTGGAAACAGGCCAGGCCAGGCTTTTGCCTTAACAGGCCTGGCCTCAGGCCTATTAAGGCATAAACTGGCCTGAGCCTGGCCTGTGGCCTATTGGAGGCCAATCTTTAGGCCTAGGCCTAGCCTGAAGCCTGTTAAGGAGGTTTGGATTTTTAAAATTTTTTTAAGCAAACCAATAGGCCTACAAGCCACACTGCAAAACAAGTCAACAGGCCACAGGCTGAAAACAGGCCGAAATTTACATAAATTACTACCAATAATTCAAAATACATCAAAATACAAGTGAACAAGTGAGAAACACGCATCAGAACCAAGATAACTTGTTAGTCACATACTTTTACAAAAGAAATAACATATATTTGTTTGATACCAAATAGAAGCTTCCCCCTTCACCATTTCGACATCTAAATAGAAGTTCACGAGTAAGTATCTAAATTATACTCGAGTCAACAAGTAAAGTTAATGGACCTTCTCGCCTTCATATCAAATCTTTAATATAATTTCTTCTTTTCTTTCAAAGGCCTTGAAAAAAATTAATCAAATGTATTGTATTAGAGCATAACATAATTTAACAAGTAATATGTATAACAAATTATATCCCAATAATAGAAATTTCTTATTAACACCAGAACACACATGAACAAACATGCATCTATATGTATATAAGCACTTGGTTTCATTTCAAATATCTGGTTATGCTTCTAAAGCCTCTTCTCATGTTATGTTGAATGTTAATTCTGCTTTTGGCGTCTTGTTAAAGCTTACTGATGTGAATTTGCTGATTTAAAATTTAAAAGGGAATTAGGAAAACCATGAAGTCTTATACTAGTATTAATTTTTCTACCTTTAGCCAATTAATTAATGAAGCGTGATAAGTTCTGAATATTTCCAAGTGTTATTCTCTTTTCTCCATCTTTAACATGATGTTCAAATACATAAAATGAAGCATCAGCAAGAAGGACAAAATGGGAGTCAAAAAAGAAAACGATTAGGACATGACTACAATATGGAGTTTGCGCCTGAACAGCTGCAAGTTTTATTGCTAAGTATTCATCATCTGCATTCTGCAAAGTATTCATCATCTGCGAGTATTCTATTACTAAGTTTTTTTTTTCATTTAATCCTATTTAAACTACTCTAACTTTTTTTAAAGTTAAACCATGTACTCAGCTCTTTTTGGTCAATGAGAGAATTTTATTTTATCATGACTACAATATTAGATTACTATCGAAACATAGCAGTAACAGAAAGAAATTAAATACCTTCACCTCAAAAAGGTAATTTAACCCTCTCCACTCTTCCCTCAAAACACATCCTAAACACACATTTAGGATGTGTTTGGTTTGAGGGGAGGGGTGGGGTGGGAGGGAATGGGAGGGTAGGTAAATTACCTTTTTAGGTTGAAGGAATTTAAATTTTGGACAGGAATCCAAAATTTAAAAAGAATGAGAAAATAAATTTTAGGCGGGAACCTAAAATTTAAAAAAATAAGAGGGTAAATTTTGTGTTTCTTTTATCCAAAATTGTAATTTCCCTACCCTCCCCTCCCCTCCCTCCCCTACCCTCCCTCTCAAACCAAACACACCCTTAAGGTTCAAGTCTAGCTCTCAGCTTGTACACAAGCTTTATTTCAGCCTTAGGGCCAAGGTCTGGCTTAATCTGAAGCTATTTTAAAGGCAGTAAGGAGGCGAGAGAAATTTAGGGAGCTAAAGTGTATGTTTGGATTAGCTTTTGGAGAACAATTTTTACGATTTACAAAGTGAATATGTAAGAGGAGTTTGGTCTCGACTTGTGAAAAAGGACTTCTGAAACCGCAGTGAACATACATGAATATGGATCCAGTGAACTTTTTTTAATTCCTTTAAGAGACGAGAAACTTGAAAGTGAAAAAGAACATGAATATGGATCTGGTGAACATTTTTTATTTTCTGGTTAGTGATGTGATGCAATCTCTTAAGATTTAAGGAGCAAAAATACTCATAAATTTTTTTTCAAAAGTGCATCCACCACCATAAATTTTTTGTAGGTGTCAAAGTAATCATGAACTTTCAAAATGGGGCAAAAGTGACGCTTCCGTTAAAACTAACTAACGGTCGTTAATTCCAATGAAAAAGTACCAAAATACCTCTATCTGAAAAACAAAAAGTTAAGGGGCAAAAATACCCATAAACTTTTTTCAAAAGTGCGCCCACACCGTAACCTTTTTTTTTTAAATAGGGGTATTTTGGCACTTTTGTATTGAAGCTAACGGCCGTTAGTTACTTTTAACGGAAACATCACTTTTACCCCTTTTAAAAGTTCGTGATTACGTTTCCACCCAAAAAAAACTTATGATGGTAAATGCACTTTTAAAAAAAAATTATAGTTATTTTTGCCCCTTAACCCATCTCTTAACATATACTCTTCCAATTCAATTTTCAGGAGAATACGAGGGAGAGAGATGGAGTCTAGAGAGTCAGAGGAGAGAGAGAGTTTAACGGATACTTTTCTATATAGTGTGTGTATATCAAAATATACTCCATCCGATCCTAATTATAGGACATATTTACATAACTTTGGAGAAATTAAGGATAGTGGTTAAATTAGTTAATTATATTTATTTTCCTAAAATACCCTTATTTAGAATTTAAAATGGCATCTAATTACGTTGATTTCCTGTTTTTTCTTATACCTCTCCTGCCTCACACACGACTTCTCTAAGCTCTCACACAATCCGCGTCGTCAATCTCCCTTAACAACTTTTGATTTACTCTTATTAAATTATTCTTGTGTTTAATTATTATTGAGAAAGTATTAATATGGGGTATTTTGGGAAGAAATTGATAAAAATTAGAACTTTATCCTATAATTAGAATCAAGATCAACTCTCAAATGTTGTCTTATAATTAGGACCGAAGGGAGTACATTATTAAATGTAATTTACTCAATCTTTTCCACCTTATGCAAGGTAAATCATTGCTTGGATGACTGGTTAGGATATCTCAGCTTCTAAGCCAAAACCCAATTTCTTCAGGTTACAATAATTGATCATATAAGAAATACAGTACAAATCTTATTCCACATACACTTGAATACATAGCTATACACAATTGTCCAGGTGACTGACTGAACCTGAAACAGTATATGAATGAGCGGTTGAACTCAGATCACAATTGTGTAAAACTAGCTAGCACCAACAAGATAATACTCACAACATGTATCTCCTTTCTCAAAGAAGGCTTTCTCTTTTGTGTAGTCCTTTCCCCAGGCCCTTTCCTTCCATAACTGCTCTACCTCATCCAGTGTGAGTTGTTTTGTCTCTGGCACAAACAAGGCCAAAAACTAAATAGCAACTATAGCTACACCACCAAGAATCAAAAAACTCCCACCGAGACCTAAAGCATCAGAAACTGACAAGAAGCTCTGTGACATTATCACACTTGAAACCCAGTTCACTGTGGCTGACATGCCTCCTCATAAACCCCGGTATTCTTGAGGGTACACCTCGGAGTTAACTGTCCACGGCACCGGTCCCATTCCGGGTGCAAAGAAAGTGATGTACAATGCTAGGCCTAAAACAGCAAGTCATCCGTAGTTTCCATTAGAAGAACCTGATGAATCTAGGAAAGATCCAACAGAAAGGATCCCCAGAGATACAACCACGCCGGATAAGCTCATGAGAGCCAGCTTCTTTCGCCCGGCGTGGTCAATGAGATAAATGCCAAGGGCTGTTCCAGCAGCATTCAAGCTGGAGACAATGAGGGAAAGGAGAAGAGCTAGTTCTGTGGAACGAAAGCCAGCCAGCCCTCTCAATGATTGTTGGGCTGTAGTATATCACAATGCTAATACCAGTGAACTGCTGAAAAGCCTGCAGAATATCATAGGAAAGATGTAAGTGAACCTTCTTTGGTTCCATGTAATGGTTCTCTAAATTGAACTACAAACTAGATCTTATATTAAGGACTAGTCGTGATAAAATCTTAAACATGCCATAAATGGCATGTATTCTTGAATTTGGTTTGGTTTAAATGGATGGATGGATGGGAGCTAGCACATAGTTGTGAGATATGGAGGTTTTCATTTAAGAAGCATTAAAAGAATATACTCTTTCTAGTCTTTAATATAAGACATATTTACCTAATTTGATTAAATTAAGGAAGTTAGTCAAGTTAGATAATATGACATGTATTTACTGAAACACTATAATCATATTCCTGAATTCATTCTCCTCCTTGATTATTATTAAGGGAGTATTAATAAAGGTAAATTAGGAAAAATTGACAAATATGATAAATACGTCTTATATTTATGACTAAGACTAACTTTCCAAATATATCTTATATTAGAGATCGGAGGGAGTAGTACAACAACAACAGCAACAACAACCTATGTGTAACTGTTGAAAGATGAATCTACGTTCAATTATTGTGACCTCCATTTGACCGAATGTGTACATGTTTCCTTTTTTGCTGGAAGACATGTTGGTCTTATCTTTCCCATTGAGCAGGGAATTTTGAAGGATCATTCTAAGCACCGGGACAATCTAGTTCAAAAAACAAGAAAGAGTTTCAACGAAAAATGTTAAACCTAAAGACCGGCTCCGGCAAGAAATGCAAGCCTAATTTCTCCTTAGTTTTGAACACATCCAAGTATCTAACTCTACTTTGCTTCTCAAGTTCATCCTCTAACCGAGCACAACAATATTCCACTTCATCCTCTAACCGATCTGCGTCATAGATCTTGGAAATCACAGAAACTGCTTCATCTTTCCTATTCTGCAAACATTTGAAGGTGATGAATAAGAAAGCTTTGAAACAGAGGAAATATCTCAGAATAACACTATCTGATTTGATATTCGTTTGATGAGAAGATCAATTTTACTTGCATAAGAAGCCACCGTGGTTACTGAGGTAGGCAGAGCATGAGAAAAAACTGAATAACTGCTGGCACACCTGCAACACCTAGCATCCATCTCCATGTTCCTGGGACCTGGGTTGTTAATATTGTGTAAGAAGGTTATCCAGAAAGAAACATCTGGTTGATTAAAAAACCTATTAGAGAAGCTTCAAAAGCATGTAGCAAAGAAATAACAGGTGAACGTGGAGATGTGTATCAGTGTTTCTAGTTGCTTTTCTTATGATAGAGCTAACATGAAGTCCTTAGTAAACCCCTTTCCCAACATTTTACATGAATTGAGCTATTGGCAAGAATATTAATAAAATGAAAATGGTAAACAATATTTTGGACTTGTTTGATTTTGTTTTTAAAAACAAAAAAAATAAAAGACTTCTTTAGAAAACTGTTTTCATTCAGTTGTTTAAAAAAAAAAGCATAGATTTGTTTTTAAAACACTAAAAAATAATAACAGTTATTTGATGCTTTCAAGGCAAAGGAATTGAGCTCTTAGGGAAAGCAAACCCATAATGGTCTGTTTGAGTTTGAAAAAATAGAAAAATAAAAAAAAGGCAGGAACGTTCTAGAAGTGAAATTGGCCGTTGAGTGCCCATAAATTAAGCAACGGCTAATTTGAATAAACTCATCATTAGTGAAAAAAAATGCTTTGAAAACAGAAACAGAAAGCAGAAAACAGAAACAAACAGGCGTTTATTTCACATGACAAATGATATAGCATATGAATAATGACAGATTGCAGGGCAAGAAGGGAAACTAACAAGGATTAATGGCTTTTGATGGTGCCGAATGAGATAACTGGAAAACTCTCATTCAATGTAATTCTTTATATCATGAAATATATTAGCACCCAAAAAAAAACTGTGAATTAGAAGTGTGCTACTCAGATATAATTCGAGAAGTTTCAAAATGCAAATTATCACTCTCATCTCATGCTAACATTGTCATAAAGACACAGAAACTAGAAAGTGGAATTCTGCAGCATCCATTAAATTAACAAGTCATGTCTATGCTTGTTGTCCTCTGGCTGAAGCTGATATTAGTATATTACCATCTGTATATCTTAGCAACTTAAGCAAATATTCAGTTTCCGGAGACCATTAATATAGAAAATGAGAAGACAAACGCAAAGGAAAAGGGATTTCCAGTATAATTGATTGGAACTACATAGTCCGAAGATACCAAATATAATACTTCCTCCAATCGTTAATATGGGACATATTTGAGAAGTTGATCTTGATTTTAAATATAGGACTTATTTTTCATATTTATCAATCTTTTCCTAATTTACCTCTATTGATGCTCCCTCAACAATACTCAAGCAGGAGAGGGAAAGAGGGAATTCAAGAGGATGACTAAGGTGCTTTAGAATATACATAACATTAACTAACTTCCTTAATTTAATCAAATTAAGTAAGTATGTCTTATATTAAGGACCGGAGGGAGTATTCTATTTCAAAAGACTGTTCTCCAGACACATGATGTCCACAAATGTTGTAAGACCTCAATCAAACAGCCAAGTACTTAACCATAGTAATTCAAATATCGTCAATAAGGATGTTCAACATTCAAACCATTAAAATACATATCAGTTTAAATAAAGCCCAAATCATAGTGTTAAATCAAATCCTCAAAATATTTCCTCAAAACAAATTAAAATACGGAAGTCTTAAGGTCATTGTAATATAAATGACATAACATGAGCTCTAGGAGCACAAACGAGCCTCCAAGGCTCACTCCATAGGTGGCTTCCCTTGCTCCCTACTAGAACAATCACCTGAAAATGTTAATATATATAGGGATGAGATTCCACGTCTCAGTAACTACTGAAAGTTTCTACCATACACAAGTAAAACTCATGATAAAAAGGAACTGATTACATATATATTCGTATATACCATAATTCTCATACAAGACAAAAACAAGTTTAATCACCATTATATCAATCTGTATTTTCATCACAACATGTAATATACAATTATGTCATATGCAATATGTAAGATGCAACCTTCCTTATATCACCGTCCATCCTTATTCCGCTGACTGGAGCCATAGGCTAACACATAGTTCAACAGAAACCCATCCATTTGACTGGATTGTCCCAAGCTCACCAGTTCTTAAGATACACCCGGCCAAAGGTGTAGAGCTTAAGTCTGGACTATGGCTCCCCTCCTTAAAGGAATACAACTAAGGAGGTGTCACATGTCCCACAGCTCCAATGAAATCCCGGCCAAAGGAAAATATGGAAGAAGGGGCCCTGACAAGTACCATCCACTGTGCACCGAGTGATGGCATACCACGTGGTAAAAGATCTCAACATACAAATTCCTCCTCACTCCAACCCATCACAGATGCAACCGCCATGACAGTAATAAATATAACATCATTAAAAGGCAAAGTACAATAATTCAGACTTCCATTCATATCAAATATCATCACATATTCAAACATGCTAAAAAAAGAAATAATAATCCAATAATACATTAATTATCATTAAATTATTAATTATATGAACACAATGAGTTATATAGAAATTTACTTGTAACACTACTTATTTGAGAATTTATAATACAAACACATATACATATAATTCAGTCCATTTTTCTTTAAAAAAAATATAGTCATTCACAATCATACGCAATTCACAAGTATATGGAAGAATATTCAGAGTTACCTCTACTCCCTAGATCACAGGTAAGCACGCAAGAGCTACTCCAAAGCTCTTAACAAGAGTCTACAAAGTCACACATATAAATATCTATTAATATACTAATTAAAATCTATTCTATAGTTACTCTATTTCTACTCTAAACATAGATCTGCCCTTCTAAAAATTTAATATATATATATATATATATCAATTGCCACAGATTCATTTTAAATTTTTATGTTAAGTTTTTCTTTATATAAAAATAATAAAAATCATGAGATCTAAACATAAAGTCTTTGTGTATGTGTGTACGGTGGTTAACAAAAATTGTCTCTCAGAGAAGGTATCCATATATATATATATAGGTAGTCACGGTGACAAAGAAAAAAGAAAACTATGAGATAAAGACAAAAGAAAAAAAAATACAAAGGAGTGTGGAATGGGTCAATATAAACACAATATATATATAGATATATATATTTATACACACACTCACGCACTACACATAAGGATGAAATCAGTTTGTTTGTTTTGTTTTTTTTTCTTGAACGAAGGGAAGTAAAGCATATTCGAGTCAAAAATAAAGAGGGTGTGAAGACTATTTAGATATATATATATATATATAATCGATAGACACTAATTGCACAGACGCACAGTGAAGTAGAGAGGCAGAGTTGGGTAATGATTGTTGAAATAAATGTACTTAGCCAAGAGAAAACAAAAATCTTGTGGGTTCTGGGAAGGAGTAATACACAACACTGGGAAGAGAGTTAAAAAGACAAGAGGATAAGACATACTACAGTAAAAAGCAAATGGGACAATGCAGATATGGGGGCCAAGACACAAATTAAATAAGAGAAAAAGAATGAATCAGAGAATAAGAATACCTCTAGAGTTCGGACTTGAGCGGCGCCTAGGGTTGGGGAATGAGAAAGAAAAGGAGGTTTTTATAAGGTTAGGGTTAGGGTTTGGTCTCATTAAAATAATAATTTTTTTTTAATAAAAATAATAATAGTATTATTCAAATTACTAGCAGCATTTTTTTTATAATAATTTTTTTTAGGATTTTTTTTTCTGCCAATGGTAAGACAAATTTACACACATATACTCATATTAAAATAATTATCTTGATAGGGTATTTTATTTGTATTTAGTTTTCTTTTGAATAGTCTTTTTTTTAACTTTATATATATATATATATATTCTATATTCTTTGACTAACTAAAATTAAGCTACAACTAACTCTAAGTTCTAAAAATTTAAGGATGTTACAATTCTCCACGCCTAAAAAGAATTTTGTCCCCAAAATTCGTCACACAAACTAAAAGACATACCTAGTTAAACAAATGAGGATACTCATGCCTCATCTTCTCCTCTGTCTCCCACGTGGCATCACCAAGAGCCATACCTCTCCATACAACCTTCACAAGTCTGATGGTCTTGTTTCTTAATTGCTTATCCATCATATCCACAATCCGCTCTGGCTCAGCTTTATATGTCATATTATCTCTGAGTTCTATCTCCTCCACTTCAATAACATGGGAAGGATCTGGTTGGTACTTCTTCAATTGTGACACATGGAAGACGTCATGAATGTTCGCAAGCTGTGGAGGTAATGCAATTCTATAAGCAACTGGCCCCACTCTCTCCAAAATCTCATAGGGACCCATGAAACGAGGTGAAAGTTTCTTTACTCGAATCGCTCTACCAATGCCAGTCATTGGTATGACTCTCAGAAATACATGTTCGCCCGCCATGAACTCCAACAGTCGCCTTCTTCTATCTGCATAACTCTTCTGCCTGCTCTGGGCGGTGAGAAGTTTCTGCTGAATTATCTTAATCTTCTGAGTAGTTTCATCCACCATATCCGGACCTATTAAACTTCGCTCATTCAATTCTGTCCAACAAATAAGAGATTTACACTTCCTTCCGTACAATGCCTCATACGGTGCCATCTCGATGCTTGAGTGATAACTGTTGTTATATGCAAACTCTGCCAGATGAAGGTGATTGTTCCAACTTTCTGCCAGTTCAATTGCGTATGCTCGCAACATGTCTTCTAGAGTCTGTATAGTCCTCTCAGTCTGCCCATCAGTTTGGGGATGGTTAGCAGTACTAAACCTCAAACGAGTCCCCATAGCATCCTGCAATGCTCTCTAAAACCGTGAGGTAAACCGTGGGTCACGATCTGATACGATGCTCTTCGGTACCCGATGCAATCTGACAATCTCCTTCACATAGATCTTCGCTAGTCTCTCAAGAGAGTACTCTGCCGCGATAGCCAGAAAATGAGCTGACTTAGTCAATCTATCAACAATTACCCAAATGGCATTATATCCCGAAGTAGTTGGAGGAAGTCCCATGATAAAATCCATAGAGATGCTGTCCCACTTCCATTCTGGGATCTCCAAATTCTGCAACAATCCCGGAGGCTTCCTGTGTTCAATTTTAACTTTTTGACACATTAGATAACGAGAAACAAACTCAGTAACATCTTTCTTCATGCCTCGCCACCACCAATTCCGCTTGAGATCATGATACATCTTAGTTGCTCCAGGGTGAATAGTGTATTTACTCCTGTGAGCTTCCTCAAGCATGAGCTTCCTTAATTCTCCATCATCGGAAAGACAAACTGTTCCTTTATATCTTAATATCCCATCTTCACCCAACTTGAATTCTGACTCTCTTCCCTCTTCAATATCTTCCATGACACCTAATAGATACTCATCCTCAAGCTGAGTGAATTTAATTTCTTTCCAGGTTATACTTTCAATGGTTAACGCTTCCATGGTAGCAACCAATCCTGACATTATGTCAATAGAAGTACTCTGCACATCCTCTAGCAATTTATGTCCCTTGACCATCAACTGGGCTGCATGGATTGACTTTCTGCTTAGGGCTTCCGCTACAACATTTGCCTTTCCTGGATGGTACTTCAACTCATAGTCGTAATCCTTGAGAAACTCCATCCACCTTCTCTGTCGCATGTTAAGCTCCTTTTGGTCAAACAGGTACTTCAGACTCTTATGGTCACTAAAGACCTCAAATTGTGAACCGTAGAGATGGTGTCTCCAAATCTTCAAAGCAAATAATACTGCTGCTAACTCCAAGTCATGAGTGGGATAGTTCTCTTCATGTGGCCTCAACTATTGGGAAGCATAAGCAACTGCCTTGCCATTTTGCATTAGCACACACCCAAGACCCTTCTTAGATGCATCAGTGTACAAAGTGAAAGTCTGAGTAGGATCTGGAATCACAAGTACCGGTGCCGTAGTCAACTTAGTCTTCAAATCCTGAAAGGCTGCATCACACTTCTCGTTCCATATATATGGTTGGTCCTTCCTAGTTAACTTAGTCAAGGGCATGGCTATCTGTGAAAAGCCTTTAATAAATCTTCTGTAATAGCCTGCCAATCCCAGAAAACTTCTTATCTCGGTGACACTCCGCGGCCTGATAAGTAAAATATTTGCATATTTATTTTCCCTTATATGATGATTTTATGGACGATATTTGAGCTTACTATAATATATTTTGGGTGTAAAATAACTAGTATTTTAAAAATAAAGAAAAATATAAAAAACAATGTCAGTACTGTAGCGTCGGGTCACTATTCATGACGGAATCACTGTAGCAGGACGTTACTGTAGCGGATAGAGGTGACTGTAGCGGATGGAATCACTGTAGCACTGTAGCAACACGGAAAAAATGCGTAAACCAACCGACAGGTTACTGTTCACTACTGTAGCAATGCGTGAAAAGATGGCAAAATCACTGTAGCACCGTGGAAAAACTGACCCTACGCTGCCTATAAATGCAATGGTCAGGCGTGGAGAATTTTGCAGATTCGAGGTGTGAAGAATTTTCTCTGACAGTCAGAGATCCTTCTCTGACAGGGAGAGATATTTTCTCTGACAGTTCTAAATAAATTGTGTTATTTTTTATTTTTTTGTATTGTATTATTTTTTTCATGCCTCCTATATGGAAGGCTTAGTATTATATTACTTTTTGCATGCCTCCTACATGGAAGGCTTAGTATTGTATTACTTTTTGCATGCTGCCTACATGGAAGGTTTTACCTCCTAAATGGACGGCTAGATTTCTCCAGTTTTTTTTATGTATATTTTTGGTTGTATAATTATGTTTGAGAATTTAATATTCAAGTTTATGCAGTATTTTTAAGGCTTTCATTCTAGCTTTATATAATTTATTTTGGTTTTGTTTTTAATTTTATCATGTGCTAAACTTTCATTTTCCTAGGGTGATGACGTAGCTTATTAATGACGGATTGAATCTTAACTTATTAAATCTAGTTTAAATTTCTCCTTCATGATTGAGTTTTAATTATTATTCTTAATGCTTTTGATTGACTGGCCATCTTTTGAATGATTTCAGTACGCATGTTGAGACCGGAAGGAGATGCATGTGTGTAGATTCTATAATTAAAACCATGACTTGCATATAAAATAGGAATATATTCATATGAGTTGTGTAGTCTTATTGAGTTCCATAAATCTTAATGCATAATTAATTGCTTAAATTCATATAGGAATATATTAGATTAGCAATTAATTATAGAATTGCTTGACCTTGGAAGAGGCTAGTAATTAAATTAGGGAAACTCGACTATCAATCATGTGGAATAAATTGGGCTAGAATAGATAAGTGATTCAATCCGGAATTTGTTAAGTGAAATCTAATCCCTAGGACTTTTTCTCATATTTATTTTCATATCATCTGCACTCATATTTAATTATTTTTCTTTTATTTGTACTCTCAATCACCAATTTACCGATCGACTAAATAGAATTAAAATTACCCATTTTGGTACTTAGTGATCAATCCTCGTGGGAACGATACTCTACTCACTTCTATATTACTTGATTACGACAGTGTACACTTGCACTATTTAATTGATCATCCAAACTCGTAACAAGTTTTTGGCGCCGTTGCCGGGGATTGTTGTCATTAATATCAATACCAAGTAATTTTAATACTAATTTAGTCTGTATGTAAAATTTGAAAAAAAAAATTCAAAAAAATAAAAAATAAAAAAATGAATTATTCACAGCATTCATTTGGTGATAACTTGTCATATCTTAGTTCTTTTTCTGGAATGCATGTGAATGGAATGAGACAAGAAAATATAAATACTGGTTGGATTGAAAATTCTTCTTCTTATAATTGTTTTTCTGGTGCTTATTATGGAGAGTGTCATCCCTATGACCATTATCCATATAGCACTACCAATCATTATATGGGAGATGATTTCAATATGAATCAAACTTGTTTTGATAATTCATTTTATCCTAGTGGAATTTTAGAGCAACAAGAGTCTTTGGATCCATATGTCAGGTATTGTCCTAATCCTCCTTTCTACTCTTATCCATATATTGAAGAACAAACTCTTGAGTATAAGGAAAAGTCTGATTTAGAAAGATTATGTGAGGAGTTTGCGGAATCAACAGAGAGATTTAGTAGAGAGCAAAATGAAATTGTCACTAATGTTGAGTCAAGTGTCCAAAATATTGGAATATATGCAAGTCAAATTATTGCGTCACTTGAAACTAGGAGGCAAGATAATTCTTTAAGCATGATGATCACTTCTTGTGTTGATGATGATTATTGTGAGGAAGTTGAGGATGTGGAATTGAATGAAACTTTGCCTCTTGTGGCATGTGATAAGGAACTTGAAATCACTTTTGGAGAAAATAATGGATGTTCAATTGAGGTTCTGCTTGTGGAGCCTAATCTTTGTGATTTTGATATTGAAACTAATATGGATATTCCAAAAGATGTTGTTCATGTCTCTCCTGTTGAAGTATTGACTCTTACTGATGAGAGTCAAGTGGATTTTATGGGATGCTCTAAAATTTTGGAAATTCCTAAATATGTTTGCAAATACATGCATGTTGTGCTTTCTTTGAATTCAGTAAATAATTGTACTCTAAAATTGTCTATGATTGAAGAAGTACAATTAATTACTTTGAATGATTATTGTTAGTTTCTGAAACATTGTTGTTTGAGAAGAAATGAAGACAAGGTGATCCTGGTGTTTGATACTTTTGATTAGTAGTTTATGTTTGAGAAGTCTGGCTGAAGACTATAAATTTAGCGCTACTTGGGAGGCAACCCAAGGTTTGGTTCGATGTTTGTTGTGATTTTGCAGGACTTTTAGTAACTCCTAATGATGTATTCTACTTTGATAAAAAAAAGAAAACAAATTTAAAAAATTTTAAAAAAAAAGAAAATTTTGGTTTGATTTTTGTCTAGCTAAAGACGTTAAAGAAGGGCGGCTATTTGGGAGGCAACCCCAAAATTTCTTTCCTACTCTCTCAAAACTTCTTTCCTACTTTCTCACTTTTCTTTCCTACTCATCGAAACACATTGCATTGCATTGAGATTTTAGTTTTCATCATTTTCATTTTAAGTTACCATGGAGGAATCTCTTGCAAAGCTTAAGAACAGGTTCCCCACTCTTCCCAAAGATGTGCTCAGGAAAATCTATAACAGTCGACTTGAAAGGATGAAAGTATTCAATCGTTTGGGCCTTCCTGTGGATATACGTTGGATCATTGAAGCTAAGGTACGTTTAGCAGGTGAGATTCATAATTCATTTGTTAAACCTTTGCCAGGAATGGGAAGAAGTTCTTACTCCAAAAAGAGAAGAGCTAAACGGATGAACGTTTGCCATAAATGTGCAAGGTGGAATTGTGATCAGCGATGTAGGAGTAAAGGTATGGTGTCTATAAATCGAGAAGACAAAATTAAATTTATAAAGGATGGACTGACTGAGTAAGGAGTCCCTGGATGATATCATTCAAACTCTTGAGACGCATCCGAGTGGTGATGTTTATCGTATTCTTCTTGATTTAGCGGACATATTCAACAGAGAGAAAGAGCGCTATTGTCTTGGGAATCTGACGAAAAAAGACCCTGTTTGCCAGTTTATAAGAAAACTGGATGGGAAGCCAATCCTCGATTCATAGAAATCGTTTAAGCCGTTTCTGGACGTAAAACCAGAGGAAGATGTGAGTCAAAATCACAACTACTGTACATAATCATGCTTTTGTCTACTCTACTTTATCTTTTGACTTTCTTTCCTCTTTTTATTTAATTTCTTCACACAATAGCCCACCTGTCATCTGTGTCGGAAATTTTTTCAAACTTCTTTGAAAAATGTTTGATTTGTGTGATTTTGTTGTCGTTGTTTTAGTATTATATATATGTACTCTTTCATTTGTAAATATACATACTTCCATTTGTAAATATGAATTCTTTCTCTTGTAAGCGTACATGGTCCGAGAGAAACAAAGAGAAAAAGGTTATCACACAAAAATGTAGATTTACATCTATTTGCATTTTTGGTGAAACTGATTTGGGCAAGAAAGGAGAGTTTATAACAGCAGCAAATGAACTGGGAATTGGATTAGCTGCCAGAGGGATCAACTTTGTGTACGGGGGAGGCATTCAGGGCCTAAAGGGAAGTGTGGCCATTTCTGCATCCATGAATGGAAGCAAGGGTTTAAGTGTAAGGGTGAAGGAGTTGGAAGATCACACTTTTTCCTTGGGACAAGAGTTACAGGTTTCGAGCTTGCCTCAACAAATGGGACTAATGTTCTACCATGCTCAAGCTTTCATTGCTCTACCCGGTGGTTTGGGGACGTTGGATGGCATTTCTAGCGTTGCATATTGGGCTAAGTTAAACTATCACAAAAAGCCATTAGGATTGTTAAATGTTAATGGTTTTTATGATAATTTGTTGTCTTTTCTTGATCATGCTGTGGAAACAGGATTCATACCCCAAGCAACTCGCCATTCCATAATTTCTGCACCAACTGCTGATCAGCTGCTCGATCAACTGCAAACCTATGAACCTAAACCAGATATACTCGTCAAGCAAATAGGTGGGCAATCTTCAGATAGCAGTCAGAAGCAGAACCCAGATACCACCCTCCGGTTGTAACTTTCCTTAATCTCTTGGTTTTACTCTTAGTATTTTGATTTTACTTTATTATGTGTTTATGTTTCAAAAAAAAAAAACCTTCTCTGAGCTCTAGAAGACATTGGGGACAATGTCTGATTTAGGTTGGGGGAGGAGAAAAAAAAATTTCTTCTGTTTTTCTTTTGTTATTTAGTAAAACCATTAGATGCATGGGGTGTGGAAAAAATGGCAGAGCAAGGAGTTATTCTTAACTCCTGAGACGCATTTCATTAATTGCATTTTATTGGTTGCAATTTTTTTTATCTTTTTCAAAAAAAAAAGTAAAAAGAAAAGAGTAAAAAAAAAATTCTTGTTCAAGTGCTTTGTAATGATATTAAGAAGTACACAAGTTTTAAGTATGGATCAATTGAATTTAGAGATTTTATAGCATGAATGAACAACTGATTGTTGCAATTGGTGATAAATTTTGAGATTGAATGAACTGAGTTTAAAAATTCCTAGCCGTGAGCTTCTGAGCCTATAATGATTATTTCTCTTGTGTGTGATATTCACCTATTAAGTTGTCACTCTAGAACTTGCTTTAAATCTAGTTGAAATTACATCTTACATGCACATTCAAAAATGATAAAGGCATTCATTTCCTTTAGCCAGAGCCAAATAGCCAACCTTGCAATTATACCGTTGATAAGCCCCTTTGAGCCTAATTGACTGTTTCTTTGTTCTCAACCCATTAACATATACTTTAATTATATATTAAGTGCTTTTACCTTATTCGGAAGATTGGTAGAGCATTAGAAATTTTGTGAAATGGGCTATTGACAAAGTGTGGGGGTATATATATCATCAATTTTATAGTTGCAATTCAAAAAAAAATCAAAAAAAAAAAAGAAAAAAAATATATGTCAAGTATTTGAATTGTGGGTTGTTATGATGAGATAAATTTATAAGTAGCCCATTTTTCAATTGTTCTATTAAATTTCTTAAATATAGCCTTTCATATTATGTTTTACATTCCTTTTACCTTAACCCCATTACAACCCTTAATAAGTCCTTTTGATTTAAATTATGCATGTGAATTAGGTAGTGGAGATTGAGATTTTTAGCAAGCCTATGGTAGTGCAATTTTTTTTGGTTGAATTTGAGCGAAACACTTATCCTTAAACACTTGAGAGATTGAGAGAATGAGTTACACTTACAAACTCGGTTTATTCATTTTCAAACAAAGTTACCAATTTATTTATTTTTTTGATTCATGAATACTATGATCTCTTTACTTTTCAATTATGTTTTTACTTATGACTTGACACTTCTGATTTTTGTTGGAAGCACTTATTAGTCATTCCTTGTCCGAGGACGTCTAAGAGCTAAGTGTGGGGGAATTTGATAAGTAAAATATTTGCATATTTATTTTCCCTTATATGATGATTTTATGGACGATATTTGAGCTTACTATAATATATTTTGGGTGTAAAATAAATAGTATTTTAAAAATAAAGAAAAATATAAAAAAATGTCAGTACTGTAGCGTCGGGTCACTATTCATGACGGAATCACTGTAGCAGGACGTTACTGTAGCGGATAGAGGTGACTGTAGCGGATGGAATCACTGTAGCACTGTAGCAACACGGAAAAAATGCGTAAACCAACCGACAGGTTACTGTTCACTACTGTAGCAATGCGTGAAAAGATGGCAAAATCACTGTAGCACCGTGGAAAAACTGACCCTACGCTGCCTATAAATGCAATGGTCAGGCGTGGAGAATTTTGCAGATTCGAGGTGTGAAGAATTTTCTCTGACAGTCAGAGATCCTTCTCTGACAGGGAGAGATATTTTCTCTGACAGTTCTAAATAAATTGTGTTATTTTTTATTTTTTTGTATTGTATTATTTTTTTCATGCCTCCTATATGGAAGGCTTAGTATTATATTACTTTTTGCATGCCTCCTACATGGAAGGCTTAGTATTGTATTACTTTTTGCATGCTGCCTACATGGAAGGTTTTACCTCCTAAATGGACGGCTAGATTTCTCCAGTTTTTTTTATGTATATTTTTGGTTGTATAATTATGTTTGAGAATTTAATATTCAAGTTTATGCAGTATTTTTAAGGCTTTCATTCTAGCTTTATATAATTTATTTTGGTTTTGTTTTTAATTTTATCATGTGCTAAACTTTCATTTTCCTAGGGTGATGACGTAGCTTATTAATGACGGATTGAATCTTAACTTATTAAATCTAGTTTAAATTTCTCCTTCATGATTGAGTTTTAATTATTATTCTTAATGCTTTTGATTGACTGGCCATCTTTTGAATGATTTCAGTACGCATGTTGAGACCGGAAGGAGATGCATGTGTGTAGATTCTATAATTAAAACCATGACTTGCATATGAAATAGGAATATATTCATATGAGTTGTGTAGTCTTATTGAGTTCCATAAATCTTAATGCATAATTAATTGCTTAAATTCATATAGGAATATATTGGATTAGCAATTAATTATAGAATTGCTTGACCTTGGAAGAGGCTAGTAATTAAATTAGGGAAACTCGACTATCAATCATGTGGAATAAATTGGGCTAGAATAGATAAGTGATTCAATCCGGAATTTGTTAAGTGAAATCTAATCCCTAGGACTTTTTCTCATATTTATTTTCATATCATCTGCACTCATATTTAATTATTTTTCTTTTATTTGTACTCTCAATCACCAATTTACCGATCGACTAAATAGAATTAAAATTACCCATTTTGGTACTTAGTGATCAATCCTCGTGGGAACGATACTCTACTCACTTCTATATTACTTGATTACGACAGTGTACACTTGCACTATTTAATTGATCATCCAAACTCGTAACACGGCCTTTCCCAATTCAACACCGCATCAATCTTACTGGGGTCTACTGTCACTCCTTCAGCTGATACAACATGGCCTAGGAAATTTACTTCATTTAACCAAAATTCACATTTAGACAACTTCGTATAGAGCTTACGTTCTCTTAGTACCTATAACACAACTCTGAGATGCTCTTTATGCTCTTCCTCATCCTTAGAGTAGATAAGGATGTCATCAATGAATACCACTACAAACTTATCTAAATATGGTCTGAATATTCTGTTCATGTAATCCATAAAGACAGCTGGAGCATTGGTTAGCCCAAATGGCATAACAAGAAATTCATAGTGACCATATCTAGTTCTGAATGCAGTTTTTGGAATATCTTCAGCTCTGACTCTTAACTGGTGGTAGCCTGATCTTAGATCAATCTTGGAAAATATGGATGCTCCGGTCAACTGGTCAAGTAGATCATCGATCCTAGGCAAAGGATATTTGTTTTTTATGGTTGCCTTATTCAATTAGTGATAGTCAATACATAACCTCAGACTCCCATCTTTCTTCTTCACAAAGAGCACAGGCGATCCCCAAGGAGATACACTGGGCTTGATGAAACCCTTTTCCATTAACTCCTCAATTTGATTTTTCAATTCTGCTAGTTCTGATGGAGACATTCGATAAGGAGCTTTAGAGATAGGCCCCGTCCCAGGTGCAAGATCAATAGAGAACTCCACTTCTCTCTCTGGGGGTAAACCTGTCATCTCCTTTGGAAATACTTCCGGAAATTCATTTACCACTTTAATGTCTTCTACCCCTTCTTCCACTTCTACTTGAATGGAGAAAAACACCATGTACGCTGGACAACCCTTACGAATAGACTTTTCAACTTGTACTGCAGATAACAATTGTGGTATACTAGGACTCATAGGGTCAACAGGGAGGGAGATGGTCTTCCTCTTACAACCAAGGATGGCGTCATTCGCCGACAACCAATCCATCCCCACTATCGGATCAATACCCTTTATGGGTAGACAAATAAGATCAATAGTTGATGTCCTACCATCGAACTCAATTGTACAATTCAAGCAAGCTTTAGAAGTTCTCACCGAGGCTCCCGCCGGTGTAGAAACAATCATGTCAAAACGCAATTCACATATATGTAAATTCAATCAATGCACACAAGCATAAGATATAAAAGAGTGTGTAGCACCAGAATCAAATAAAGCTTCAATCTCGAGGCTTTGAAGTTTGAGAATACCTTTAATCAGATTTGGTGAAGCACTAGCCTCCTAGTGTGATAGTGCGAACACTCTGCCTGGAACTGCAGCTCTAGCATCATTGGCTCCTCGCGAGCCTTCCTCACAGAACCTGAAGACATGGCCTGGCTTCCCACACTTGTAGCATACCAAACAATTGCCCTGGTGCACCCTTCCACACTTGGCATACTTCTGACTGTTAGCAGTGCTAGCAACAGGAGCTGTGGAGCCCCTATAAGAGTTTTGTCCTCCACTAAAATGACTCTTCTGTGGTCCACTGAAATGACTCCTTGAAGGTCCACCAGAATGATTCCTTGATGGCTGGCCAAACCGCTTCTTCATACCACTGAAGCTATGGCTATACTTCTTAGTGATTCCCCCCGTAGGTCTCATGGGAGGTGCAGATCTAGCTTGGAATCCCTTCATTCTCTCAGCTTCTTCTTCTCGCTTGCTTTTAGCAATGGTGCGAGGCTTGTCACACATCTTTTCAAAATCCTTTATCTCATTAAGGAATGGTGACAAAGCCGTTTTCAAATCCGGCCTAGATTTTTCCACTAGTCGATCACACATCCATTTAGAGTTGTTTTGCGAATACTTGCAAAACTTAGACAACTCTAAAAAGCGAGCGATAAATTCTTCTTCGTGAAAATCCTCTTGCTTGAATGTAAGGAATTCAATTTCTTTCGCCACTCTAATAGAAGTGGGGAAATCATTCTTCTCGAACTTTTCCCTAAACTCTTCCCAAGTTATCTCCACATCATCATCAATTTTTGTGCTCTCCTACCATTCTTGAGCAGCTTTCTGCATCAATTGCTCGGCCACTAGCACTTTCTGTTGAGAACTAATCTCAATGACCTTGAAAATCTTTTCCAAACGCTTCAACCACTCTAGTGCTTCCTGAATTTGTCCCAAACTTCAATAATAGATGGGACGTGGTACTGAGAATGGGAAGTGCTACCGCCTCTTGATTCGGTACATGAATGGCTGCCACCTCTAGAATGCTGACCAATGGAAGTATCTTCATTAATTGGACTCTTCTCCTCATCATGATCACCGCTTTGGCCTCTTCTTGCTGCTAGTTCTTCTTCATGCCTATTCACTTTCTCTCTCACATCTAGGACTAAATCCTGTAACTCCAACAAGATGGCACTATTATCCTGAGGAGGAGGACTATTTTGGCGAGGAACAGGAGTTGAATTAGTTTTTCGAGTATTCACCATCCTCCTCTCCTATGAAGAACACCACAAGGACATTAGGTAAGAAAACAAGTTACCAAATGAATTCTAAACCTAAATAAAGGGAAGTGCACATGTTATGATATTTAAATTGCCACAACCTCTAAAAATTTTAAAGAAAAATAGTTATAAAAATAACAAAATAGCCATGGAACGTTTTGGCTCTGATACAAAAAATGTAACACCTCAATCAAACAGCCAAGTACTTAACCATAGTAATTCAAATATCGTCAATAAGGATGTTCAACATCCAAACCATTAAAATACATATCAATTTAAATAAAGCCCAAATCATAGTGTTAAATCAAATCCTCAAAATATTTCCTCAAAACAAATTAAAATGCGGAAATCTTAAGGTCATAGTAATATAAATGACATAACATGAGCTCTAGGAGCACAAAAGAGCCTCCAAGGCTCACTCCATAGGTGCCTTCCCTTGCTCCCTACTAGAACAATCACCTGAAAATGTTAATATATATAGGGATGAGATTCCACGTCTCAGTAACTACTGAAAGTTTCTACCATACACAAGTAAAACTCATGATAAAAAGGAACTGATTACATATATATTCATATATACCATAATTCTCATACAAGACAAAAACAAGTTTAATCACCATTATATCAATCTGTATTTTCATCACAACATGTAATATACAATTATGCCATATGCAATATGTAAGATGCAACCTTCCTTATATCACCGTCCATCCTTATTCCGCTGACTGGAGCCATAGGCTAACACATAGTCCAACAGAAACCCATCCATTTGATTGGATTGTCCCAAGCTCACCAGTTCTTAAGATACACCCGACCAAAGGTGTAGAGCTTAAGTCTGGACTATGGCTCCCCTCCTTAAAGGAATACAACTAAGGAGGTGTCACATGTCCCACAGCTCCAATGAAATCCCGGCCAAAGGAAAACATGGAAGAAGGGGCCCTGACAAGTACCATCCACTGTGCACTGAGTGATGGCATACCACGTGGTAAAAGATCTCAACATACAAATTCCTCCTCACTCCAACCCATCACAGATGCAACCGCCATGACAGTAATAAATATAACATCATTAAAAGGCAAAGTACAATAATTCATACTTCCATTCATATCAAATATCATCACATATTCAAACATGCTAAAAAAAGAAATAATAATCCAATAATACATTAATTATCATTAAATTATTAATTATATGAACACAATGAGTTATATAGAAATTTACTTGTAACACTACTTATTTGAGAATTTATAATACAAACACATATACATATAATTCAGTCCATTTTTCTTTAAAAAAAATATAGTCATTCACAATCATACGCAATTCACAAGTATATGGAAGAATATTCAGAGTTACCTCTACTCTCTAGCTCACAGGTAAGCACGCAAGAGCTACTCCAAAGCTCTTAACAAGAGTATACAAAGTCACACATATAAATATCTATTAATATACTAATTAAAATATATTCTATAGTTACTCTATTTCTACTCTAAACATAGATCTGCCCTTCTAAAAATTTAATATATATATATATATATATACCAATTGCCACATATTCATTTTAAATTTTTATGTTAAGTTTTTCTTTATATAAAAATAATAAAAATCATGAGATCTAAACATAAAGTCTTTGTGTATGTGTGTACGGTGGTTAACAAAAATTGTCTCTCAAGGGAAGGTATCCATATATATATATATATATATAGGTAGTCCCGGTGACAAAGAAAAAAGAAAACTATGAGATAAAGACAAAAGAAAAAAAAATACAAAGGAGTGTGGAATGAGTCATTATAAACACAATATATATATAGATATATATATTTATACACACACTCACGCACTACACATAAGGATGAAATCAGTTTGTTTGTTTTGTTTTTTTTCCTTGAACGAAGGGAAGTAAAGCATATTCAAGTCAAAAATAAAGAGGGTGTGAAGACTATTTAGATACATATATATATATATATATATATATATATAAAATCGATAGATACTAATTGCACAGACGCACAGTGAAGTAGAGAGGCAGAGTTGGGTAATGATTGTTGAAATAAATGTACTTAGCCAAGAGAAAACGAAAAGCTTGTGGGTTCTGGGAAGGAGTAACACACAACACTGGGAAGAGAGTTGAAAAGACAAGAGGATAAGACATACTACAGTAAAAAGCAAATGAGACAATGCAGAAGACACAAATTAAATAAGAGAAAAAGAATGAATCAAAGAATAAGAATACCTCTAGAGTTCGGACTTGAGCGGCGCCTAGGGTTGGGGAATGAGAAAGAAAAAGAGGTTTTTATAAAGATAGGCTTAGGGTTTGGTCTCATTAAAATAATAAATTTTTTTTTATAAAAATAATAATAGTATTATTCAAATTACTAGCAGCATTTTTTTTTTATAATAATTTTTTTTTAGGATTTTTTTTTCGATTTTTTTTCTGCCAATTGTAAGACAAATTTACACACATATACTCATATTAAAATAATTATCTTGATAGGGTATTTTATTTGTATTTAGTTTTCTTTTGAATAGTCTTATTTTTTAACTTTATATATACATATTCTATATTCTTTGACTAACTAAAATTAAGCTACAACTAACTCTAAGTTCTAAAAATTTAAGGATGTTACAAATGTAATTTTGGAAAGGAGGCCAAATAAAGCTAACCTGTGTAAAAGCAAGATTTATAAGGTAGGAGATAAACTGCCCTCCAGTAATCATAAGCACATTTATGGTGACAAGTCCTCCTCTTATTTCTGAGGGTGCTGCTTCTGCAATATATACAGGTGCAGTTGCAGAAACTATGCCCACACCGATACCGACAAGAAGACGTCCAAATATGAGGACATAAGGATTAGGAGACAGTGCCATAACTATCGATCCCAAGGCAATAAGAGTGGCCTTTTTACGCCCAAATTCATCATTTACCCAACCACCTAATGCTGATCCAATAATTGCACCAACTAAAGCCATGCTCACTATTGTTTCCTGTCATTTCTAAACCATTAGAATCTCTGAATAAGGGAGAAATCATGCAGTAATTTTTACTTTACTTCCAACTAGAAAGCTGAACTTGTGGCACTTGTAGAAGCCAAGAACACAATAAAAACTACTTATAGACTTTCATTTAACAAATTATTCTCTTGAGTTCATGTGTTCAGAGTGATATTGACACAAATAATTGTACCAGTAAGGCTCACATCCCTTCTCTATACTTGTTTTGCTCCACCCTCCTTTTTTTTTTACATGTACTTAATTTTGCAAACATGAAAGATCCAAATTGGAGTTTCTAAGTGGTAGGGTGGTCTCATGTTTGTTTAGACATAAAAGGCTGGACTTTTTTGACTGATGCGTGAAATGTGAAACGGGGCAGGATATGGGTATATTTAATTTTGGACTCTTTAGATTTAGAATAATCAAGAGGAAACAACTCAAGCTTTTATATATATATATATATATACCTGCAGGAAACTACTCTGATTCACCTCTTCAAAATCATCTTTAATATACAGAAGTGCTCCTGATATAACACCTGTAATATATAGAGCGCTTAAAAAGAAGCACGACCACTTTTTTTTTTTTTTTAATCGAAGTTGTCTCTGAGTCCAATTAAAAATTAACAAAGTTTGAAGAAAACTTTGATTCTTAATATTGCAAATTGACTGAGCTGAACTTCAGACTCACGAAATTTAGAATTAACAATGATATATGTTTAAATAATCATCAATCCAATCTTTTAAGACTTTAAAAATATAATATTTTCATGCAAAAGGAAATGTATTGCATTATACTAGTATTTATATTCACTCTGAACAATTCAAGTAAGAGTATAACAGAGATGTCAAATAAACATATGAAATATTATTGCATGAAGCTCCATTAATTACCTGTGTCATAGAAGAAGAGGAGACCACCTATACCTGCGACTGCTGTGAGAGCGAGAATGTAAGGGTTCTTGAAAAACGATGCTTTCCTGTCAGGATACAATTCTATGTACCCTGAGCTTCCTGGAGTGAACTCCATCAGAGATCGTCGTTTTATCACCCCCAAATTTGATTCAGATCAAAATGATATTTCTTTTTGTGCTCAGTCCATATATATATATATGTAAATCTTATGTTATATATATACATATAACATAAGATTTTCTTGAGAAAATGAAGCAGTTTCCGGGAAAACCGAGACGCGGCCAGAAATCATCCGGATTCTGAAAGCAATACATCGGCGACATCATTTAAAGAGGAGAAAGGGACACTTTTGGGAAAAAATTCACAAATTATTACTTCTCCAACATGCATTTCATTAAACTCCACAAAACCGTCGACTTTTCTAATAAAAACAAAATCAATTTTGTAATTTCATTTAATCATTTGTTAAGTTAATTATAGAAACACTACAATTAAGAGGGGGGGGGGGATTGGGATCACGTGGTCTGCATGTAAATTTTAATTTTGTGCATGTGAACATAGTCGTAAAGTTTGTGAAAAAAAGAAGGTGAATTTGTCAGTTTTTAGTGCGGCTATTGAAATGTGTTTTCACTTCTCACGTTTGATCGTCAAGTGATAAATTTTGTCAACGGATTTTCATGGGAAATTTCTAGCCACTCGTTAATTAAGCAAATAAGCATTAAACAGTAGTAAACAGATATTTTTCCGCCAAAAAAAAAAAATTATATTGACATTGCCATGTGGTTCGGAAAGAAACAAATACTTATTTTCCGCATGTGATAAATTATGCTCTCTTTAATATCGTTTTTTTTTTCTAGTTTAATTTCTTCATTAAAATGTAAACCAGAAACTTGTTTACAGGTTTAACCAGCAATTCTGGACACGATGCATTAGGAGGCGCCAGTTAAAACACCATAATTTAACCACCGAAATATATAACTTATATTATCAGAAGGAGATTCCAAAACTTAAAACTCATTTGAATCTCTGTGGAAAGAAAATAGCAGCGCGAGTAGCATTATAATTTTCCGTCAATATTATCAAACTATAGGAATCCCCAACAACATATGCACTATATCTTCCAAAAACAGAGCAAACTGATATTATATTTCTATTCGTTAAAACTTAAGGGAAATATCTACGGGGCTACTAGGCAAAGCACAACTAATAGACACAGGCAACTTACAGAATTCATTTTAGACAGAATAATATCATCAGATAAAGTAAATCCCACACTGTCAACCATCCAAGGTGAGTGATAAATAGTGATCTGTAGTCACACTATTTGGGATCTGGCATGGCGGAGCAAGCACTTCAGCAACTCCTTCAAGCATCCGAGAAACTTTTCTCATGCTAATATTGCTCTCTCCTCATTCTCTGGTTCCATGTCCACACTTCTTCTGCAACAGATTATCTCCAGCAGCAGTACACCAAAGCTATAGACATCTACTTTGGCCGTGATAGGCATGTTCTTGAACCATTCAAGTGCAACATACCCTTTTGTTCCCCTTATAGCTGTATGGGTTCGGCTCTGATTCATGTTTAAGAGCTTGGCTAATCCAAAGTCAGAGATACGAGCATTAAAGTAGTCATCGAGGAGTATGTTTTGAGGCTTTATGTCGCAGTGGATGATCTGGGTGCCACAATCTTCATGTAAGTAAACAAGTCCTCTTGCAATCCCAAATGCCATTTTTAGACGTAGGTTCCAGTTGAGTCTTGAGTCACTGAAAAGAAGGCTAGCTAATGTGCCATTGCTCATATATTCATAAACCAACATCCTTTCTGTTCCATCCTCTCAGAACCCAAGCAACCGAACTAAATTCTTGTGATGGGTCTGACCAATGACATTAACTTCATTCTTGAATTCCTTCTCAGTTTCTTGCAAAAGAAAGGTGTTCAACCTTTTGACTGCTACGTTTACCACAGAACCCATGTTAATGACTCCTTTATAAACAACAGCAAAAGCTCCTCTTCCTAACTCTTCCTTGAATCCATTTGTGGCCTCTTCAAGCTCCTTATAAGTAAAACAGCCCAAATTGCTTTCAACGGCACTGTCACTTCGGTAAACATTTTTAAGCTTCTTCTTGAATTGGTAAATGGAGGAAAAGCCTAGACAGAATGCTCCAATTAATACGAGATTAAGAAAGGCGGAGCTACCCAAGAGGACAGAAACCGCCAAAATCAAAGTGTCCTGATTCTTTCTTTCGATGATTGGAGGACCAGGTGGTACAAGCCAATGAGAAAAGAGAGAAACGAGAGAGAGAGAGAAAGTAAGAGGGAAAGTATCAGATATTATTCAACAACCTTCTGTGTACATAGCCATCTTATTAATAGGCCTTGCATCTGTATAGAACTAACTAACAGCAAATGAAAAACTCTCTAACAACTATAACAGAAGTGACACGTAAGCTACTGATAGAATGGACACGTAAGACTAGGAGGACCAATTAGGGAGGAATTGTCTTTCCTCACTTTGATAAGAGCCTTGCCACCATCAAGACTCGTGTCATATCTGCCATTTGAAAGTGGGAGCCTCTTTTTCCAGCAACTGTCACCTAATCTGAAAATGGCAACGGCACAAAGACAATCTTCCATGCAGGCCCTTTTGCACTCATCTTCCGTAAAAGGCTTTAGATACCCATAATCATCGCCAGGCCAATCAGTATCTAGCAACTCCACAAAGTCATATAGATCTTTCCCTTGACCAAGCTCATCTTCTCCACAGCCCAGTATGAAATCTGGTTTACAAGTACCATATGGATCATCAGGATCTAGTAGGGAATAACCTTGTGGGCATGTACAATTTGGCCTACTATTATCACCCAATCTACAAATGCTATTAGATCCGCAAATGCCTGTTCCTTTACTGATGAGCCTTGTATGGCAGATATTATCTGGCTTTGACCAGATAGGTGTCCAAGTTCCAGATGAACCCTTAGGATGTCGATAGAGAGTGAGAACTCCATCAAAATTAAGAGTAGCTCGAAGATAAAATTCAGTTGGAGAGGGTAAGCTCTGATCTGAGAAGTTGTATGTACCATTGTTCTCCCTTAAAATATAAAATTCTCCAGATTTGTCGAAGACTAGTCGTATTCCAGGACTTGAAGTATTGGACTCAAAAGTTCCAGTATCGAAATAATTTTCATTAGCATACTCAGATGGTAGGTTTACAGAATGCAACACAAGATCACCATCATCCTGGAGAACAAGTTGAAACCTCCCCCGTGCGAAATCCGCCTCTGACCTCCGAGAAGAAAGCTTTTCTCCCTTCTCCAAAGTCTGTGAGGGCAACATGGTGTCTTTAGGATTCTTGAAGGTCTCCCAGACGGAGTTAGATGTCCCATCATGAAGAACAAAGTTGCCAGAGTCATTCAAGGAACCAGAAGCAACACCACCAGATTGGCTAATTTCTGGTGTCCACAGAGTTTGACCATCAGGATAACTAAGCTTGAGCCCTTCTAAAGCAGTAAGCTGAACTCTTGACCCCTTTGGAGCAGGATTGTCTCCATTGGCATACCAAACGATGGTTATGCTTGGAATGTTGGCATACCAGACGGAGAGCAAGAAGAAACTGTTGTTTTTATGTGGTTGAAACCCAAAGGCAAAATCCCCAGAAGGTGAAACCACCCATGCGGTGTTGCTGCCATCTGCGGTGAAAGAATCGCCCACTTTGATATTACTTCTTCTGGTTTGGGCAAAAACACAAACAGAAGGCAGGCAGAGAATCAGAAAACAGAGGAGAAGGGGATTCAGAGAAGAAGCCATACCGAGAATCAATTTTCTTTAGAGATTTTGGAAACTGGAAGATAAGGAACGCGATTGAACTTTGAATATTCGGAAGCGAGGGCTCCATCAAGAGTGGGGTCGGTGGGAAGGGAATGAGGCAAGTCAAGCTCAAGTCGTCTTCTTAGACGTGTGAAACACGGATCACGTCGTCTGCGACTACGAATTCGTTGAATTTTCCAAAGGCAAAGCACCCGCCACGTAGTCAATGAGGGCTTGAAGCTCATTGCTCACAGATCTCCTAATAAAGCAACGTACGGCAAAGGAGAATTACGTGGACATTTGTATTTGGTTCTGTTATTGACTATTGGGACATTAAAATGAAGAAGAAATTCCAATCATAGACTTTTCTTTGCCAGCAATTTCAACCAAGGTTATGAATATCTGGATTGGTAATTGGATTGATTGGGATATTAGATCGAGTATCAGTGAATTAGATCCGAGTTAAATCAGGACTAACTTGAGATTAGAGCGGTGATGGATTAAAGATTTCAGGATAATTTATATAAAATTCTGAATAAAATATTTAAAAAAATCAAAAAACTCGGTTGAACCGTAAAACCCGGTCGAACCAAAGTCAACCACTAGATTTGACTAGTCGAACCACTAGTTGGCTGATTTCATGCTCAAATCAACTGACCCAATCTGGTTTTGAAAACCTGGATTTCAACCATAAAATTAAACGCAACGCGACTTAGATGTTTATTTACTAATGAAATGTTTATGCTTATTTAATGATTGATAATGATGATGATCATATTAAACAAATGGGCCATCAAGACCTTTTTTTTATTGTCAAACTAAGAATGGGTAATAATAAAGAATAACAAATGAAAGCCAAGTAATCATTAATAAAAATGCAGATAGGAAAGAGTTTAAATAGTTTTGGATTCTATAAAAATCCGTGTAAGAAAGTCAAGTAATGTGTTATGATTCCTTCTTTAAAGAAAGTATAGGTCTTTTGTATATATATATTGGTGATTCATGTATCTTAAGACATTGGCTTCTTTTTTTCAAGCTTATTCCAAAAAATAGAAAACTCAGTCGCCATGAAGTCATCTTCTTGTTTTTTTTTTAGGGTTTAAAATTTAGGATTTCAATAAAATCATCTTTATTTTTATTTCACTCGTATCTTACCTGTGTAGGGTAGAATCCCTTTAAATCTCTATCATCATTATTGTTAAACTCTCAAACTGACTCTCCCAATTCATCGGTTTTATATTTTTACCGTTCAAAATCATATCAAGTCTCTCTTAAACTCGTGATTGTCAATTTCTTTAAAGCATATATAATAAAGCCGTCAACTAGACTTAACTTCCATCCATTTGAAGTGTCATGGGACCATGGCTTGTTCTTTGCGTCCCGTGAAGACTGTGGATATTTTGAACAAAGCGAAAAGCAGTGCCTAAATCCAGACCAGCCATAGACGCATCACAGAGAGAGAGAGAGAGAGTAAAATTATTATTAAAAAAAATAGGAAGCAAAAGGGAAAAAGGGAATTTTTTTAACAAACAGCAGTTTTGGTTTTGGTTTGCTTGCTTTTGTATATTTTAAGGGAAGTGATGGAAAATAAATAGAGAAAAGAAAAGACAAGGGAAAGGAAGTGCAGGTGATAGATAGAGTTCAGAGAAAACGAAAGGCACAATCTGCCACGTTTCAGCACCATCTGTCTTGTTTTAACTTCTTTTTTTTTTTATTACAAGCTGGATATCATCTATTCTATTCCCAAAGAAACAGAAAAATCACTTACAAGCAGCCTATATTCTTTCATCATTATCCACCTCTTGATTAACAGATGGAGGATGATCAAAGATACGAAAATTCCCTACAATCACATGCGTAGATTTGGCCAATGTATCAGCAAGAATCAAGTCTTCCCGTGGGACATTAACAAAATAAACATGCCAATCTCTAGAAATAAGATTCTTAATCTCATCAACTACATCTCTAAAGGGATAGTCATATTCACAACCCCTAGCTGCTAGATTAATTGCCTCTATGCAATCAGAGAAGAGGCATACCTTCCGGATTCCCCTCCACCCACATAAATGAAGCCCATGAATTATTCCTATTAGTTCAACAATAGCCGGTGGAACAACAATTAGTTTACAAGAAAAACCACAAACCCATTGCTTATTGAGATCCTTTACCACTCCACCACAGCCACTCCTACCATCTCTCAATACAGATCCATCTATTTCCAAGGAGAAGAATTCTTGAGAGTCATTCCGCAGATTTTGTTGAGAAGAATGTCCCATGCTAACGAAAGATCCCATAGATACTAGATCTTGGTAAGCACACGCTTTGAAGAAAGTAGAGGCTACATTAAGTTCCTCACCTTGACCTGAATCTCCAAAAAGCTTGTTACATCTTGCTACCCAAATATCCTAGCACACATATCCAAAAAGCGTCGGCCATTTAACCTTCTTTGTAAAACCCTTGCCCACCTCTTGAGTCAGGTTCCATTTGATCCATTCTGTACCCTCTAAAGAGACAAAAGTACTCCATTGATCACTGCTTTCCATCTATCTATTGCATTTGAACAATCTCGAAGAAGATGCAGGGAATCTTCCATTAGGTTGCATGAGAACGGACATGAATCTGATTCTTGAACACCTCTGCTTACTCGAAGTTGTGCCGTATGGGCCCTTCCATGTGAGAATAGCCACATAAAAGACTTGATCTTTTCTGGAATAGACCATCTCCATAAAAGTTTCCATACATTCTCCGCATTTCCATGTGTACCTGCAAAAAGAGAAAAATATGCAGATTTAACAGAAAAACGACCATCCGAGGATGGCTTCCAAAAGAACATATCATCTCCTCTTTCCTCATAGGGTGGGTGAGCATAGGTAATTCGGTCAATAATCTCTGATGAAAACCATCTCTGGAGTTTCCGTCTATCCCATTCCCCTCTACTTAGGACATAATCAACAACCCTTTCATTTCGGTTAATGAAGCCCTCCAAACCCGGAACTAGATCAACAAGGGGTATATTAAGATTCGACCAATTTTCAAACCAGAAAGAGGTATTTCTGCCATTATCAATCCTCTTCCCCAAACCTTTTTTAAAGTGATCCCATATTGCACAAATTCCCCTCCACGTAAAGGAAGAGATTCTCTTTTTCCCCACATCCGGCTCCTCTCTGTTATCACAATTATATTTAGATCTCAGAACTCTGACCCACAAAGCATTAGGGTTATTTATCAACCCCCAACAAAGTTTCATCAAGAAGGCTTTATTCTGATTTCTAATATTTTTTATCCCTAATCCTCCTTGCTTCTTTTCCTTCGAAACCACCTCCCAAGAAACCAGATGCATTTTTCTAACTCCATCCTGTTCACCCCACAGAAAGTTTCTACTTTGACGTTCCAAATCGTTACACAAACCAATAGAAAGAAGCATGGTCTGCATATAGTAAGAAGGCATAGCCGATAGCCCATAAATAATGTATTATTGGTATGTTTAATAAGGTAACTTTAAAACTCGTATTACAATGAGTAATAAAGTGTACTTTATTAATATCAAAGCCCATAAATTTAAAGGTTTGTCTTATTCCTCGAATTCCTAGAATAAAATCACTTCCAATATTAGAATAATAATAGAAGTTATTTATTCTGAATTCTACTTGTCCAATTTATAAATAAAGGTGTTTATAGCCTTTATCATATCTTGTCTCGCTTTGATAAATATCAAAAGCTTTTATTGGATTTAAATTTATTAGACTTTCTTGTCTTAATTGATGTTTTATCATATTAATAGAACATCCTATGTCTAAAAAACAATCATATCTTTTAGCTCTATAATATATCGTAATATAGAGTGTTTCTCTATCTCGCTCTTGGAATTTTCGTTCCATTTATTTCTAAATGGCTTGGATGAATTATCACCTGATTATTATTAATGAAGTCTTCCCCTAATAATAATTCAGATTGTGGATTTGTGATTAATTCAAATTTATGAATTATAACAATCTCTTTATTCTTGTATGTAAATAGAGTTAAAGCTAACTCCACTTCTTTTCCGACTATCTCTAAAGGATTATACATCCTAGGGTTTTCTAGTCTTATTGGTACAACTTGTCTTTCCGAAGAATCTTTGATATGAGAATACTGTATTACTGTATTAACTACAGAATTTTGTGCAATTCTTTCATTATTAATTACCATAGGAATTAAGTATTTATCATTAGTTCTTTCTCTTGCTTCTTCCATAATTCTGGGACTAGTTTCAGTCCTAGTAATTATTGTTGGACTTCTAATAATTATTCTTCCTTATCAAAGGATAATCTTTGAACTGTTCTTGGCTCTATTATTAGAGGCGTTCTCTTCGAAGCTTCTAATATTATTTCTTGAAGAATTAACCTATCATCTATTGGAATAGGTTCATTTCTCATAAAAAAACTAAATATAGAGGGAATAATCACCCTATTTTCAGTCCTTCTACTAATTTTATAATCTTCTATAAATGCATACAGAATTATTGTCTCTATAGTCATGACATCACTTCCTTCTATCATGTCTATTCCAGATAACTTATAACAAAGCTTTAAAGCTCTATTTTTATTAGGCTTTCGTTTGGTTAAACTAAAATTTGGTTGTACCACAAATTTTAATTTCTGATAGATTAAATATCCTAAAACAACACCTATCATGGCATGTTTTAGACTAGATATAATTCTATCATCCATCAAATACACTTGTATAGGAGTACTTATTCCTTATCTAAAGCAATCTTTTACCAGAACTTGTACCTTAGCTATATAGATGTTTTGGATTCTTGGATTATTAATCTTTGCAAGTTCTTCCGCGGCAATTTCATTCGTCAATAGGAGTAGATCAGGCTACCTAAAATGTTGGCGCAAAAGTTCAGCAACAACAATTAAGCTCAACACAAAATTTAATATTGGATACTAATATTATTACTGCCTTTTATCATCTTTTTAGTGAAAAATAAATAATTAAGTCACATGTTTAAAAGGTTATTTAAAGCAATAAATAGATTAAATATATATAATTGTTTTCAATTATACTCTTATTTATACAAAAAATATGAGAAATAATAAGTGAAAATTTATAAGAAATAATGAGTAATATATATTTAATGTGGATAAAAAAAAAGGAATTTGTTACTCAGGTTCCTTTTGGGAGTTCTCATTGGTTCATTCCAGTCGGGCGTTTACAGTCAGATAATTTTCTTCGGTTGTTGGTGGGTAATTAGTTGTCACGTGCCCATTATAACGAGGACAGCACACATGTGAACTCCCGTGAATTGGCCGGACGAGGCCTCACAAAATTTTCACGGGTTCATATGTGTCCACCATATTGGATCCTCTTTTGCCACCTGGCCTTTTATTATAATTGTGCTTTTTTTTTATAGCTACATCAAATGAATTTAAATTTTAAATCTTTACTCGTTATTATTCTGAAATCTAAAGTTCATGTTCTTTGAAATAATTTTGGGTTAATATAACTTTTGGTCCCTGAAGTTTGATCCAATTTTGATTTTGGTCCCTCAAGTTTAAAATCGGTGGTTTTGGTCCCTGAAGTTTCACCCGATTTTGGTTTTGGTCCCTGAAGTTTGAAATCGGTGGTTTTGGTGCCTGAAGCTTCACCTCATTTTGGTTTTGGTCCCTCAAATTTGAAAAGGACTTGGTTTTTTTTTTGGGTCGGGTCGGGTTTTTTAATTGGGTCGCCAAGTCCTTTTTAAACTTGAGGGACCAAACCAAAATCGGGTGAAATTTCAGGGACCAAAACCACCGATTTCAAACTTCAGGGACCAAAACCAAAATCGGGTGAAACTTCAGGGACCAAAACCACAGATTTCAAACTTGAGGGACCAAAACCAAAATTGGATCAAACTTCAAGGACCAAAAGTTATATTAACCCAATAATTTTCTTTTTTAAGATTACTTTTTGATGTTTTAAAATTATAGTAGTAAGCTATACGAATTCTTATACCAAATGAATAAATTGGGTGATTAATCATCTCCCCTGGTAATACTTAAAAGAGTGTGGAACTATTTCCACCGAACTATTATTGGTCATATTTAATAGTGTATTTTTTTTAACAATATTTAATAGTGTATTTAATCACATGAAATTGAGAATTGGAGAACTAAAAGTTTAATAATTGAATAGGTGGGGCCACAATGGAGAGGTGAACAGCATCAGAGGGACACGTGAGCGGCTCAGATTCGTCCAAAGGAAGGCCAGCGAAGAATATTATCGGCATCAAATTTCTGGATATGATTTTATCAGCACCTCCTTCATCGGTCTAGCTCAAATATCCAGCATATGGCCTTCGGCTAATTTAATTTTTAATGCGTATATATATAAAACGGGAAAAGAAAAGGAATCGTTCTAGATTATTCTGGTACGTGCTAGTTTACTTTGGGGCCTCTTACATGACCCCATTGACGAATCATAAAAATGCGCCTTTTCTATTTTTATCCTCACGGATTTATCTAATTCAAGGCACACATGAATCTATCATCAGTGTTTTCTTTTTATTTTTTCGTCGTTCCCATGCTAAGAAGAAAGCTTCAAAAGGGGGGGGGGGGGGGGTGAGATACTGTAAAATGTCATATACCTAAATATGTAGAAAGCTTGGCCAGATTTTAGTCCAAATAGGCTTGGGTATGTACTAAGAGTCTTAGGTTGTGTTTGGTTTGAGGGGAGGGGACATGTGGTAGATTATAATTTTGGACAGGAGAAACCTAAAATTAACCTTTTCATTCTTTTAAATTTTGGATTCCCGCCCAAAATTTACTTTTTTATTCCTTTTAAATTTTGTGTTCGCGCGGCTTTTGAGGGGAGGGGTGGAAACAGGCCAGGCCAGACTTTTGCCTTAACAGGCCTGGCCTCAGGCCTGTTAAGGCATAAACTGGCCTGAGCCTAGCCTGTGGCATGTTGGAGGCCAATCTTTAGGCCTAGGCTTAGCCTGAAGCCTGTTAAGGAGGCTTGAATTTTTAAAATTTTTTTAAGCAAACCAACAGGCCACACTGCAAAACAAGCCAACAGGCCACAGGCTGAAAACAGGCCTCCTTAAACAGGCTGAAAACAGGCCGAAATTTACATAAATTACTACCAATAATTCAAAATACATCAAAATACAAGTGAACAAGTGAGGAACACGTATCAGAACCAAGATAACTTGTTAGTCACATACTTTTACAGAAGAAATAACATATATTTGTTTGATACCAAATAGAAGCTTCCCCCTTCACCATTTCGACATCTAAATAGAAGTTCACGAGTAAGTATCTAAATTATACTGGAGTCAACAAGTAAAGTTAATGGACCTTCTCGCCTTCATATCAAATCTTTAATATAATTTCTTCTTTTCCTTCAAAGACCTTGAAAAAAATTAATCAAATGTATTGTATTAGAGCATAACACAATTTAACAAGTAATATGTATAACAAATTATATCCCAATAATAGAAATTTCTTATTAACACCAGAACACACATGAACAAACATGCATCTATATATATAAGCACTTGGTTTCATTTCAAATATCTGGTTATGCTTCTAAAGCCTCTTCTCATGTTATGTTGAATGTTAATTCTGCTTTTGGCGTCTTGTTAAAGCTTACTGATGTGAATTTTCTGATTTAAAACTTAAAAGGGAATTAGGAAAACCATGAAGTCTTATACTAGTATTAATTTTTCTACCTTTAGCCAATTAATTAATGAAGCGTGATAAGTTCTGAATATTTCCAAGTGTTATTCTCTTTTCTCCATCTTTAACATGATGTTCAAATACATAAAATGAAGCATCAGCAAGAAGGACAAAATGGGAGTCAAAAAAGAAAACGATTAGGACATGACTACAATATGGAGTTTGCGCCTGAACAGCTGCAAGTTTTATTGCTAAGTATTCATCATCTGCATTTTGCAAAGTATTCATCATCTGCGAGTATTCTATTACTAAGTATTTTTTTTCATTTAATCCTATTTAAACTACTCCAACTTTTTTTAAAGTTGAACCATGTACTCAGCTCTTTTTGGTCAATGAGAGAATTTTATTTTATCATGACTACAACATTAGATTACTATCGAAACATAGCAGTAACAGAAAGAAATTAAATACCTTCACCTCAAAAAGGTAATTTAACCCCCTCCACCCTTCCCTCAAACCAAACACACATTTAGGATGTGTTTGGTTTGAGGGGAGGGGTGGGGTGGGAGGGAATGGGAGGGTAGGTAAATTACCTTTTTAGGTTGAAGGAATTTAAATTTTGGGCGGAAATCCAAAATTTAAAAAGAATGAGAAAGTGAATTTTAGGCGGGAACCTAAAATTTAAAAAAATAAGAGGGTAAATTTTGGGTTTCTTTTATTCAAAATTGTAATTTCCCTACCCTCCCTCTCAAACCAAACACACCCTTAAGGTTCAAGTCTAGCTCTCAGCTTGTACACAAGCTTTATTTCAGCCTTAGGGCCAAGGTCTGGCTTGACCTGAAGCTATTTTAAAGGCAGTAAGGAGGCGAGAGAAATTTAGGGAGCTAAAGTGTATGTTTGGATTAGCTTTTGGAGAACAATTTTTACGATTTACAAAGTGAATATGTAAGAGGAGTTTTGTCTCGACTTGTGAAAAAGGATTTCTGAAACCGCAGTGAACATACATGAATATGGATCCATTGAACTTTTTTTAATTCCTTTAAGAGACGAGAAACTTGAAAGTGAAAAAGAACATGAATATGGATCTGGTGAACATTTTTTGTTTTCTGGTTAGTGATGTGATGCAATCTGTTAAGATTTAAGGAGCAAAAATATCCATAATTTTTTTTTTCAAAAGTGCATCCACCACCATAAATTTTTTGTAGGTGTCAAAGTAATCATGAACTTTCAAAATGGGGCAAAAGTGACGCTTCCGTTAAAACTAACTAACGGTCGTTAACTCCAATGAAAAAGTACCAAAATACCTCTATCTGAAAAAAAAAAAAAGTTAAAGGGCAAAAATACCCATAAACTTTTTTCAAAAGTGCGCCCACACCGTAACCTTTTTTTTTTAAATAGGGGTATTTTGGCACTTTTGTATTGAAGCTAACGGCCGTTAGTTACTTTTAACGGAAGCATCACTTTTAACCCCTTTTAAAAGTTCGTGATTACGTTTCCACCCAAAAAAAACTTATGATGGTAAATGCACTTTAAAAAAAAAATTATAGTTATTTTTGCCCCTTAACCCATCTTTTAACATATACTCTTCCAATTCAATTTTCAGGAGAATACGAGGGAGAGAGATGGAGTCTAGAGAGTCAGAGGAGAGAGAGTTTAACGGATACTTTTCTATATAGTGTGTGTATATCAAAATATACTCTATCCGGTCTTAATTATAGGACATATTTACATAACTTTGGGGAAATTAAGGATAGTGGTTAAATTAGTTAATTATATTTATTTTCCTAAAATACCCTTATTTAAAATTTAAAATGGCATCTAATTACGTTGATTTCCTGTTTTTTCTTATACCTCTCCTGCCTCACACACGACTTCTCTAAGCTCTCACACAATCCGCGTCGTCAATCTCCCTTAACAACTTTTGATTTACTCTTGTTAAATTATTCTTGTGTTTAATTATTATTGAGAAAGTATCAATATGGGGTATTTTGGGAAGAAATTGATAAAAATTAGAACTTTATCCTATAATTAGGACCAAGATCAACTCTCAAATGTTGTCTTATAATTAAGACCGAAGGGAGTACATTATTAAATGTAATTTACTCAATCTTTTCCACCTTATGCAAGGTAAATCATTGCTTGGATGACTGGTTAGGATATCTCAGCTTCTAAGCCAAAACCCAATTTCTTCAGGTTACAATAATTGATCATATAAGAAATACAGTACAAATCTTGTTCCACATACACTTTAATACATAGCTATACACAATTGTCCAGGTGACTGACTGAACCTGAAACAGTATATGAATGAGCCGTTGAACTCAGATCACAATTGTGTAAAACTAGCTAGCACCAACAAGATAATACTCACAACATGTATCTCCTTTCTCAAAGAAGGCTTTCTCTTTTGTGTAGTCCTTTCCCCAGGCCCTTTCCTTCCATAACTGCTCTACCTCATCCAGTGTGAGTTGTTTTGTCTCTGGCACAAACAAGGCCAAAAACTAAATAGCAACTATAGCTACACCACCAAGAATCAAAAAACTCCCACCGAGACCTAAAGCATCAGAAACTGACAAGAAGCTCTGTGACATTATCACACTTGAAACCCAGTTCACTGTGGCTGACATGCCTCCACATAAACCCCGGTATTCTTGAGGGTACACCTCGGAGTTAACTGTCCACGGCACCGGTCCCATTCCGGGTGCAAAGAAAGTGATGTACAATGCTAGGCCTAAAACAGCAAGCCATCCGTAGTTTCCATTAGAAGAACATGATGAATCTAGGAAAGATCCAACAGAAAGGATCCCCAGAGATACAACCACGCCGGATAAGCTCATGAGAGCCAGCTTCTTTCGCCCGGCGTGGTCGATGAGATAAATGCCAAGGGCTGTTCCGGCAGGATTCAAGCTGGAGACAATGAGGGAAAGGAGAAGAGCTAGTTCTGTGGAACGAAAGCCAGCCAGCCCTCTCAATGATTGTTAGGCTGTAGTATATCACAATGCTAATACCAGTGAACTGCTGAAAAGCCTGCAGAATATCATAGGAAAGATGTAAGTGAACCTTCTTTGGTTCCATGTAATGGTTCTCTAAATTGAACTACAAACTAGATCTTATATTAAGGACCGGTCGTGGTAAAATCTTAAACATGCTATAAATGGCATGTATTCTTGAATTTGGTTTGGTTTAAATGGATGGATGGATGGGAGCTAGCACATAGTTGTCAGATATGGAGGTTTTCATTTAAGAAGCATTAAAAGAATATACTCCTTCTAGTCCTTAATATAAGACATATTTACTTAATTTGATTAAATTAAGGAAGTTAGTTAAGTTAGATAATATGACATGTATTTACTAAAACACCCTAGTCATATTCCTGAATTCCCTCATTTCTTCTCCTCCTTGATTATTGTTGAGGGAGTATCAATAAAAGTAAACTAGAAATAGATTGATAAATATGATAAATACGTCTTATATTTATGACCAAGCCCAATTTTACAAATATGTCTTATATTAAGGACCGGAGTAGTACAACAAGAGCAACAACAACGTATGTGTAACTGTTGAAAGATTAATCTATGTTCAATTATTGTGACCTCCATATGACCCAATGTGTACATGTTTCCTTTTTTGTTGGAAGACATGTTGGTCTTATCTTTCTCATTGAGCAGGGAATTCTGAAGGATCATTCTAAGCACCGGGACAATCTAGTTCAAAAAACAAGAAAGAGTTTCAACGAAAAATGTTAAACCTGAAGACCGGCTCCGGCAAGAAATGCAAGCCTAATTTCTCCTTAGTTTTGAACACATCCAAGTATCTAACTCTACTTTGCCTCTCAAGTTCATCCTCTAACCGATCTGCGTCATAGATCTTGGAAATCACAGAAACTGCTTCATCTTTCCTATTCTGCAAACATTTGAAGGTGATGAATAAGAAAGCTTTGAAACAGAGGAAATCACAGAAACTGCTTCATCTTTCCTTTCTCAAAGAAGGCTTTCTCTTTTGTGTAGTCCTTTCCCCAGGCCCTTTCCTTCCATAACTGCTCTACCTCATCCAGTGTGAGTTGTTTTGTCTCTGGCACAAACAAGGCCAAAAACTAAATAGCAACTATAGCTACACCACCAAGAATCAAAAAACTCCCACCAAGACCTAAAGCATCAAAAACTGACAAGAAGCTCTGTGACATTATCACACTTGAAACCCAGTTCACTGTGGCTGACATGCCTCCACATAAACCCCGGTATTCTTGAGGGTACACCTCGGAGTTAACTGTCCATGGCACCGGTCCCATTCCGGGTGCAAAGAAAGCAATGTACAATGCTAGGCCCAAAATTGCAAGCCATCCATAGTTTCCATTAGAAGAACCTCATGAATCTAGGAAAGATCCAGCAGAAAGGATCTCCAGAGATACAACCATGTCGGATAAGCTCATGAGAGCCAGCTTCTTTCGCCCGGCGTGGTCGATGAGATAAATGCCAAGGACTGTTTCGGCAGCATTCAAGCTGGAGACAATGAGGGAAAGGAGAAGAGCTAGTTCTTTGGAACGAAAGCCAGCCAGCCCTCTCGATGATTGTTGGGCTGTAGTACATCACAATGCTATTACCAGCGAACTGCTGAAAAGCCTGCAGAATATCATAGGAAAGATGTAAGTGAACCTTCTTTGGTTCCATGTAATGTTTCTCTAAATTGAAGTACAAAATATATCTTATATTAAGGACCGATCGTGGTAAAATCTTAAACATGCCATAACGGCATGTATTCTTGAATTTGGTTTGGTTTAAATGGACGGATGGATGGGAGCTAGCACATAGTTGTTAGATATGGAGGTTTTCATTTAAGAAGTATTAAAAGAATATACTCCTTCTGGTCTTTAATATAAGACATATTTACCTAATTTAATTAAATTAAGGAAGTTAGTTAAGTTAGATAATATGACATGTATTTACTAAAACACGCTAGTCATATTCCTGAATTCCCTCATTCCTTCTCCTCCTTGATTATTGTTAAGGGAGTATTAATAAAATTAAATTAGGAAAAAATTGATAAATATGAGAAATACGTCTTATATTTATGACCAAGCCCAACTTTCTAAATATGTCTTATATTAGAGACCGGAGGGAGTAGTACAACAACAGCAGCAGCAACAACCTATGTGTAACTGTTGAAAGATTAATCTACGTTCAATTATTGCGACCTCCATATGACCGAATGTGTACATGTTTCCTTTTTTGCTGGAAGACATGTTGGTCTTATCTTTCTCATTGAGCAGGGAATTCTGAAGGATCATTCTAAGCACCGGGACAATCTAGTTCAAAAAACAAGAAAGAGTTTCAACGAAAAATGTTAAACCTGAAGACCGGCTCCGGCAAGAAATGCAAGCCTAATTTCTCCTTAGTTTTGAACACATCCAAGTATCTAACTCTACTTTGCCTCTCAAGTTCATCCTCTAACTGATCTGCGTCATAGATCTTGGAAATCACAGAAACTGCTTCATCTTTCCTATTCTGCAAACATTTGAAGGTGATGAATAAGAAAGCTTTGAAACAGAGGAAATATCTCAGAATAACACTATCTGATTTGATATTCGTTTGATGAGAAGATCAATTTTACTTGCATAAGAAGCCACCGTGGCGACTGAGGTAGGCAGAGCATGAGAAAAAACTGAATAACTGCTGGCACACCTGCAACACCTAGCATCCATCTCCATGTTCCTGGGACCTGTGTTGTTAATATTGTGTAAGAAGGTTATCCAGAAAGAAACATCTGGTTGATTAAAAAACCTGTTAGAGAAGCTTCAAAAGCATGTAGCAAAGAAATAACAGGTGAACGTGGAGATGTGTATCAGTGTTTCTAGTTGCTTTTCTTATGATAGAGCTAATATGAAGTCCTTAGTAAACCCCTTTCCCAACATTTTACATGAATTGAGCTATTGGCAAGAATATTAATAAAATGAAAATGGTAAACAATATTTTGGACTTGTTTTATTTTGTTTTTAAAAACAAAAAAAATAAAATACTTCTTTAGAAAACTGTTTTCATTCAGTTGTTTTTTTAAAAAAAAAATCATAGAGTTGTTTTTAAAAAACTAAAAAATAATAACAGTTATTTGATGCTTTCAAGGCAAGGGAATTGAGCTTAGGGAAAGCAAACCCATAATGGTCTGTTTGAGTTTGAAAAAATAGAAAAATAAAAAAAAGGCGGGAACGTTTTAGAAGTGAAATTGGCCGTTGAGTGCCCATAAATTAAGCAACGGCTGATTTGAATAAACTCATCATTAGTGAAAAAAAAATGCTTTGAAAACAAAAACAGAAAGCAGAAAACAGAAACAAACAGGCGTTTATTTCACATGACAAATGATATAGCATATGAATAATGACTGATTGCAGGGGAAGAAGGGAAACTAACAAGGATTAATGGCTTTTGATGGTGCCGAATGGGATAACTGGAAAACTCTCATCCAATGTAATTCTTTATATCATGCAATATATTAGCACCCAAAAAAAAAACTGTGAATTAGAAGTGTGCTACTCAGATATAATTCGAGAAGTTTCAAAATGCAAATTATCACTCTCATCTCATGCTAACATTGTCATAAAGACACAGAAACTAGAAAGTGGAATTCTGCAGCATCCATTAAATTAACAAGTCATGTCTATGCTTGTTGTCCTCTGGCTGAAGGTGATATTAGTATATTACCATCTGTATATCTTAGCAACTTAAGCAAATATTCAGTTTCCGGAGACCATTAATATAGAAAATGAGAAGACAAACGCAAAGGAAAAGGGATTTCCAGTATAATTGATTGGAACTACATAGTATGAAGATACCAAATATAATACTTCCTCCAATCCTTAATATGGGACATATTTGAGAAGTTGATTTTGCTCCTAAATATAGGACTTATTTTTCATATTTATCAATATTTTCCTAACTTACCTCTATTGATGCTCCCTCAACAATATTCAAGCAGGAGAGGGAAAGAGGGAATTTAAGAAGATGACTAAGGTGTTTTAGAATATACATAACATTAACTAACTTTCTTAATCTAATCAAATTAAGTAAGTATGTCTTATATTAAGGACCGAATGGAGTATTCTATTTCAAATGTTCTCCAGACATATGATGTCCACAAATGTAATTTTGTAAAGGAGGCAAAATAAAGCTAACCTGTGTAAAAGCAAGATTTATAAGGTAGGAGATAAACTGCCCTGCAGTAATCATAAGCACATTTATGCTGACAAGTCCTCCTCTTATTTCTGAGGGTACTGCTTCTGCAATATATACAGGTGCAGTTGCAGAAGCTATCCCCACACCGATACCGACAAGAAGACGTCCAAATATGAGGACATAAGGATTAGGAGACAGTGCCATAACTATCGATCCCAAGGCAATAAGAGTGGCCTTTTTACGCCCAAATTCATCATTTACCCAACCACCTAATGCTGATCCAATAATTGCACCAACTAAAGCCATGCTCACTATTGTTTCCTGTCATTCAAAACCATTAGAATCTCAATCTCTGCATAAGGGAGAAATCATGCAGTAATTTTTACTTTACTTCCAACTAGAAAGCTGAACTTGTGGCACTTGTATAAGCCAATAACACAGTAAAAACTACTTATAGACTTTCATTTAACAAATCATTCTTTGAGTTCATGTGTTCAGACTGATATTGACACATAATTGTACACGAGTAAGGCTCAGATCCCTTCTCTATATTTTATTTGCTCCGCCCTCCGTGTTTTTTTTTACATGTACTTAATTTTGTGAACATGAAAGATCCAAATTGGAGTTTCTAACCGGTAGGGTGGGCTCATGCTTTGTTTAAACATAAAAGGCTGGATTTTTTTGGTCTGATGCGTGAAATGTGAAACAGGGCATGGTATGGGTACATTTAATTTTGGACTCTTTAGATTTAGAATAATCAAAACAAAAGCTTATATATATACCTGCAAGAAACTACTCTGATTCACCTCTTCAAAATCATCTTTAATATACCGAAGGGCTCCTGATATAACACCTGTAATATATAGAGCGCTTAAAAAGAAGCACGACCACTTTTTTTTTTTTTTAATCGAAGTTGTCTCTGAGTCCAATTAAAAATTAACAAAGTTTGAAGAAAACTTTGATTCTTAATATTGCAAATTGACTGAGCTGAACTTCAGACTCACAAAATTTAGAATTAACAATATATATGTTTAAATAATCATCAATCCAATCTTTTAAGACTTTAAAAATATAATCTTTTCATGCAAAAGGAAATGTGTTGCATTATACTAGTATTTATATTCACTCTGGACAATTCAAGTAAGAGTATAACAGAGATGTCAAATAAACGCGTCCGCATTCCCAGCTCATCAGGGTGATGAGAAAAAACATTCTCATCACCAAAACGACACAGTTTTGGCTTAAAAGAGAAATGTGAGCCATTGATACAGAAATAATCAGAGCCGTCTGTGACGTATCTAGTATCTTAAAATATTTTTTAAGTCTCTCTTCTCATCCTAAAATAATTTTTACTACTTTTAATCACTTAAAATATTTTTTTAGTTGTGCCCGGTGTGCTAGCAGACTGACTGCAATTTTACCCTTAATGTATTTTTTCAGCTCAAAAAATTATCTTAAAATATTTTTTAAGTAACATATAGCATCCAAAAATAATTTGTAGTGCTTTTAAACCATTAAAATATTTTTTCAATTACACACTGTGTATTAGCAGACTGATTACAATTTTACCCTTAATGTATTTTTTCAGCTCCAAAAATTACTTTAAAATATTAGATGCTACTGAAAAATATTTTAGAGTGAGTAGAAATCAATAAATCAATATCCTAAGTTTTTAGTGCTCGTTACTACTAAGAAAGATAAATTAACTGTAAAATTGAAGTCAATCTCTTAAAACACTAGGTACAACTGAAAAAATATTTTAAAGGGTTAAAAGAATAAAAAAAATATTTTAAAGCAATTTTTTGATCTGAAAAAATACATTAAGGGTAAAATTGCAGTCAGTCTGCTAGCACACCGGGCACAACTAAAAAAATATTTTAAGTGATTAAAAGTAGTAAAAATTATTTTAGGATGAGAAGAGAGACTTAAAAAATATTTTAAGATACTAGATACGTCACAGACGGCTCTGATTATTTCTGTATCAATGGCTCACATTTCTCTTTTAAGCCAAAACTGTGTCGTTTTGGTGATGAGAATGTTTTTTCTCATCACCCTGATGAGCTGGGAATGCGGACGCCAAATAAACATATGAAATATTATTACATGAAGCTCCATTAATTACCGTTGTCGTAGACGAAGAGGAGACCACCTATACCTGCGACTGCTGTGAGAGCGAGAATGTAAGGGTTCTTGAAAAACGATACTTTCCTGTCAGGATACAATTCAATGTACCCTGAGCTTCCTGGAGTGAACTCCATCAGAGATCGTCGTTTTATCACCCCCAAATTTGATTCAGATCAAAATGATATTTCTTTTTGTGCTCAGTCCATATATATATATATATATATGTAAATCTTATGTTCTCACTTCTCATTGAAATGTGTTCTCACTTCTCACGTTTGATCGTCAAGTCATAAATTTTGTCAACGGATATTCTTGGGAAATTTCTAGCCCCTTGTTAATTAAGCAAATAAGCATTAAACAGTAGTAAGCAGATATTTTTCCGCCAACAAAAAATTGTATTGACATTGCCATGTGGTTTGATAAGAAACAAATACGTATTTTACACATGATAAATCACACTGTCTTTAATATCATATCTATTTTGTAGTTTAATTTCTTCCTTAAAATAGGTTTTATATTAAGGACTGCATTAGTTAAAACCAGTAACTTGTTTAACCAGCAATTCTGGACACGATGGATTAGGAGGCGCCAGTTAAAACACCCTAATTTGAATCTCTGTGGAAAGAAAATAGCAGCGCGAGTAGTATTATTATTTTCCGTCAATATTATCCAGCTATAGGAATACCCAACGACATATGCACTATAACTTCCAAAAACAGAGCAAATTGATATTATATATCTATTCCTTAAAACTTACGGAAAATATCTACGGGGGGCTACTAGGCAAAGCACAACTGATAGACAAAGGCAACTTACAGAATTCATAGAAGACAGAATAATATCATCAGATAAAGTAAATCCCACACTGTCAACCATCCAAGGTGAGTGATAAAAAGTGATCTGTAGTCACACTATTTGGGATATGGCATGGCGGAGCAAGCACTTCAGCAACTCCTTCAAGCATCTGAGAAACTTTTCTCATGGTGGGTCTAAGAGTTGGGTCCTCTTGTATACACCAAATAGCAATCATTACCAACTTTTCCAGGTTCTTCTTGTCATCTAGTGCCTCCTGATCTTCTTCAACCAAAGCCTCCAGAGAACCTGTTGCGTAGCAGTCATAAGCCCAATCTGCTAATATTGCTCTCTCCTCATTCTCTGGTTCCATGTCCACATTTCTCCTGCAACAGATTATCTCCAGCAGCAGTACACCAAAGCTATAGACATCTACTTTGGCCGTGATAGGCATGTTCTTGAACCATTCAAGTGCAACATACCCTTTTGTTCCCCTTATAGCTGTATGGGTTCGGCTCTGATTCATGTTTAAGAGCTTGGCTAATCCAAAGTCAGAGATACGAGCATTAAAGTAGTCATCGAGGAGTATGTTTTGAGGCTTTATGTCGCAGTGGATGATTTGGGTGCCACAATCTTCATGCAAGTAAACAAGTCCTCTTGCAATCCCAAATGCCATTTTTAGACGTAGGTTCCAGTTGGGTCTTGAGTCACTGAAAAGAAGGCTAGCTAATGTGCCATTGCTCATATACTCGTAAACCAACATCCTTTCTGTTCCATCCTCACAGAACCCAAGCAACCGAACTAAATTCTTGTGATGGGTCTGACCAATGACATTAACTTCATTCTTGAATTCCTTCTCAGTTTCTTGCAAAAGAAAGGTGTTCAACCTTTTGACTGCTACGTTTACCGCAGAACCCATGTTAATGACTCCTTTATAAACAACAGCAAAAGCTCCTCTTCCTAACTCTTCCTTGAATCCATTTGTGGCCTCGTCAAGCTCCTTATAAGTAAAACAACGCAAATTGCTTTCAACGGCACTGTCACTTCGGTAAACATTTTTAAGCTTCTTCTTGAATTGGTAAATGGAGGAAAAGCCTAGACAGAATGCTCCAATTAATACGAGATTAAGAAAGGCAGAGCTACCCAAGAGGACAGAAACCGCCAAAATCAAAGTGTCCTGATTCTTTCTTTCGATGATTGGACGACCAGGAGGACCAATTAGGGAGGAATAGTTTTTCCTCACCTTGATAAGAGCCTTACCACCATCAAGACTCGTGTCATATCTGCCATTTGAAAGTGGAAACTTCTTTTTCCAGCAACGGTCACCTAATCTGAAAATGGCAACGGCACAAAAACAATCTTCCATGCAGGCCCTTTTGCACTCATCTTCTGTAAAAGGCTTCAGAAGCACATAATCAGAGCCAGGCCAATCAGTATCTTGCAACTCCACAAAGTCATATAGATCTTTCCCTTGACTAAGCTCATCTTCTTTACAGCCCTGTATGAAATCTGGTTTACAACTACCATATGGATCATCAGGATCTAGTAGGGAATAACCTTGTGGGCATGTACAATTTGGCCTACTATTATCACCCAATCTACAAATGCTATTATATCCGCAAATGCCTGCTCCTTCTTCACTCATGAGCAATGCACGACAGATATTACCTGGCCGAGACCAGATAGGTGTCCAAGTTCCAGATGAACCCTTAGGGTGTTGATAGAAAGTGAGAACTCCATCAAAATTAAGAGTAGCTCGAAGATAAAATTGAGTTGGAGAGGGTAAGCTCTGGTCTGAGAAGGTGTATGTACCATTGTTCTTCCTTAAAACAAAAAATTCTCCAGATTTGTTGAAGACTAGTCGAATTCCAGGACTTGAAGTATTGGACTCAAAAGTTCCAGTATCGAAATAATTTTCATTAGCATACTCAGATGGTAGGTTTACAGAATGCAACACAAGATTACCATCATCCTTATCACCATCCTGGAGAACAAGTTGAAACCTCCCCCGTGCGAAATCCGCCTCTGACCTCCGAGAAGAAAGCTTTTCTCCCTTCTCCAAAGTCTGTGAGGGCAACATGGTGTCTTTAGGATTCTTGAAGGTCTCCCAGACGGAGTTAGATGTCCCATCATGAAGAACAAAGTTGCCAGAGTCATTCAAGGAACCAGAAGCAACACCAGAATGGCTAATTTCTGGTGTCCACAGAGTTTGACCATCAGGATAAGTAAGCTTAAGCCCTTCTGAAGCAGTAAGCTGAACACTTGACCCCTTTGGAGCAGGATTGTCTCCATTGGCATACCAAACGATGGTTATGCTTGGAATGTTGGCATACCAGATGGAGAGCAAGAAGAAACTGTTGTTTTTATGTGGCTGAAACCCAAAGGCAAAATCCCCAGAAGGTGAAACCACCCATGAGGTGTTGTTGCCATCTGCGGTGAAAGAATCGCCAACTTTGATATTACTTCTTCTGGTTTGCGCAAAAACACAAACAGAAGGCAGGCACAGAATCAGAAAACAGAGGAGAAGGGGATTCAGAGAAGAAGCCATACCCAGAATCAATTTTCTCCAGAGAGTTTGGAAACTGGAAGATAAGGAACGCGATTGAACTTTGAATATTCGGAAGCGAGGGCTCCATCAAGAGTGGGGTCGGTGGGAAGGGAATGAGGCAAGTCAAGCTCAAGTCGTCTTCTTAAACGTGTGAAACATGGATCACGTCCTCTGCGGCTACGAATTCGTTGAATTTTCCAAAGGGAAAGCACCCGCCACGTAGTCAAGGAGGGCTTGAAGCTCATTGCTCACAGATCTCCTAATAAAGCAACGTACGGCAAAGGAGAATTACGTGGACATTTATATTAGGGAAAATCATTCCCAAGTCCCAAGCAACAGAGATATCCACAGAAAAGTCCCTAGAAATTCTGAAATATCGGAAAAGTCCCTAGGGACTTTTCTAATATTATTTTGCAAAGTAAAATGACACACATGCCCTTAATTGAAAGTTAAACTCTTCTCTTCTCCATTTGAAACAGAGCAGCCCCAAATCGTGCAAGAAGAGGATTTTCGAAAACGTCTTGCTGCCTCTCCGTGGTGGTCTGGTGCTGCGCGGTGCGTGTCGGTCGTTGGTCAGGTCATTCCCCGAGCCTGTCCGTCGCGGTGGTCCGGTCGTTTCGGCATACGTGTCTGTTGTGAAAATAACTCATTTGGTATAAGGGGGACTTTCATCAGGTTGCATCAGTTGCTTAACTTCATGCTATGCTGTACTTACAGGGTGGACTTTCATTAGGTTGCATCAATTGCTTAACTTCATGCTATGTTGTACTTACAGGGGGGACTTTCATTTGGTACACTATCGGGTCTGATAGATCCCTTGTGAAAATAACTCATTATGTTGTAAAAACAGGCATTAAGAGTTGTGAAAATTTGCATCAGTTGCTGTCAAATTTTGCAGCAGGATTTGTAATAAAATAGGCATTAAAATTAGTTAAAATGATGAGTTGCTTAGGTGACAGTGTAAGGTGTGAAGTTTATAAAGTCATGGGAGACTTACAAGTCATTTGTGCATGTGTGTAACACACTTGATATAATAGGCCAATAAGTTATCAACAACTTGATCAATTATGATACAATTCAACTGTTGTGAGCTGCCAAATAGAAACTACTGATGCAGTCACGGCATCCTGTTGTGAAACGAACTGAACGGGTTGTTAATACACGCTTTACGAGTTGTAAATAGCTCAATTGGTCATGCTTAACGTGAGGAAACATAGTACGAGAGCGAGAGGTGTTGGAGGTTGTGAAACAAACTGAAAAAGTTGTTAATACACACTTTACGAGTTGTAAATAGCTCAATTGGTCATACTTAATGTGAGAAAACATAGTGCCAAAGGAAAGGTGTTGGGGGTTGTGAAACAAAATGAAAGGGTTGTTAATACACGCTTTACGAGTTGTAAATAACTCAATTGGTCATACTTAACGTGAGAAAAGTGTCAAAGAGGAATATGTGGGACGTTGTGAAACGAAGCACTTCACTTTGTAAGCAAAGTTGTAAAGTAAGCAAAGTGCCTTGTTTACAACCCTTCAAGCGTCCATTTACAACACTTTGAATCTTTTTTAACAACTTCTACCTCACATTTGACAGAAATAAGGTTTTCTCATGTTAAGTAAGCAAAGTGCTTTGTTTACAACCTGTCAAGCATCTATTTACAACTCGTTGAGTCTTTTTAACAACTTCTACCTCACATTGGATAAAAACAAGGTTTTCTCACGTTAAGTAAGTGGAGTGCTTTGTTTACAACTCGTCAAGCGTCCATTTACAACTTCTTAAGCATATGTTAACAACATGTTGAGTCTTTTTACAACTTCGTCTCATTGCTGGATGAAACTATATTTATTTGCAACGTAAGATCTCACAACTGCATCAATATTTCCCATTGGGGGTGTTAGAGCAGCAGACTTGGTCATAATGTATCAAGTTATTAACAACTTGTTATGCCTATTTTATCAAGTGCATTAGTTACATTTACAAGTGAATTGTAATTATCCCATGAGTTTATAAATTGCACACCTTCCCACTTTCACAAAAGCTAACCATGATTTTAACTCATTACTGGGCTTATTTGATTACAACTCCTGCTGACAATTTTTACAACAGTTGACATCAGCTTTTTCAAGTTCTAATGTATATTTTCACAACTTCATGAGTTATTTTCACAAGGTGACTGTCCAACCAGCAATAGTCTGCAAAATTAATGTCTCCCCTGTAACTACAACAAATCATGATTTCAAACAACTGCTGGTACCTAATCATATAACAAAATCTTAGTGTAAGAGAATGATCATATAATCGTTTACCAGTTATAACAAATTGATTTAGTTTAGCATAAGCCACATGGCCACACCTAGATACTTGAGTGAAGTACTTTACAAGGACCTCAAACCAATATCCAACTAAAATTCAAAGACTGCTTCATGATAAGCCTACATAGTATCCCAGACAGGGTGCTAAACACTTTCAACCTAATCAGTGGCTAAATTAACAAAAGCCAACAATCTATGACATCTTTGCCAATAATCAGTAGCTAAAGGTATTCTCATACGATACATCATGTTTTAAATGTATATTCAAGGAAAGCAACTTACTTCTTTGTTACTTGGTTCTATTGCATTGAGCATTTCTGCAAGAACATCCATAATACCACGAGCATTCTGAATTTCAGTCAAACTAGCAGTAGAAGGTTTGATTAAAAAGAATATAATGGCATGAAATTATATGTACAGCATAGCACAAGTTGTAAAATCATGTTATGGCTGATCATAACGCCATCAGTAGAACATACAAAATTTAGCATGTGCTAATCTCAATTCAAGGCAGTTCATTAAGTCCAATTTCTTAGATTTAAGAGAATGTATTACCAAAAAAGGGGGGCCTATCAAAAGCTGCATTCATTTTCACAACATATAAAACAAGAAACAGCCAAGAGCCTCCAAATCAAACCAACCACTTTTATGCTATGCAGGATAGATCAAGAAAAGAATAAGCAAAAGGGAAGAAAAATGAAAAATGTGTCCAAACTGGAATTAAGCTAGTTTTCTATTAACTTTTATTAATCTTTGATTTCATCCCCAAACATTATAACTCCAAAATATATGAAGTAACAACCATCTTAAATGAAGCAATGCAAAACAAATATGCAAGGCTAGGCCAATCACTTAAAACATGACATCAGAGCTCAATGGAAACCTGCCACAGATAACATGATAATGATACTTTTATTTTCGTCAATATGATAATGATGCTTGAATAATTATATATAGCAACAAAATCTCTAACAAGTCATAGTACATAGAGAATGCTATAGAGGTTACATGAATTAAGAAATTTTGCAATTTCATCACTGTACTGTCACAATTGAATAGCAAATCATATAACATTAAAATATTAAGTTGTATGACGGACGGCGACTCGGAGCGGAGCAGCGACGCACAACGACTGGGAGAGGAGCAGCAGCGACGTAGTGAATGGGAGCGGAGCTCAAGTGACGCACGCCGACTAGGAGAGGAGCATCGACGGACGACGATTGGGAGCAGAGCGACAGCGACAGAAGGCGAGAAGCAAGGGCAAGGTCTTCAGTTGCTGCTGAAGCACGAGTCTGATTTTGAGTGAAGGAGATTAGAATGTGGGCATCTTTGTCATTTTACATTAGGAAATAATCACAGAAAAGTCCCTAGGGACTTTTCTGATATTTCAGAATCTCTAGGGACTTTTCTATGGATATCTCTGTTGCTTGGGACCTGGGAGTGATTTTCCCTTTATATTTGGTTCTGTTATTGACTATTGGGACATTTAAATGAAGAAAAAATTCCAATCATTGACTTTTCTTTGCCAGCAATTTCAACCAAGCTTCCGAATATCCGGATCGGTTCTGGGTTGATTGGGGTATTAGGTTGAGAATTAATGAGTCAAATCTGAGTTAAATCAGGACTAATTTGAGGTTAGATCGATGATGAAATGAAGATTTTATAATTATTTATATAAAATTCTAAATAAAATATTTAAAAAATCAAAAAACTTGGCTGAACCTTCAAAAAACGGTCAAACCACACAAACCCGGTCGAACCAGAGTCAACTATCAGACTTGATTAGTCGAACCACTGGTTAGCCGATTTCATCCTCAAACCGACTGATCCGATCCAATTTTAAAAACCTGGATTTCAACCATAAAATTAAATGCAACACTGCTTAGATGTTTATTTACCGATGAAATGTTTATGCTTATTTAATGATTGATAATGATGATGATCATATTAAACAAATGGGGCATCAAGACCTTTTTTTATTGTCAAACTAAGAATGGGTAATAATAAAGAATAACAAATGAAAGCCAAGTAATCATTAATAAAAATGCATATAAGAAAGAGTTTAAATAGTTTTGGATTCTATAAAAATCCGTATAAGAAAGTCAAGTAAGGAAGCAGATCTTCTCATCATCTCATTTTCTCATCATCCCTCATGAAACCATCTGAACCGTTGATTTGGAAGAGGAGCCATTTGGACCGTTGATTAAGAAGGGGAGAGAAAAGTGAAGAGAGTGATAACTTGATGACGTGGCTCATCTTTTACCTTTTAGATTGATTGGACGGACATGATTTAGAGATTATGAGGGATGATGAGAAAATGGACAATGAGAGAAACCGAACCCGTCAAGGGAAGAATGTGTTATGATTCCTTCTTTAAAGAAAGTATAGGTCTTTTATATATATATATATATATATATATATATATTGGTGATTCATGTATCTTAAGACATTGGCTTCTTTTTTTCAAGCTTATTCCAAAAATTAGAAAATTCAGTTGCAATGAAATCATCTTCTGTTTTTTTTTAGGGTTTAAGATTTAGGATTTCAATAAAATCATCTTTATTTTTATTTCACTCATATCTTCCCTATGTAGGGTGGAATCCCTTTAAATCTCTATCATCATTATTGTTAAACTCTCAAGTTGACTCTCCTAATTCATCGGTTTTATGTTTTTATCGTTCAAAATCATATCGAGTCTCTCTTAAACTCATGATAATCAATTTTTTTAACAAAAGGGAAAAAGGGAATTTTTTTTAACAAACAGCAGTTTTGGCTTTCGGTTTGCTTGCTTTTGTATATTTTAAGGGAAGTGATGGAAAATAAATAGAGAAAATAAAAGACAAGGGAAAGGAAGTGCAGGTGATAGATAGAGGGGAGAATCACTCCTAGGTCCTAAATAAGGAACATATTTTCAGAAAGGTCCCACGAAATTGTAAAACATACTCAACAAGTTTTTAATACATATAGAAGAGTTGTAAATATGAACCTTTATGATAATATGTTCCTTACTTGGGACTTAAGAGTGATTCTCCCTATATAGAGTTCAAAGAAAACGAAAGGCACAATCTGCCACGTTTCAGCACCATCTGTCTTGTTTTAACTTTTAACACCATACCCGCAAAGAATAAACCACTGAAACAATTGTGGGTCTCATGACAATTTAAAATAGATATCGTTAACGGCTTTGTGATATATGCTCCCAAAAAAAATTTGATCATGTCTATTTTTATATCTAATATAATTAATTATTATTGGATGTCTATAAAAAAATAGTTTATTATTAAATTTATATTCTAACCCTTTTTTATATTTGAATTATTTAATTATATATTATTAATACCTATTTATTAATAAAAATACTCAAGTCTACTATCCGATTTTATATTGCTGTTACGAGTTTGAATTTGTTTAAATTTATGAGTTTGACAACTTATCTATTATAACTATCATGTACTTCTCTAATTCTTTTTTTTTTTTTGGGAAAAAATATACTTGTCTAATTCTTAATATATGATATAATTGGTAAGTTGATGTTTGTCCTAAATATAAGACATATTTTACATGTGTACTAAATTTTTCTCAAAATGACCCTATTGATCTTTTTTCAAGGATAAAGAAAGAAATTAAGGAAAACAATTAATATGTTTTTAAAAAAATCACATTAACTAACTCAACTAGCATTATTAATCATTCAAATTAGAAAATAGGTATTACGTAAAAGACACAAACAGGTATTTAGTGTTGGTTTCAAATCAGATTAACAATTGAAAAGAATAAACTTTCAATCCGATTTAAAATAGAGTCATCAACTCAAATTTAAAAATAATTTATTCCTGCTAATCTATTTCAATTTCAAATCAAGACTTTAAATACAAATCCTCAAATCAAATTTAAAACAATTTCAATTTCATTTTTAAATTTGTTTCAAATCAAACTAACTATGCAATTTAATAAACAATTAAATGATATTCAAAACAAACGTTAAATAACATGGATTCTCAAATGAAAGTTAAAACAATTTCAAACTGTAAATCTGTTTCAAATCAGACGAAATAATTAATTTAAAATATTAGTCAGTTTTTTAATATTGATTTTCCAATCAAGTCATATTTTTAAAAAAATTCAAATCAAAGTAAGTAATTTAAAAAATTGTTAAAATATTAAATATGAGCTATGGAGTATCTCTTGTGTGATTGTCTAAGTTAAAGAGTAGTAAGTAACTCTGAATATTCCTCCATATACTTATAAATTGTGTATGATTGTGAATGACTATCTATTATATTAAAAAAAAATGGAGTGAATTATATATATATGTCTATATTTGTAAATTCTCAAGTAAGTAATGTTACAAGTAAATTTCTTTATAACACACTTTATTCACATAGTTAATAATTTAATTATAATCAATATATTGTTGGATTATTGTTTATTTAAGCTGTTTGAATATGCGATGATATTTGATATGAATGGAAGCATGATTTATTGTATATATCTTTTAATGATATTATATTTATTGGTGATTGAATATAACTGTCATGGCAGTTGTATTTGTGATGAATTAGAGTAAGGAGGGATTTGATAAGGTCAGCACTGCATGCGTTTGCAACTATTTTGAAATGATCAACTTCATTGACGCCGCAGTGTAACAACTGCAATACCAAGTGTGCGATTTTCCAATAAATAATGCATGTCACCGGTGATTTACTCGCTACAGTAAAGGGAAGGGAACTAACTCACAAATGAACCCTCTCAATAGTCATATTTTCCAACTTTACGCTATCGATGATGACTCAGGCAGCCAAAAGAGAATCATTACTTATGCCATTGACATAGGATTTATTGAAAAAGATTTCAGAATTTGAGAAATTCTTGACAACTAATGATAGATACTTGGCGATATCCTTCTTTGTTCTGGGGGCGCTAAATGGGCACAGGCAATCAGATGATCCAACAATTCAATCTTCACGTTGGTAGATCAAATATAGATTTTATTTACTAGGTTCGGTTGCTCCTACTCTAGGTTACCTCAGAGATAGAGCCTTGAGGGGGAGAAAAAGAACCTAGTTAGTGCACTAACTCAAACCCAGTTCTTGCACGAAACATCCTGCTAACAAAGGAGCCTTTCTACTATGAAATGGATATGGATTATTAAATGTTTAAAAATAAGTATTATTTTTTATAAATGTTTAAACAATTTCACTTAAAAATATTGGCCTTTCAATTTATATTGAAATAGCGTCCATGATTTTTAAAACTCAGCTTGAGTATATTAATGAAAGGTGTACATGTCCTCTAGCCACTTTGATTCCTTCCCTCCCTTTATTGACTGCTTCATATCAAATTTTGAATACAACAAAAAAATTCATGATCACTTCCTGTCTACCAAATACATTTTTTAGCCTAAAAATCACTCCCCCCATGGAAGCATCTCTCACTCTCCCTTTCCATTTGCCTAAAAAATGGTTACATCCTACCACATATGGCCTAACTTCCTAACCACCAGCTATACTCCCATAAAAACAGAATTTAACAAAGCTCAGGCAAGGCACTAAAAATGTTCAGCTGCGCACTGTTTTAATTTTCTTCTTAAAATGGATATTGTGAATGCACCCAAAAACAGGGGATATAACAAACTTCTCTTCAGTTATTAATGAAGCAGGAGTTGGTGATTTGAGTTTTGTCTCCATAACCCTTGTTACTTGATCAAATATATAAACATAACGAGCACTGTTACTATAAAAGAATGGAGGGAAATGATGAAGTCAAAAGAGATGATCAGAAAACAACAGCAACATATAGCCCCCATAATATACAGCCAATCAAATTCCTGCAGACTATTTAATAGGTTTCTTCCATACAACAATTATATACACAAGATGGGTGTCAAGTAGTGGCAACACAATTAGGAAGGTAAAGTGAACAGTAAGATAAGCCTTACCTCTGTAAAAGCAAGATTTACGCAGTAGGAAAGAAACTGTCCACCAGTTATCATAAATACATTCACACTCACTAATGAACCCCTTATTTCCGATGGTGAAGACTCTGCTATATACACTGGAGCAGTGACAGAAGCTACCCCCACCCCAAGGCCAACCAGCAAGCGCCCCACTATGAGAACCCCTGAATTTGGTGCTAAAGCCATGACAATCGCTCCAGTAACAAAGACGCCATCAGCACTAAGAGTGGCCTTTTTACGTCCAAAAACATCATTAATCCAACCACCTCCTGCTGCTCCAATAATTGCACCAACCAATGCCATGCTAACAATTGTTTCCTGGAAAATTAATGTATCATTGATCCATAAAGAAAATAGGAGAACAAAATAGGAAAGGAGAAACAAACAAATAAATAATATCCTGCATCTAGCATTAGATGCAAAACTAATTTTGCCAACAAAATTCCTGTAATTGCAATGAGGAACTGCAACTAAATTATACTCATATGACAATGGCTTCTTTTTTAGTCAATATTGGAAAGCTCTGCATGAAAACTAACATACCTCTCGCAAAATGTATAACCATCTGACCAACCAAACAAACCAGATACTTCATTGCAAAATTCAATAGAGTGCAAAAGCTTGTACCTGAAGGAAGCTACTATCCCTAACATCCTCAAAATCATCTTTAATATACAGAAGGGCCCCCGAGATAACACCTGCAATGAACAACATTCCAAATGAGGTAAGCTATCCATAAATAACAAGGAAACTAGGAAACACAAAAAAGACACACATATTCACGCGTGCAAGCACAAAGTCTACATAAAGTTGAAAACCGGAAAAATCCAGTATTAAAAAATTCATTTTTTTTTTTTAAAAAATAAGCAATCACAAATTATTAACTTTGTCCAACCTTCCAGTAGCATTTTACTATTTCTTATTTCTCACTTGCATTAGTCATATACTATGATGCAGGGACACTTCAAAATGTGTCCTTGTCTAACACATGTCGGACTTTTATTCAGACAAGAAGTGACACGATAAGTATCATCCTGACGCAGTCTCTGTGCTTGTGTTAGCTTCCAAGCTCAAATGATGAGAAAGAAATCCCAGTCTCCACTCAAAATATGTCAAGCAATAGGAGGATATCAATCTCAACTCCGCCCAATATTGAAATAGACAACAGCATAGACATTATTACGCTCAAGATGAGCAGTTCTGCAAATGGAAAATAACATCTTTGCGGAACAAATGTTATCTAAAGTGAAAATTAAGGTTATGGGATATCCCTCCCAAGTGGAACCAAAATTCGAAACTTATTGAAGCAGCAGCAGACAACCGCCTTAACTACCTCCTGATTTCCCATTGCCATTCCCTTCTCACAAATGAAACTGATGTGGAACATACTAGATAGTTTCTCCAACAGGACATCAGTTCTGTAAAGAACCGTGAGAAATGCAACTTCCCTGAATTACCGTTCTCGATTAAATATGCCCAACATGGAAGGCCCCGCTTCTAGTTTATCCTTCAAAACATGTTATTTGACGACGTTGAAAACTTGGAATTGCGACCTCGTTACAATAGGGGGCTGGAACTGGATGCTCGCCCGACCCGATTGATTCAATAGGAGTGGGACTTGGGAGGAGCGATGGGCTTCCAGAAGCATCGTCGAAAGCAAAAACATAAACGCAGACAGCCCGTAAAAGTTAAAATACTTGGTGTGTTTGGGATCACTTAAGGCTGTGTTTAGAAACACGTTTTGGGGTAAATAAGTCTTTATTACGTAAGTCGAGATAAAAATCTTCTCACATACTTACCTTGTATACCGTGAATCACGATTTACAAGCACTTATTGCCCAAAAATAAGCTATTCCAAAAATAAGCTATTCCAAATTTCATCACTGATTATATTAATATTTATTTAATAGTTATGTAAATCTAAAATAAAATAATACTGCTAAATAACGATACTGCCAGGTTTGAAGATATTGTCAGCAGGAAAAGTAAGTGTTACAGCTCTCTCTGTTGTCCCTCATAATCCATGAATTAGAGTACGAAGGAGAGATAATGAGTACCTGTATCGTACCCAAAGAGGAGTCCACCTATGCCAGCTGATGCAGTGAGTAGAAGTATGTAAGGATTCTTGAAAAACAACATTTTCCGCTCAGGATACAATTCCAAGTACCCTGCGCTACCCGGAGTGGCCTCCATGGTCATCGCGTTGTTCGTCATCATCTCAGACTTCCAGAGCCACAAGCAAGAAAGAAGAGCAGAGCGAAGCCTCAGTCTAAGCTTGAAGTAGGTGAAGAAGCTAAAAAATGCATCACTAATTTCTCAATCCTGGTTTCCCCACCTCCTCCCCCGAAGAAACGTGTGATGATTGTTACAGAAACAGAAGAAGGTGAGAAAATTTTAAACCGCGAAAAGACCAAATTTGAACCGGGGTGTTTCTTCTAAAAGGACAACATTATCGCGTAGTATCTAGTCACAGACAAATCAAACGGCGACACTGCAGAAAGAGGACAAATCGCAATTTCATAATTTTTGCTTCGACAATTTGGTCCGACCCGACAATTCTGTGCTCATCGGTAACGTGCCTTGTACATATAAGCAAAAAGACGTGGAATAATGAAATATAGTAGGAGGATTGTTAGATTTGTTACCTCATTGTCGCCACATACCAGGATAGAATATGTAGTGGAATCGCAAGAAGATGATGGTGCTAGATACCCGCGGTTAAAGCGATATCCACGAATTGAGGAAGCGCTCACGCGCGTCAAATCGTGAAAGTAACCGCTTTCCAATTTTGGGACACGTGGTAGGCCTTTATGTAAAACGTTGGCGCAAAAGTTCGGCAACAACAATTAAGCTCAACACAAAATTTAATATTGGATATTAATATTATTACTGCCTTTTATCCTTTTTTAAGTGAGAAATTAAAAGGTTGGTTAAAGCAATAACTATGTTAAATATTATAATTTTTTTCAATTATATTCCTATTTATAAAAAAAATATATAAGAAATAATGAGTGAAAATTTATAAAAAATAATGAGTAACATATATTTAATATGGGGAAAAATAAAAAAAAAGAATTTGTTACTCATGTTCCTGTTGGGAGTTCTCATTGGTTCATTACAGTCGTGCGTTTACAGTCAGATAATTTTCTTCGGTTGGAAAGACACAATTTCTAACATTTGGTGGGGTAATTAGTTGGCACGTGTCGTTTATAAAGAGGACAGCACATATGAACTCCCGTGAATTGGGCGGATGTGGTGTATCTGTTTGGCAAGCATCAAAATCATGAATTCAAACTATAATTTATATAACTTAAGATAAAATTATTTTCATATACTTATTTCATAAGTTATAAAAACTAATTCAAACATACACGAAACCTCACAAACTTTTCACGGGTTCATGTGTCCACCATATTGGATCCTCCTCTGCCACCTGGCCTTTTATTATAATTGTGCTTTTTTTAAAAAAAAATTTATTACATCAAATGAATTTAAATTTTAAATCTTTACTCGTTATTATTCTGAAATCTAAAATTCATGTTCCTTGAAATAATTTTCTTTTTTAAGATTACTTTTTGATGTTTTAAAATAATATTTGTAAGGTATACGAATTCTTATACCAAATGAATAAATTGGGTGATTAATCATCTCCCCTGATGATTTTTTGCCTGAACATCTCCCCTGATGATACTTAAAAGAGTGTGGAACTGTTTCCACTGAACTATTATTGGTCATATTTAATAGTATATTTAATCACATGAAATTTGAGAGTTGGAGCACTAAAAGTTTAATAATTGAATAGGTGGGGCCACGATGGAGAGGTGAACATCATCATGGGGACACGTGAGCGGCTCAGATTCGTCCAAAGGAAGGCTAGTGAAGAATATTATCAGCATCAAATTTCTGTGTACGATTTTATCAGCACCTTCTTCATCAGTCAAGCTCAAATATACAGCATCTGGCCTTCGGCTAATTTAATTAATTTAATTTTTAATGCGTATATATATAAAACGGGAAAAGAAAAGGAATCGCTTTAGATTATTCTGGTATGTGCTAGTTCACGCTGGGACCTCTTACATGACCCCATTGATGAATCATCAAAATGCGCCTTTTCTATTTTTATCCTCGCGGGTTTATCTAATTCAAGGCACACGTGAATCTATCATCAATGTTTTCTTTTTCTTTTTTCGTCGTTCCCATGCTAAGAAGAAAGCTTCAGGGAGAGGGGAAAAAATGAGATACTGTAAAATGTCATATACCTAAATATGTAGAAAGCTTGGTCAGATTTTAGTCCAAATAGACTTGGGTCTATAATAAAAGTCTTAAGGTTCAAGTCTAGCTCTCAACTTGTACACAAGCTTTATTTCAGCCCCAGGGCCAGAGTCTGGCTTGACCTGAAGCTATTTTAAAGGCAGTAAGGAGACAAGGGAAATTTAGATAGCTAAAGTGGATGTTTGAATTAGTTTTTGGAGAATAATTTTTACGATTTTTGAAGTGAATATGTGAAAGGAGTTTTGTCTCATCTCATAGAAAAGGACTTCTAAAACCACGGTAAACATAAATGAATATGGATATGTTGAACTTTTTTTTAATTCCTTTAAGAGACGAGAAACTTGAAAGTGAAAAAGAACATGAATATGGATCTAATGAACTTTTTTTTAGTTCCTTTTTTTGTTTTCTGGTTAGTGATGTGATGCGATCTTTTAAGGTTTAAGGAGCAAAAATATCCATAAATTTTTCTCAAAAGTACATCCATCATCATAAATTTTTTTTGGTGCCAAAGTAACCATGAACTTTCAAAAGGGGGCAAGAGTGACGCTTTCGTTAAAACTAACTAACGGTCATTAACTCCAATGTAAAAGTACCAAAATAACCCTATCTAAAAAAATTAAGGGGCAAAAATACCTATAAACTTTTTTCAAAAGTGCATCCACCACCATAACTTTTTTTTTTAAATAGGGGTATTTTGACACTTTTACATTGAAGTTAACGACCGTTAGTTAGTTTTAAAGGAAGCGTCACTTTTACCCCCTTTTGAAAGTTCGTGATTACTTTTACACCTAAAAAAAGTTTATGGTGGTAAATGCATTTTTGAAAAAAAATTTATAGGTATTTTTACTCCTTAACCCATCTTTTAACATGTGCTCTTCCAATTCGATTTTCAGGAGAATACGAGGGAGAGAGATGGAGTCCAGAGACTCAGGGGAGAGAGAGTTTACTAGATACTTTTCTATATAGTGTGTGTATCAAAATATACATTATTAAATGTAATTTACTCAATCTTTTCCATCTTATGCAAGGTAAATCATTGCTTGGATGACTGGTTAAGATAGCTTCTAAGCCAAAACCCAATTTCTTCAAGTTACAATAATTGATCATATAAGAAACACAGTACAAATCTTGTTCCACATACACTTAAATACATAGCTATACACAATTGTCCATGTGACTGACTGAACCTGAAACAGTATATGAATGAGCCGTTGAACTCAGATCACAACTGTGTAAAACTAGCTAGCACCAGCAAGATAATACTCACAACATGTATCTCCTTTCTCAAAGAAGGCCTTCTCTTTTGTTGTAATCCTTTCCCCAGGCCCTTTCCTTCCATAACTGCTCTACCTCATCCAGTGTGAGTTGTTTTGTCTCTGGCACAAACAAGGCCACAAACAAAATAGCAACTATAGCTACACCACCAAGAATCAAAAAACTCCCACCAAGACCTAAAGCATCAAAAACTGACAAGAAGCTCTGTGACATTATCACACTTGAAACCCAGTTCACTGTGGCTGACATGCCTCCACATAAACCCCGGTATTCTTGAGCGTACACCTCGGAGTTAACTGTCCATGGCACCGGTCCCATTCCGGGTGCAAAGAAAGCAATGTACAATGCTAGGCCTAAACTTGCAAGCCATCCGTAGTTTCCATTAGAAGAACCTGATGAATCTAGGAAAGATCCAGCAGAAAGGATCCCCAGAGATACAACCATGTCGGATAAGCTCATGAGAGCCAGCTTCTTTCGCCCGGCGTGGTCGATGAGATAAATGCCAAGGACTGCTCCGGCAGCATTCAAGCTGGAGACAATGAGGGAAAGGAGAAGAGCTAGTTCTTTGGAACGAAAGCCAGCCAGCCCTCTCGATGATTGTTGGGCTGTAGTACATCACAATACTAATACCAGCGAACTGCTGAAAAGCCTGCAGAATATCATAGGAAAGATGTAAGTGAACCTTCTTTGGTTCCATGTAATGGTTCTCTAAATTGAACTACAAAATAGATCGTATATTAAGGGCCGGTCGTGGTAAAATTTTAAACATGCCATAACGGCATATATTCTTGAATTTGGTTTAGTTTAAATGGACGAATGGATGGGAGCTAGCTCGTAGTTGTTAGAAATGGAGGTTTTCATTTAAGAAGCATTAAAAGAATATACTTCTTCTGGTCTTTAATATAATATATATTTACCTAATTTAATTAAATTAAGGAAGTTAGTTAAATTAGATAATATGACATGTATTTACTAAAACACCGTAATCATATTCCTAAATTCCCTCATTCCTTCTCTTCCTTAATTATTATTGAGGGAGTATCAATAAGGATAAATTAGGAAAAAAATGATAAATATGATAAATGCGTCTTATATCTATGACCAAGCCCAACTTTCCAAATATGTCTTGTATTAGACACTAGAGGGAATAGTACAACAACAACAGCAGCAGCAACCTATGTGTAACTGTTGAAAGATTAATCTACGTTCAATTATTGTGACCTCCATATGACCGAATGTGTACATGTTTCCTTTTTGCTGGAATACATGTTGGTCTTATCCTTCCCATTGAGCAGGGAATTCTGAAGGATCATTCTAAGCACCGGGACAATCTAGTTCAAAAAACAAGAAAGAGTTTCAAGGAAAAATGTTAAACCTGAAGACCGACTCCGGCAAGAAATGCAAGCCTAATTTCTCTAGTTTTGAACACATCCAAGTATCTAACTCTACTTTGCTTCTCAAGTTCATCCTCTAACTGAGCACAACAATATTCCACTTCATCCTCTAACCGATCTGCGTCATAGATCTTGGAAATCATTGAAACTGCTCCATCTTTCCTATTCTGCAAACATTTGAAGATGATGAATAAGAAAGCTTTGAAACAGAGGAAATATCTCAGAATAACACTATCTGATTTGATATTCGTTTGATGAGAAGATCAATTTTACTTGCATAAGAAGCCACCGTGGCAACTCAGGTAGGCAGAGCATGAGACAAAACTGAATAACTGCTGGCACACCTGCAACACCTAGCATCCATCTCCATGTTCCTGGGACCTGTTTTGTTAATATTGTGTAAGAAGGTTATCCAGAAAGAAACATCTGGTTGATTAAAAAACCTGTTAGAGAAGCTTCAAAAGCATGTAGCAAAGAAATAACAGGCGAACTTGGAGATGGGTATCAGTATTTCTAGTTGCTTTTCTTATGATAAAGCTAATATGAAGTCCTTAGTAAACCCCTTTCCCAACATTTTACATGAATTGAGCTATTGCCAAGACTATTAATAAAATGAAAATGGCAAACAATATTTTGGACTTGTTTGATTTTGTTTTTAAAAGCGAAAAAAAAATACTTCTTTAGAAAACTGTTTTCAATCGGTTGTTTTTAGAAAATAAAAAATAAAAAGTTGTCTTTAAAAACTAAAAAAAAAAAAAAAACAGTTTTTAGATGATTGAGCTCTTAGGGAAAGCAAAGAAGTCTGTTTGAGTTTGGGTGAAGAAAAAATAGAAAAATAAAATAAAAGGCAGAAATGCTCTAGAAGTGAAATTGGCCGTTCAGTACCCATAAATTATGCAACGGCTAATATGAATAAACTCATCGTCAGGAAAAAAAATGCTTTGGAAACAAAAACAGAAAACAGAAACAAATAGGTCCTTTCTTTCACATAACAAATGATATAGCATATGAATAATGACAGAATGAAGGGGACGAAGGGAAACTAACAAGAATTAATGGCTTTTGATGGTGATCAATGGGATAACTGGAAAACTCTCATTCAATGTGATTCTTTATGTCATGCAATATATTAGCACCCCAAAAAAAAAACTGTGAATTAGAACTGTGCTGCTCAGATATAGTTCGAGAAGTTTCAAAATGCAAATTATCACTCTCATCTCATGCTAACATTGTCATACAGAGACAGAAAATAGAAAGTGGGATCCTGCAGCATCCATTAAATTAATAAGGCATGCCTATGCTTGTTGTCCTCTAGCTGAAGCTGATATTACCATCTGTGTATCTTAGCAACTTAAGGAAAAGGGACCATTGATATAGAAAATGAGAAGGCAAACACAAAGGAAAAGGGATTTCCAGTATAATTGATTGGAACTACATAGGCAGAAGATAACAAATATAATACTTCCTCCGGCCTTAATATAGAATATATTTAGGGAGTTGATCTTGATTCTAAATATAAGACTTATTTTTCATATTTGTCAATCTTTTTCTAATTTACCCCTATTGATGCTCCCTTAACAATAATCAAGTAAGAAAAGGAAGGAGGGAATTAAAGAAGATGATTAGGGTGTTTTAGAATATATATGACATATTAACTAACTTCCTTAATCTAATCTGATTAAATTAGATAAGTATGTCTTATATTAAGCACTGAAAGGAGTATTCTATTTCAAAAGACTGTTCTCCAGACACATGATGTTCACAAAAGCAAATTTTGCAAAGGAGGCAAAATAAAGCTAACCTGTGTGAAAGCAAGATTTATAAGGTAGGAGATAAGCTGCCCTCCAGTAATCATAAGCACATTGATGCTGACAAGTCCTCCTCTTATTTCTGAGGGTGCTGCTTCTGCAATATATACAGGAGCAGTTACAGAAGCTATGCCCACACCGATACCGACAAGAAGACGTCCAAATATGAGGACATAAGGATTAGGAGACAGTGCCATAACTATTGATCCCAAGGCAAAGACTACATCAGCAATAAGAGTGCCCTTTCTACGCCCAAATTCATCATTAACCCAACCACCTAATGCTGATCCAATAATTGCACCAACTAAAGCCATGCTCACTATTGTTTCCTGTCATTCAAAACCATTAGAATCTCAATCTCTGCATAAGGGAGAAATCATGCAGTAATTTTTACTTTACTTCCAACTAGAAAGCTGAACTTGTGGCACTTGTATAAGCCAATAACACAGTAAAAACTACTTATAGACTTTCATTTAACAAATCATTCTTTTGAGTTCATGTGTTCAGAGTGATATTGACACAAATAATTGTACACGAGTAAGGCTCACATCCCTTCTCTATATTTTATTTGCTCCGCCCTCCGTGTTTTTTTTTACATGTACTTAATTTTGTGAACATGAAAGATCCAAATTGGAGTTTTCTAAGCGGTAGGGTGGGCTCATGCTTTGTTTAAACATAAAAGGCTGGATTTTTTTGGTCTGATGCGTGAAATGTGAAACAGGGCATGGTATGGGTGCATTTAATTTTGGACTCTTTAGATTTAGAATAATCAAGAGGAAACAACAAAAGCTTATATATATACCTGCAAGAAACTACTCTGATTCACCTCTTCAAAATCATCTTTAATATACCGAAGGGCTCCTGATATAACACCTGTACCTGTAATATATAGAGCGCTTAAAAAGAAACACGACCACTTTTTTTTTTTTTTTTAATCGAAGTTGTCTCTGAGTCCAATTAAAAATTAACAAAGTTTGAAGAAAACTTTGATTCTTAATATTGCAAATTGACTGAGCTGAACTTCAGACTCACAAAATTTAGAATTAACAATAATATATGTTTAAATAATCATCAATCCAATCTTTTAAGACTTTAAAAATATAATATTTTCATGCAAAAGGAAATGTATTGCATTATACTAGTATTTATATTCACTCTGAACAATTCAAGAGTATAACAGAGATGTCAAATAAACATATGAAATATTATTGCATGAAGCTCCATTAATTACCGTTATCGTAGCCGAAGAGGAGACCACCTATACCTGCGACTGCTGTGAAAGCGAGAATGTAAGGGTTCTTGAAAAACGATACTTTCCTGTCAGGATACAATTCTATGTACCCTGAGCTTCCTGGAGTGAACTCCATCAGAGATCGTCGTTTTATCACCCCCAAATTTGATTCAGATCAAAATGATATTTCTTTTTGTGCTCAGTTCATATATATATATATATATATATGTAAATCTTATGTTATATATATACATAAAACATAAGATTTTCTTGAGAAAATGAAGCAGTTTTCGGGAAAACCGAGACGCGGCCAGAAATCATCCGGATTCTGAAAGCAATACATCGGCGACATCATTTAAAGAGGAGAAAGGGACACTTTTGGGGAAAATCAACAAATTATTACTTCTCCAACATGCATTTCATTAAACTCCACAAAACCGTCGACTTTTCTAATGAAAACAAAATCAATTTGGTGATTTCATTTAATCATATGTTAAGTTAATTATAGAAATACTACAATTAGGGGGGGGGGGGTTCGGGTTAGTTAAAATAGATTTTATATTAAGTACTGCTTTAGTTAAAACCAGTAACTTGTTTACAGGTTTAACCAGCAATTCTGGACACGATGGATTAGGAGGCGCCAGTTAAAACACCATAATTTAACCACCGAAAGATATAACATATATTATCAGAAGGAGATCCCAAAACATAAAACTCATTTGAATCTCTGTGGAAAGAAAATAGCAGCGCGAGTAGTATTATTATTTTCCGTCAATATTATCAAGCTATAGGAATACCCAACGACATATGCACTATAACTTCCAAAAACAGAGCAAATTGATATTATATATCTATTCCTTAAAACTTAAGGAAAATATCTACGGGGCTACTAGGCAAAGCACAACTAATAGACACAGGCAACTTACAGAATTCATAGAAGACAGAAAAATATCATCAGATAAAGTAAATCCCACACTGTCAATCATCCAAGGTGAGTGATAAAAAGTGATCTGTAGTCACACTATTTGGGATATGGCATGGTGGAGCAACCACTTCAGCAACTCCTTCAAGCATCTGAGAAACTTTTCTCATGGTGGGTCTAAGAGTTGGGTCCTCTTGTATACACCAAATAGCAATCATTACCAACTTTTCCAGGTTCTTCTTGTCATCCAGTGCCTCCTGATCTTCTTCAACCAAAGCCTCCAGAGAACCTGTTGCGTAGCAGTCATAAGCCCAATCTGCTAATATTGCTCTCTCCTCATTCTCTGGTTCCATGTCCACATTTTTTCTGCAACAGATTATTTCCAGCAGCAGTACACCAAAGCTATAGACATCTACTTTGGCCGTGATAGGCATGTTCTTGAACCATTCAAGTGCAACATACCCTTTTGTTCCCCTTATAGCTGTATGGGTTCGGCTCTGATTCATGTTTAAGAGCTTGGCTAATCCAAAGTCAGAGATTCGAGCATTAAAGTAGTCATCGAGGAGTATGTTTTGAGGCTTTATGTCGCAGTGGATGATCTGGGTGCCACAATCTTCATGCAAGTAAACAAGTCCTCTTGCAATCCCAAATGCCATTTTTAGACGTAGGTTCCAGTTGGGTCTTGAGTCACTGAAAAGAAGGCTAGCTAATGTGCCATTGCTCATATACTCGTAAACCAACATCCTTTCTGTTCCATCCTCACAGAACCCAAGCAACCGAACTAAATTCTTGTGATGGGTCTGACCAATGACATTAACTTCATTCTTGAATTCCTTCTCAGTTTCTTGCAAAAGAAAGGTGTTCAACCTTTTGACTGCTACGTTTATCGCAGAACCCATGTTAATGGCTCCTTTATAAACAACAGCAAAAGCTCCTCTTCCTAACTCTTCCTTGAATCCATTTGTGGCCTCTTCAAGCTCCTTATAAGTAAAACAGCGCAAATTGCTTTCAACAGCACTGTCACTTCGGTAAACATTTTTAAGCTTCTTCTTGAATTGGTAAATGGAGGAAAAGCCTAAACAGAATGCTCCGATTACTACGAGATTAAGAAAGGCAGAGCTACCCAAGAGAACAGAAACCGCCAAAATCAAAGTGTCCTGATTCTTTCTTTCGATGATCGGAGGACCAGGAGGACCAATTAGGGAGGAATAGTCTTTCCTCACCTTGATAAGAGCCTTACCACCATCAAGACTCGTGTCATATCTGCCATTTGAAAGTGGAAACCTCTTTTTCCAGCAACTGTCACCTAATCTGAAAATGGCAACGGCACAAAAACAATCTTCCATGCAGGCCCTTTTGCACTCATCTTCTGTAAAAGGCTTTAGAAGCACATAATCAGAGAGAGGCCAATCAGTATCTTGCAACTCCACAAAGTCATATAGATCTTTCCCTTGACTAAGCTCATCTTCTTTACAGCCCTGTATGAAATCTGGTTTACAACTACCATATGGATCATCAGGATTTAGTAGGGAATAACCTTGTGGGCATGTACAATTTGGCCTACTATTATCACCCAATCTACAAATGCTATTATATCCGCAAATGCCTGTTCCTTCACTGATGCGCGTTGCAAGACAGATATTATCTGGCTGTGACCAGATAGGTGTCCAAGTTCCAGATGAACCCTTAGGGTGTCGATAGAAAGTCAGAACTCCATCAAAATTAAGAGTAGCTCGAAGATAAAATTGAGTTGGAGAGGGTAAGCTCTGGTCTGAGAAGGTGTATGTACCATTGTTCTTCCTTAAAACAAAAAATTCTCCAGATTTGTTGAAGACTAGTCGAATTCCAGGACTTGAAGTATTGGACTCCAAAGTTTCAGTATCGAAATAATTTTCATTAGCATACTCAGATGGTAGGTTTACAGAATGCAACACAAGATTACCTTCATCCTGGAGAACAAGTTGAAACCTCCCCCGTGCGAAATCCGCCTCTGACCTCCGAGAAGAAAGTTTTTCTCCCTTCTCCAAAGTCTGTGAGGGCAACATGGTGTCTTTAGGATTCTTGAAGGTCTCCCAGACGGAGTTAGATGTCCCATCATGAAGAACGAAGTTGCCAGAGTCATTCAAGGAACCAGAAGCAACACCACCAGAAGGGCTAGTTTCTTGTGTCCACAGAGTTTGACCATCAGGATAAGTAAGCTTAAGCCCTTCTGAAGCAGTAAGCTGAACTCTTGACCCCTTTGGAGCAGGATTGTCTCCATTGCCATACCAAACGATGGTTATGCTTGGAATGTTGGCATACCAGACGGAGAGCAAGAAGAAACTGTTGTTTTTATGTGGTTGAAACCCAAAGGCAAAATCCCCAGAAGGTGAAACCACCCATGCGGTGTTGTTGCCATCTGCGGTGAAAGAATCGCCCACTTTGATATTACTTCTTCTGGTTTGGGCAAAAACACAAACAGAAGGCAGGCAGAGAATCAGAAAACAGAGGAGAAGGGGATTCAGAGAAGAAGCCATACCCAGAATCAATTTTCTCCAGAGAGTTTGGAAACCGGAAGATAAGGAACGCGATTGAACTTTGAATATTCGGAAGCGAGGGCTCCATCAAGAGTGGGGTCGGTGGGAAGGGAATGAGGCAAGTCAAGCTCAAGTCGTCTTCTTAGACGTGTGAAACACGGATCACGTCCTCTGCGGCTACGAATTCGTTGAATTTTCCAAAGGGAAAGCACCCGCCACGTAGTCAAGGAGGGCTTGAAGCTCATTGCTCACAGATCTCCTAATAAAGCAACGTACGGCAAGGAGAATTACGTGGACATTTATATTTGGTTCTGTTACTGACTATTGGGACATTATAGACTTTTCTTTGCCAGCAATTTCAACCAAGCTTCCGAATATCCGGATCTGGATTGATTGGGGTATTAGGTTGAGGATCAGTGAATCAAATCCGAATCAAATCAGGGCTAATTTGAGGTTAGACCGGTGATGAAATGAAGATTTCATGATTATTTATATAAAATTTTGAATAAAATATTTAAAAAATAAAAAAAGTCGGTTGAACCATCAGAAAAGGTCCAACCGTACAAACCTGATCAAACTAGAGTCAACCATCAGACTTGACTAGTCGAACCACTAGTTAGCCAATTTCATGCTCAAACCAACTGATCCAATCCGGTTTTGAAAACCTGGATTTCAACCATTAAATTAAACGCAAAACAGCTTAGATATTTATTTACTGATGAAATGTTCATGCTTATTTAATGATTGATAATGATGATGATCATGTTAAACAAATGGGGCATAAAGACCTTTTTTTATTGTCAAACTAAGAATGGGTAATAATAAAGAATAACAAATGAAAGCCAAGTAATCATTAATAAAAATGCATATAAGAAAGAGTTTAAATAGTTTTGGATTCTATAAAAATCCGTGTAAGAAAGTCAAGTAATGTGTTATGATTCCTTCTTTAAAGAAAGTATAGGTCTTATATATATATATATATATATATATATATATATATATATATATTGGTGATTCATGTATCTTAAGACATTGGCCTCTTTTTTTCAAGCTTATTCCAAAAAATAGAAAACTCAGTTGCAATGAAATCATCTTCTTTATTTTTTTAGGGTTTAAGATTTAGGATTTCAATAAAATCATCTTTATTTTTATTTCACTTGTGTCTTCCCTATATAGGATGGAATCCCTTTAAATCTATATAATTATTATTGTTAAACTCTCAAATTGATTTTCCCAATTCATCAGTTTTATGTTTCTATCATTCAAAATCATATCGAATCACTCTTAAATTCGTGATAGCTAATTTTTTTAAATCATATATAATAAAACCGTTAACTAGACTTAACTTCCATTCATTTGAAGTGTCATGGGACCATGGCTTGTTCTTTGCCTCCCGTGAAGACTGTGGAGATTTATCAGTTTTTAGTGCCGCAATTGAAATGTGTTCTCACTTCTCACGTTTGATCGTCAAGTCATAAATTTTGTCAACGGATATTCTTGGGAAATTTCTAGCCACTTGTTAATTAAGCAAATAAGCATTAAACAGTAGTAAGCAGATATTTTTTCGCCAACAAAAAATTGTATTGACATTGCCATGAGGTTTGATAAGAAACAAATACATATTTTACACATGATAAATCATACTGTCTTTAATATCATATCCATTTTGTAGTTTAATTTCTTCTTTAAAATAGATTTTATATTAAGTACTGCTTTAGTTAAAACCAGTAACTTGTTTACAGGTTTAACCAGCAATTCTGGACACGATGGATTAGGAGGCGCCAGTTAAAACACCATAATTTAACCACCGAAAGATATAACATATATTATCAGAAGGAGATCCCAAAACATAAAACTCATTTGAATCTCTGTGGAAAGAAAATAGCAGCGCGAGTAGTATTATTATTTTCCGTCAATATTATCAAGCTATAGGAATACCCAACGACATATGCACTATAACTTCCAAAAACAGAGCAAATTGATATTATATATCTATTCCTTAAAACTTAAGGAAAATATCTACGGGGCTACTAGGCAAAGCACAACTAATAGACACAGGCAACTTACAGAATTCATAGAAGACAGAATAATATCATCAGATAAAGTAAATCCCAAACTGTCAACCATCCAAGGTGAGTGATAACAAGTGATCTGTAGTCACACTATTTGGGATATGGCATGGCGGAGCAAGCACTTCAGCAACTCCTTCAAGCATCTGAGAAACTTTTCTCATGGTGGGTCTAAGAGTTGGGTCCTCTTGTATACACCAAATAGCAATCATTACCAACTTTTCCAGGTTCTTCTTGTCATCTAGTGCCTCCTGATCTTCTTCAACCAAACCCTCCAGAGAACCTGTTGCGTAGCAGTCATAAGCCCAATCTGCTAATATTGCTCTCTCCTCATTCTCTGGTTCCATGTCCACATTTCTCCTGCAACAGATTATCTCCAGCAGCAGTACACCAAAGCTATAGACATCTACTTTGGCCGTGATAGGCATGTTCTTGAACCATTCAAGTGCAACATACCCTTTTGTTCCCCTTATAGCTGTATGGGTTCGGCTCTGATTCATGTTTAAGAGCTTGGCTAATCCAAAGTCAGAGATACGAGCATTAAAGTAGTCATCGAGGAGTATGTTTTGAGGCTTTATGTCGCAGTGGATGATTTGGGTGCCACAATCTTCATGCAAGTAAACAAGTCCTCTTGCAATCCCAAATGCCATTTTTAGACGTAGGTTCCAGTTGGGTCTTGAGTCACTGAAAAGAAGGCTAGCTAATGTGCCATTGCTCATACACTCGTAAACCAACATCCTTTCTGTTCCATCCTCACAGAACCCAAGCAACCGAACTAAATTCTTGTGATGGGTCTGACCAATGACATTAACTTCATTCTTGAATTCCTTCTCAGTTTCTTGCAAAAGAAAGGTGTTCAACCTTTTGACTGCTACGTTTACCGCAGAACCCATGTTAATGACTCCTTTATAAACAACAGCAAAAGCTCCTCTTCCTAACTCTTCCTTGAATCCATTTGTGGCCTCTTCAAGCTCCCTATAAGTAAAACAACGCAAATTGCCTTCAACGGCACTGTCACTTGGGTAAACATTTTTAAGCTTCTTCTTGAATTGGTAAATGGAGGAAAAGCCTAGACAGAATGCTCCAATTAATACCAGATTAAGAAAGGCAGAGCTACCCAAGAGGACAGAAACCGATAAAATCAAAGTGTCCTGATTCTTTCTTTCGATGATTGGACGACCAGGAGGACCAATTAGGGAGGAATAGTTTTTCCTCACCTTGATAAGAGCCTTACCACCATCAAGACCCGTGTCATATCTGCCATTTGAAAGTGGAAACTTCTTTTTCCAGCAACAGTCACCTAATCTGAAAATGGCAACGGCACAAAAACAATCTTCCATGCAGGCCCTTTTGCACTCATCTTCTGTAAAAGGCTTCAGAAGCACATAATCAGAGCCAGGCCAATCAGTATCTTGCAACTCCACAAAGTCATATAGATCTTTCCCTTGACTAAGCTCATCTTCTTTACAGCCCTGTATGAAATCTGGTTTACAACTACCATATGGATCATCAGGATCTAGTAGGGAATAACCTTGTGGGCATGTACAATTTGGCCTACTATTATCACCCAATCTACAAATGCTATTATATCCGCAAATGCCTGCTCCTTCTGCACTCTGGAGCAATGCACTACAGATATTACCAGGCTGAGACCAGATAGGTGTCCAAGTTCCAGATGAACCCTTAGGATGTCGATAGAAAGTGAGAACTCCATCAAAATTAAGAGTAGCTCGAAGATAAAATTGAGTTGGAGAGGGTACGCTCTGATCTGAGAAGTTGTATGTACCATTGTTCTCCCTTAAAATATAAAATTCTCCAGATTTGTCGAAGACTAGTCGTATTCCAGGACTTGAATTATCGGACTCAAAAGTTTCAGTATCGAAATAATTTTCATTAGCATACTCAGATGGTAGGTTTACAGAATGCAACACAAGATCACCATCATCCTGGAGAACAAGTTGAAACCTCCCCCGTGCGAAATCCGCCTCTGAACTCCGAGAAGAAAGCTTTTCTCCCTTCTCCAAAGTCTGTGAGGGCAACATGGTGTCTTTAGGATTCTGGAAGGTCTCCCAGACAGAGTTAGATGTCCCATCATGAAGAACGAAGTTGCCAGAGTCATTCAAGGAACCAGAAGCAACACCACCAGAAGGGCTAATTTCTGGTGTCCACAGAGTTTGACCATCAGGATAAGTAAGCTTGAGCCCTTCTGAAGCAGTAAGCTGAACTCTTGACCCCTTTGGAGCAGGATTGTCTCCATTGGCATACCAAACGATGGTTATGCTTGGAATGTTGGCATACCAGACGGAGAGCAAGAAGAAACTGTTGTTTTTATGTGGTTGAAACCCAAAGGCAAAATCCCCAGAAGGTGAAACCACCCATGCGGTGTTGCTGCCATCTGCGGTGAAAGAATCGTCCACTTTGATATTACTTCTTCTGGTTTGGGCAAAAACACAAACAGAAGGCAGGCAGAGAATCAGAAAACAGAGGAGAAGGGGATTCAGAGAAGAAGCCATACCGAGAATCAATTTTCTTCAGAGATTTTGGAAACTGGAAGATATGGAACGCGATTGAACTTTGAATATTCGGAAGCGAGGGCTCCATCAAGAGTGGGGTCGGTGGGAAGGGAATGAGGCAAGTCAAGGTCAAGTCTTCTTCTTACATTAAGTGCATGTTTGGTATCACGGCAGCTTAAAAAATAAGCCACTTATTACGCAAGCCGAGAAAAAACTCCTCTCACATACTTACCTCGTATATCGTGAATCACGAATTATAAGCACGTTTTGGACAAAAATAAGCCATTCCAAACGCACACTAAGTGTGTTTGGTGTGAAACACGGATCACGTCCTCTGCGACTACGAATTCGTTGAATATTCCAAAGGGAAAGCACCCGCCACGTAGTCAAGGAGGGCTTGAAGCTCATTGCTCACATATCTCCTAATAAAGCAACGTACGGCAAAGGAGAATTACGGGGACATTTATATTTGGTTCTGTTATTGACTATTGGGACATTAAAATGAAGAAGAAATTCCAATCATAGACTTTTCTTTGCCATCAATTTCAACCAAGCTTGCTAATATCCGGATCGGTCACTTGATTGATTGGGGTATTAGGTTGAGGATCAGTGAGTCAAATTCGAATTAAATTAGGGCTAATTTGAGGTTAGACCGGTGATAAAATAAAGATTTCATGATTATTTATATAAAATTCTAAATAAAATATTTAAAAAATCAAAAAACTCGGTTGAACCATAAAAAAACGTCAAACCGCACAAACCCGGTCCTCTTTTTTTCAAGCTTATTCCAAAAAATAGAAAACTCAGTTGCAATGAAATCACCTTCTTTATTTTTTTAAGGTTTAAGATTTAGGATTTCAATAAAATCATCTTTATTTTTATTTCACCCCTGTCTTCCCTATATAGGGTGGAATCCCTTTAAATCTCTATAATTATTATTGTTAAACTCTCAAGTTGACTTTTTTAATTCATCGGTTTTATGTTTCTATCATTCAAAATTATATCAAGTATCTCCTAAACTCGTGATAGTTAATTTTTTTAAAGTATATATAATAAAACCGTTAGCTAGGCTTAATTTCCATTCATTTGAAGTGTCATGGGACAATGGCTTGTTCTTTGCCTCCCGTGAAGACTGTGAAGATTTGGAACAAAGCGAAAAGCAGCGTCTAAATCCAGATCAGCCATAGCCGCATCAGAGAGAGAGAGAGAGAGAGTAAAATTTTTATTAAAAAAACAGGAAACAAAAGGGAAAAAGGGAATTTGGTTTCGGTTTGCTTGCTTTTGTATATTTTAAGGGTGTGTTTGGTTTGAGGGGAGGGTAGGGGAGGGAGGGGAGGGGAGGGTGGCGAAATTACCATTTTGGACAAAAGAAACTTAAAATTTACCCTCTCATTTTTTTAAATTTTGGTTTCCCGCCCAAAATTTACTTTCTCATTCTTTTTAAATTTTGGTTTCCCGCCCAAAATTTAAATTCTTTCAAACCAAAAAGGTAATTTACCCACCCTCTCATTCCCTCCCTCCCCTCCCCTCCCCTCAAACCAAACACACCCTAAGGGAAGTGATGGAAAATATACAGCGAAAAGAAAAGACAAGGGAAAGGAAGTGCAGGTGACATTCGGCTACTTTTCTCAATCTGTGTTATTGAAATAAGATCTCAACTATCCAGATTTAATATATTATAAAAATAATATTTTTATTTTTATTATAATAATATTATTTTTATAATAAAGAAAAAATCTGGACCGTTGAAATCTTATTTCAACGATCCAAATTGAAAAAAAGACGGACAGCGGATGAAAAGGCAGCGGATGAGAGCCGGATACGATAGATAGAGTTAAGAGAAAACGAAAGGCAAAATCTGCCACGTTCCAGCACCATCTGTCTTGTTTTAACTTTTAACCCCAAACCCGCAAAGAATAAACCACTGAAACAATTGTGGGTCTCATGACCCTTTAAGTGTGCGTTTAGAATGGCTTATTTTTATCCAAAACGTGTTTATAATTCGTGATTCACGGTATACGAGGTAAGTATGTGAGAGGAGTTTTTTTTCGGCTTGCGTAATAAGTGGCTTATTTTTTAAGCTGCCGTGATACCAAACATGCACTAAAATAGATATCGTTAACGGCTTTGTGATATATGCTCCCCACAGAAAATTGATCATGTCTATTTTTATATCTAATATAATTAATTATTGTTGGATGTCTATAAAAAAAATAATTTATTACTAAATTTATACTTTAATCTTTTTCTATGTTTGAATTATTTAATTATATATTATTGATACCTATTTATTAATAAAAGTACTCAAGTTTACTATACGATTTTATATTGCTGTTATGAGTTTGAATTTGTTTAAATTTAAGAGTTTGACAACTTGTTTATTATGACTATCATGTACTTCTCTAATTCTTTTTTTTTGGTTGGAAAAATTATACTTGTATAATTCTTAATATATGATATAATTGGTAAGTTGATGTTTGTCCTAAATATAAGATATATTTTACATGTGTATTAAATTTTTCTCAAAATGACCCTATTGATCTTTTTTCAAGGATAAAGAAAGAAATTAAGGAAAACAATTAATGTGTTTTTAAAAAAATCACATTAACTAACTCAACTAGCATTATTAATCATTCAAATTAGAAAATTAGGTATTACGTAAAAGACACAAACAGGTATTTAGTGTTGGTTTCAAATCAGATTAACAATTGAAAAGAATAAATTTTCAATCCGATTTAAAATAGAGTCATCAACTCAAATTTAAAAATAATTTATTCTTGCTAATCTATTTCAATTTCAAATCAAGACTTTAAATACAAATCCTCAAATCAAATTTAAAACAATTTCAATTTCATTTTTAAATTTGTTTCAAATCAAACTAAATAAGCAATTTAATAAACAATTAAATGATATTCAAAACAAACGTTAAATAACATGGATTCTCAAATGAAAGTTAATTAATTACTAAATGATTCTAAAAGTTGTTATTTAATTTTTGAGCATACAAGTATAATTTTATTAGTTGTTATTAGTTTAATTCACTTAATATCTTTTATATTTAATTTATTTCAACATAATATTACATGTTACTATACCTATATATATAGGTTGTAAGAAATATGTTATAACCTAAATCCATATTTTAGGTGTTGATGTTTTTCACACATTAAATTAAACAATATTATGACTAAAATAACACATTACATGACAAGTTAGATGTTGGCAAATCAAATATTTAGACGATACAATTCTACAAACATATAACTTTAATTGTAGTAATTAATTTATAAGGCATTTCAGAGTCATACTCTAAGGGTGTGTTTGGTTTGAGGGGAGGGGGTTAAATTACCTTTTTGGGTTGAAGGTATTTAAATTTTGGGTAGGAACCTAAAATTTAAAAGAAATGAGAGGGTAAATTTTAGACGGGAACCCAAAATTTAAAAGAATAAAAGGGTAAATTTTAGATTTCTTTTATCTAATATTGTAATTTTGCCCCCCTCCCCCCTCAAACCAAACACACCCTAAGGAGAACACATTTGAAACACTTAATAAGTCTATACTATTAAATTTGAAACAAATTTAACAAGTGTAAACTATTACATATTTTGTAAAATAAATCAAAGTTTAAAACAATTTTGATGTATAACAGAAGGAGAAAAGGAATTCTTTCTAGAGTCATAAGTGGGTGTGTTTGGTTTGAGGGGATGGGAGGGGTGAATTTTATCTTTTTTGGCTTGTTAGAGGAGAGGAGAGAGGATCCTTTGTAATGAGATCCAAAATTTTGACTTTCTTTCCATCCAAAAATTCAAACCAAATGAGAAAATGATGATATCTCCTCTCCTCTCCCTTCAAATCAAACACATATAAGGGAAACACATTTAAAACAGTTAATAAGTGTATACTATTTCGAATTTAACAAGTGTATACTATTAAGACATTTTTTTAAAAATAATTTTGATCGACAACGGGAGAAAATTTTTTTAAGTATATTTTTTTAGATAAATCAAATTTTTAAAACAATTTTGATGTACAATGGAGCAGATATTCTCATAAGTTTTTTTCTTCTTTTCTTTTCAAAATCTCATCTCCACCGTTAGATGAAAATATGAATGGTTTTGATATAATATTTTCTAAAACTATTATTATAATGTTTTATAAATTAATTTTTTTTATTAATTATGTTTGTATTACAGTTATGAATTCTGTAGATCATGTTTTAAAATTTTAAATTTATTTATTTATGTTTAAAATAATAGTTTTATAAAATATTAAATCCGACCCATCTATTTTTTAAATTTGATTGTGGAGATGAAATTCTGAGAAGAAAATGAGAAAAAAGTCTGAAAGGAACCAAAACCGATTTATTTTTTTAAATAAATCAAATTTTCAAAACAATTTTGATGTACAATGGAGCAAATATCCTCATAATTCTTTTTCTTCTTTTCTTTTCAAAATCCCATCTCCACCATTAGATGAAAATATGAATGGTTCTGATATAATATTTTCTAAAACTATTATTATAATATTTTATAAATTAATGTTTTTATTAATTCTGTTTGTATTAAAGTTATGAATTCTGTAGATCATGTTTTAAAATTTTAAGTTTATTTATTTATGTTTAAAATAATAGTTTTATAAAATATTAAATCTAACCCATCTATTTTTTTAAATTTGATTGTGGAGATGAAATTCTAAGAAGAAAACAAGAAAAAAAATTTTGAAAGGTTCCAAACCGATTTATTTTTTTAAATAAATCAAATTTTCAAAACAATTTTGATGTACAATGGAGCAGATATCCTCATAATTCTTTTTCTTCTTTTCTTTTCAAAATCCCATCTCCACCATTAGATGAAAATATGAATGGTTCTGATATAATATTTTCTAAAACTTTTATTATAATGTTTTATAAATTAATTTTTTTATTAATTCTGTTTGTATTACAGTTATGAATTTTGTAGATCATGTTTTAAAAGTTTAAATTTATTTATTTATGTTTAAAACAATAGTTTTATAAAATATTAAATCCAATCCATCTATTTTTTTAAATTTGATTGTAGAGATGAAATTCTGAGAAGAAAATAAGAAAAAAAATTCTAAAAGGATCCACAACCAATATATAATAGAAAGAGAAGGGTCCCCCCAATCCTCTCCTCTCCCCCTTTTTCCCAGGCTATTTCACCTCAAATCTAAAGTTGACATTTTTTTTATATACAATTAAAAGAGTAATAAGTAGTTTTAAATTTCAACTATTAGCCAAAATAATTTAAAATTGCATGTTTTTAAAAATAAAATTAAATAACGATAAAGACTTTGTAAAAAAAAGTACTTTAAAAGAATGCTGAAATTTGTAAATCAAATCAAAATCAAGTTTAAAACTTTATTTGAAATATAAAACTATAAGATAAAGAATTTTCAAAATAAATCTAAAACAATTTAAAAAATAAAAAATTTTCAAATCAAATTAAAAAAGTTTAAAATTGCAAATTTTGTTTTCAAATCAAAGTAAGACAGAAATGGCACAAAATGTTTATCAACGTAAATAATTAAAATCTAAAAAAAAACAAAATATTTTCAATCAAATAAAAAAAATTTCAAAATTTTTTAATTAAAATAAAATAGAATACTTTAAAATATTTGTAAAGTGTTAAATATTGATTTTCAAATAAAATTTAAAAGAATAAGATAACTAAATAACCGTTTAATTTAAAACAATAAAAAAAATGTATCCTCCGATGAAATGTAAGACAGTTTTTTTTTAGCAAAAAAATGTAAAACAGTTTAAAATTGCAAATTATGTACTCATCAGAAAAAAAAGTGCAATTTTTTTCCAAAGTCAAGGTTAGATAAGAGGAGCGCTACGCCACAAATGTTAATTTTTCTTTTGCCATCGTCTAATGGGTTAAGTTTTGAATAGAAAAAAGTGGAAAAGGGGAAACATAAAAATAGATACAGAAAACAATAAGAGAATAAAGCAACACTCAAACAGATTTCTATACTAATTATTTAAAGGAAAAATTCTAAATAAATATAATGTGAATTTATAAAACCTCAAAAGTATGTTAAGACATAGAAATGACATAAAGATGACAGATATCAAATTGAAATTTTAAAGTGTTGATAATTTTATCATTTTGCTCCTCAATATTTCTTAAAAAAAGAAAAGAAACCCTTGTCAAAGCTCCGACGCCGGGGTTGTTTTTTTTGGGGGGAGGGGGGATGGGGTGTAATTTTTTTAAAACAAAATGGATGCAATGGGTAGGATAGAACCCACTCCACCATTTGGTCATCAAAGTCCCTTTGATATATATATATATATATATATCTATATTTATATATATGTATTAGTATATATATACATAATATAAAAGGCTTAAAGACTTTGATAAAATAAGTAATGGTAAGATATGTAATGGTATTGACTAGGGGCATAATTGTATTGATTAAATTAGTGATGATATTGTAATGATTAGGCGTGGGCAAAAACTCGATGGTCTAGTCCATGCTTATCCATAATTATGGTATTGACTAAATGAGTAGTAAGAATGACTAAAGGTATAATGACACTGATTAAATGAGTAATGGTATTGACTAAAAACGTAATGATATTTACTAAACGGGTAGTAAGGTTGACTAAAGGTGTAATGACACTGACTTAATGAATAATGATATTAACTAAAACGTAATATATTGACTAAACGAATAGTAAGATTGACTAAAGGTGTTATGACACTGACTTAATGAGTTATGTGATTAACTAAAGGCCTAAAGACATTGACTCAATAAGTAATGGTATTGACTAAAAGAGTAATGATTATGAGTAATGTCAATGTTATTACTCTTTTAATCAATTTCATTACTCATTGAGTTAATGTCTTTACGCCTTTAATCAATACCATTACTCATTAAGTCTGTGACATTACACCATTAGTCAGTGCTCGTTTGGAATAGCTTATTTTTTAGCAATAAATGCTTATAAATCGTTATTCAAGGTATACGAGGTAAGTATGTGAAATGAGTTTTATCTCGACTTGCATAATAAGGACTTATTCTCTAAAATTAGTGATCCCAAACACAGCTTCAGTCTTACTACTCATGTAATCAATATCATTATTCATTTAGTCAATATCATTACACCTTTAGTCAATCTCATTACTCATTTAGTTAATACCATTACGCCTTTAATCAATATGATTACTCATTTAGTCAGTGTCATCACAACTTTAATCATTCTTACTAGTCATTTAGTCAATGTCATTATGCCTTTAGTCAATCCCATTACTCATTTAATCAATACTATTATTAGGGATGAATCAAACCACCGGTTTTTTTGCCCATTCCTAACCATTTAGCCTTAAATATCATTACGTCTTTATTTAATGTCATCATTAATTTAGTCAATATAATTATGTCCCTAGTCAACATTATTACGCATTTTATCATTTTCATTACTTATTTTATTAAAGTTATTACGCCTTTATTTATATATATATCAAAAGGGTTTGATGACCATTGGCAAAGATTCCACCCCTAGCCCCTTTGCATCCATTTTTTTCTAAAAAAATAATTATAATGTGAAAATAATTATTTGTTAAAAAAATGAAATTAGTAAGTAATATTTAGAATAAAAAAGGGGATCTAGTTAAAATATGTTAAAAATATTTAAAAATATATATAATAATAATAAAACAAAAAAAAAAAGTTGGTGCGACGAACTAAAGGATGTTGGGTAGTGGCACTTTCGGTTTCGGTGTCATGACCCAATATAATATAAAAAAAATGTAAAATTACGGTGAATATTTTCTCGATCCCGAACTTTTCCCGTCCCGAAATTTTCGGGACGGGAAAATCCTGTCCCGATTTACTCGGAATCGAGACGGGAAAAACTTGCATACTCCTACCCTAAACCCAACATCCTCTAGTGCCTTTCGCCATACTAACATTTTTCCTTCTACTTTTTTTTTATTATTTTATTATAAGTTTTTTTAACTAGACCTCCATTTTCTTTTTATTTTAAACAATACCTACTAAATTTTTTTTTTAATAAATAATTATTTTTGAAAATTATAATTATATCCGAGAAATAAAAATGAGAATGTTACACCCCAAAAAAATAGCCCCCAACTCCGAAGCTCTTTGTAACATCTTTATTTTTATTTCTATGATATAATTATAATTAAGAAATAATTATTTATTAAGAAAATGAATTTAGTAGGTGATTTTAGAAATAAAGAAAAGGGGGATCTAGTTAAAATGTGATAAATAATAAATAAATATATTAAAAAATAAAAAAAATAAACTAAACTTTCAGTGGAAAAGAAAAAAAGTAATGGTTACAAAAAACATAATGATTATATTTTTTAAAAAAATTAAATAATGATGGCACCTTTTAGTGCTTTTAGCTGTTCATATGAAGTAGGGAGTATTATATATACCTCTCTCAATCACTTGCGCGCGCAATGAAGTGATTATTCGGAAGGCACAGCAAGAAGAAGAGTGAAGTGATTATTCGGTTCGGAAGGCGGGAGGCGAGCAAGAAGAGGAGTATTTCTGGTTCTTCAATATCAATGAGGTATTCAAAATCACTTTTTTCATCATAAAAAATGTTTTAAAAAATTTTCTCCTTTTATGATAGTAATTTCGTGCTAATTAGATAATATTTTAGGAGTAGGATTTTATTCGGAAGGCATGAGGCAGCAAGAAGAAGAGTGAAGTGATTATTTGGAAGGCGGGAGGCGAGCAAGAAGAGGAGTATTTCTGGTTCTCCAATGATCAATAAAGTACTCAAAATCACTTTTTTTATCATGAAAAATGTTTTAAAAAATTTTCTCCTTCTTTTATGATAGTAATTTTGTGCTAATTAGAGAATATTTTAGGAGTAGGATTTTAGACAAGTTTTGATTTTTATCAACATATAACTATAGGAATGTAAATGATGATTAATAGTTAATTTTAATCAATTTACTTTTATTATTTAGTTGGTATAAGATTTTATAATAAATTTTCTATATAATCTACCTATAAATAATTCTATATCAGGCTTTTTAACCGATTCAATTTGGGTTAAATGATTTATTTGGATTTGTTGGAAGTATTATTACAATTCATAATTGTAATAAATCTGCCTTGTGGAACCTTAAGATTTGAATTGTAATATATATATTTTGATATGATAGGTGTCCTAGATGAACAATTTCAGTTAGATAAAAAGTTTTTACAGAAAGATTTTTATTCTGACCAAAATAAAAAATACAAGAATAAGGTGACAAAAAATGTCAGATAAAGAGAAAGAAAAAGAAAGGAAAGGCAAGGCCCATAAAAAAGATGATTTAGAAAGGATCACAAAAGAAGAAGCTAAGCAGCTCAGGGCTACTATCAAAAAGATGATTAAGCAATTCAGGGCTGCTATTGAATTATCAAAAGGGTCATTCACCCAACAAGATCATTGATTTCTCTGACAAAAGAGGCATGTCAGTTTTTCCTGATTCGAGAGGGATTGTTTCTTCATCTTTATCAATGTCTGGAATTGTACAGGCATTGAATTTTTTATTAATATCTTCAAAATGGATTTCATTATTGAAAATATTATTTTGTGAGGAAGGTTTTCCTACAATTTTATTTGGTGTAATACTAGAATTTGTGAATGATGCAGGGGTAGAAGAGCAAGAGAAATTGGAGCGGAAAGAGAAAGATCTAAACATAGTAAAACTTTTTCCCTTACACTGATATCATTGACTTCTTGTGCTAGATTCAATAATATTTCTGGTTTATAAAGATAAAAATCTGTAAATATTATTATCACTTAGCCAACATTTTGTGATAGTGAACCATAATCTTATATTTTCATTCAAGCTGGCTATCGACATAACTGCCCTTTAACTCGCGGGTCTTACAAGTTATAGCCTTGAAAAATGAATGAAGTTCATATAATATTACTAGAACATTTAGCTTACGTGCTATCAGATGATAAAAATATTAAGCATATGCTTAGCTTTATATTAACATTTTTTTGATATGTAAAATCAACCAAGGTTGCGACCACAGAGCATACTTATCCAGGTAATATTCATACTAACTTCATAAATTTTTCAGAATATTAAAGCGTCTAATGCATCCCTACTTTCCTTTCTAGCTCTGATACCAACTTGGGGGAGTTACCCCAAAAGGATCTGAAAACTAGAGGGAGTCAGAAGGTAAGATAAGTAAGGAAAGTAAAGATAGAGGCTCTGATACCGACACGGAGTCATTAATGCATGAGATGCAGATGCAGAAAATAAAGATGAAGAAAAAGTAGAAGAAAATTGATATATTATTGAAATATAAAAGAAAACATATAAAGCTTATCAGCTTAGAATTGAGTCGTCAACACATCTCAGAGTATACAATTGAAATCGAATGCCTCTTTTATAGGGTTTAGGCAAATGAAACAACCACTATTCACTATTGGCTCACATGTGCTACAGTGTAAAGTGACACAGTGAAAGTTTTGATGGACTTTGTCTGCTGAACAATGAAGATTCTTCTAACTTTGTGTCAAATCCCAAAATGTAGCATCTAATGCAGCTGCCAAACTTTCGATGTAGATTTGACACAAAGTTTGGGCCAGATCATCATCTGACGATTAGGGCTCATCTAATTGGGTATGAAAAAGCCCAAGGATTTCATGAAGTTGTTTGGCAAGGTTTTCTTTGTTGGTTGCCGAAGCCAAACAAGCTGATACTGGATTCATGATCTCCCCGCCATCAAGAACTGAGGATTTTAGTTGAACCATTTTTTGATTGAAGTTTTAGCAGCAATATTCTTCATATTTGGAAATTTGGCCCACCATTTGACTGAGGGAGTCCTTTGCAAAATGGGGAACATTTTTTTATATTTGGAAGCTCCACATTTTAAGTTCCATTTGAATACCCAAGCTAAACTAAATTTTAAAAAATAATGAAGAACTACTGGTAAGGGATCTTCTTCACTAAGGTTGGCTCGACTTTTGAAATAGTCAAAACCAATTTTCACTGTGGTTGGAAGAATTTCTAGACCAAAGAAATCCCACCATTAATTAAACCAAAGTGGAAATTAGTATTTTGAGCCAAATGTAAACATAAATAGCCAAATATGGCTAAATTTTAGGTTTTGGTACCAAAAGGCACAATACCAGGCATCCAAATAATCCCAGTAATTGTAACTTGTTGGATTAAATTTGACAAAAAATTGTCTTTTTTTATTTAAATATTGACCCCTAATCTCTAGGAGATATGATCTTTTGATTTGAAATGTCGAATATCTAGAAAATGTTTTTGATTCGAGCCTAATTTGACAAAATGTCGAATATCCAGTAATTGTAACTTCATTTTGCAAAGGACTCCCTCAGTCAAATGGTAGGCCAAATTTTCAAATATGAAGAATGTTGCCGCTGAAACTTCAATCAAAAAATGGTTCAACCAAAATCCTCAGTTATTGATGGAGGGAGATCATGAATCTAGTATCTTCTTTAACCAAAGAGCAAAAATTCAAGCTTATTTGGCTTTGGCAACCAACAAAGAAAACCTTGCCAATCAAATAAGCCCTAAAGTAGCAGATCGACCCAATCGTCAAATGATTCAGATGATGATCCGGCCCAATATTTCGGTCATGACTTAGAAGACAAAGGAATCATTAGCCTCAACGAAGATTGATTCTCTAGGTCACAAAAGGGAGCATCCAATGCAGCTGCCCCTGCCCCAACTCTTTTGGTGAAGATTTAACACAAAGTTAGAAAAATCTTCACTGTTCAATAGACAAAAGGATGTCCATCATTCCTATATACTAGTACTTACTTTAGAACAACAAACCAATTACTGTTATATAGTCATATTTCTTTAGAATGTCCATCATATTACTATCATATTAACTACATATATTGTCTTTGCTCCTTGTAATAATTTTATTCCTTGTAATTTATGATATATCATTATCGATTGATCTATATGTTCATCATTTTTGGATATTGCAAAATTTGTATTTAGAGTAAATTTTAATTTTTGATATATTAGATTTCCTGCTAACATTCCTAATACACTATCTTCTACACTACTGATTATTCTTCCATCTGTTATTAATAATTCTATAGGTGAATCTATTCCTTCTCTAAAATAAACCTTTACTAATAATTGTATTCCTGCAATATATATTTCAGTTACTTCTTCTTTAAAGGGTAATTTAGCTATTTCATTTTCTATTAATCCTTTACTTATTAATGGTATTCTTAATATTCCTTCTGTTAATGACAATTCTATTGGATATTTTTTCTATAATATTACACATTGACTTTTTATATTCTTTTTTTATTTTAATATTTTACTAACTTTTCCCATAAAATTTTCATTTGTTAATTGGTCTGGTTTTAACAACTCCTTCTGACACATTCCTATATTCTTCATATTCATCATACTCTTTATCTTCTTTTACTTCTTGCATCATATATAATTTAAATTCTTCTTCCGAATCATCTAAATATTCTATATCTGATTCTAACAATTCTTCTTCAGTTTCACTTAGATCTGAATCGCTTAATAATTTTATTTTATATATTTCTATTTCTGGATTTTCTATATCACTATAAAGGTTCTAATTCATATTTCTTCACTTGTTCTAAAATATTCATATTTCTTCACTTGTTCTAAAATATTCATTATCTTCTTATCTCTTGGTTCTTTACATTCTGTCGATATATGTCCTATTTTTCCACAATTATAACATGTACATTTTCTTGGTCTTTTACTGTAATCTATTTTTCTTCCTTTCTTAAAATATTTTCTATAAAATTTTTCTTTTGGATATTTCTTAAATTTATATCTGTACTTGTTATATCTTCTCATTGGCTTCCTATCTTTCTTGTATTTATATTTATTCTTTTTATATTTTCTTTTTATCTTATTTTCATCTTTACAACCCCATCTATGTGATTTTTCAAGTTCTACACATCTTAGTATTATTATTTTTTGTTTATAATATTTCATATTTCTCCATGCTTGTTTACATTTGTCTGATAGATAATTTCTTAAATAATCTATTCTTCTTCCTAAAGAATCTATATAGGGCATTAACTCTGGATGTTCTTTATATGTTTTTAAATAATCTTCTATTATTTCATCTCCTATTAGTTTTGGTAATTTTCTATAGAATAGTTCTAAATATTTTATTCTTTTAGTTCAGGATTTTCTTTTATCTCATAATAATATTTTTGAAATTCACATATATATTGATTTAAATATTTTGGTTCTAATAAACATATTTCTATTTGGTATAATCTTTTTGTAGCTTCATTACTTGTTATATGTTCTTCTAAGGTATGACTTCTTCCTACAAATTCTGTCCTTAAAACATATTCATATCTTTTTACTAACTTGACATAGTATTCCTTTCTATCATTATATTCTTCTTTATTCTTCTTTTCTTATATGTCTTACTTGATTTCTCCAATTTTCTTCTTGAATACACATGTCCTAAAAAGCTTGATTCTATTATTTTTTCAGGTTCTAAGGTATAGTCTAAATCTAACCATATTCCTGATACCGGTATATTTCTACTTTCATATTGTTCTATCGGTGGCGGTATAAATCCTTTCGATTTGGTGTAAATTCTGAGTTATTAGGTGTTTCAAATTCTTGTTCTACTTTTTTATTATGTCCTAATTCTTCTTTACTTAAATCTTTTTCTCATATAGTTTGCTTCTGTTCTTATTTTTTCAGATTCTGTCACTTCTTTTTTACTTGTATCTCCTGGTTCATTTATTTTTATTCCTGTATTTAATTCACTATATTCTTCCAAATTTCCTGTTGTAGTAGGTGCATTTTTAAAGTCTTTTTGAATCTGTTCTAGCTCTAATTCTTCTAATCCCATTAACCTTTCAATTTCATCTTCTTCATTATTCATAGCATAGCATTCATCATATTTATCTTTGGTTTATATATATCGAAAAGATCTATTATATCCTTTGAGTATATTATTTCTGCTATTTTACTTCCTTGTTCTATTTCTTCATTCTTTTCTAAGGGTTTTGTAAAGTTTTTTATTAATTGTTTTTGTTCTTCCATTTCTTCTCTTTCTATTTTTCCTATTTTGTCATTTATAGTCCATAAATTACTATTTATTATTTGTTGTCCTCTTATTACTTGTTCAATTATCAATCTGGTTTGTCTCACGTTTTCATCCATGTTTTGTTTATATATCTTTTCTTTTACAGTTTCTAATTTTTCCATCTCTTCCATGGCTTTCATCATATTTAATTTTCTATGTTTATGTATTATAGGTTCTAATTCTAATCTATCTTTTCTATTTCTAGGTTTTTCTAAGATTATTTTTTCTAATTCTATGTTTATGTATTATAGGTTCTAATTCTAAATCTGGTTCCATTTTTTCTATTATCATAGGTTCATTTACTCCTAATGAATTCATTATATTTTTCACATTATTTTTTATTTCTCTTATCTCTTCATTATTATGATCTATCTTTTTTGTTATATTATATAGTTTTTCTTCTAAAGATTGATTTAAAAATTCTAATCTATTTTTTTATTTCCAGGTTTTTCTGAGATTATTTTTTCTTTTACATCCTTGGGACCATTTCTAGAATTTCTTCTAGATTATATATTTATTCTAGAATGTCTTCTAGAATTTCTTTTATATATTCCCATTAAATCATGTATATTAGGATTTATATATGTTCCTAATTATATACATATTATTCCAATTCATTAAATTCCATGTATTATTTCCATTTCCTCCTATCATAAAGGGTGTAAACATACAAGTTTTTTCTTGATTTCCTATATAGGGATAATAAGAACTATCAGGTAAATGACTACATCCAATTTCATATATTCGAGGTTCTAATTTCCTTATAGTGTTCATTATATTTTTCAAGCACAATTATAAGCAAGCTACAATATAACTTTAATCACAATATATAAATATCTTTTGATTATCACAACTAATAAACAAGATAATTCTTAGCTAGTAAGAATAAACAGTAAGTGATCATTAGGGATCTAGAGTTCCATTTTATTTTTAGAAACTTGGGCTCTGATACCATGAGTGGTGCAAATCTGGGCATCATGTGAGATTTTTAGGATGCGGAATTAAATAAATTAAATAAATCAAATAAAAGACACGGATATACTTACAAATTTTGTCAATATATGAAAAATAGAATGAACTTTGACCAATAATAATCCGGGTTATGGAAGGAACCATGTCCTCTTTCATACATGGACCCCATTTACAGAGAATCCCCCATTTGGATCTCAACCTTCCTCCTTCAGATTATCTCAACACAGCCTTCCTTCGTTTAGAGGCGTAATCGTTCTATTATGAACCATATCCATGAATCTTAAATAAAACTTCCCCCTAGATCCCCAAAAGAAGTTTAGCCATTAGTCTTTGATTAAACATAATATTGTAAGTTATCACTGAAGAGTGTGTGTCAGAAATAGACAAGAGAGAATTTGCAAAAGTGTTTTGCATTCAATAATAATCCGGGTTATGGAAGGAACCATGTCCTCTTTCATACATAGACCCTATTTACAGAGAATCCCCCATTTGGATCTCAACCTTCCTCCTTCAGATTATCTCAACACAGCCTTCCTTCGTTTCTTACAAGAGGCGTAATCGTTCTATTATGAACCATATCCATGAATCTTAAATAAAACTTCCCCCTAGATCCCCAAAAGAAGTTTAGCCAATAGTCTTTCAGAGAATCCCCCATTTGGATCTCAACCTTCCTCCTTCAGATTATCTCAACACAGCCTTCCTTCGTTTCCTACAGGAGGCGTAATCGTTCTATTATGAACCATATCCATGAATCTTAAATAAAACTTCCCCTAGATCCCCAAAAGAAGTTTAGCCAATAGTCTTTGATTAAAGATAATGTTGCAAGTTATCACTGAAGAGTGTGTGTCAGAAATAGACAAGAGAGAATTTGCAAAAGTGTTTTGCATTCAAGATTGAAGTGTGTCCAACTAAGGGATTTACAAGAGGTTTATATAGAGTCGAGAAACTTAACTCTGATTACATGACTTGCGTTAAACTAACTCTAGTAACCTTAACTGAGGTTACTTTTTACATGATTTGAAACTTACATCAACTTTTACATGACACTCTATCTTACAGATAAGATTCCATTGCTTTTTGACTCAGCTTCATCATCTTTGTCGGGCATCATCTTCAGCTTTTCTTCTTTTGTCTTCTTCTGCCGACAATAGGCTTGGATCCAGTGTAATAGATGGACTTCTATCACTTCCTCTAATCTCATGGCAAAATTTACAATCATGGTTAGGGTAATCCCCTATTATTTGGCATATTTTTCTCTACGTTTCTTCAGTATTAACCTTAACTGAGGTTACTTTTTACATGATTTGAAACTTACATAAACTTTACATGACACTCTATCTTACAGATAAGATTCCATTGCTTTTTGACTCAGCTTCATCATCTTTGTCGGGCATCTTCAGCTTTTCTTCTTTTGTCTTCTTCTGCCGACAATCATAGAGTAGGCTTGGATCCAGTGTAATAGATGGACTTCTATCGCTTCCTCTAATCTCATGGCAAAATTTACAATCATGGTTAGAGTAATCCCCTATTATTTGGCATATTTTTCTCTACGTTTCTTCAGTATTATCCATCTTATTCTTCTTAATCTTCTCATACCAGAGATTAAACTGTTTATCATTGTGAAGTTGTTTTCCAATTTCCACTGATGAATATACTCACTTGGAAAATAACTTCACAATGATAAACAGTTTAATCTCTGATATGAGAAGATTAAGAAGAATAAGATGGATAATACTGAAGAAACGCAGAGAAAAATATGCCAAATAATAGGGGATTATCCTAACCATGATTGTAAATTTTGTCATGAGATTAGAGGAAGTGATAGAAGTCCATCTATTACGTTGGATCCAAGCTTACTCTAGGATTGTCGGTAGAAGCTATAATTGTCAGCAGAAGCAAACAAAAGAAGAAAAGCTGAAGATGCCCGACAAAGATGATGAAGTTGAGTCAGAAAGCAATGGAATCTTATCTGTAAGATAGTGTCATGTAAACGTTGATGTAAGTTTCAAATCATGTAAAAAGTAACCTCAGTTAAGGTTACTAGAAGGTTACTACAGTTAGTTTAACGCAAGTCATGTAATCAGAGTTAAGTTTCTCGACTCTATATAAACCTCTTGTAAGTCCCTTAGTCGGACACACACTTCAATCTTGAATGCAAAACACTTTTGCAAATTCTCTCTTGTCTATTTCTGAGCTTTGCGACCAGTTCTCTTCAGTGATAACTTGCAACATTATCTTTAATCAAAAACTATTGAAGAACAGTAAGGTATGATCGGCTAAACTAAACTTCTTTTAGGGATCTAGGGGGAAGTTTTATGTAAGATTCATGGATATGTGATATGCTACTGGGCAGAATGTGAAAAAAAAAGTGTCTAGAGGAGATATGTGATAATAGAATGATTACGCCTCTGTAAATGGTCCATGTATGAAAGAGGACATGGTTCCTTATTCCTTCCATAATCCGAATTATTATTGGTCAAAGTTCATTCTATTTTTCATATATTGACTCTTAGTAAATATTTTCAAAATTTTGATTTTGTAAGTATGTCTGTGTCTTTTATTTGATTTATTTAATTCCGCATCCTAAAAATCTCACATGATGCCCAGGTCTGCACTACTCATGGTATATATATATTAAACTTGGGGGAATGACCTGAAAGGATCTAATAGAAAGGGAGGAGAAAGAACGCCTGAGAAGTAAGGATCGACACTGAGTCGTTAGTTCATGAGATGCTGCAGATGCAAGTGCAGAAAGTTTAAAAGAGATGAAGGTAGAAAAACTGATATATTATTGAAATATGAAAATTACAAAACAAAGAACAAGGACAAAACATAGGAACAGAAATTTAAAAACTGAAAGCAAAATAAAACATACAAGGCTTATTATCCTAGAGGAGGAAGGGAGAGAGAATTGAGACCGAAAGTTCTAAGTTTCGAGGTGAGGAACAACTGAAATGAATTGTCATTTTATAAGTGTTCGGATTAGTTCCTATTCATGGTAATTTATTTTCTCTCTTTGGGTAAAATCACTTTAACTCGGAGTAAGAAACATTTTATTCAGGTAAAAGTTTAGGAATCTTTGCAGGAAGTAAAGATTCCTAGATTCCTAAACTTTACGTCTAATCTCTACTAAAAGCAGAATCAGTAAGTCTTGAACTCTTGTACCGATGAATTTTCTTCAGAATCAATATTCGCCGAGGCTAATGATATTACGTCATCCGAATCATGGCCAAAGTATTGGGCCGGATCTTCAGCTTCTAACCCATCTGAGGATTGGGCCGATTTGCTATCTTGAGGCTCATCTGATTGGGTTTGAAGTTGATTGGTTAGGTTTTCTTTGTCAGTTGCCGAAACCAACAAGCTTGAATTTTTGCCTTTTGGTTGAGGAATACACTAGATTTGTGATCGATCTCCTGCCATTAGAAATTTAGGATTTTGCCTAAACCATTTTTTGAGATTCGTTTAAGCCACATTCTTGATATTTGTAAATTTGGTCCACCCAACTAAAGAGGTTCTTTGTAACATGGGAAATAACATTGGGCCGATTTGCTATCTTGAGGCTCATCTGATTGGGTTTGAAGTTGATTGGTTAGGTTTTCTTTGTCAATTGCAGAAACCAACAAGCTTGAATTTTTGCCTTTTGGTTGAGGAATACACTAGATTTGTGATCGATCTCCTGCCATTAGAAATTTAGGATTTTGCCTAAACCATTTTTTGAGATTACACTAGATTTGTGATCGATCTCCTGCCATTAGAAATTTAGGATTTTGCCTAAACCATTTTTTGAGATTCGTTTAAGCCACATTCTTTGAGATTACACTAGATTTGTGATCGATCTCCTGCCATTAGAAATTTAGGATTTTGCCTAAACCATTTTTTGAGATTCGTTTAAGCCACATTCTTGATATTTGTAAATTTAGTCCACCCAACTAAAGAAGTTCTTTGTAACATGGGAAATAATTTTTGATATTTAGAAGCTCCATATTTGAAGCCCCATTTGAACCCAGGCTAAACCAAATTTTGAGAAATAATAAAGATCTGCTAGGAAAGGATCTTCACTAAGATTAACACGACTCTTGAAATAGTCAAATCATATTTTCGCTGCGGTAGGTAAAATTTCTTGGATAGGACCATCCCACCATTGATTAAACCATAATAGAAATTGGTATTTTGTGTCATGTGTAAACATGAATAGCCAAGTGTGGCTAAACTTTGGATTTTGATATCAGAAAGTACAATACTCCCAGTAATTGAAACCAACTGGATCCACGTTTTCAATGGAAAAACGTTTTCTTTTGTTTAAATCTTGTCCCCATAAGGTACAATACCATGCATCCAGGTACAAAAATGTTTTTCCATTGAAAACGTGGATTCAGTTGGTTTCAATTATTGGGACTATCTGGATGCATGGCATTTTACCTTCTGGTACCAAAATCCAAAGTTTAGCAACAAAATACCAATTTCCATTGTGGTTTAATCAATAGTGGGATTATTTTGATCCTATCCAAGAAATTTTACCTACCGCAACGAAAATGGGATTTAACTATTTCAAGATTTGGTTTAGTCTGAATATTCAAATGGGGCTTGCTTCAAATATGGAGCTTCTCAATATCAAAAATTATTTCCTATGTTACAGAGAACCCCCTCAGTCAAATGGTGGGCCAAATTTCCAAATATAAAAAATGTGTCTGAAACGAATCTCAAAAAATGGTTCAGGCAAAATCCCAAATTCCTAATGGCAGGAGATCACGAATCAAGTGTATTCCTCAACCAGAAGGCAAAAATTCAAGCTTGTTTGGTTTCGGCAACTGATAAAGAAAACCTAACTAAGCAACTTCAAGAAATTCTTGGGCTTCTCTAAACCCAATTGAATGAGCCTCAAGATAGCAAATTGGCCTAATCCTCAAATGGGTCAGAAGCTGAATATTCGGCCCAATACTTTGGCCATGATTCGGATGACGAAATCATTAGCCTCAGCGAAGATTGATTCAGAAGAAAATTCGTTGGCACAAGAGTCCAAGACTTACTGACGCAAATTTACTGCTTTTAATAGAGATTAGACGTAAAGTTTAGGAATCTTAACTTTCTATAGACAAGATGATGTAATTTCTTTTACTTTATGCAAAAGCAAAAGCAAAAGCACTTTTACCCAAGTAAAATGTTTCTTACTCCGAGTTAAAGTGATTTTACCCAAAGAGGGAAAATAAATTATCATGAATAGGAACTGATTCGAACGCCTGTAAAATGACAATTCATTGTAGTTGTTACTCACCTCGAGACTTAAAGCTTTCAGTCTCAATTCTCTCTCCCCTCCTCCTCTAGGCTGATAAGCCTTATATGTTTTCTTTTGCTTTCAGTTTTTAAATTTTTGTTCCTATGTTTTTATCTTTGTTCTTTGTTTTGTAATTTTCATATTTCAATAATATATCAATTTTTCTACCTTCATCTCTTTTAAACTTTCTGAACTTGAATCTACATCTCATGAACTGACAACTCCATGTCGGTTCTTACTTCTTAGGCGTTCTTTCTCCTCCCTTTCTATTAGATCCTCTCGACTTTCTCTTCTAGTTAAAGCACTATCACTCGTAGCATTTGTGCGACTGGAATTCCTTCTTTCACTAAGATTTCTGCCTTTACCACAAATGTAACTAGAAATGTAACTGTCATTGTATTTATCACTATCACCTAAAATGTAACCATCAATACAGATTTTAGAACGAAGATAACTGTCAATGCAATTATGAATGTGATTATTCCAACTATATTTATCATAGTCGGGATCGTCACTCTTAGATACATTCTTATAACTATAAAAAAAACATTCTAGTTCACTTAGAAAAGAATGATCATTATCAATCTCAAAAATTTGATTTTTAATATCAAAATATATGGAATAACTGTCCCTATTACTATCCCTAACTAAAAAAGTGTCATCAGATATGAAATTCCGAATGTTCTCAACGCCGACTAAATAATCAACATTACTGTAACTAGAATTGTCACTATCACTCCACCTCTGAATGTTTTTATCCATATCAGTTAGAATTGGGTCTTCACTTACACCGGTATTTTCAATAGGACCAAAACTATCCATTGATTTACTTAGCCCACACCTGTATTCTAACTCCCTATTAAACAACATCGAATTGAACCACCATTTTTCCATAGAGCTTTCTTGCCTCTATTTACATGAAAATACACTAGATGAATAGTTATTCGATGAAAGATATCTTTTGAATATTTCATTTCCTATCACAACAAGCATATAAATCCAATCACTAGGATTATTAACTAATAATAATAACGAGTGAGTGGATATTAAAAAAAACAATTCTTTTTCTTGAGAATCCAGAGTATCGTTTCACTATATATGATATGTCACTATATGTGCTGGTTTTCTATTTCAATTCTATTTCAATTCTATAATAATAGAATTGAAATAGAATTGAAAAAATCTTAAAATTCAATAAAAAAAAAGAAAATACAAATAAACATAAACAATTTATTTAATTTTTTTAGTAGTTTACCCCCTGTTGTGTCAAATTCACATCAAAAAAGAAATAGTTGTTCTCTCCTATGAATCTGAATAACTTTTTTCGTAATATAATATATATGTGTATTATATATATATATAAGTATAAGTATATATATATTACACAAATAAATCATTTAACCCAAATTTAATCGATTAAAAAATCCAAAATAGAATTATTTGTAAGCTGATTATATAGAAAATTCATTATCAAATCTTATACCAACTAAATAACAACAGTAAATCAATTAAAATTAACTATTAATTACCCTCTACATTCCTATAGTCATAGGATGACAAAACTCAAAACTTGCCTAAAATCCTAATCCTAAAATATCCTCTAACTAGCATGAAATCACTATCATAAGAAGAGAAAATTATTCAAAAACATTTTTAAAAAAAGAAGTTTCATAAGAACAGCTAGAGGCACCGTCATAAGAACAGATAAAATGCATTGCGCGCGCAGTGAAGCGATTGGAGCGGGTATATATAATACTCCTTCCCTCATGAGAACAGCTAGAGGCACCGTCATTATTTAATTTTTTTTTAAATGTAACATTATATTTTTGGTAATCATTATTCTTTTTTTCTTTTTCACCTAAAGTTTGGTTTATTTTTTTAATATATTTATTTGTTATTATTATTTTTATTACATTTTAATCAGATCCCCTTTTCTTCGATTCCAAAAATTATCTACTAAATTTATTTTTTTATAAATAATTATTTATTAATTATAATTATATCCTAAAAATAAAAATAAGGTTGTTGCAATTAGTTCGGCCGACAGTGGTGCTCCAATAAGAACATCTTTTCTTTTCTTAAAAAAAAAACTAAGAGGCAAAATAGTAAAATCTTCAATATTTTAAAATTTCAATTTGATATCTGTCACCTTATATCATTTCTAGGGGTGAGCATGGTGCCCAGGAGCCCAGTATGCCCACTCGAGCTTGGTCAAAAATTGCCCTGCCCAGCCCAAAAAAAGTGACCCGATAAAAATTTGGGCATCTTTGGGCAAGGCGAACTATCAGGCAGGGCCGGGCATCGGGCAGGGGATACTGCCCTGCCCATTTGCCCTGCCCTGAAAATTATTTATAATTTATTTAAAATATATAGGGAAAATTCCAAAAAACTACATTGGAAATAGCAAAAGGACAATTCAGTACATTGAAATTGCAAAATGACAGATCAGGCTGTGTCAGACGAAAAGAGGAATCTGGCATTTTGAAATTTCGGCCAAATTACGAAAATGCCCTTCAGCCCTCAGTCGGAATAACAACATAGGAGTTGTTAATGGCGAATCCGGAGATGTTAATGGCGAGATCGATGGTGTTATTGGCCCTGAAATTTGTTAAGTGCGAAAAAAGAAAATGGAGTTGTTAATATCGAATCCGGAGTTGTTAATGGCGAGATCGGTGGTGTTATTCGCCCTGAAACTTGTGAATTGTAAAAGAAGAATTGAAGTTGTTAATAACGAATCCGGAGGTGTTAATTCCGAGGATCATGTTGTTATTCCGACTGAGGGCTGAAGGGCATTTTCGTAATTTGGCCGAAATTTCAAAATGCCAGATTCCTCTTTTCGTCTGACACAGCCTGATCTGTCATTTTGCAATTTCAATGTACTGAATTGTCCTTTTGCTATTTCCAATGTAGTTTTTTGGAATTTTCCCAAATATATATTATTTTATATAATATTATATATTATTTTATATTATTTCATGTTTATGAAATATTTTATATTATTATTTAATATGCATCCACCACAGTTTACATATAACTCATTACTTTTTTTATAGACGTGGTTTGTTGATCTGGATAGATGATATAAATCATTAAAAAGTTGAGATCTAAGACAAAAAATTTAGTTTCTTTGAAGTCTCTATTGCAATTGCACCTATTCATATCATCAATCAATATTCATATACAAACACATATTACTTCATAATTTGTCATGTAATTAGTAAGACGTGTTAGTTATAGAATTATTTTGGGATATCTCAATGTGTGAAATTATGGAATGTATTTGAAGTTTTTAATAGTATTTATTAAGTGTAATTGGAGGTTTTGTACAGTGGTATTGGTTAGGAAGTTACCACTTGGGTAGGGGAGCCCGCCCTACCCAACCCACCCTTACCCTGCCCGAAATAGTTAGGGCTTCTATCAGGCAGGGTTGGGCATCGGGCTGCAAAATGTAGCCCGTTCATCTTTTGGGCTGGGCATTGGGCAAAGGTCTCGCCCTGCCCAGCCCTACCCTACCCATACCTATTTCCATATATTACCAGATTTTTTGAGGTTTTATAAATTTAAATGGTATTTATTTAAAATTTTTCCTTATTTAAGAGCATGATTGCAAAAGAAAATATAATTTTATACTAATTATTTAAAAGCATGGTTGCAAAGGAAAACATAAAGCAGAAGAAAGAAGAAAAGGGGTGAAAGGTGTACCTTGGTATGAGCCTTTGGAAGCACAGAAATCTCCGAGAAATCAAAGAGAGGTTCTGAATTACTGGAACTTTGCTCCAACAGGCCGGCCTCTACCAGATAATCGATCACTTAACCCTCATTCCCTCAAACCTAAACCTTGAAGTCAAAGTAGAATCACAACTAGCCACAGTCACAGATTCACCGTCGCGGTGTTCACTCCCTCAACCTCATCCACCGTTGAAGTCGCCTCGGCCGTGCTCACTCCCTCGGCCTCATCGGCCGTCGAAGTTGAAAGCAGAACCACAGCCGCTGTTGCCATGCTCAACCCTCAACCTCATCCGCCGTCAAAATCGAAGCGGAACTACAGGCCCAAGCACAGAGAGCCTAACCTACACATTTCCAAGGTGTGAATCAATCGATCTCCTCGTGCTTGTCAAACCCTAAGAAGAAGGATCTCAGCAAGGAAAAGCTACCCAGAAACGTCCCTTATCAGTCTTCAGGGCTGTTCTTTGCACACAACGCTGAATTCGGCACTGGATCGCACACAATGCTGACCAATAAATTTAGTATTTGCCTGTTGGAGCCTTTGGAAGCAGCAAACGTAAGGACCATATGAGACTGGCCTAAACGGTGAGGAGAGATATGGTTTTTAAGATGAAAATTGCAATTCAAAATTCCAATTCTCTCTCAATTAGAGCCGTTGGAGATAAAAAAAAAATGTGGAAATTTGACTCATAATCACCCTCGGAAAGATGGCTTTCAATTAGAGCCGTTGGAGATAAGAATGTGGAAACTTGGCCCATAACCTTCCACGAAAGATGGCTAAAAAGGAAATTAATTTTGAAAGCAATTCAAAATTCCAATTCGCTCTCAATTAGAACCGTTGGAGATAAAAATGTGTAAATTTGGCCCATAATCTTCCACGAAAGATGGCTAAAAAGGAAATTAATTTTTAAAGCAATTCAAAATTCCAATTCTCTCTCAATTAGAGCCGTTGGAGATTAAAAAAAAAAAAGTGGAATTTGCCTCAAAATCAGCCCCGGGAAGATGGCTAATAAGGAAATTAATTTTGAAAATAAATTATAACAATTGGAGGCTTGTGTTTTAAAAGAAGCCGCTGGAGGCTGATCGGATATCACAGTCACAGTTATACATTATACGTGTTTTTAATGAGCTAGTTTACACAAATATACTTAAAATGAAATAAAAAATCCAGATAATAAAATTTAGACTAAAATATACTTTTAGTCCTTTAAATTTACATGAAGTTTTAGTTTAGTCCTTTAAACTTAACGCCGTTAGTTTTATATAATGGAAAATGTTGATTCAACAATTTAATTAGTGATTGTGCAATTAAACGTTGACAAAGCATGCTTATATTTTAATATAATATTTTTATATTTTAAAGTGTGTAAATTTAAAAAATATTTAAAATAAAAAACTCAATAATCACTCTACGGTTTTAAAAACCCTATAATCATCATGAGATCATGGCTGCTCATTTCGAGGAATCCATGAAGTATGTACAACGGAGTGTGGTTATTCCAATATTCTCAATTATCATGCATTTGCTCAAATATTGCAGCAATATAGAGGATTTGCATTCGATATTAGGTTTCCGAATAGTACCACTGGTGCGGTTATTCATATAATTGGCAGTGTCATGTACCTTGTTATGAGGCGGATTCAAATCCATGTATGGTAGTTTACCATTGGATTATTTTTGTGTTGTTATTCCTCGCAGGGAACATAGTAGAGATATGTGTGCGACTGTAAAGATGATTAGTTAGGGATGAGTTAGACCTAAAACCATAGGACGATTATAGATTTTTTATTTTAAACCTTTCTAAAATTTACGCGATTTAAAATATAAAAATATTATATATTTTTATTTATATTAAAATTTAAGCATGCTTTGTTAGTACTTAATTTCACAGTCATTTAACTAAATTGCTGAGTCAGCATTTTCCATTACACAAAACTAACGGTGTTAAGTTTAAAGGACTAAAAGTGTACTTTACAAACCTAGAGGATTAAAATGAAATATCATGTGAACATAAAGGACCAAAAGTATATTTAAGCCTAAAATTTAATCTATTTCACCCCACCGATCTTCATTATTAATTTAACAGACTATTTTTCATAAAATACAAAATACTCCAACAAATAAATAAATATAATCTGATTAAACTCAGTTGCTTCATCTCTATTCACTAAAAAGTCTAAGCAAAGAGGATAAAAATATGTTTCATCAATAATCATTACATAAACAATACAATCGTTGAATGATATAGCAGTTCATGGCCTGGGGAATATCTCCACTAACTTGTCACCTTCCTCCTCAATTATTATTTTCACTCTTATATCAAGATTTAATTGTTGAAATTTAACATCCTATAAAAATATTACAATGATATTAAGTATGACATATTAATTAAATAAATGAACTTAAACTATTAAAATTTCATCTAAATATTTAGTAAAAAAATTGATCGGAATTGTTTACAACAGTATATTATTTTATTCATGATGAAATTTTCCATTGCAACATTCTGCATTCTGAACAACAGAGGCTAGGCTCCTCCTACTGTTGGCCTACATTCCTTCAAACCTAACTAACCAGTTACTAATAATACTAGATACTAGTGGATTAATTAAAAAAACAATTGAGGCGTGAAGAATGTTAATTTTTTATTTAGATGCAAGCTAAGATTTTCATAAAATACGGGCGTGTGAAATTGCTATGCTTACAAGTTCGTATAAAACGTAAATCTAAAATAAATTATAAATTCAACTCCCATCACATTTGTTTCACACTATGGTAAGGTCCTTGCACCCAATATTATTCATAAAGAATTTTTTTGTAATCTTACGTCTTAATTCTTAAAGCAGCAGATTTTTCACATAACCATTTCGTAGTGAATTTTTTGATACATACAGTATCACCCATTCGCACCGTGCATAGCATACGGGGCCTGTACTAGTTACCTAAAAAATTCTGAAGCCTATATTGGGTCCCTACCATATTTACTGTGAAAAAAATGAAAGTTTTAACAAGGTGCGTGAGATGAAAGTTTTAAAAAACACATTTTAGACGATATTAAATTCACCCTACAGACGAGAAACAAAAAAAGAAAATTTGTTTAATGAAATCATCAATCGCAATTAAGAAGTTTCTACAAACAAATTAAATGAGAACGATGAAAAACAAATAATTTAAATTTCACTCAAAAAATTATTAGTTTTACCAAATCCTCCGAACTTGGCATTTCCGACCAAGACAACACTTCAGCAAAAAGCCATTGGCTTCATATGTGATCATCAAAGGAAAATGAAAATTAACCAATACAACAATGGCTTTGACCTGCAAGGCATCTGTGACTTCAAATCTTGAACAAACAAATGGCATGCAACCAATACATTATATATCTTGTTAAACACGAGAATTTAACTACTATATACAATAGAAATACTCTCAATTTCCTGCGATCATACTTTCACTACTTTTTTTTCTCCCTCTCCTTTTGTTTCCCCCCTTCTCTATAGTTTCTAATTAGTACGATTTGTAGTATTAAGAATATCTGCCTGAGAGAGCAACTCATGAAGAACAAGAGAGCATACATACACCTGGTCGATACGCCCAAGCTGGAGGCAAGCGGGCATATTTTTCCATTCCTGGCTGCTCATCAAATGGACGCTCCATCAGTTTAAGCAATCTACGGACTTCTCCAAAATCACCCATTTCTGCGGCATCAATTGCAGTCTGGCAGAGATAGTTCCTGAGAACATATTTGGGATTCACAGAATCCATTGAGATCTTCCTCTGCTCATCTGAAATTCCACTGGTAGAAAGCTGTATAGCCCCAAAAATAATGAGTAGATATACCTTTCTAATCAATTCAACAATTCGAAAAACTCACAAGAAATAAAAAGATTACAAAAGTGTTTCCGCATAGGAAGTTCAAAATCAACCAATTTATGAACTGGCAAAGCTAATTAGCCACTAAATAAGTGTTCTCAGACACCTTGTTACCAAGGACCATAGTACAAGAAACTCCATATTTGAAACAACACTTGATGCAGAACTTCTAAAAAGTGATCGTTTTAATAAAATCTCACCTAAACCATGTACCAATTTAGCAAAACTAAAAACCAACTGTACCTCATGAATGTAAGCTTTCACCCAATCAGTCCAGGCCTCTTTACGCTCCTGACCAATATCTAGCAGAGCTGACTTCAGTGGGACCAGTAACTGGTCATCTGGAATGCTTGTATCTGCTTTTAGATTGGAAAGCAGCCTAAAGAAGTTCGTGTAATCAACTTTATCAACAGCCATATGACTAAGAAGTTTACTTATCAGCTGCTTATTATACTTGGGCAGGCCGAGTTTTTTGGTCATTATCACTTGATAGTCATCCATAAATTTGGTCCCGTATCTAAGAAAACATAGAATAAACATAAAAAAAAGGAAGTAAAACTCATAAGAAGGAGATAATAAGTTTAACAGCCATTTAGACCAGTCTCAACTTAAGGAGAACATGGTTTCAAGATTGCACCCACCTTTCCATGGCATAGTTCGCCTCCTTCTCATTTATTAACTTAGCAGCAGATAAAGTTGTCGTGAACTGCGCAATATTCCACAAACCAATATCTGGCTGGTTTGCAAAACAGTATCTTCTACCAGGAAGATCGGTGGTATTTGGGGTAAATCTAGGATCAAAAGCATCCAAAAACCCAAATGGACCATAATCAATCGTGAGACCCAAAATGCTCATATTATCAGTGTTCAGCACCCCATGAGTGAAACCAACCCCTTGCCAGCTTGCAATCAAAGAAGCAGTACGCTCAGCAACCTCCACAGCCCAAGCTGATATATAAGTTCCATCCAAACAAATTTAACAAGCATTTATTTGAAAGACAAAAAAACTCCCATAAAAATAATAAGTAGAACAGTCACAATGTAGTCTGATATCCAAGGATTGTGCATGCCTTTTCTTTTAACTCAAATATTACATAATAATATGACTATTATTTTCAAGGGGCAATGTAACGGAAGTTGAAGAAAATGAATTGAGCTCTGAAACAGACGATGCAGACCCATTACAATTTCTTGCTGAGCAAATTTGCATGGTCTTAACTCTAATTACAGAATCTTTCTATGATCAGATATTGAACACACACACACACAGAGGCACAAACTCAATCATAAAATCTCAACATAGTTACTGAGGATTGGCACATGATCAGACAAGCTGATCTTTCAGACGCACTTTGAAAAACCTAATAGTAAGTAAACAGAACAGTAGACCTAATCCACTTTTAAGATGGTCACTATATAAAGAAAAACCAACAAGTTTAGTTAAATACCAGCATACTTGTTTGAAGTAAGATCCACAACAGAATCCTCTTCACCACCGGTGCTAAAAGACAAACTTTCACTCTTACTCATGTTCTCAATATGAGGAAAGTGATGTCTAATGGCATAGTCAGACAAAGCAAGAACAAGATCCGTGTCCTCTTCACCTCTGGAGGCATGTATTTGGTATGAACCAAAACGCAAAAAAGATTGTGCAACTCTACAAACAATTGCACCAGGTTCTTCCTTAGGATTGCCACTGCAAGAGAGAAATTTATACAACATTCATTTAATAAATTTTAGCACGAGCAGAGCAAAAATTCTAGAACCAAGACTGCAGTCCCAATCCAAATCCATTATTTCATCATTAACACGACTTTAAATTAAAACATGAAATTCTCCTATTACATAGGAATAAGATTGATGTAGAATGGGGGAAGTAAAAAAGGGGAGGGGAAGGAGAAAGGATGGAGGGATAGCAAGATAGGAGGAGAGGGCCGACATCAAATATTTATTCTCCACAGTCAACAATAATTCATCAAAAGCTCTTACAATGAAAGTAACTTGGGGCAATTTACAAAGCCAAGACTGCAGTCCCAATCCAAATCCATTATTTCATCATTAACACGACTTTAAATTAAAACATGAAATTCTCCTATTACATAGGAATAAGATTGATGTAGAATGGGGGAAGTAAAAAAGGGGAGGGGAAGGAGAAAAGATGGAGGGATAGCAAGATAGGAGGAACATCAAATATTTATTCTCCACAGTCAACAATAATTCATCAAAAGCTCTTACAATGAAAGTAACTTGGGGCAATTTATAAAGCCCTAAATGCAACAATAACTTAACCTGACTTAAAATAAAAGTAAAAGAAAATCTAACTTAAACTTCAAATAAAAGAAAGGATAAATAAAGCCGAAGAAAGCCAAATAGGAAACAAAATAATGTCAAAAAAATAAATTAAAAAACAAATAAATAACTCATAATATTTTATCAAGGACATTCAAATTTAAGGTTTTTCTTCATTCAAGTCATTAATATTTGCAACTATAAATTTTGCATGAAAATAGTGGGGTCATCATTCAATCTTCCTTAGAGGCGGGAGTTTTTTCTTAAAAAAATGCAACAGGTTTTACAAATATGATATGCAGATAAGCAACAGTCTACGTTATTTTAATTTAGATTAACATACTCATAGAACATGTCTCTCGTGACAAACTTTCCTGTGGTCACAAGACAAAGGGCACGAGTTGTTGGAATCCCCAAATGGTGCATTGCTTCACTGCAAAGGAATTCCCTGATGCTACTACGTAATACTGCAAGACCGTCTGCAAACCGACTGTAAGGAGTTTTCCCAGCTCCTTTGAGTTGCAGCTCCCATCTTTCAGACTTTGAATTCAGGACCTCTCCAAGTGTAATTGCCCTGCCATCACCCAGTTGCCCAGCCCACATACCAAATTGATGTCCCCCATAACACTGAGCATAAGGCAACCTGTGCAACAGAATACCATTAATGGGCTATATGAGGCATTACTAAATAACATGATGTCTGAAGACATGAAGAAACTTACGCTCCCACCAAAGATGATGCACCAGAGAACAGAAGTGAGAAATCTGGTCTTTCAAACCTGAAACTCAGGCACAATGATGGTTAGTACCTGAAAAGGAAATCCTAAGGCATGGGAACATAATCTTGAGTGAGAGATAGAAGTGGTGGACAGAAAATACAGACAAGAGACAGCCAGAATATTGAAAATATGACATAGCTGCAACATATAATCTAAATTTGCCAAATAGGAATCCCTCTTCTAGATACTTTGATATAGAAACTTAGTATTGCTTCAATATATCAATATTAAAGTACTTCAGTAAACCCAGAAGCAGGGCAGCAAACCTAACTCACTCACTCTCTGTGGTCCAAATCAAGGAGATCAGCAACTGATTCCGACCAAGATACAAGTTGGGGGTTATCTACTTCAGCTGACGGTGATACTTTGGTATAACAAGCATGCAGCACCTGAAATGAAAAGGGCAGAAGAAATATATGAAAGAAAGGGCAAAATAATTTAGTTTCCTATGCTAAATACCACCTTAGAATCTGTCTTTGACACTGCACAAGCAACTTAGTGAGAGAGAACAATATCTTTGTTCCTAACTTGTACACCTTCACTGATTCCATTGTTGTCCGACACAAGCCTAATCCCAACACAATATTAATTCCAACCTATCTTCTTCAGTTCGATTTGTACTGCTCTGCATTTTTTGTTTAGCTCCATTTTATAAACGCTTAGTTACTGCTTTAGTATCGAAGAGGCCATCTCATCAAACCTTATGGCTTATGTAATTACTCTTAATCTGTATAATAAAGTTCATCATCACATCAATCTAAAAGACGCGAAGGTATGAGCTCAACTATTCTATTCCAGACCTCCAATCTATTCAGTAATCATAGCCATAAAATATAGAATACGTTTTCACACTTTCTTAAGAACACCTATCGACAAATTCAATCAATATAACAAGGAAGGGTGGGGAAGGGAAAAAAAACAAAAGAAAAATTAAAAGCGGCCAACCTCTCTCGGAAACAAATCAGTTCTAGGATCACCAGGCAATTCTCTAACGAAGGAATGATCCCAATTCAGATCTTCGAGCTTCGACCGAGGTTTTTCACTATGATTAAGATCAGCATCTGCGCTAGAATGGCTTTCGAGGCTCTGATTCTTCAAATCCTGGGTCAGAGAATGAACGGAAGCTGTAAGGTCCTGCGCCGGTGAATCCATGGGAACGCGGCCGGAAGCGCGGCGGTAAGCACGAGAGAGGCGGAGAGGAGCCGCTTGGAAATGGAAGAAAGCAGAAGGGTAGAAATGGAAATTGGGGGAGCGAAGAAGGGAGCAGAAGGAGAGGGAAGAGAGTGATGCGGGGCTGATGAGAGAGAAATGAGAAAGCATTGTTGTGTTTTTGTTGACTATGGCAGTTGTGGTCTGGCTATGCAATCTGCAACTGCAAAAATTTGCCAAGTTTTTTTAAATAAAACTAAAAAATTAAGCGGCCCTTTTTTAACCATATTCAATTCAATTCAATTTAATTATCATTTTTGAGATTTTAATTTAGTTTAGTCATAAAACCAATTAATATATATTCATAAACTGGTTTAAGGATGAATGATTGGGATTTTGAGAGTTGTTTGATAAGGAAGATGTTACTCTCTACGATCCTAAATATAAAATATAATTGATTTTTTTGGAAAATATTAAAAAAATTAAATAAAAAATTTAATTATATCATATATTATGTATCTTTTAATTATATTAATTTATTAGTCAAATTAATTAATTTTGAGAAAAAAAATAAAAATAAAAATATTTTAAAATAATTTAATTAGTTTTTTTAATCTCTTTAAAAAAATAAATTTTATCTTATATTTAGAATCAGATGGAGAATCATATTTCTCACGTCCACACGAAATTTCATAGTTTTTCTATACAGATCGTATCCTAGTTTTTCTTGTTAAATTATGGGGATTGGTCAACGTGTGGATCAGTCAGTGAGTTTCTTTGACTTTGGTCCCAACAAATCCTGATCATCAACTTCTTTTCTTTGAATATTTATCGTTAGAAGCTTCCCACTTTTAAATTCCACTTCAACCTTCTTCATTTCACTCGTCATTTTGATTTTTTTCTTTTGGATACCTTCACGCCACGTCGCCACCAAAGCATGAATTAGAGAGCAATGATAGGACGAGAGCAGGTTTTACATATAGCTTCGCCTCTCCATTGATAACAAAGCTGCTAATGGGATTGCAGCAAATGCTATGACATGAGGGAGATGATGACATTGATAAATGATACAAATCATTAAATTAATTAATTTTTTTACCATTCCCTCTAGAAAGTAATTCAATCCTTTGTAACTAAAAATCTGTAAAATAGCTAAAAAGGTTGATTCATATTTATAAATTTATGAGTTTAAATCCAACTTATATAATGATTTTGTTAATTATCGATACATAAATATCTCTGTAATTATTTTTTAAATTTAAAGGCATACTCTAATATTGATGTTGATGAAATTTTGGATCTAACTCATCTAAATTTTATGTGTGCGAAAAAATAATCCGTAAAATATCGCAAGGAACATCTTCATTAATCTTTTTTTTTTCTTGCCATCAACATCTTCATTAATCAAACGATCATTTCTAGCGTTTTCCCAGTGACCAAAATGAAACTCGTCGATTTTTTTCTTTTCAACGTTGTCCGACCTACGTTAAAATGATTTGTCCCGACATGTTTGCCGCCGGTGGTAAGTGGCAACACGTGCTGTAAATTGTCCGTTTGCCTCTAAATTATAATAAAATCTTAAATTAGCCCCAACTCTTTCGAGAAATTACACGACTCTGCCCTCAACAGGCTGAAACACATCGATCGCGTTCGCTCGGCCTCTATGCCTCTTCGATTCGACTGTTCCTTCTGTTTTTGGTCTGGATTACGATGTTAATTGTTTTCAATTTCCTGTTCTGAATCTTTAGCATCGGTCAGCAGCTAATTTGTTGGAGCACTTGATTTGATTTGAGCTCTCACTGTTTGTTGTGACGGGGGTTGGAAATTAAGTTGCCGGTTTCAATGGATTACGAGCTCTCTGATAGCAGTGGTGGGTTGTTTCAAAGAGCTGATTTTCTTAACATTATTTTTCTGTAATCCCTTAATTTTCAAAATCTTAACGAGTCTTGGTGATCAAATGAGTTTATACTTCATTATTATGATCTCATCTTATTGCATTATGGTGACAAGTCTCACAACTGAAATTGCACCGGTTCTTAATGACACTGGAGTGCAATTGGAGTTTTACAACTCTTATCTTTGGAATTAATTGTTAGGCTCCCCCCCCCCCAAATGTTTGTTCATATGCTACACCTTTTCTATTGGTTGTATGTTCTTTTGATGTTTTAAGCTATTGCTGCTGCTTCTGTTTTTATCGAAAGTGAAATTTTGATCTCAGAAACGATTACTTTATGGACCTTTTCCAATCAAATGTTCACTCAGAGTAAGGTGGCTGTTTCTTGGATGAATTTAATTCTTCTGGTGGACGAGAATCATTGTCTCCCTGCAGCTGATTAGTTGACATGTTCTATGAGGCTTTTGAATTTTTGAATAATATATTGTTAATTATTCACTCATTAATATGGTTTATAACTCAAGCTATTACGTCTCATAATAAGGTTACTGTTCGATAATACCTGTTTGGTTTCCCAAATTATCAGGGAATGAAATTAATCATTCCTTTTCACCATACCTCATTTTTTAGCTTACTCATTGATTGTGATCATGACTTCAGGCCGATTAGCCAGGTCACTAGTGTGTATAAAGATCATCACTAGATACTACCTCAGTTGCTAATGAAGTTGTGGATAATGTGAGAAGTTAAGGTAATTAGGCCTTGGTGTCTAAGTTGAATTTTGAAAAAAGACTTATGACCAGTCCACTGGAGTATCTTAGATTAGGTTCTTGATAGAAAGAGCTTTGTCTATCTGCTGGCTACTCTTATCTCTTCAATGATGGTGAATGGTAAACCTAGATATGCTTTTGCAGTCAAAGAGCGGTAATAGAAGAGGGCCCTTTGTTCCTTTTCATATTTTTTAGTGGTAGATGTGCTTGGGGAGGAGGGGGCTGATGTCTCTAGTGGCTCTGAGACTGTCTTACAGGATATTTGTGGCGAGTTCAAAGGAGCTTTTGATTTTTAACCTCCAGTTAGTACATGATATCACCCCCTTCATGGAGTGAAAAAGAGATAATTTTTCTGATGTTCCTTTTTTCCTCAAGTCTTACGACTGTTTTCTGGTTACAAGGTTAATTTAGTCCAGAGGCTGATCATTCTTTCTCTTTGCTTGCTTCCTTGACTGGGTGCCAAACATTTCAATGGCCTCTCAATTAATGAACGTGTGCAGAAGTACACTGGATAAAAGATTTAAACTTATCAATGTTTTGTTTCTTGGTTTTTTTTTTTTAATTCCAGACAGGCTTACTGCTTCTTCTAATTTCTTTCCGTTCTTTCTAGTCTTCTGTTTTTTTTTTTTCTTGTTTGACGTTATTATTGGAAGGTGCCAAATGTAAATTTGGCCAGTAAGTTATATTCCCACTGACCTTATACTTGACAACGTTACCCTTTACCCCCTTCTTTTGTCAACGTACCTGGTCATGTTCAAGAAAGAGGCTGCTGGTAAATTGAACGTAGACCTCTAAAATTTATAACCCTGCTTATTTTATAGCTGATCCCAGAAATAAGTTGCCTATGAAAGTAGGGTTTCACTAAAGTGTGAATAATCAACAGTCAACTTTGAAATAGTAATTAGATTATGCTCATTAATGTTATATCTTGCTGATTGATTGTAAAGACGCAATGACTTGAGCAAGAATTTGGCTTAGTTCTATATTCTTAGCTTATCTATATTTCTTTTCATTTTTTTGGGTTTTTCTTTTTCCCCTTTCTGTTCATGCATGTCTTGCCTTTTGGGAAATTGGAAATCCTGAAATTATACACTAAGTTTACTTATTATGGGTCCTCATCCTCTACAGTTTTAATAGTGTTGTTCTGGACACTATAAAGTAAACACAGGTTGCTCTGCTGCCACAAATTTTTCCATGGTAAAACCAAATCTCACGGATTGATATGATTAAACTGAACATATCAGATATGCTTGTGAACCAGAGAAATTGATTTTAATTGTGTTACTAGTCTACTTTATGTCTCTTGTATTCAAAATGATTCTTGAATAATAGTTGCTATGATCTGAAATAATTGCAGGAACAGACAATGATCTTCCTCCTTCACATCAAAGTAGATTTCCACGTCCAGGCCATATGGCTGGAAATGGAAGAACAGCCCTTGTTGGGTCTGGTCCATTTTCCAGGGTACAGAATGACATGGAGACTCAGATACACAACATTGAGCAAGAAGCCTACACATCTGTCCTGCGGGCTTTTAAAGCTCAATCTGATGCAATTTCTTGGGTATTTATTCCGTGATTTGTTAATTAAGCTATATGCAAAATTATGATGGATATGCGCAATAATGTATTTTTTTTCTTTTTTGGTTCCTGTGCACTTCAGGATAAAGAAAGTCTAATTACAGAGCTTAGGAAGGAGCTAAGAGTGTCCGATGAAGAACATAGAGAACTTCTATCTAGAGTCAATGCTGATGACATTATCCTCAGGATAAGGTCATATTACATTTTGATATTTTCTGCTGAGTGTTTCCTTATGCCATTGTACAAAACATGGTTTGTTATTGATCTGGAGTGTAACCAATTTTTGCTGTTAGGGAGTGGAGAAAGGCCATGCGACTCCAACCTGGCACAGGAAATAGTGCTCAACCAGCTCATGACCGTATACCCAGCCCTACCGTTTCAGCATCTCGTAAGAAACAAAAAACATCACAATCCTTGGCTCCCTTATCCTTGGGTGCACCGTCTCCAGCAGGTCATCCATCAATGCAACCGTCATCATCAGCATTGAGGCGTGGACCTCCACCAGGAGCAAAGACCAAAAAGCCAAAATCAGTAAGTGAGACAGTTTTGGAATATTGATAGAAAACAAGATACTGAATTTCTGATATTCACTTGCTTTGTGATTACTGATCCCGGTTTTAAAATAACAAAATTCATTGACTACCACATCTTTAATGAAGTCTGTGCAGTTCCCTTCTGCAGGTCATACTAGAAGGACCCAGGCTAATAATCAGGGTTCTTCAGGTGCCTTTTCAGCAAATGAACCAGCTGAGGCGGCCTCTTATGATCCTTTGATTGGAAAGAACGTTTGGACTAGGTGGCCAGAAGACAATCACTTCTATGAGGCTGTTATAACTGATTATAATTCAGCCGAGGTGAGTGTATTTCTCACTTTAGAAATTTAGTCAAATGAACATCTAGTAACATTAACTTGTGGATATTTGGTAGGGTCGGCATGCTTTGGTTTATGATATGAACACTGCTAATGAAACGTGGGAGTGGGTCAACCTTAAAGAGGTAAAATTCTTGCAACATTCTTTGTCCGTGTAATATCAACATTGAGTCTCATTTTGAATTGGATATGAAGTATCTGAAAAAAAAATTGACAAGGTAAACATTATTTGCATGCCTTGCATCTAGTTTGTTTGGCTCTGTAATTTATGTAATTGGCGGTCAAAGTCTTTTCTTTGGGTGCGCATTAATGGAAAACACCCATCATATGCCACTACATGATGTTCTCTCCTTTCTGGGAATCTTTATTTGATGCAAACAAATGAAACCCAAGCATGTATGGAATAATCCTTTATAAAATGAAAATTGGCCTACATCTTTACTCTTAAATTAGGAATAATATGCTCAAGTTTCTGTTCATATGGTTTTATGCTGCCGTTCCATAACTACAATGTTGCATTATCTCAACATTACCTACCTCTAGCTTCCTCATTCGTTCTCAAGTGTTGTTTGTAAATGCTTCTGTTTCTTGATATTTTTTTCCTTTCAAGTCATGGAACTGTGATGTGAAAGGCCTCTAGCTTGACGATATTGTAACGCATCCAAACTCAGATTCGGTTTTAATGGGAAATGTTGGGAATATGATGAAATGATGTCACTTCTCTCTTCTCATACATCTATCTGTCATTGTGAATTTAATGTTTCTTTATTACAACAAAAGCATCACAAACCAGATTGTTATTGTCATTCACAGTCCTAGTTGGTGAATAGTTGTTTAAAATGTTTTAATTGTGCACTGATTGCAAGAAAATGTGCTACCATTTGAAAATGTCACTAGTACTTGCAAATTTAAAAGACCAATATTCTGGTTTCTCTTAGGAGTTAATTACTTGAGTTCTTTGTTCCATTTGAGCGTCAATGATTCTCTCTTGATTATATTTTATCTTGTGTTTCTCCACGATTTCTTTTCACTTTCCTCTTCATTAATTTTTTCTGAACCAACAGCAAACCTAAGAGTCAATTGAGTCTTTTTGCTAATTATCATTGACTTCATTGATCAAATCCAAGTCAATAACTGCTAATTTCATTTGGCAGATACCGCCAGATGATATTCGATGGGAGGGTGAAGATACTGGAATGCCTCGCAGAGGGGGGCGTCCTGGCTCTGGTCGGGGGACAAAGAAGTCTACATCTCGTGGTGGTGCAGTTACCGGTGCAGGAAGAGGTAGAGGAACGACCAAGGTACAGCCTAAGAAAGATTTCACTTTATCACAAAATGGGGGTAGGAAGAAGCCCACAGGTGATATTGAGATTCTACATACGGATACCCTTGTCAAGGAGGTATGAGCTTAGCCGTTAGAAATTTCTCCAATTCCTACTACTACTATGTCAACATGTTACATGACCTGATAAAATGGAATTGAAGCAGGTTGAAAATGTTTTTGGTGCCAATCAACCCGACCCCACAGAAATGGAGAGAGCAAAGAAAATGCTAAAAGTAAGCATCAACCTTCTTCCTCAAATTCCTGGTGTACTATATTTTAATTTCTTCAAAGCTAAAGTATACGCTTAGTCCGTTTAAATTTACATCAAATATTAGTTTAGTTCATTAAGTTTAAAAAGTATACTTTTATCTTTACCAAAAAAAAAAAAAAAGTATACTTTTAATCCCTTGATGTTAACCTGTTAACTCTCACTAATAGAAAATGCTGACATAACAAATTTAATGGTGATTCAGCAATAAAATGCTGACAAAACATACTAAATTTTAATTCTTTACTAGAATATGTTTATTTAAAAGTTAAAAGAAAGATAAAAACTGAAAATGTGGCATCTCTTCCACCGGTGTCGGCAATGATGTCTTCCTCCCCAGATCAACCGATGCGACCGCAGCTACTCATTTCATCCTTCCAGTTCCATTTCTCTTCACTTATCGCTACTGGTATCTGCTTTTTAATTTTGGCTTTTACTGTGCAACTGCACTTTTTGGCAAAAACCTGAGTGATTGGAGATGTTGGCTTCGATTTTCACAGATTGTTATAACTCCAATCCACGCTTGAACCTCCAACTGCAGCAAACGAGTACAATAAATTAGGCTTTGAACCTGTACTTTCGCTCCTTGGTTATTATATTCCTCAATTAAATTACATGTCCAACTCTATAAGCTCACTGAGATATATTCAGGAGCTTGAACTGCTCCAAGATATATGGGGAAAACTAAGGCCAACATAAAAACCCTACTCGATAACCATTTGTACTCTCAATGTTTAGATCAAAAAAGGTCCGAGAGTCGTGGTTAATAAACCCTAAAATCCAAAGAAGGCTATGTTTAATTTTTATCTTTATTTAAATTTTAAGATATAAAAAATATTATATTAAAGAATTAAAATTTAATATGTTTTGTCAGTATTTTTTATTAGTGAGAGCTAACAGTGTTAAAATCAAGGAACTGAAAGTGTGTTTTTTAAATTTAAAGGATTAAATTTATGCTTGGTGTAAATTTAAAGGACTAAACGTATATTTTAGCGTTTTTTCAATTATAAATTTATAATTGCCTAATTGGTCCATTGGGGCATGTAGGAACATGAACAGGCCCTGGTTGATGCAATAGCCAGGCTTGAAGATGCATCTGACGGTGAAAGTGGTAATACCTAACATAGAACTGTGTTTTGTTTGGAAGTATATAGGATTTCACCACATTCTGTTGTATATCAAATTTTCGGACATTCAAGCCCATATTGTAATACGAGGTTGTTAATGAAATATGTTTTCATTTTCTTCGTTATTTATCATTGTCTCAGAATTGCTGATAATTGCCTCGCTATACAATTCTGGAATTGAACTTTCCATCTATTTGTTTATTTATTGTACAAGTCTTGTGAATATTGATTGCGAGAATTCCCCACTTTATGTTGCATTCTGTTGCTATAAACCAGATGGGGTATTTATATTTTCACAGGGGCAATAAACGGATCAGGAAAGAGGCTGGAAGAAACGGCAGTATGATGAGCTGGGTGATGTCAAGGTTGAAAATGGCAAATTAACAAGAGACACAACTTTGTAACCTGTTGAAGTGGGCAATGACACATGACCCAAACTTTTACTTTGTTAATATACTCTGTTTTATATTGTACCATTACCAGGTTTTATCAATTTATTAGGCTAGCACCTAGCAGGTTGGACCGGTTCCAATCTGGCTGAATATGAGCCGTGTAACTTTCTCAAGCATAATGGATGGTACTTAATTTCTGCTCTCTCTCTCTCACATTGTCCAATCTGAGCCTGGTTTCTTCAGTAGATGACATGGAACATAAATAAACAGTCAAATCTCCAGTAGAACGAACAAACGAACAAGAAAGTTGCATTATGTACACAAACTTTTATACCCATAATCCAATAGAGTAGCTTGTCTTACAAGTTACAACGATGCGATAAATTGAACAATGAGATCCACCATCTGGGCATCATAAGCAGGCCCTTCCATCTGGAAGTGTCCAACCCCATCAATAAGATGTGTTTCTACACGTCCTGCTGCAGACTTAAGCTTGTTTTTGAGCTGCTTCACACTCGTAAATCCATCCTGAGTTCCCATAATGAAGAGCTTCGGTTTTGAGGATTGTAGTATGGCTTTTTGGTGTCTTCCAAAAAGGATTGAAGCAGTCATGCCAAATGGATAACCTATACTCACATACCCAATGACTTCTTCAATCTGATCTACTGCTGACCCTGCTATTGGTGCTCCTGCATCCAAAGAATCGTTCAATTCTTTTAGTTTTCCCCTCAGGGCACTCCTGAATGATTTGGGGACACACAAACATGTCGCTACGCACACTCAAGCACATACACAAATTCATAAATTCCCATCTGGAAAAGATCAACTAAATGAAACACAAATACAAAATATGTCATCTCGGCATCAGCATCGATCACCATTTCCTTTGATACCAACATGATGACAAGTTGTGAGCAGAAAAACTCAATATTTAACTGCAGCCAAAACAAGAACCAGAGCAAATGATCCAATTTCTTCCCATGTAAAGGTAACATTAAAACAAACTAAACTCCTAATTTCAGTATAAGGTCCTAGCACAAATCTGATTCTACTGCCCGTTTAATACTCATGGTGTCAAGAGACAAGTCTAGGATAACGTTTTTGCACAAATTTCCTCCATTGATCAGCTAATCTCCGAGAATAACAATAGTGAATGTTGTAGGTTTAATTTGCAATAGTCAAACTGATTAAGAACAATTAATCATGCACAAAAAAGATATGGCAAAGTCAATAAAGATGTTTACAATACTGAAAATAAAGCATCCCAGTTCTTTAGCAGTCAATTTTCATAGAACTATTCCCAGTTTAATGATAAGATTGCAAGCTATCATTAAAAAATTCTCATAATCTTGAAACAAGTCTCCACTGCCTTTGAACAACACTTTACCCACACAACTGATATTGGTTATCCCGTCACTATAAATTACACCAGTACAATAGTTGACGGAATTCTCCAAAAGACATCCTTTCAGATTTCCAAAATAATCAAAATCCAAATCAGAGCAGCAGAAAATTCAACGAGACAACTCTCAGTAGAAGGGAATGGTAAGTTAAGCTAGATTTATGCCCCAATCTGAAAGGGACAACGACCTACAAATATTATCCGCCCGGCAATTCAGGTATTGCAAAGAACAGAAACAACAAAACCCAGGCTGTAAAATTACAGTGTGATGGTTGTCCATCTTCCTTTGAACCTCCAAGATCATATCACAAGCAAACAATTGAGGAAGATAGCCCCAAAAAACCTCCCCCGGTAACTTTTTCAGGATTATGTTAAATAGGGCTGATATAAGCAAACAAAAAGGAAAAGCACCAATATGAGCCATAATCGAAACAAATTTCACGGATCTGAAATATAACAATCATAGGGTAGCAAACTGCAACCTAGTCTACAGCCAAATGCATTATACAGACAACCATAAAACCCCTTGATCCATGTCATCAAGCAAGAAATGAAGGAAAATTAGGGGGTAAATTTATACCTGCGGAAGAACCCACCAACAGAATCTTTTCGACAGACAGATTATCACAGATCCATTTGCAGACTCCAATGACATCCTTAATTTCTGCAAACCCAGTGAGGGAAGGCCTCCCAGTAGAACTCCCAACGCCTCTCATGTCAAAGGTCACTGCCCTAAAACCTTTTTCGGCTAATCCAGAAGCTATACCTTTCAGCAGGCCCTGACAGCCACCCAAAACGGAGTAGGGATGGACAAGAACGATGACCAAGTCGGGTTTAATCTCTCCAGTGGGTTTGAAAAGCCTTGTTTTAAGCTTGACTCCATCATTGGTTTCCACCATGGAAGACTCCACTGTGCAGTTTGACATGTTGAAGTGAAGGAGGAGGAGGAGGAGAAACCGAGAAGGAGAAGGAATATAGGAATGCTGTGTGACTGTGAAGTGAATTTCGGGAAAAGATGAAATTCTCGAGTGATTGCTTAGCAACAAAAGAGAGCGTTGTTCTCTGTTTTTTTTGAATTAGCACCCAAGGGTGCGGACGCCGGGATCGAACCCGGGATGAGAGGCACATAGGCCTCATACCTATGCCAAGTGCGCCACTATGCGCTGGCAGCGTTGTTCTCTTTTGTTGCTTGATCGGATCGGACAGTGAAAGAAACTTAAAAGAGTATTGGATCTGATTAATTGGGCTAGTTGGTTTGCTTTGTGACTCAGACGAGTCTCCTCTCCAAAGGCATGGAATTCAATGGCCATGGGGACGCAACCAACTACTGTATCCACAAACCGGTGGCAAGCCCGTTAACTGAAAAACCCACTCGCCTGTGAAATTATATTTTGAGCCCGAAATTGTTTATTCTTTGATAATACTTATTCACACATTTTATTCAATTTCATGCAATTTTAGTTTTTAGAACACTGCACTTTTTTCGAATTCAATAAAATAAATAGGATCCCATTATTTTTCAACAAAAAAATTTAAATAAAAAAGCTTATTTAGATGCATGAACATTTATATTAAAAATAACTTCTTTTTAAAAAGAATTGCGTGGTGAGTATAAATTAACAGGACTGGTTTGTTGGGCCAATTTCTTAACGCTTGAAAAGCCTGTAAAATAAATGTGGTAGGTGTTTGTCGAGATATGCAATTCTGAAACAATAAAGATAAATTTATTAAATCATTTATTTAGTCTTGCGTGTTATTTGCAAATTTATTCTTAATATTTTCGATAAGTTAATTCCTGGAAAAACACTTTTCAGTTCAAAAATTCAAGTAATTTTTTTTTTACTAAAAATTTCAGATATGAGTTATTTATTGGGGATATAAAGTGGAATTGTGAACTCAAATATGTAATTAAATAATTAAAACATAAAAAAATGGCAATAATTTGATCTAAATATAATTTAAATTTAAATAATTGAATTTAAATCCATCAACATTCATCATTTACGTACTTAAAAAATATTTTTTTATAAATTTTATATATTAAGCCACTAAACATGATCAAAGTTAAAAAGCTGGCACTAGTTTAAATGCAAGTTGATATGACTTTGTAAGCTTGAAATACAAAAATGGTAAATCTGAAGTATGAACTCACATATTCACTTGAGTTTATAGTTAGCACAAGTTTAAAAGTAAGTTAATTAACACAATTTTATATGATAAAAAATAATAAACTTGAATAGTTAACTCGCAAGTTCATAATTACATATATAGGAATGCAAAAACAATAAATTCAATATATGAACTCATGAATTCAGCTGAGTTTATAGCTAATAGGGGGTGTTCAAAACGCGGGTTGGGATCGAGATCCCCCAATCCCGGTCTCAGTTTTTGGCCGGATGCAAATTGCATCTTAGTCCCAGTCTCAATAATCTTAGGATAGCAAAATCCCGACTTTCTTTTAAATTAAATTTAAAATATATTATTATATTAGTTAATTTTTTTCATAATTTAATGTTTAAAGTGATCATTTAACGCCTAACAAGGTATAATAATCACACAGATTAATATAGAATTGAAGAATAGCATGTTGTTATTATTATTATTTTGATCACCATCATCTTTTTTGTTATTATCTTTATACATTATATAGTTAGAATTAGTGTCATGATATATATAATTTAACTCCAACTGAGGATGTGATCCACATCTTATCAAATAATAACTTAATTTATAAGGTAAATAAAACCGGACCAAGACCAGGACCAAGATCCTAAGGGTGATCCCGGTCCTAGTTTCAATTAATCCCAATCTTGGCCGAGATGGGAAATTCTTGGAATCAAAATATCAGGGATCGAGATACTTTAAATACCTCTAATAGCTAGTATAAATTTAAGAGCGAGTTAATTATCACGATTTTGTAGGATAACATAGAAAAAAATGGTACAATCGGATCATCAACTTGCAAGTATGTCGGTATATATTTTGAGGGGGGGGGAAAGTAGCGAGAATTACACTTAGGTTCCATGAAAGAAAAAAAATGAAGAAATGATCCTTGTAGATTGTAAAATAAAAAAATGGTCCCATTAACAACTCCATAAGCCTGTATTGACAATTCGTTAACAACTCCAGGAGCCTGTATTGACAACTCCATGGGACCATTTTTTCATTTTACAATTTATAGGAACCATTTCTTTATTTCTCCTCTTCTTTAAGACCTGAATATAATTCTCCAAAAAAAGTATGTGGGTATATATATATAAACTACAAGCCGCTGTTTATCTTTCTTTTATTTCTGCGAGGAAAAAATTATAGAACAGAAATACAGCTGGAGACAAGAGGCGAAGATTGCTTGTAAAAGTTATGGATGTGTCAATAATTGAAGAAATTAAAATAAATGAGTGAAAAGTCCACCCATTTATAATTTGGACATAACCCCTTTGAAAGCAATTTGCCACTCGCACGTTATTATTGATAGCAATTTGCTTTGAAAATGAATGCAAAAAATGTGGGGGGAATGGGTCCCACGTTCTTAATTGCTCGTATAATTAAATAATGAGGTCCCCATAAAGCTTAGATCGAGCTTATCCTAAAGTCACAGTACGCTGTCAAAACCACTAACAGTATTTATTTTTAAATTAAGAGGCTAATTAATATCGGGGTAAAACTGTAAAAACTCCGACTGTTTTGTTTAATTTTGTGAAAGACGACGTTTTATTTAATTTAGTTTCTTATAAAGTTATATTTTCCCCTTATAAATGTATATTTTTCAAATTAATTAATGTTTTGACAAGTCAAAACATCAATATCCATCATCTCTTGATTAAATAGAAATATTGTAAATTTTTCTTATATTTAAATTCAGGTTTTTTAGGCACAATTGCACAAATGAGAGAAGGAATCAAAGGCATATATACATGTCTGTCAGTACGCGTGTGTGTGGCTAATAGAGTATCATGTATCATTAAGCTATTGGTTAAGTTATTAAGCGGCATAGTTTCTGTGAAGAAGAGAATATAAATTCGAATATCGAAAAGTATTAAGAGAAATAAAAACTCTTTACTCTCCAAATCTTAAAACGGAAACCCTTTATATTATAAAAAAAAAAAAGGGTCCTATGTACATAAATAGTCAATTAGTCAACCCATAATATATATAGCACAAAATTAATTAATCAGATTAAATTAGAAACAACGTTAAAACAAAATAATAAGAGGCATTATTTTTCTTAAAAATAGGGGTAGGGATAAGCCAGACCTCTATCAAGCATCTTATAACCTGTATATTTAGGGTTTAGTTTGGCCTACCCTATTTGTTAAAAAAGTCAGGTCCCTATTTAAATGCCAAAATGTATAAATAGATTAAGTCTATTTTATTAAGTCCTGGCTTGTTTATATGTTAAATAAATATATTTATATTATTTTTTTGGCTGTAGAAATATATTTATATTCATATCACGTAAACGACATAATATTTATATTTTCTTTCATTCTTATATTATAATTTCAAGTTATAATTAGTAAATTGTAGTACTATCCTCGCTATTCTCTAGGAAATTTTCTTTAGAACATCCTCTCAACAATTTATAGTTGTATCCTTACTATTCCCTTCGGTCCTAATTATAAGATAAAGTTGATTTTTTTGGAGAAATTAAGGAAGCCAATTAAATTACTTTAGATTGTTTATATTTTTATTTTTATCTCCAAATTAATTAATTTGACTAATAAATTAATATATAATATAAGGATATACTAAAAATATAAACACTCTAAAATAATTTAATTGGCTTCCTTAATTTCTTCAAAAAATTCAATTTTGTCTTATAATTAGGACCGGAGGTAGTATTCTCTTTGATAACAATAAGGTTTTATTTTAAATGATTATATTATTAGGTTTGAATTTTGGTGAAATCAATTTTCAATAATAATAATAAGATTTATTTTAGTTATATATGGGCTAAAAGCTTATTTTAACGATACAATTTATAAATATTATGTTTTGAACCTTACAAGGTTTTGATAGGCTCAAAACCTTTTTATGACCTTTAAAGCCTACATTGTAAGTGGGTTTTTAGAAAAATTTCAAGCTCAACTATATTTTATGAAGTCTTAGGCATAAGCCTAAAAAGAAGTATGTATTCACACTCAGACCTTTTACCCCTATTATAGGCTCAAGCCTGTTTAGCTAAAATCTAACCTAACTTGACCTATTTCCATGCCTACTTAAAAAATTAAACTACTAAAGCCACTTTTTATATCAGTGACGTGGCTTAATTTTAAATTTAAAACCTCCAACGTACTCCGGTTGGAAAACATTAAACAATCGATACATTAATTTAGCTCAAATAATTGATTACTTTTTTATTTACAAATAACAGAGCAACCCAGGTTTCTATGTATATAGACATAAATTAATACTCCCTCCGGTCCTAATTATAGGATATAGTTACCTAACTTTGGAAAAATTAAAAATAGTAGTTAAATTAGTTAATCTTATTTATTTTCCTAAAATGCTCTTATTTAATACATACAAGAAATCATGTTCTATTAATGTTGATCACTTGCCTTGAAGTATCAATTGGGGTATTTTGGGAAGAAATTGACAAAAATTAAAACTTTGTCCTATAATTAGGACCAAAATCAACTCCTAAATGTTGTCATATAATTAGGACCGGAGGGAGTAATTGATTGATCTCACACGAACACATTTATTATGCCGTTGCATGCATATACACGCACACTACACACACATATATAAATGATCAGATCTCCATATAATTTCGGTCAAAAACATATCTTAATATAATTTAATAATTATCGGTTCGATGTATCTAGAGACATTATCTGAGAATCAAATTAATTGCAAGAAAAGGATTTGTCAGTTTTGTTAAACTTGATAAGTTGAAATACCCTTTCTAAAACTTATCAAAAAAAAAATACCCTCCCTAAATATAAGGTCTTCTTAAATTAATATATGAAATTTAAGAAAAATTAGCTAATTTAGTTTATTAACTGTACTTAATGTGTATATAGATAACATATTTATATTTTTTTCAAAAAAATTGATGATTAAAATTGAATGCACAGGAAGATAAAAATACCCCAATAACTAGTGGTATTATATCATGAAAAAGAAAATTTTAGTACGAGTGACAAAAAATCATAAATTTTTGTGGACGAAAATTTATGAGAAGCAATTAAAACCTCAAATGGCAGGTCAAAAACTGTGAGGCGAGCATAGTGATTTGACTGAGACAAATCATCACCGGTCTGATATATACATAATAGAAGTATAAATTAATTAAGGGAGTGCTTAGGTGGCAAATTCTGCACCAGCAAAAGGAAATAATTGTTTTCCATGTATTCTTTTGGCTGACATTATTTGTTGCGCTTACAAACAAAAGCGTCTCATTATCATTTTTTATTCGGAAATTAGAATCTATGATACGTAATTCAGCTTATGGAAATTCTCAATCTCGTATATACTATAATTAGTGTTTTTAACTTCATAATTATATACCAGAAAATGCAAAAAAAAAAAAAAAAAACAGTCTTGTTGATATAAATATAAACCTCTCGAGCCTCGTTATCATCTGGCTATATATGATTAGAAACCATCCGAGAATTCGTTGCATCTGATTAACAACTAAAACGCAAAAGCTCAAAAACAGAAAGAGAGAGAGAGAGAAGAGGACAATATTGTGATTAATTAGCTATAAATTAAATAGCTAACTTGCTGATGAAATAAATAAATAAAAACATGTAGGAAGGTATATATCTCAACTTGTTTTTGTCCAAGCGTGTGTGTGGGTGTATACGTAGTCATTAATAAATGGAAGAAATCATGAGAATAGATTCATGATTGTGACTGAGAAAATGATAATACAAATACTATATATATATATATATAAAGTAAATTTATTTATGTGATGTTACTTTCAGTGCCCTTCGCACCATATAATGAAAAACATCTATATATATATATATATATATATAAAGTAAATTTATTTCTCTTGTTGATGATTGATTACGTGTCTGCATGCATGCGCTATATATACTTAATTTAATGTTCGATTTAATAATTGGCGTGGCCGTGTGGGGACTATAATTCCGGATACACGCAACAATTAATTTAGCGCATATAATAATATGCGTCTGGCCTTTTTTCTTTTTTTCTTTTTTGGGAGTTTTCTTAAAACCCATAACAAGTAATTAAATATCGTCCAATTATTAATATATTCATGTATATATAATTATATCGGGGATCGATCGTATTCGTGTGCATATATATATTGGCTTTTGGTTAAAGTGCTGCTATAGTTTTCTCATCAATGTTTATTTGACTAAAAAGAGTATCCTCGTCAAATTATTGAATGTTTGCTTGGAAAATGAAGAAAAGGACATTATTAAGGACGATATATTCAATTATATATATATAGCAAGGATGTGTGAATAATTTTATAGAACTAAGATTTTTAGATTGATCATACGAAACTTATTACAATCAGATTGTGTTTGATCTCTTATTTCAGCGTTTTGAAATACGTTAAACTTCTATAGATTATTGAAAGTTAATAATTCAGGTAAATAGGCATATAATCATCAAGTTCATCTCCTGAATTAAACTTACACATGAAACAAAACATTGGCGAAGTTAACAATGTACTGATGTATAATTAACACTTACGGTTAATCAAGTTATTCAAAATCCTTAGTGCATATATGATCCAATTCATCATGGGCTGAAAAAGGCTGCGTCTTTACCAACAAATGTTGGTCCCAATGGAAGAAACTTTGACTACTTAATTAGCATGAGCTATGTCTTAAGTTTGAGTGTGTGTATATGTATGAATGCAAAAAAAAAAAAAAAAAAGGTGTCTCCAGAGAATAATACTTGAATCTGGCCCGGTAAGATATATAGCTTTATTAAAAAGGTATCTTTTTCACATCATTAATTTCCTAGATATTGTACAATTAATCACTTTCATCGAGAGTACTAGGCATGCCACCATATATATATACAAGGGAGAAAAACACATATTCACTAATAAAACTATCAATAATTCTCAGTTAATTCTTACACCAAAAAGCTTCAAACCCTTTCGTGCAGCAACTTCTGTTGGAGAATGCAATAATATTTCCTTACTCTCCTTTGTCCCATCATCATCTTCATCTTCTTCTTCTGTTATATTGTTGAAACTCAACATTTTCCCAAAAGACTGTGTCCTTGAGCTCTCATTTATATTATCTTCATTATTATAGCTCTCGTTTATATTATCTTCATCACGATTATAGATCACATCAATCAAATAAAAAACTTGACCAACATTATCAATCCCCATATCAATTATAGGCTCACACTTATAAAACACAATAACATCCTTAGCGTTCAATCTCTTGTCTTTCACAAACCTGTTCCAACCCCTCGTAAACACAAAGCTTTGACTGCTTCTCCAATAACAGTACCTAAATTTCCACGACCTCATTAGCTTGTCGTAAAACACAAGCTCAACATCACTATTAATCATATCCATCGTCACATGATTATTATCATCATCGTCGGCTTCTTCTGTAGTGCCAGAAACGTAAGGGAAATACCTACTTGCATGTTTCTTGGGGATGACAAGCCTATTGAGTTTGCCCACGTCACTTGGTGTAAGTTCCTTTTGGAAAAGTTGGGTGCAGGAGAATTTATCTTCACCGTTATTTCTGGCGCTTGTTATTTGTTCATGGCCATTTAGGGTTAGGGTTAGGGTTTGAGTGCTTAAGAGAAAAGAAGCAAACTTTGAAGGGTATGTACCATCTCTGATCATGCTTAGGACTGTTTCTGTGCTGTAATGGCTTTGAAAAAGAGGCTCTTGAACCGTTTGATCGTTCCACGGGAAATTCCTGTGGCTCTCGCCGCTCCGGAGCTTGATGGTGGCGCTGTCGTAAGCCATGGCGGCTTCGCCTTCGGATTTGAAGGTTCCAAGCCATATTCTTTGGTGATTTGCATATATTTGAGCACCCCAATGACCATTTTGCTGAGGCACTACGCCTTTGAATTTTTGCATATTGTTATTACTTCTAACATTATTCATCATCTCGTTCTTCTCTCTGATTTCTCAACTTCTAATTTTTTAGAAGAGGAAGAAAGAAAAAAATTAAACTTTGATTCTCTTCTGTTTTGCTTTTGTTATTATACTTGTAGATATTTGTTGTGGGAAATCTAACAGACATCTACAACAATAACGTCAGTGCTGGTTTATGATATATTTCGGTTTTGTGTAAATGATAATTGATAAAGTAAAACTATATTTGGAAGTGTCAATTAATTAATTAACAAGCCAACTCAATTAGGAAACCGAACTCTAGTTCAAACAAATTTGAAGTTATATACGTTGAGTCTAGTCTGAATTAAGTGGTATAGTTTTCCTTAATTTAGAATATATCTGGCTAACAGATAGTATATATCTATTTTCTCAAAACTACTTATTAATGAATCGTTGATTAGTTTTTTCATTTCCGAACGTTGTTGCCTTGAATATACGCCTATCACACACACTCATGCATCGTGCATATTCCTCGATGACTGTAACAATACATTAAAAACGAACAAGCTGCGCATGTTCTAGGGGTGTGTTGTAATTAAGACTACTGACATTATTTGTGACATCATCTGAATAATATTTACATCATTGTCATCAGAATAATATTTTTAATTTAAAAATGTTGAAATATTGCACCTATTGTTATAATATTTAAATCATGTCAAAAACATTTTAAAAGATATTTAAAAATTATAAAAAAAAATTCGCAGAGAGAGCCCAATTTTGTACTTAATTAAAAGAAATTATCACAATTAAGGATTTCATATGAAGTTTAATTAATACTAAATTAGGATTTTCTTAAAAAAATATCTGTATTATTGAAATATAGAAAAATGAGTACTGAATTTTGAAAATTTAAGTTATTTTAATTTGTTGTTAAAAAAAAAAGTTATTTTAATTTGATATTAACCTTCTTATGAGTTCATTAGTTGTCATTCCCCTGCCGCTAGTTCATATATTCATATAAACTACGAATACCACAACCACTATACTTTATGCGATGGACGATAAAACTGAAAAAATAAGTGATATATTAAAAAATAAAACTAAAAAAGGGAGAAACAAAATAATTAATTGATCGAATTTTTCTTTTTTTAATACTTTGCATATGATTAAAAAAAAAGTTTGTAGAATCATCCGCTAAAAAGTTTCATTTGTCATAAAAAGAGAGGGCAATATCATAATTATAGGAGCTAAACTATAACTGTTTCCTACACATTAGGAGTTTTCAAGTTTGAAACTTTTAATGCATGCAATTAAGGACATAGAAATTAAGCACATTTTATGTAATTAATTTTTTTTTAATTTTTTCAAGTCTATATTTTAAAACATAAGGCGGAAAATAAACATAATTGTTAATAAAAAAAAAGGTCGTTGAAGTTGAATGGTTCAAAAGAAAAATTATGTCCATATGTTTCTCCGCGAAATGTACAAGAACCTGCCCATCATACTTCAAGCTTTCTCCCTTATACTTAGGGGTGTTTGTTATTTGAACCCCACATCGGCCTTCAACACCTGACCGCATACTTGAAGAAGAAGAAGAAAAGGCTTCATAAAGCTTTGATTTGCTAGTTAATTATTAGCTATAGCTAGATTGGGTGTCTCTATATTGCTCCTTCTCATTGATCCTTCTCACCGTAAATGACAAAAGGTCTGAATCAAACATCCAACAGGACGTCGACGATTACATTGGCCTTCGTGATCTATTCTCTCTCGGTGCCGTCGCCGAGTTTTGATACTATTCCGGAGCAGTTCACTATTTCTGTCACCAAGTTTCGCAAAAGGTTTGTTCATCACTAAATATTTAGTTTCAGATCACACTGTTAATATAATACATTTTGGGCAACAAACCCAAAATATTACATTTTAGTTTCTAAGTGTTTGATAATATGTAATCGATATCTGAGAATTGTGTGTGTTCAAGTTTTCTCACCTACTTTAATCTGCATGATAGATCCAATATCCTCTTCAAGTTTTAGTTATAGATCCACAGTCTTTAATTTCTGCCAAAGTCATTGGTCATTTTGCATGCCTGTGTTACTGTTTACCCTTAATTTTGCTCTGTTTTCTGTGGATTTTCTTGTATTTTTTCTGTAGTCTTGGAGCAAGATTTAAAGGTTGCATGTTCTTTTTTCGGGTAACGTGGACTTGCATATATATATATATATATAAATAATAATTTACCTTTCGTACGTGACTATGGATATCCAGATTTTTTATGTGAACTTTTATAGTTTCTCCTTTTTTCTTCCAATTGATATTTCTATTCTCAATCAAGATTGAGAGAAGAGAAGCTTTTACATCTTTGGTAGGCCCAACTAGTAGTCATCAGGCTCAGGTCTTTATTGCATGTATGGCATTGTTTAGACAAACAACTCGGTGGACAATTATTAGAAGTAAGAGAGATCAGACCTTTCCCTCTTTGATATGACCATTTTATGAAATTTCTTGCACAGGTAAATTTTCAAAATCAAAAGAAATTTCTTTTGTTGTTGCTGAAATTATATATTGAAACTTAAGTTGAAAATATTTTCAAGCGTACAGTAACTTCATATATATATATATATATATATATATATGTATGTAGTCCTTAAATTATTAGATTGTATAAATTTAATCTCTGTATGCTAAATGTTAGATTAGTCGTCTTTCTTTGAAGTTTCACCACACAATTCCAAATGTGATATACATGTCAGATGATGAAATATGTGGAGAAAACAGAGAACTTGAAAGGGACAATGTTTATTAGGCAGAAGCCAACCTATAGTGTTTTGTGGCACAAACTCTTCTATTTTATTTATCAAGAGTTTTAACACTTCTCCTCTTCCTCACTCGCCACTATTATTTTCCCAGTTTTCCTTTTCATCTCTCCATGCCTTTTACCTTCATCTTTCCTATATATTGCATGCTATCATGGTTCACTTCTTATCAACCTTCTTCTTTCTTCTTCCTCCATCTTTCATCTTATCTTATATCTCTATACTCAATATTCCCTGCTTCTTGTAAGTGTCTGTATTCTCAGTACTCCGCTATTTCCTTATTTGCATCATATCTTTAGACCATCTATATGTATATATAGATCTTCTCTGTTCTTATATTCTTCCTGGCCCTTCTTGATTGTCCAGCATCATGTCATATTTTTCAAGGCTTTTGTAGGCCAAAATATTGAGAAATGGCCTGTTCTGAATCAGTTTCTTTTCCTTGTTGCTTTTTGGTCAGTTATTTGTTTATTAAAGCAGAGTTTGTTCATATATTATATTGCAGATGAGGCCAGATCAAATGGCCCCTCCATACTCTGCCAGCTCCAATGAAGTTGCTGAATCCGAGGTTAGTAATCCCTGTTGGTTTGAGAAGGTCAATTCAATACATCAATAGGAAATTCCACTATTTACTCTATATGACAAAAACTCACACGTCAGAATGCTTGGAATTGTAGTTTCAATTTGCTTCTCAGTGATGGTGATGGAAGAGGTTCTGGCAGTGAGTACCAGATATACTATAATACAACAAAAAGCATTTATTCCAATCATCTATAGCCATTACTTTTCCTATTTCATTTTGTCTAAAAATCCAATTTTTATGTGGAATCACACCATACACTAAATCGCTAATTTAAATGATCACTTTAAATTATTTGTTTTCCTTTTGAGCGAATCACTTTTGTCAATGCATGCAAAATATCAAAGTTACCTAAGAATTATATATACAAGCATTCAGAGGGAGGTAGCTAGAAATTTTGAATGGATCTCATAATCTCATAATGACTTGTGTATTAAATTTTGTGGCAATCATTTCACAGAATATATATATATATATATTTATGAATGTTGAATTTATTGTAATCATACTTTTATTGTTGTTCGTTCAGTTAAATGATTACCCACGGGCTACAACTACTCTTAATTATAATTGACTCCTGGGACCTCAAATAGTTGAAGTCTAATGAATCAACTATTACCAAGAATATTGACATGGAAAAAAAAATAACTGGCTTATGTATATAATATGATCCTAATTTTGTCCTCTAAATACCATATATGCTTTCATATTTTATGCAAGACTTTTTCACAATTTGATTCTTTTATTTTATATAATTAGTTGCAGGAAAATCAACAGGTAAGACAAGAAAATGACCAGTCTCCTAGGGGGGAAAATTGCAAAACTGTTGAGAAGAAAATAGGAGGATGGAAAGTTGCAACCATCTTGCTAGGTACCAATCAAAACCATTTGATCATTACATCTTATAAATTTCAAGAACTACTAGCCAGAAAATGATGATTATGGTGCTGTTTATGCATTTGTTTGATTGCCTCTTTTGTTTTTCCTCCATCCTTTTTATGCTTTGCTCTTGTCCATTCCTTTATACATCATTTCCTTAAAGCTTGTTTTTTTGCATCATTTTTGTTCAATGCAGTGAATCAGGCACTAGCAACACTAGCATTCTTTGGAGTTGGAGTGAACTTGGTCTTGTTCTTGACCAGAGTTCTTGGTCAAAGTAATGCTGAAGCCGCCAACAATGTCAGCAAGTGGACTGGAACAGTTTACGCATTCTCAGTGATTGGGGCCTTCCTTAGTGATTCTTACTGGGGTCGATTCTTAACCTGCTCAATCTTTCAGCTCATTTTTGTTGTGGTAATATATCACTCAGTTTTCTGTAACCTTAAATTAACAAAATATTTCAACCATCTAATCACTAACAAGCTTCATGCATGTGTATCTGAATTCTGGTTTTTAATAGGGATTGGGGCTATTGTCCTTATCATCTTGGCTTTTCTTGATCAAACCACTTGGCTGCGGTGCTGAAGGAAAACCTTGCCATCCTCCATCCACGTTGGGAGTTGTCACCTTCTACTTGTCCATATATCTGGTGGCATTTGGCTATGGAGGTCACCAACCTACTTTAGCTACACTTGGCGCGGACCAATATGATGAGAAAATTCCTAAACAGAAGAAATCAAAGGAAGCTTTCTTCTTTTACTTTTATGTCGCCCTCAATGTTGGGTCCTTGATCTCCAACACCATATTAGTGTACTATGAGGATACTGGAAACTGGACTCTTGGTTTTGGAGTGTCGCTGGCATCTGCAGTCATAGCTTTTTTGTCATACTTGTGTGGAACTCCATGGTATAGGTATGTGAAGGCAAGTGGTAACCCAGTGATGAGAATTGCTCAGGTGTTTATGGCTGCTGCTAAGAAGTATGGTATTGAATCACCAAAGGCCGAAAATCTTTATGAGGTTGAAGGACCAGGATCTGCTATTAAAGGGAGCAGGAAGATTCTGCACACCGATGGATTCAAGTGAGTGTTTTGAGATTTGGTAGCAAATTATGCAATAATGATTGTTCCCTTTTATAGACATTCTTATGAAACCAAACCATACAGCTAATGACTAATTTTCTGGCAAGAAAAAAATAACCAACCTGATTGCAAGGTTATGATCTAAAACCCAAGAAAGCACAGAAAGTAGAGTTATATAATGATGAATATGCTGGAAGTTTCCTTCATTTGTGGCCATTTGATTTTATCTGTGAATCAATCATAGTTCTGTCAGTTTTAATTTGACTATTACATATTTCAAGTTTTGTGAACTGCGTATAAATTTATCAAAATTGCAAATAAGCAACTAGTTAGCTCCTCCATTAACATCAGTCTTAATTCTTAATCTTTAAGATTCGTATGAGCTTGAGCCTTTATCTGTAATCAAAAGAGAAACTTACATTATTAATTCTGTAGATTCTTGGACAAGGCTGCAACAGTCACAAAGGAAGAAGTGAATGGACCAATAGATCCATGGAGGCTTTGTACTGTAACTCAAGTTGAGGAAGCCAAAAGTGTCCTAAGAATGTTGCCAGTCTGGCTCTGCACCATTATTTACTCCCTTGTGTTTACCCAAATGGCTTCTCTTTTTGTGGAGCAGGGCGATGTCATGCACGCCTACATCGGAGATTTTAAAATACCAGCAGCCAGCATGACTGTTTTTGACATATTTAGTGTTCTTATTTGCACAGCATTCTATCGCCAGATCGTAGCTCCAATAGCTGGAAGACTAACTGGTAACCCTTCAGGACTAACTGCACTTCAAAGAATGGGAATTGGCATAATTGTTGGAATGCTAGCCATGGTTGCAGCTGGTATCACTGAGATTATGAGGCTGAGAGAAGTCGCTCCTGGGACAAGATTCAGTTCCCTAAGCATATTTTGGCAGGCCCCGCAGTACATTCTGGTTGGTTGTTCAGAGATTTTCATGTATGTTGGACAGTTAGATTTCTTTAATGGGCAAGCCCCAGATGGAATAAAGAGTCTTGGGAGTTCACTGTGTATGGCTTCAATAGCTCTTGGAAACTTTATAAGTAGTTTGCTGGTGAGCATAGTGATGGCAATTACAGCAACAGATGGCAAACCTGGGTGGATTCCAAACAACTTGAACAAAGGACACTTGGATAGGTTCTACTTCCTCATTGCAATTCTATCTGCTATTGATTTTGTTATTTACTTGTTCTGTGCTAAGTGGTACAAGAGCATCAATGTTTATGAAGGTGAGGAAGATGAAGCAAGTGTGGAGCTTAAAGGTTCAGAGGATGATGCTTCTGCTGCTGATAGAGTGATCAACAGAGTTTGATTTGTTTCATCAAGTGTTTTGAAAATGATTTTTTTCTTAGTTTTTATATTTTTGTTGCAAGTTTAGAGTACTTTATGATGTTGGGTACTTTTATAAGGATGAGCATTTTATTTTATTTTTTATTTATCGTAAGCGAAATGACCACCTCAACTTTTCAACATAGTTGGTGGGGTGATTGCTTTCATGATTATGTTATCTGGAAATGCTCTGAAACTGTTATAAATGAGAATAAATCATTTATACAATATCTCATTCTTGGCTTCTGCACCCAACTTTGTGTGCTATTGATGTTTAACGCAGCAATATGACATCTCAGAGGAAAAAACTGTAAATTCTTTGTAACTAATTAAAGCTAAAAGGGACTAACTTAGAAAATGACAGAAAACTTGTACTGAATCCACAGACATCTATTTATTCATGGTAAATTTGATTAAAATTTAGTTTGTATTTGAATTAGCTTTTGGAAAATAGTTTTTACGATTTACGAGGTAAATATGTAAGAGGAATTTTGTCTTATCTTGCAAAAAAGAGTTTTTGAAACCATGGTTTCAGAGTTATACAAACACTCACTTATATGTGAAAAAAACTGAAAGTATTATAGTCACTGGTCAACTACATCTACATTACCACGAATAGTGTTATGGTGAATTTCTAAAATATAATGAATGTAAAAGTATACATTCATCCCTCTAACTTTAGATAAACTATGATTTTATATAAAGTTTCAATTTGGTTCCTCACCTTTAATTTTTTTTTTTTTTGAGTTATTTAACTCTTAACACTTTTGATCTTAAAAATTGCATTTTTGTTATAGTCATTGTTATTTTGAAAATTAAACTTTATGCTAGTATTTGACAATGTTTTGTCAACATCAAAATTTTAACACCAATAATTTTAATTGATGACGAAAATATTTTATAATATTAAAAAACTAAAAGTATATCTTTAACAGCAGTCATCCATGATACTTATGCATCAAGTCATATGACCACCATAAATCCATTGACAAGACTCTTCTACGTTATATCACTTGAAAGAGCTGAAATTATATGTCTATCAATATATTAAATCACATATAAATAAGCTATATAAAGAAATGGAAAGAAACAAATTCATGAATACCCAAGGCATAATTGATCATTGGGCCAAGAATCCCTACTATAGATATCAATGTGACGAGCTTGCTAAGGGCCTGTTTGGTATAATGGAATTGGAAATATAAAATTGGAATTGGAACTGAATTCCATACTGGTTGCATGTTTGGTATACAGAATTGGCCTTGGAATTGGGATTTCAAGTGAAAGCTGCCTCAGCCAATTTCACTAAAACAATTCCATCAAAAAACCTTAGATTTACAATTTCATGCCCTCATATCCCACCTTACCTTCTCTACCTTTTACCCACCATGCCTGACCACCATCTCCTCCCACCCCACTGTCGACAATCACCCCACTGCCAGCAATGACAAAGACAGGACCTTGTCGGAGTGGCCACCCACTCACCGTCATCTTCTCCCGTGATTAGTTGCAGCAAACTAAAGAACATGTACAGCAATAGTACTTCAATTTCCTTTTCCTTTACAAATTTTTGGTTATGGAATCTGGATTCTTTTTCTTGTTAGCTAAAGGAAGGATTGCAAGGTTCGGATCTCCAATACCCAACAAAGAAACGGAAGCACCGAAAAGACCTCACCAAAACGGGTTTGCAAGGTTCAAATCTCCAAGCACCTAGCAAAAGACGAGATCTGTTTCAGAAGCAAAAGAAACACCGAAAAAGCTCCAAAATCCTCTTGAAGAAATCTCTCCTAAATGCTTCACTCCCAAACTCAGTCATGATTCTTAATCATCAGTAGACCACGATCACTCGATCTTTCCACTGGATTTGTCAAGATCTAATTATTGGATGTATTGTTGGTTATTTAACATAGTTTACGATTTCTGGGTTGTGAGATGGGACTGACTCCATTGTTGGTGTGGTGATGAGAGATTATTTTTGGAAAAAAAAAAATGGAAGGGCATTTTGGTATTTTTATTTAAAAATTAGTATTATTTTTATGACATACTAAACATATTTTTAAACTTCATCTCTATATCCATTTTTATTTTTATTTCCATCAAAATCAATTCTACTATATCAAATGAGTACTAAGAAAGTTCCTCTTCGAATTTTATATTATAGTTTAAAAGATTAAATAACTTTAGTCACCGTTCATGAAAAAAACCCAAGGCGGGACCCAGTGAAGTCACCGTTTCACGGCGAGACTCAAGGCCAGTGAAAGCCGCACTGATTCGCATGGATTAGAACCAGTCATCACTGATCAGTAACCCGGGAGCGACGTCGTTTTCAGGGCGAAAAAGCAGGTGTCATTATTCAATATCAATAGTGTTGTTTTGTGATTAGTTTTCTCACACGGGGACAAGGTTGGTGTGCCAGATTTGCCAGAATCCGACGTTGGACTGAAGGAAAGATCCATGTCAAAATCAAGGGACCCACCAAAGCACCCACTTTTTAGGGATATATAAACAAGTGCTGCCATTTTATTAGTTTCCATAATCAGACCATAAAATAGTTTAAACTACAATTAGATGTTATGTGAAGACCCTTTTCCCCGTTTATTATTATAAAGGAAATCAATTTAAATGTAAATTCTGTGCTTTTGTTTAGTTGTGACAGGCCAACTAATTTAATAGGCATGTCAGTTCAACTATAAAAACAACTATTTAAAGTTTGTGTTTAGGTCTTTAAAAATGACTTGAATATGACAAGGCATATTTATCTTGTTTGTTATTATATCATTTTTAATGACATGATGTGGAAAAAAAATTGAATCACCGAAGAAGAATGAGGATAGATTTAAAGTCCACATCAAGTGCCGTGACATATCTATCTTGTATAATATGAGTCAAGTTTTTAATTATAAATATGAAAGATAGATAATTAATTTATAAATATTAAAAAATAGTTAAATTAGTAATCCATAAAAAATATGTGTAAGATTCTATAAATTACCTCCGTAGTAGTCATAATTTACATTGAAAACTTACCCTTATAATGTCTAATCAATTTAAAAAGTTGGGAAAAAATTATAAATTTATAATAAAAAGTTAACTGAAGTCTTGTGTGTAAAAGGAACAAAGCAAACTCACATACTAAGTCTTATATTTATGACAAGCATAATAGTGATGTCAAGAAAAAGAAAGAAAAGGGAGGCCACCAAAAGTTAAGAGAAACAACCGATGCATAAAGCTGACCCGAGTTTTTTTAGAATCTTTTTTCAATACAAAAAACGTTGAGATGAGTTGGGTTAGGGGCTCGCTAGGGTCAAGGCATGCTTTAAGGCTCAAAGAGCACTTATAGATCTACTTATAGATCACCCACCAACAAGGTCCTCATATTGATAGGATCCGAATTATCAACCTTATGGTTTTGAGTTTCTTTAGAATTATTGGTATATTCATTTATTATATTCCATCTGATCCTTAATATAATATCTAATTTGTAATTTGATTTTTTTTAATTGAAATAGATCTTATATTAAATACAAGAGAGATTACTATTTTGGGGTAACTGGTATTACACCGTCGTTTCATTAGAAGAAGAAAGTACCAAAATGAAGCAGAGTCAACTACAAGGCATGTGAACAGAAAACAATAGTACTTCCTCCAGTCCTAAATATAAAACATAGTTAAATTTTTATAGAGAGATTAATGAAGCTAAATAAGTTATTTAATCATATCATATGCTGTGTATTATTAGATTATATATCAATTTATAAGTTAAATAAAATAGTTTAGAGAAAAAAATAAAAAATATAAGTACTTTAAAGCATGGAGAACCCCTAAAAAAGAATTTGGAATTTGAGAAATAACAAATGATTTTTTTTTTACAATAATTGATTAGAAAATGTTAAAACACGATAAGGAATTCCCAACTTTTTCTTGGGAAATAACTGACTTGTCATTTCCCAATTTTCAGGTTCTTTTTCAAGGATTCTCCCTTTAGAGTAATATAATTAGCATTCTTAATATTTCTCAAAAAGTTAGATCTATCTTATATTTAGAATCGAAAGAAGTACTATATATTCAAGCTATTGTTATTTCCAATCATGTGATGGAGAACCTTTTTGTAACTACAAATTCAAGACTTTCGAACATAAACCAACATCAGGTAAATAAAAAACATCCACCTATGGACAATATCGTGTACAACGTATAAGAATGCAAAGGTTTTGCAAAGCCATTCTTAAGAATCTACAAGTTTTGTCTATTATTATAAGGTCGAATAAAACCTGTGTCACAACTTTAACTACCTTATTCATTAGCAAAATCAAGTAGATTTTGCCTGAGGAGTTGTCTATCAAAATTTCTCCATATACACAAGAGAGAGCTTATGAATATATCAAATCATATAGATTATACTTTATTTTAGATAAGTTAAAGATGTGAGCCAGAAAAATCCTTTTGCATTGCTTTGACTTGCTTCCTAAACCATTTGTAAGGAACTACATTTCTGATGTAGACTATTACTTAGTTCCCTCGTTATTAGGGTATAATAAAATAGTTAGAATAATTATGTTTTGATTAGGAAAGTTGTTACAACAAAAGTGTATTTGTATAGTTGTAATCAAGCCTATATAAGGACATGTGTACCATTACTTGAATTCAAAAAATAAGATTATGAAATTTTCACTTCTCTTTGTTTTCTGCTATATGGTATCAGAGTAAAAAAGTTATTGACTTATTGTTTTCTTCTAAATTTCTTTTTCTCTTTCCCATTTCTCTTCCCGGTTTTGTCACTCCCCCCCCCCTCTCTCTCTCACACGCACACACACTCTTTCAGATCTGACTTTTAGATCTAAGTTTCCAAATGGCTTCAAGTTTTCCTTCTTCCTCTTCTTTCGTCGACAACCTAATCGGTGTGCCTTCATCGTCTTAGCTCAAATCGCTACAGAATATAGCAAATCCTAACTTTCTTCACTCTAATACTCATAAAATTTCATAGCTGAGCATTCATTTTCTTTTCACTATCAAAGCAGTATTCGCTCACCAATCATCATCATTGGTCTCACATAATATAAGATTTAATTTGGAACCAGGCTCAGGAAGCAGAAATAAAATTCTAACCAATTCAGTGTTACAATATAGAAAGATATAAATCTTATAATTATTAATTTAAAAATAATAAAACATTATATTAAAGTAAGAAGCTACAGGAAAAAATCCAATATGATTCAATCATGTTGGGCCTAGTACAAATAGAGGTGAACATAAAGAAAGCAAAAGGCCACACAGATGAACCTCTTTTTTTTGTTGGCACAAAAGAGGGCCAAGCCCAAAAGTTTAAATAGCTACCCACGTGAAACTTGGAATACATATGAGACGTGAAAGACTTGATATAAGACTTGAGGTCCAAATTGACAAAAGAGAGAGAGACTTGAGATCCAACAACATGTGATGTATCTAAAAATATTCTGTAGAGTTATTTTTCATTTTTTCCTTTAATTCCAGTGTTTACTGGCTACCAAACTGGAGCTTGATTAGAGACACTGGCTTGTAGTTGTAAAAGGACTAAAGGAGCCTCCTGAAACGCTACATAATTTGCTGTATAGAGATCAAATGGGCTTAACCAAGCCAATATTGGTTGGGCTTAACCAAGCCAATATTGGTCGGCCTATGTAAAGAACGATTTATTTGGGGCTTTGACATTTTAACAAAAAAAAAAAATCCTTTTTTAAACCCAAATGTTGGTTTTTTTTTTGTCTAGACATCGGATGCTCTTGTTCACATGTTTAAAATCCATTACATATATATATATATATATATTAATGAGTTAAGCATAACATGATTTCATATAAATTTTATATCACGACAATATATATATATTGATATTGAATGTTAAATTATGAATAGTGTGCCTTTTTATAAATTTTATATATATATTGTTATAATTTTCATATATCTTTTATATCTAACCATGTTATATGAGCTTACATTTTGAACAAAAATTGATATAGGCCGAATAAATTTTGGTTAGTTTAATTATTATTTTATGTATTTTGCACTAATGATGGTTGGCGAGAGAAGAAAAAAGAGAAAAAAGGGGAAACAGAAAGAAAAATGAGAATAAAGACTAAAAAGGGAATAAAGAGCGCCTTATATAGACTACTTCCTTGTTTTTTGAATTAGAGAAAAGCGTCTATGCAACCACTCCTTCCGATCTTATTTATAAGCAATATTTTTTTTGATTGTGTAAAACAAACTGGTAATTAAAAGTGAGGGTTAAGGTGCAGATTTACCAATAAAGTTTTAAGCAAGGGGCATCACGCACATTTATGTTTTAAATAGAGTAAAAATACACAAAAGGAATTAAAACTGGAGCATCCAGCACAAAACCGTTAAATTTCACCTAACGTCATTAGAGGTTTTCTTCTCTTTTAATTTAAAGCGTTAGATCAAATTTAACGGTTTTGTGCTGGATGCTCCACTTTTAATTCCTTATATGCATTTTTGCCCCATTTGAAATATAATTGTACCTGATCCCCTTGCTTCAAATTTTATTGGTAAATCCGCACTTCCACCATAAAAGTAATAAATATGTCAAAAATGTCAATTTTTTTTTCATATATGCCCCTATTTATGAAAGAGCATAGGAAAGAGAATAAATAAAAAGTATGAGAGATAATGACGTTCGCATCCCAAACTCATCAGACTGATAAGAAATGAAATTCTCATCACCCAGAATGACGCAGTTTCACTTAGTAGAGCTGTTTTGAGTCAAGGGGGGGGGGGGTTAGGTCTTTTTTTATTTAAAAAAAATGTAGCACCTTGAACTCTTGAAGTATTTTTTCAGTATCACCCAATATCATAAAATAATATTTTCTGCATTCGGCACTATAAAAAATTTTTCTAATTGCAATGAACAGTCTAAACTTGTGATACAGAGTAGTGACAAAAAAAAAATATTTCAGGGGATTATGTGCAAAAAAAATTATTTTAGGATATTAAGTAATATTGAAAAAGTTATTTAAGGTGTTGAATGAGTTAAAAATTAATTTATGATACTAGATGTTACTAAAAAAATACTTTAGAGTGCAATTTGCTAGACAATAGTTATTACTAAAAAATTATTTAAGGTGTTGAGTGAGTTAAAAATTAATTTATGATATCGGGTGTTACTGAAACAATACTTTATAGTGTAGTTTGCTAGATAGTAGTTACTACTAACAAAATATTTAAGGGTGATCAGTGTATTAAAAATTATTTTAAGATATTAAATGATACTAACAAAATACTTCAGTGTGCCACATAGTTTTTTTTTTTTAAAAAAGCACCTAACCCCCCTTTTTTAACCCAAAACGGCTCTATTAAGTAAAACTACATCATTTTGAGTTATGAGAATTTTGTTTCTCATCAATCAATCCGATGAGCTTGAAATACGAACGTAAGATAATGAATATAAAATATGAGAAATAATGAATATTTAATAAAAAAAATTATATTTTTAAATAAAAAATAAAAAATATTTATAAAAAAATCAATCCTATAAAATAAAAATTATTTATAAATAGAACCAGATTAAATATTCAATAAGTGTAAGGCCATTGGCCTTTTAAAGGCTCCTTTGAAGTGCATGAGATAGAAAGAAGGAAAAAAAAAAAAAACACAAAAAGGTCGCACATCAAAAGATTGTCCTTTCATCGATAATCGCTACCATTCATTTCCAGGCTAGCACCAAATTAAATTTGGAAGTTCACAATCCATATAAATAAATGTAGACACTCATTTTAATGTTGTGCCTTCTAGAAGGAAAAATAGTGTTTGCTTAACAAACAAGAATTTAGAGAGCTCTTACAATTTGCAATTTCCTATGCTAATAATAATACCATATATATATTTTTTTGCCAGCTAATAATAATACCATATATATTCCCACAAGAAATTACACTAAATAATAAGATATATTTTTTATATATGACAATATGAAGATAATACAATCACTTGAAAACAACTATTGAATATTTTTTTAATAATAAAAAAATTCACATTTCTTGAAGCTTATTGTAAAAACAGTCTATGTTTTCATGTCCACTAGCTAATTTTTTTAAAAGTAAGTGAAATTATGATACTTGAGGAAAATACAAGCATTTTTTCCGCGTTAAAAAAAAAAAAAAAAGAGCATTCAATTTCCATACTAATTAATCGAGATTTGAGACACGAATAGGATTTTGACAACATCCAAAACATTCATAGCTGAAACATTATCATTGGTCCCTTAGCGAGGCCATTAATTTATTCCATAAATTCCACCAATTGGAGGAGTCCTTCCTCACGATTACACACAACGGTGCTCTGAATCTGCAGAAACGGCCTTGGCCTAATTAATTTTTCCCTTCCATCCAATGTACCAATTTAACTATAAAAACTATCATCTTCCTCCTCCTCCAAGTTGAATCATATTCTCTATTTTGCTTTCTTTAGTCCTCATTTCTGAGATACAATGGCCATGCCTCTTCCCATCTCTTCCAACTCCAACAACCAGAAGCAACTTAGATTCTCTGTTTCCTCCAACAACTACAGAAACAGAGGCCTCTCTGTTATTCCCAGCTTCAATGGCGGTGATCAACAAGTCAATGGGGTCTCTCTGAATCACTGCAACCAGACCAACAGTAACCTCTCTGTGGTGCCTAGCTTCAATGGGGGTGATCAACAAGTCCTTAATGGGGTCTCTTTGAATCACTCCAACCAGACGAACAGAGGCCTCTCTGTTTTTCCCTGCTTCAACGTTGGTGATCAACAAGTCATCAATGGGATCTCTCTGAATCACTCCAACCAGACCAACAAAAGCCTCTCTTTTGTGCCTAGCTTCAATGGAGGCGATGAACAAGTCATCAATGGGGTCTCTGTTAATTACTCCAATGGTAGATACAGAGGTCTCACTCTAGCTCCAAGCTTCAATGATTATGAACGAGTCATGAATAACGGAATAATCTCTTCCCATTATTCTCCTTGTAACCAGCAAGAGCTTGGCTTTTCTGTTTCAAGCAGCAGCAATAATCATAAAAACAGAAGCCTCTCTTTTGCTCCAAGCTTCAATGGTTATGAACCAGCCATGATGAGTACTGGAGTCTCTTCCAGCTATTCTAACCAGCAGAATCTTGGATTTTCTGTTTCAAGCAGCAATTATATAAACAGAAGAAGCCTCTCTCTTGTGCCAAGCTTCAGTGTGACTGAGAGGAGGACAATAAGCTATGCGAGAAATTACCATTTTCCTCATTTTGCAAGACTTTTGGCCATACGAAAGATCGTAAGAGCTCGTCTCATATCTGCTTTCTTCGCCAGACGCCAAGTGGTCATCAACCAGGAAGAAGCCATGTACACCAGATCAGTCTCAAGCTTCAGTTCTCAAATCAATCTTAACAACTCACAACAACGTAGAACTAGGCTCACCATAACAGAGCTTGATGAAGAAGCATGCTCAGATGAAAATCAAACCAGAAGCAACAATGGTGGTGGAGCTCTTGCTCCTGCTCCTGTGAGTGTTTATCATCCTTCTAGAACAAATGATGAGAACGATGAGAATGATGACGACAATGGTGATGATGGTATAACTCATAGTCTTCCTTATAAGAAATATGGGCCCTACACGTGTCCAGGGTGTTTGGGAAAGTTTCCAACCTCACAAAAATTTGCGGCTCACGTGAGCTCTCATTACAAATATGAAACTAAAGATCAAAGGAGGAGGAGGCTTATGGCCAAAATCAGAAGAAGAAATCTCTGTCTTCACAACTCAAGGGAGGGAATAACTCTTGTTCCCACGGAACCAGTTGGTCAGCCTGAACCTGTGAACATGGCTGAAGCAGAAGCTAGAGGTGATGGTGGAGCGTTATCCATAGTCCAAATCAAGGAAGAACCTCCCGAGATTTAAGTCAAATGTTTAAGTATTTACTGTTTTCTTGTTTTGTATTAGTGTCTATCCGTAGTGTTTGTTTTGTATGGTTGGCTGATGTTTACTGCTTTTATGATGTTTGTCAATAGTCTTGTTAAGCCTAGTGTTTGGTGTCAATTGGGTTGCAAAGCTTCGACTTAAACTCGGTGTTCTAAATACGGCAAAATTGCATCTTATCTCGTGGATAAATTATAGAAGTTGAAAGGTGAACAAGAAAAGTAAAAAGAACATGAACAAATATATAAACACGGTGTTTTCGTCTCAAAGTGGATTATGTTTATAAAATCACCAATATTATATATAGAACAGTAATCACACGGGTTTCTCCCTCAAATACAATTTGTCTAAAAAGTTATCTGTTAATAAAAATCACAAATATTGCCAACAAAAGTTTATCCTATTAGTAAGAAGTTACTTATAATCAGCAAGGTCGTGAATTTAAATCCTACTATTAATGTAAGGGTTTTGTTGATATTTGATAGGCAACCATTCAGTTGGATGCAAGCTCAAGCGACTCCCAAAACCCAACTCAACCAAACTTTAATGTGTAAAAAAATCACAAACATCTCTACAAGGTCGTGAATTTACTTATAATCAGTAAGGTCGTGAATTTAAATCCTACTATTAATATAAGGGCTTTATTGATATTTGATAGGCAATCATTTAGTTAGATGCAAGCTCAAGCGACTCCCAAAACCCAACTCAACCAAACTTTAATGTGTAAAAAAATCACAAACATCTCTACATCCCAACCTTAGGAAAATTCTTCAGATATTTTCAATGACCCAAAACCTTGTGTCTGATTTTTCCCCAATAGCTTATTCATCTGATTTAATACAAAGAAACCAACGTGTATACTGTATACATATACATGGGTAACTTTGTTGGCAGAGAGGGATCCACGATGTTGAGAATAACAGGGGTTTTTCAGAAGTAGTATCCAATTGCATTTCCCAACAACGTTACAAATCCACGCCAGAAAAAATCGCATGTAGCTGCTTTGCAGTCCATGTCACATCAAGTAGTTCATGAAGAGGACCATCAATATCTTCTGCCATAGCCGTCAAAAGTGTTCTGCATTCTATAATATAGAAGTCATGTCAAATTAAAAAAAAAAAACAGAATAAAAATCTGTATATATATCCATCATCATGTGAAATATTCTTCCCATACTATGTTCCAATAATAGCTGCATTATGAATTAAACTGAAGGGAAAGGTGTCAAACCTGATATTTTGCTGAAATTAAGCAAGCACATAGAAGCAAGAATCTTGAGTTCAAGTTCCCCATTTTCCAGGACCTGTTTTATCTCATAAATGACGGCTAAGAAGGTAATAAGGTGTAATCCAGCATTATGCTGCATAGAAAGCGAGGAGCTCAACCAAGCAACAGTTACCAAACACATGCTGACCAAATCTGGGTGTCCAGAGTCTAAACATTTAGAGATAGACTTCAAAAATGGACTCTCTCCATCACCAATAATCGATTCTAACAAGTTCACCAACCACTCTTTGCTCCGTTCTTCTTCCTTTTCCTATAATTGGAATATTAACAGTAATTATGCGTATTAGATAAATGTTCAAGGAGATGTTATGTTTCATCCATCTTCATATAATACAGAGAAAGACCCTATGAGATGATGAAGTATGTATGAGAGAAAACTTACAAATGAAATGGCTCCATCGCATAATAAATCATCTTCCTCATGATCAGAAGTGTCAACTTCTGAACTATTGATTATATATCCCAATTCTTTTAGAATGCTACTCTTGGTCAGTACCTTCCCAGTGGAAGAAAAATGTCCAGACAAGATAAAAAGTGCTCTACAACAATTTTCTCGGACTTTCACTTCATTTAAGCTGGCATGAAGAGCCTCTGAAATGGAATTCGCAGCCTGGTCTCTGTATGAGCCATAATTTTTAGCCTTTGCCTGAAGTGAAATCTTATCATTGCCCAAAAAACAGACACAAATCAAATGCTTTGAGTGAGTGTGATGATGAAACCAATTTTTCTATTTTCTTTTTTTAAATAAGACTATATTGGAGCATACCAGTAGATCAAAGTGCAACAAAAGGACAGCAATTAGAGGTTTGTGATGTGGAGGAGAATTATTGAGGTGCATGAGCAGAACACGCATTGTGGTAGATATATCCTCACCCTTCAAGCTATTTAAGAACGAAGTAACATCCTTTCTTCTACACATTACATAAGTCAACCACTCAACAACTAAGAAAAGAGCTAGGCAATAATATTTATCAAAAGCACAATTAGTTAATCACGCAGGACCTCAAATCAAAATATTAAATATATATGCCAAATCACTCCCTTGTAATGTTGGAAGTTCAAAGATGGAGAAGTTGATTATTAAGGGAGTATTAACAAAATAAGTCAAGTACCATAACTTGACTACACTCACCTTTTTAATGCTAACAGTTTGGTAAGCAATAATATTGCGTTAGTTCTTGGAGTAACCACCTTGTGGTGTAGAAGATCAAGAAGAAACCTTTTATTAATATCTCTCACAATCTGATACATGCAACAAGAGTCTGCTCCAATAAAATTTGGCAAGAGTGCTGTAACACGTGTTTTCTCTTCCAAATTTCCCAATTTGAATCTCCTAAGCAGAAATTCTATAACCCCTAAGGATATGAGATGCTTGGCACAAGTTACTTTGTCCTCTTCAGTTAACAAAGTGAAAAGACTCTTTAATTTGGAAGTAATGATCTCATCCCTATCTTCTAGCTTTGACTCTCTTGAATTTTTTGAGATTGGGGGGGCAGAAGCCAAGAGCTCACTTAATTGTTCTGACTTCCAATTATGAATCAATCGCTTCAAGATAATGTTAGTCAGTGGCATAGCTACAAAGTCTAAAGTAACTCCTGTTACAGGACATGTTCTGTGTCCCTTTTTGAACCATGACTTGAGGGCTGCATGTTCAAAGGTTTGCCCAGTCTCTATAGTGACTGGTTCCTCCAATAATTTTCCAGTAAGAGGACAAAGAAATTCCTGTGGAATGGTTGGAAAAGATAATCCTGCATCAAAAAGTTTATGTAGTTCAATTACCTTTATCATAAGAAATCCTAAGTAAACAAAATATGCTATTTGAAGGAGGTTGAATGAGAAAAGGAAATATTTTTCTCACCTTCATGAGAAGAGCTTTTCTTAATTGGCTGAATTTGAAAGAACAGGGATCAGAGGCCATTCGAAATAAATAAAGACTGCCGCATCAATCTTTGTTTAATAGTCAAAATTACATCAGATATGGTTACCTTTCCAAAAATAACTTCTTTTTCTTCAATGTCTGGCATGTGGTTGTTTCTAATGCCATCAAAATGATTTCTTTCTCCCTTCTCTTTTTTATCTGTCATTGAGATTCCTTTCTGCCACAAAAATGTTACATGACAACCTTAAATTATGTGAGATATTAAGTGAAAGAAGACATGAGCAACTTATTAAGTCATAAGTAGTAATTCACCATGATCAATTCCTCAGAAACCACTGGTACCAAAACATAGCCTACTGGCTACAGAAGAAAACTTCAAAGACAATTTTCAAAGGAGAGGAATAATTATTTCCTGTTCTATATGTTTGTTGTGGTAGGTAAACACTCCAACCTAATAGTTGAAAGAGAAAACAGCTGTAGTAACAAGACCAAAGCATGAGATTTTTTTTTTTTTTTTTTTGGGGAGGGGAAAATTTGAGATAGCAGAAAACTTACAGGATGCAATGAAACAACTGCCACATTCTTAGTGGAGTCTTCCTTGACATCTTGATCAGTGAATTTCACTATTTCAGATGCATGTGTTGATGTTTGCTCAATAGCAGCTGAACCGTAACAACCTCTGATACAAGTATCTATGTCATTATCCTCCTCGCTATCTTCATGGTTATCAATTCCCGGCTCATTCAAGCTACCAAAGACAGAATGATAGAGTCTTTTGCTGATTGTTGGTTGAGGTGAGAATGAATCAATGGGACTAGAAAGCTCTGACGGATGACCCAGCGAACTTCCCAAGACAGAGATTGATGGAATACTGATAGAAGGAACAGATGGAGGTTCAACTCCTTCGGTGAGCCAGTTTTTGTAGTATTCAGCTAACATGTAAGTTCCAGAGTCCAAATGTTCCTCATAGACTTTTTCAAGAAGATTTTGTTTTCTTGCTCTGCTTGGTCTATTGGGTAGAATGTCAACTTCCTCAGCGTACCATGCCTTCAAATGGAAAAAATGTGGAGAAAACAGATCCTCCCACAGCTCAGGCAGCAACAATATCCGTGCCTGGAAAGGCGAATCCCAAAATACTTGCAAAAGTTGCTTTGCTGACGCCTTATCTTTTCTCTGAATCTTATATAATGCACTGAGGTAAAGATGAGCAGAAGCTGACAACTTATAATTCGGAATCCCACATGTAAGTCCATATTTCAAATCATTTAAACTCAAACCTGCAACAATGCTTAGCTGCAGAGAAGCTCTTTCGAATTCTTTTGAAGGTAAAGATTCCTCAATAGCTCGTTCGACTGTCTCAATTCCTTGTTCAAGACTTGTTATTACTTTGGCGTCAGAACTGTTCTCATCTTCTGGCTCAGTGAAACTCAATGAAGAGAAACAATTGTAACGCAATGTAGTCCGGAAGCCCTCATCTTTCATAAAATGTTTGATATGTCCATTTAGAATGGAAACAATCGCTCGGACGGCAACTTCATCAAGAGCTAGATTAGAAGCCACCTTTTCATGATGCTTTTGGTAACTTTTATCAAAGCTTTTGCTTGTAGATCTAATGTAGGAATTCCTATGTTCTTTCATACTTTTCTTTGCATTTCCTCGGAAATGTCCTGGCATATTTGCGTCAAGATCACTGTCATGCCTCTTATCCACCTTTGCATCCATGACACGCAATTCACTTGAATTCTTCTCTTTCCCTCTTGGGGTATCAGATGTCTCATTTGAATAGACATCTTTAATTATGTTATCTTCTTTCCCCCTTACCTCAGTTATCTCAAATCTTGGCATATTTTTTGATGATTTTAGATAAACTTTTGTACTTACCTCGGTAATGCTACAAAGTTTCTCATCGTTTATATTCTTCAGTCCTTCATCTTCTCTTTTATCAAGATTATCCCTTGGTCTCACGTTCTTAGCAGCATCACTATTCAATAACTCACTTCTGATCTGATAACGTGGGACATCAGACTTTGCTCTCTCCGTTAAAATTCTCTCACCAGATATAGAAGGTCTCCTTTGTCGGTTGTGGAAAGAGCGACGTGACGGCTGTGCAGTTACAGTATCAGACTGCAGGGAAGATATGGACCTTGTCATTCTTCTGCTATTTTTGAACCCTTCCTTTGCCAGAAGCTCCTCCAAAGATGAAGTCATTTATCCAGAAATTCAGGTCTCCTCTGCAATAATACTCTCGCACAAAGAAGTAGATGCTACTAACAGTGAAAACTCTTCCCGTAGATAAGGTTGCCTAAATCAAAATTATGATTCAGATTCAGAATGCATTCAAAGTAGGCCTAATTATGAAGCCGAAAATATATGAATATCAGAAAAATAACAACAGCTTGCAAGAAAATACAAACAAGCCTGCGCGATCTGTATTTATAATAAAGTTCAAAAATGCTAATCTACGATAAGTTGGCAGCGAACACATATGGCTGTCAGTAAGAAGGACAGATACTGACGAAGTGGCATGGATATGGAAAATAATGCAACGTGATGCAATTTGAAGAGCTGCGTGTAGCTCCATTTTTGTACGTTTTGATGCTTCTTATAGACAGAGGCGAAAAAAGTAAATAAAAGAATGATACAGCAGGACTCGTGTCAGTTTGAAATATTTATCAGTTTCACCTGAGTCTCTCTCCCTGAGATTAAAAGACTTAGCGCTCCAATTACAGACTTCATGCAACAGAAAAGTTGTAGCAAACACCTACATTGCAGTCGATCTCAACCCACAGTCGTCAAGCGAGCTTTTTCTTTTTCTTTTTAATGCGAAAAGCTATAGATTTGAAACCAATTCTGAAATCAAAACTTAGAAAGGGGCGTATAAGAAGTGAAGGGAAGTCGGGATAGGCCATGAGAGTATCGTAGACGAAGGACGGCAACAAACTGACTAAAAAAATGAACAACCAAACAGAAAATTGGAGAATAACAACGAAGGAAAAGACGAAGCGTGAGAGTTGAGAGGGAGATTGAAAGCTGACAAATGAGAGGAGAGGAAGAGTTAGGATCGGATTTAATGCTTGGATTTGAATGTTTCAAGGGGTGGGTGTCGTTGTCTCTATCAATAGCTTCGGTATTCGCAGGTGATTTCGATAGAATGATTAACAAAAACAAGAAGTTACAAGAACAAAAATACTAGTTTAGTAAAGAGTAAAAACAAAGAGCAAGGCCATTTGGAGACGTTATGTAAGCAAAATAAGAACCGTGTTCCATCGCCGCCGCCTCCTCTCTGTCCTTACCCAATTGGTCGTTATGAATGAGAACGCGCGTTTTTTTCCCATTTGGAAACGCTGAGAGGGCAACACTTCATTTGATCGAACGATTAACACAAAAACACTATATATATTCAAAGTGAGATAAATAACACCTTGCGAAGATAACTGGGAGAACAAGATGTTTACAACAATACGTACTATTGATCTGTGATATATTTTAAAAAAGCGAAAGCAACAAGCTTGTTTATGACTTTATCCTGGCCCCCAAAAATAAAGCTGTAAAGGAATCTTTCAGGACTCGTTTGGTACGTTAAAATTGATTTTGATGGAAATAGATATGGAAATGAAAATAGGGACTAAAAGTATGTTTGGTATGTCATGGAAATGAGATCTAATTTTTGTATAAAAATATCAAAATGTCCTTCAATTTTTTATTTTTTATTTTTTTTGAAGGTAGTGGAGGGTAATAGATGAAAATGATCACATGGAATTGTAAATCTTAGGTATTTTGATGGAATTGAGCCTATTTGGCTTCCACATGGAATTAGAAAATTTTCCAATTCCATCATACCAAACAAGCATCATGATGGAATTGATCATCAATTCCATTTCTATCACCCCTAATTCCATCATATCAAACATGGCCTCAAGGGAGGTTACTTAGGGTCTGTTTGGTGTAAGGGATTTGGAGGAGAAGGGAGGGGAGTGAACATTTTTATGAGTTGAGTTTTAAAAGATTGAAGAAGTGGGATAATAAAATTTTAATAAAGAGAATATATAAGATAAAATAGTAAAAAAAATTAAATAAAAATTTTTAACCTCACTTCTCTGATTTTTTTAAATTCAACTCAAAAAAATTTTCCTTCCGCCCACTTTCCCTCCCCTCCCCTCAGACCAAACAAGCCCTTAATGGATAATTAACTCTCCATTTTAAAAGTTGTTCTTTTTTTATATGATTCAGTGTATGTTTGGGATATCGTTAGGAAAAATTATTTATTTTGATTCTAACTTATAAAAAATGACTTTATAAAAAAATGAATTTATGTAATATGATTTATGTTTGGATGAGTGATTGAATAAGTGTTATTGCATAAGTCAAAACTTGTTTGGATTGGCGATTGAATGAGTGCTTTTTTTAAACTCAAAATTTGTTTGAAGACTGGGAAAAATTACAGAAAGCCCTACAATTTCTGAAAATTACAAGTAAATGAATATAAGGGCTAGGAAAATTACAGAAAAAACCCATAACTTTTAAAATTATAACTCTACCCTACATAAGTTTCAATGTTTTACACTATGTTCCCTCCTTATAAACTTTTGAAATTTGTAGAGAGGTCCCTCGTAAAAACTTGCGTTTTGGCCAGGTTCCTTCTTCTTCTTCCTACCGACATAACTGAACTAGAGACTAATGGCGGACACAAAGAGCACAGATCCAAGACAGCAAACCACTTGTCGGTTGAAGCACAGATCAAAGATAGCAAAGCATAGATGAAGATGGAGACGACCTTTAGCTTCAACGGGTGGCCGCTGAGACTGCAACGAAGTCGACGACACAGGGAGCGAGCTCAGAATTGGATCTCTCAGAGAGGGAGGATGGAGCCAAGAGAGGTAAGACGACGGAGACGCATTATGTTGCTGCCTAGAGAGGGAAAACGGACGACACAAGTTCAACAACTAAGCAACCGTAGCCGCCAACACAGGGAGAGTGATTGGAATAGGAGCAGCGAGAGGCACAAGACTGAAGAAGAGCATGTGTAAAGATTCCCTTGAGCTAGAGGAAGAGCAACTCTGGTGTAGGGGGAAGAGAGAAAATTAAAAATGGTTGGTGACAATTATTACCCTCTAATGGTAACAAAACACGACAAGTCAATTAAAATAAGTAATAAAGGTTGGCTTATTGAAAAAGCAGTTCCAAATTGATAATCTATTATTGGGTTTCATTGTCTCAAACATAAATTTTTTTACCCACTTATCTGAATTGCACTTTTTGCTTGAAATCACACGTTTTGGGCTCCAATAAGTGGTTCCAAACACTCTCTTGCTTAGTCATTGAAAAAGGCCTTTAGCTTCAAGGACATTGCGGATTTTGCCCAAGCATATGTTTAGATTAGCCGTGCAAAATTTATTTTAGGCTGTGTAAGATGAATGTGTAAGGTGGGTTTCATCTTGCTAAATGCAAACTCAGTTTTTTTAAACTAATTCAAACAGGTTTTCAATCTGCAGAAGCCTCTTATAAGGAAATGACATATGATCCGTTGAAAGGAAATTATTTAGATTTTAATCCATACTTTGGAAAAGAAAGTTATATACATATTAATGTGAAAAGATCGTTATTTTTAAGGGACTAGAGTATTAACAATTACCACTTTTGTGTGATCCCCTTTGCCCTCTATTTTATAGTATGAATATCTTATGTGGTGGGATGGCGATAATCCTTTATTAGAAAAACACGCATTCAGATGGGAAAGACGGCACCGCTTTATTATAATTCTGATGTTTCCATTAACTAGTCGATTTCTTAATTCTTAAGTCCTAACCATGCACAAGTCTACCGTGAAAATTCGAATGGTCTCATGAAAGTCTTGCAAAAGCTTCTGCTAAAAGCCGCGTGTAAGCTCTTCTTTCCATGCAGAATCATCAGATTTCAATCGCAGATTCGTGCCCTAAAAATCTACCGCTGTTAATTTAAAAAGTTAATGAAACAAAAAAGCTCAATTAAGCACTACTAAGAAATTAGTAGTTATTATTTATAAAAAAAATACTAATTTCCGTCCTAATTATAAGATAAAATTAATTTTTTTTAAAGAGATTAAGGAAACTGAATAAGTTACTTAATCATATCATATATCATATATTATTATATTAGTTAAATTAATTAGTTCGAAGAAAATAATATAAATATAAATATTTTAAAATAATCTAATTAGTTTCTTTAATTTTTTTAAAAAAATAAATTTTATCTTATAATTAAGATAAAAAAAAATTACTCGTATTAGTTATTACAGGGAAGACGTTACCTAAACTGTTAAACATATTACATCAACGTGGAGGGAAATTCGTTGCTCAATAGTTGGTGGGAGTAGAGAAATCGAAGGTCAAGACCGGCGCCAACACTAATCGGGGCCGTCACGTGCCTCCCTTTCATTCGATCTGCGTTAATTTGCTTTTCTTCTCCGCGTCAAAGTCCTGTGACTGAGCCCCAGCACAGCCGGTAAATTGCCGTGCTCGACCGGCTGTAACCGGTAATTCCGGTTCTCTTCTGCGGTGCCATACATTGATTTCTGCCATCTTTTTCACTCGCACAACCCGAAAATCCACGCGCCTGCTGCCTCACTTTCGCATCTACGTCTGGTTACTTTTTTTCAAAAGAAGGCACTGCTTCTCCGGTGTCCGACACCGATTCAGCTACTTCCGAACTTGGTCCTAGGGCTTATGAGGTTCGGCATTTTCGTTTTTCTAACCTTCTTTTCCTGTCACGTCCGTTTGGTTCACGAGGAAATTTGGATGTCAAAAAGCTCGGTTTTTTACTTCTCTGATACTATTTTCTTAAGTTTTGCTAGTTCATTCCTGTCTGGACCATTTGATCTCTACGTACTGTGTTTTTTTAGTTTTTATTATAGCTTTGCTATGTACTTTTGCTCGTTTCCAGTTTAGGATAGTCGTAGCTGGCTATGGCATTTATTTGTTTCTAGTGTTTTTTTAACGCTAAACATGCTGAACTTGGTCGTAAATCTATGAATTCGACTGGACTTACTGTTGGTCTTACTAATTTGATGCTAGATGCTGAGGATGAAGTTGAACTACGCTGTTCAAACTTGATTGTTAAAGTTTGTGATTTTTCATTCTGTTTTATAAATTTTAATTTAATCTGTTATTTACTGTCTGTAGAAAATGTCTCGGGTTGAGGCACTATGGGAGAGATTAGTCCGAGCTGCTCTGAGGAGGGAAAGGATTGGTGACGATAGATATGGACGGCCTGCTGTTGGGATTGCCGGAAACGTACCGTCCGCACTTGCCAAAAACAGGGATATTGATGAGATATTAAGAGTTGCAGATGAAATGCAAGATGAAGATCCTAATGTCTCCAGAATCTGTATGCTTTACTTTCCAACATATTTTATCTGCATTTTGTAATACTTTGTTTTAGTGATATTTCAAGAATTAGCTATCTGAGCATGGAAACTAAATTTAAATTGTTTACATGCTAGAAGTTGTATCAATAAAACAAGAGAGAGATGAAAGGAAATGCTCTTTTTGACTTGACAATTTAAAAATTCCAGATATTGAAAATGATATTAAACTCAGATTTTTGCAGAACAATGAGCTTCTAAGCCTACTGAAAACCCTGGGCTTTGGATTTATTTGTATAAAATATACCATGATCTTTATCTTTTTTCTGTTTTATTAATTTGTTGCGACAGTATCATGTCATACCTTTCTGTCTTGCACTTCCTTGTCTATGTTAATTAATATATTTAAATATACGAAGAAAACTGATGTGAATCTAAAATGCGGATGCTTGTAGTCTCATATATGGAATCTGTTATTGTACTCCATATTTTCTTTTTACTTTTTTCCGGTAAATAGTACTTCATAACGTTTCCTTTGTTGCTCAGTGCCCTATCTTATATACCTTATTTACATGCAGTATGTGAGCATGCTTATTCATTATCACAGAATTTGGACCCTAACAGTGAAGGCCGAGGCGTTTTGCAATTTAAGACTGGTTTGATGTCTGTTATTAAGGTATGATATATATGGTTTGATTTCAGTAGTCTCAAGTTTAACTTGAAATTTGTGCAATGTTGTCCCAAGGAAAAAGGAGAAGAGGAAGGAGAATGAGGGAGAGGAAGAGAGGGAAAAAGGAAGGAGGCAGGAAAAGTCCAGGGAAGAATCTGGTAGTTCAATTCAAATGCTTTGGAAAAAACTGACATACTACTTGACTATTTATAGGGAGCACATTAGAAGAAAATAACCTAAATGAGAATCGGAAAAGAAAGAAAACAGAAAATAAATGAAGTTCTAAGATGTAGCAAATAACCTAGAATTTCCCAATTTTTCTATAGTTTCCCATCACTGTCACTAGATGCCTAATAGGAAAAGATTCTGTTTGGGGGAAATTTAACACTGTCAAGAAGAGGCTTTAGGGTTTATTATTGGTTGGCATCTGAGCTTGTAAGTTCCTCAAATATTGAACTGTAGTCTTATGCGAAAGGAAAAGATGTTCAAGATTTGGGAAGGCCTATAATTATTGCTCGTTAATGAATGTTAGCTAGAGCTTTTGCTTGTAGATTCTCTTGTTCAAATTTGATTTTTTTGACTTGCAGTATATACTTTGGAAAAAGCTCTATTGTGTTTTTGGAGCTGTCCTCAATTTATCAAAATATAAACATAGTGTTTTGATGAATGATACATGTTTGTAGTGGAACCCAATGGTATTATGCAATTCGTGTAGTTGACTTAATGGGATAAGATTTCTTGCTGTTGTTGTATAGATACAGAGTTTTGGTTAAGCAAGTGCCAAATTATTCTATTTGTTTAACTTGAAAAAGTCGTGTGTGATGTTTATGGGAAGAGGTGACAACAAGTCCAAGGGCAGCCTGCTGTTCTGTATAACCTTTTCATTTTTCATTAATTTTTATATTCATTGATTTTCTTTATGCAAGTTTTGTCTCACTTAGTTATACTCCAATGATTTTTTGGCAGCTATAATTTAGATTATCTTGCTCATTTATTAATATATTTCAGCAAAAGTTGGCTAAGAGAGAAGTTGGAACTATAGATCGAAGTCAGGACGTTACAAAATTGCAAGAGTTCTACAAGCACTATAGGGAGAAGCATAATGTAGACAGGTTACGGGAGGAAGAGATGAAGTTGCGGCAATCTGGGGTCTTTAGCGGAAACCTTAGCGAGTACGTTTGTGTATTAGCAGAAGTTGCCCATTTAGATGATCTTGTGCTTTCCCTTTCACCCCCTTCCCCTTTAGACACCATTGCTCCCAAAGTAATAAGTTCTGTTGTGCAATCTGCAATGGATGTGATTTATTTTCTCTATTTTGTATGGAGAGGACCTCTTTTCCTCTAACTCTATATTTCTTTATGTTGTCCTTTTTTCTCTTCAATAAATCTTTACTTAAAAAAAGTGATGCTGTTGAATCAGTAACTCTTTTTTTGGCCAAAGAACTAGTAAGTTTGAAACTTGAGTTTTCAAGCATTTATGCTATAGGTTAGATAAATGAGCTATATATAGAGAATATAGCCAGAAAAAAAGTGCTGAGTAAATAGAAAAATCACATGATGAACATAATACGATTTTGATTGAGAAAATATAATGATGGACCATGAAGGACAGGAGTTGTAGCTTGAGTTATATCTGTTATGGTACTCATATTCAGCTTTCTTGACCACTAATGATTTGATCAGTCTTTCAATTATCGCCAAGATTGAAGTGGCTCCCATGCAATTATTTACTGTCTCCTTGTTTATCTGAAGTCTCTTTCATGCCCTGATTTACATATTGTGAATATATTGTGTTGTGTGTATTTCTTTTGGAATTTAAATTCTTTGCTGTTGAATATAGGTTGGAGCGAAAGACACTGAAAAGGAAAAGAATTTTTGCTAGTTTAAGGGTTTTAGGCATGGTAATTGAACAGCTGTCCACAGAAATTCCTGAAGAGGTTAGCTTCCCTTTGCTTTTACATGGATAATCTGAAGATGCACTGCTTATCTTTCAGGAAGGGTTCTGTTCGGAGTCTCTAATTTAGTACATATGTTTATGTGTATGTGTGTGTAAAAGACATGTAAGTTTATGAAGTGTTACTGTTGATATTGAAGGATCACATTGAAGTACAGGTAAAATACTAGTATTATTGATCCTTAAGAATAAAAGAGAGTATAAGGAGGCCTTTATATAGGCAAACTAATAGGCTAACCCTAACCCTAACCCTAGAATCTATCCTAATTTAATCAAATCAAATCAAATCATAATGATAAAATATTCAAATCTGATCCTAATAAATACTAAACTATATCCCTAATAATAATAATTAATATTTCTAAACTTGATATTCTGAACATAATAATTAATATTTTTAAACTTGACATTCTCAACAGTTACAGTGATGCTACCTTTAGAAAAGAAGTGTTGATGCTTTTGGAGACTTCGCTTATCATTTTCTTTTATATGAATGATGAATGTTTTGCTTCCCTTAATCCATCAGCCCCCCAACTTTTCTTAGTGTTTTAAAATTCGACCGGTCTTCTTGATGGAGAATGGATGTTCTTAATTCAGTTTTTTGGCGGACCAACTTGAGTGTAATGTGTTTGCGTGATGTTTAACATGATTTGAAGTTTATGATATTGCCTTTCATGTGCTCATATCAGTTTCCATACTCCATACTACAAAGGGAGTAAGCTTGACATTTTTTCCGGGTTGATAGGAGCAGGCATATCTGTTGGAAGCATGTTTTGTACAAAATTGGTTTTCCTAGCGTACTGTTGTTTGTTATCTGGTGAAGCATGAGTTTTTGGTAATGCTAGTAAAAATAATCTTTTAACACATTTTTCTCTTTGTTGCAGCTGAAGTCTCTGATGGAATCAGATTCTGCAATGACAGAAGACCTAATTGCTTACAACATTATTCCCTTAGATGCTCCTTCCTTAACAAATGCTATTATGTCTTTGCTTGAGGTTAGGGGTTTATTTTGCTTACTATATAAGTTAGAGACCAGGAACAAAACAATGAGAGAGAGGGGGAGAAAGAATGATCAGGAAGATAAGCCTGTATTATTGCTATGTCCTCTGGTATCTATAGACATGTCTAGTATGATTTACATAACCAAATATCTATACGGAGGCTATAACTGTCACTGAACTAACTAATTAATCTAACTCACTGTCATTACATTCACTAATACTTAGGACTCCCAATTTAGTACATTTTTGTCTGGTTTTTACCTGGAGAAAAACATATTGCTAGGTTCAAGCAGCAGTCTCAGCTTTGAAGTACTTTAGGGGTTTGCCGGAGTTGCCTCGGGGTCATCCAATTCCTGCTGCCAGAGATGCTGATATGCTTGATTTTTTGCAGTGTATATTTGGATTTCAGGTCAGCATGTGTGAGTTTTTACTGGGATGGATCTCATTTTTTAAAACCTTCAATCATTTAGGGTTTGGGAATAAGGGGGCCAAATCCTTTGATATTTGCAATTTTTTTGTGTGTGTTTTGGTGCGTTCAGTTGGAATAGTGTGCCTGCATTTATTAAGATGTCCATTTGTCTGTTCAGATCTTCTGTATGTATATGTCTTCGTCTTGGTGTTCAGCTCTTCAAAGTCTACGGTGATTTCTTTTTAAGATATGGAGGGAGATTGGATTAGTTGTTGCATGTTCAATTTTTGTAGTTTACTCTTTTCTTGTTTTCTTTTCTTTTGTTTGTTTTCTGGTGATAAGCTTCTTGTTTTCTTTACTAACAATATTTTAAATTGTCATGTATTGTGATTTTTGAGTTGAGAGATTTGTTAAGATATCAGTTGAATTAGGCTGTAAAGTGTTGAGCGGAGTTTTTCACCATTGTCATTGTCTCTTCTCTGGTCGTTATTCTTATAATTAATCGTTTTATATAAATGGAAGAAAGTCATAGTCTAATTCATTTGATCTTGTGTTCTGATAGGAATCTGTTAGATGCATTGGTAGTATCAATGCAAAATCATTCTTTCTCTCTTGAATCTAATGACTGACATTTGTTTTTGCCAGAAAGATAATGTCTCTAATCAGCGAGAACATTTAGTTCACCTGCTTGCTAACGAGCAGTCTCGCCTTGGAATTCCAGCTGAGGCAGAACCTGTAAGTCTCAAATCCTTTTGGATTTCTTCTTATTTTTGGGCTTTTGCTTTGCTGAATGTTCAATAAGCTGTCTTTGTCTTGCTCTTAAATGTTCTACAATGCGTCATCAATTATAATCAGAGTATTTTTATCAAGTAATGTACAACACACCCTACATCATTTCCTAGAGATGAAATGTATGAAGTTGGCTTTCATAATTTTGAGGTTATGGAGGGCTGTGGGGGAGGTACTCGTGTTCTACTGCTTACTGAAGCAAGTTATTTCATTTAAATATCTGATAACAGTGGAAGCTTGCAATCATAAAATTAGTTCCAAAATTCTGGTGCATAAGTCGGTTGGGTTTGCTTTTATGGATCAGTAATGTCCTTCTGTGTTTGTGATTGTGCTAAGCAAATGGGTATATGTGATCGGTGTCATTGTTTTACTTTCTACTTTCTGCTTCTGGCAGTTCTAGTGGGATTTACATCCTTTCCTTATGTACACTTTATTGTAAAGTCTAGCGGTACAAGACGAAAGGGTGCAAACCTTTCATCCTTTTTGTTTTTAGGGATGGGGGAGCTCTTGTTGTCGGTTCTCCCTCTCGTGTTGTCTCCATGGTTCTGGTTGAGTTTATACTTTATAGCACTATTAACCTGCAATACTTCCGTAGTGTCAATAAAACCAATCAAAGGCCTGTGTTCTGGTTGAGTTTGTGTGGTCTCTGTATCTGTACTTTGGGTCTATATTTCTTCCTTTGTATTTTTTGCTTACAATACCTTTCTTTGAGCTATTGGATCTGTATCTCTCTCTCTCGTTTTTTTTTACTTGAAGCTAGAGCTCAAAGACTGGAGAAACTGCAGCCATGCCTCATGCCTTTTCTTTTCTTTTTATCAGGAATTTTATGTACTAAACTCTTATCACTTTGTTATGAACATTCTGATGTCATGATGGTCTAATAGCTAAAGCTGTTAAATGAAAGCTCTTGATTGGTTTTATTAATGCTTTTAACACTTAATATACAACTTGTTCTGGAAAAAAAATCTAGCCACAATATGCCATAGACAACCTGTGGATATCTGAAGTTTATATCCCTAATTTCAAAATAACTTGGATGAATATGCACCAGAGGAGTCAGGAGTAGGCCAAAGTTATCACCTGCTCTGCCATTGGTTTTTTTAATTCAGTGTCGGATGATCTTTTTTTGCCCTCTTTTCTTTCTTATGATTTAGTCTCTTGCTTCTAGAAATTGGATGAGGCTGCAGTGCAGAACGTATTTGTGAAGTCCCTTGAGAATTACATGAAATGGTGTAATTATTTAGCTATTCAGCCTGTTTGGAGCAGGTACAAATATTATCAGCTTTTTGTGACTGAGTGCTGAATGTAATTTATGATGACTGACAGTTGAGGATTTGTATTGGTTTTGTGCAGTTTGGATGCTGTTAGCAAAGAGAAAAAATTGCTATACGTTTGTTTATATTACCTAATTTGGGGTGAAGCTGCCAATGTCAGGTTTCTGCCTGAATGCTTGTGCTACATATTTCACCATGTAAGCTAACTGAGCAGAGAATCTAAGTCATTTGTTTTTTGGTTGACTCTTAAAAGTTCATGTTGATTAATTTGTTGATGCTATTGAAGAACATTTTCGTTCTATTATCCTTTTTATAAGCCTTAGTAATTTGTTTTACTATGAAGAAAAGCATTGAATACGCACAAGTTTTTATTCCATATCTTCATTGCGTTACCTTGCTCTGTGATTGCAATATTACTGCCAACCTTCAGTGCCTATGCAGGTTGTTGAGTAACAACAGCAGACTTTGAAATGACCTTTTAGGATTAGGAACTTGAATACTATTGGATACATTGGGTTGGTTTGAGTTTACTCCTTTTAGTCTATTTCTTACTAGTTTGGCTGATTGCTATACTCTCCTTCCTCTATCCTTCATGGGTTTATTTTTGTTTTGGTTCCACATCGCATGCTTTCATGGTTTTTGTCTACTAATCGTTATATCTCTTGTCAACTTTTGTTTACAGCCTTTGATAATTACTCATGAATGTGGTTTGCAGATGGCTAGGGAAATGGATGAAACTGTGAGGCAGCAAATTGCACAGCCAGCTAATAGCTGCATTACTCAGGATGGTGTTTCTTTTCTTGATCAAGTTATATTGCCTCTCTATGACGTTATTGCTGCAGTAAGTTTCTGCATGTTTTATAATTATTTTACTAACTTTACAAACAAGCCATGTGCATTGAAATTTATGTTAACTTGACCAAAGTTTTGACTCTGGACAGTGCTGAAGAGCTAAAAACTGAGAGGCTTATTTTTGATTTTTTACATTTTTTATTAAAAAACAAAACTAAAAGACCTCCAGAAACTGAACAGCTAAAACTGGCTGTTGTTGGGGACACCATAGAATATTCTATTGCGCAGCTCATATTGGTCAATGTATGACTTAGGAATTCTATATAACTTGGATTCCCTTGAATTGGCCACTAAAGCTGATATTTCAACTGACACACTCTGTGACACTTAGTATTGTGTTAGTAAACTTTTTGAGGTTAGTGCTCTAGATTTGCTTACCACTGACTTCCAAGCGGGGCAGGTTATGTGGAATTTATCATTGTAAAAGCTAGTTTTTGAGGAAAGCTATTTTACTTGAGTTTTTTAATTATGCAGTTCATTCCACTTGATTTGAGATTTAGGCATTCTATTCTACTGTAGTACCTTTCAATATGATAGAAGCATTCTTGTGAAAAGGTATATAGTTTAACGAGGTAGTTTAAAATTTAAAATTATTTTTAAATGAATAGAATCGTGTTTTTGTCCCTGGTTTGAGGGGATTATCATTCTTCCAGGATGGAATCAGCATTATCAGGGGAAGGGTAATTTCCCTTTCAAAGTTGTATAAGAACTTTTTAAATCGTTCCTATCTTTATTTCCATTTCTACACTGCCATTCTAATCAATGAAGTGTATCCTTAATTTTTGCCTGATGAGTCTCATATCAAGTGTTCGGAGGATCACTTATACGTAAATAGATTAGACAACTTTGTTGTATGCTTAGTTGGGGCATCTTGACTTACTAGTTTCTTTTGATATTTCCTTTTTGGGATGATTGTAAATTTTGTAAATATTATTAATTTCGGATTTAGTGATTGGCACACCATTAAGTCGATGAGGCCGCATGTAGAATATTATAAGTGGCCCTTACTAGTTCTATGAGCCACGTGGGTTATATGAATTGTTAGTTAGTGTAATCCTATCCTATCAGTTATTACTAGGCCTATATAAGGAAGGGTTGGGCTATTGTTGAGAGTTGCTTATGATGATAATGATTAGTGAATAACAGAAAATATTCTCTTCCCTCTCTGTTCCTTCGATTCCCTACCCTCTCTTCTTCCCAATTTTTTACTTCCTACCTATCAGTGGTATCAGAGCGTCGGGTTCCTCGGCCTGCTGTTCCCCCGCTTCTCAATTCTCATTTCTTGAATGGTTACCACCCGCTCCCAAGCGTCTGTCACCGATATGGCTGATTCTGCCGAAGCTCGCTTCCAAGCCATCGAAGAGACCTTGCACCACCTTTCTGGTTTGCCTGCGGCGGTTCAAGCTCTCACCGATCGGATCGCTTCTTTAACCGTTGGCGCAGGTCCGCACGAAACAACGGGGCCACGCCAAAATGATCGAGCTGGGCACCATCGTACGGGCGAATATACACCACCAACAAGATTAACAAAAATGGACTTTCCAAGATTTCTACGTACCGATATTGAGGGGTGGATTTACAATTGTGAGCGGTATTTCGATCTCAACGGGACACCGGACGCTTGGAAGGTGCGACTCGCCAGCGTCAATCTTGATGAGAAAGGTTATGTCTGGCACCGAGCTTACATGGAAGAAGAACAGGGTGCGTCATAAGATATTGGAATGGCTACACGCCTCTTCTCAGGGAGGCCATTCAGGAATACATGCTACATATCAGTGTGTAAGATCCCTATTTTGGTGGAAGCATCTGTTTGAGGAAGTGAAGGAATTCATTAGACAGTGTGATGTGTGTGCTCGCTGTAAGTATGAGACAGTGGCATATCCGGGGCTACTTCAACCACACCGATTCCAAGTAAGGTTTGGGAGAGTATCACCATGGACTTTATTGAGGGTCTACCAAAATCTAACGGGAGAGATACTATTTGGGTGATAGTTGATAGGCTCAGTAGGTATGGTCACTTCACTGCCCTTGCATTCAGCATCTACTTTAGCTCAGCAATTTCTGGACAGCATCTATCGGTTACATAGGGTCCCAGTAGAAATAATATCAGGTCGGGATCCTATCTTTATCAGTAACTTTTGGCAAGAATTTTTTAAGGTGCTGAAGATTGATCAGAAACTTACTTCCTCCTATCATCCTCAAACGGATGGCCAATTGGAGGTCTTAAACCGGTGTTTAGAGACCTATTTGCGTTGTATTTGTTGGGAGCTGTCAAGGGAATGGTTTTGTTGGTTGCCTTTGGCTGAGTGGTGGTATAACACCACTTTTCATTCAGCTACTAAGGTTACTCCTCATGAACTTTTGTATGGGCAAAAACCATCTGTGTGTGTTCCTTATTTGCCTCAATCTGCTATAGTTGATGCTGTGGATAGGTCATTTGTTGAGCGAGAGGCAACTCTTTTAGTGGCTAAGCATCATCTAGCACGGGCTGTTAACATGATGAAGCAACGGGCGGATTCTCATAGAACTGACCGTGAGTTTCAGGAAGGTTAGTGGGTTTTCCTAAAGCTTCAACCGTATAGACAGATTTCGGCAGCCTCTAGTAGCAATCAGAAATTAGCTCCTCGGTTTTTTGGTCCTTATAGAATTAAGCAACGTGTGGGACCTGTCGCTTATAAATTGGAGTTGCCTGTGGAATCTCGAATTCATGACAACTTTCACATTTCTCTACTTAAATTGTGTCCTAATCCATCTGTAAAGCAGCGCCATCCACCACTTAATTGGCCAGACCCTCCTGTTTGTAAGGAACCAAAGAGGATTCTGTAGAAACGAATTGGCAGGAGGAAGGGACGAATTGTGATTGAAGTTCTTGTCCAATGGAAGCAGCTGCCTAAAGAGGAAGCTTCCTGGGTGCTGCTTTATCAGTTACAGCAGCAGTTTCCTGCTTTTCCAATCGCTGACCCTTGAGGACAAGGGTTCTTAAGGGGGGAGTATTGATATGCAGATTGTAAATATTGTAAATATTATTAATTTGGGATTTAGTGATTGGCACACCATTAAGTCGATGAGGCCGCATGTAGAATATTATAAGTGGCCCTTACTAGTTCTATGAGCCACGTGGGTTATATGAATTGTTAGTTAGTGTAATCCTATCCTATCAATTATTACTAGGCCTATATAAGGAAGGGTTAGGCTATTGTTGAGAGTTGCTTATGATGATAATGATTAGTGAATAACAGAAAATATTCTCTTCCCTCTCTGTTCCTTCGATTCCCTTCCCTCTCTTCTTCCCAATTCTTTACTTCCTACCTATCAGATGTACTTTCTTGCCTTTCTTCCCAACAATATATTGCGTTTAACTATTATTCTGAGATGCGTTCTGACTCAAATGAAGCTAGTTGCTGTCTTTGTTATCTAAAATTGGAATTTGATCGCTTAGCTCTGTGGACTTTCAGGAAGCTGCAAACAACAATAATGGGAAGGCACCTCATTCTGCTTGGAGAAACTATGATGATTTTAATGAATATTTCTGGTAAGTACTGCTTGATAGCTAATGCTAAGGTGACCAGTTCTCTCTCTTTTTGATGTCTGATTGGTTCTTTTCTAGGTCTCTCAACTGCTTCAAGCTTGGTTGGCCATGGCGCCTAGGCTCTTCTTTTTTCCAAAAGCCTCCTGGATCAAAGGTTTTAATTTCATAGATCAGTTATATAACCTTTTAATTGCTTAATGCTGTATTTTTTGGTTTATTTTCATGTATTGCAAAGGTAAAGGTAGGCAATTCTAGAGTGATAAAATGGTTGGTGTGGAGACTCTAGGCAGCGGTAATTCGAAAGAATTCATTCAATATTCATCAACAACCTCTTCCTTCTCATTTGTTTTACTTATGCCATCTAGTGAATGGGAAAATCAGTTCCAATTCAGTCAGACTTAATCACAACTAACTTCTTAACAACCAAGCCTTGTTTGCTCACTGTAACTATCAAGTCCCTCCTCTTATTAATTCTAGTATGGAACAACCATAGAACTGTTGCATGTATTCTTAAAGGAAATGTCTGCCAATATTTCACAGTCCTGTAATGCCAGCTTTGTTGTAAGAAAGGTCACATGCTATGGTTGTAGAGAGAAATTCTATGACAGCATCTATAAAAATTGAACCTTTGTAGTTACCGAAGTTCATCCTAAAATAATGGGAGTCATAACTCGATTTTCTTTTCGTGTATATCTCTGTTTATGTTATACTTTTTCCTCTGATGCAGAACTTGCTTAATTCTAGTAGAAGTCAGCGACGGGGAAAGACATCTTTTGTGGAGCATCGAACCTTTCTCCATCTCTACCACAGTTTCCATCGGTTGTGGATATTCCTTTTCATGATGTTTCAGGTTGTGATTTCATTTACTTTCCCTCAGCTCTGGCTTCTAACTTGGCCAATGGTTGCTGCTCCTTGGCATTTTTTAATTTATGACTTTGTTTTTGTTATTCATGCTGGCAGTAATCTATATATTCCCAATTTGTTTTAATTTTATGGTTCATGCATACTTTTTTGGATGTGTGGTAATTTTATTCTTATCTTCAGGGCCTGTCTCTTGTTGCTTTTAATGATGGACATCTTAATGCTAAGACTCTGCGTGAAGTTCTTAGTCTTGGGCCAACATTTGTTGTGATGAAGTTTCTTGAGAGTACGCGTTTCTATTTTAAAGTCATGCTTGTTTACTTTTTCATATGTTCCTTTTTTCTTGATGAATGAAGAACCCTTTATTGGAAAGATAGAAAAGTACATCCTGGTAAAATATCAGTTTTAGTTTATTATTTGTTTGAGTTGCTAGTTTTTTTATTCATTGGCTGTCCTAGTTATCCTTTTTCATTATCTGAAGGGAAACATATAGTAGTTAATATCTGTCTTCATATAGTGTATAGTTGGTGTTGAAGAGTTATGCTTGTGTTCAAGCTTCAACATTCATTGCATTTCAATTTTTACCTTGAATTTTGCATGGTATTGGATCCTCCTTCGGGATTGGAGTAGCCTTCAATATCTTAAGATTTTGAGGGTTGAAGATTTGTCACCTTCAAGATAGCTCCACCTCTCCCATTTCTCCATTATGGCTTTGGTCTGGACTCTCCACCCTTTTTCTTGCAACTACAACATATTCCTTATTCTAGTTTTCTACAAGTACCTTATACAGTGACACTCCTGTCAAGGAAAGAAGTTTTCTTATTGATCTACCGTTTAGTTCAACATCCATCTAAGAACCAATGTGCTTCCACTTGCGATGGCAACACTTTTGGCCTGACTTGCCTTGTCTAGCATGTGAAATGTTGATGACCGCATTGGTGAACTCAAAATGTATTGATGAAACATTTAGAATCACACCTTGTCTTATTTGGTTTCAGGCTGCGAAAATCTGTGGAGGTTAGGTTTTCCTTTGTGTTTTTAAGAAACTGACAAAACCAAGATGTGGTATGCTTTTGGTTTGGCCATACTTAAGTCCAATGGGTTTTGGTGTGAAGGGTCATCTTGGAGATTACAACGAAACTAGTCATGGGATTTTTTGAATTAGTTAGGCTTTTCATTTAAAATGGTCCTTGACTATTAGCTTCTATTTTCTGAAGATGCAGTTTCATCATGCAGGTGTTCTGGACATTTTCATGATGTATGGAGCATATACAACAACAAGGCACCTAGCCATTTCACGAATTTTTCTTCGATTTTCATGGTTTGGTGTTGCATCAGTCTTCATAACCTTTCTTTATGTGTATGTCTGCCTTGACACGCAAACCTTTTCATTAGACTGATTTCTTATTACTGTTTCTTTTTTTCTTCGTTTTGTATTGTTTTCATGTTTGCAGAGTATCTTTTTCTGATTGACTGTGTTTGCCTGCAGGAAAGCTCTCCTTGAAGAGAGCAAAGGAAATGGAAATCCAATTGTTTTTAGATTATATGTGATTGTCATTGGAATCTATGCGGGTGTACAAATTTTCATTAGTTTCCTCATGCGAATACCTGCTTGTCATCGTCTGACTAATCAGTGTGATCGTTGGCCTTTAATTCGATTTGTAAAGTGGATGCGTCAGGTTTTTAATGCCTTCATTTGTACTCATTCTTAATAAATATATTACTTGTTAAATATTTTGGGTGGTAATGTTGACTGATTGGTTTACTGTTTATTGCCATATCTTTTGATTGCTGTAGGAACGATACTATGTTGGACGGGGAATGTATGAAAGGAGTACTGATTTCTTAAAGTATGCACCTTGATCTGTGTTCTTTCATCTTCCTCCCCCCAGTAATCTGCATTTCTAATAAAGTACAGATATTTTATTCTTGATCCTCTTCTGTTGGAAGAATTCTCCATCATAAGAATTCTTTGTTCAAGAGTTCTCCTTGTCCTCGACATGCTACAGTTGTTCCCTTGTTTCATGTTCCCTAATTGCTTCTATAGGAAGACAAATTCAAGTTGTGTTTGGGTGTTAGTGTTTCATTACTAGTTTTTTGTGAGAATAGAGAGCAAAGGTTAGGGGGAAATAGAAGGAGCTGAACACAATATGTTGAAATACTTGAGACCATGTGTAAAAAGAGGGACCGTATGCATTAAAGTACTTGTGAGTCCCGTCTACGTTAATTTTATTACTGGACAGAGACCCTTATTTGCCTTGGGTGCGTCACAAATGACCCATAACTTGAAAAAGTTTCTTGAATTCTTAATTTCTCTTAAATGGGTACTCTTCTTAATGTACAAGATTTCTCTAAATATCGGTTGACAATAAAGGAAGAATGTTTACATGAGATATTTATACAAGAGAAGGAAAAAAAAGCTAGGAGACAAATTGCTAGACTAAATGGTTAAATCTCTGATTCTATGCCTATTTCCTAGGGCCAGCTAATAATTTCATAGTCAACTATCGGCTAGTATAATAAAATCTACAATATTTAACTTTAATAGCTGTTAACAAGTTTGATTGCTCCCTCTTTTTGCAGGTATATGCTATTTTGGCTTGTTGTTCTGGGTGCGAAATTCTCGTTTGCTTACTTTTTACAGGTTTGTCATATAGTCATAAATCTGGGTGTATATTTCTTTGCACATGTATCTAAATATTTGTTTGCTTACAGGCAAACAGATTACATGAATGCCTCTTTCTTTGTTATGTGTATATATATTTTAATTTTTTATTTTCTTATCTTATTTTTTTCCAGATCAGACCACTAGTTAAGCCAACAAGAGTGATAGTGAAGATGGATAGTCTTCAATACTCGTGGCATGATCTTGTTTCTAAAAGTAAGTAGTGGACTAATTGATGAGAAGACAGCAGGATTATGTGTAGTTTTTCTGAGCTTGCCTATCAGGATTTTTGAATATGTAAAAGAGTTATTTGTTACTTATCAATTTTAGAGCTCTGAACTCTCTGAATTATTATTTGATTGAAGAGGGACTCACCTATAAATGGAGGGGAGATAGCTATAAAACTAGTTATTCATTCTGTTAGAATATTAGGAAATAAATCAGGATCCCTTGATTATTGCTCCTTGATTCTAGGATCTTGATTATAGGAACTTTATTATTTGATTTCCCACTCTTAATTGTAATCCCTAATTTTCCTCCTCTTATTTCTCTTCATTAGCCTATATATTGTAACATCCTTTCTTATGAATAATAACATAAAGTGAGTATTTTGCCTCTCTCCAAGATGGCATCAGAGCTCTGGCCATTAATCCAAGGCCAGAAACAAAGGCTCAAACAGTGAGGGGGAGAGAGAGAGAGAGAGAGTGAAGGTCCGGTGACTCTAAGATTCGGTGAAGGGTGGCGTGTGTGAGCACAAACATAGGCTTAAACAGCGAAGGAGAGAGAGATAGAGACAGAGAGAGAAGGTCAGGTGACTCCAAGGTTTGGTGAATGGTGGCACGTGTGAGCACACCGCCTGCACAGGAAGGACCGGAAACTGCTAATCGGCGGATCCCGGGGTCGTGAAGGCAATCGGAGCAACGTGTGGCCTCCATGCGCCACTACAGAAATCCGTGTGAACCCCACATGCCGTCGTCCACGGCGTTTTCTGGTGACTCTTTCCAAAACCATGAATTCCTTTGAATTTCCTCCTCTTTTCGGCCCTATCCTTGGAAATTCAACCAAAACCGGGGCCACTCCAACGGCACTCATGTTCGGTACAAATTCTCAAATTCAAAACTCATCTTCTTCCAATTCCACCACTACCAGCAGTACAGTGATGGCGCTAGAATTCTTAAATAGTTAGATTATGGCCATTAGCCATAGGTTTAATGGAAGAAACTATCTCTAGTGGTCCCAAAGTGTGCTGAGGTATATTTGTGGCAAGCGAAAGGAGAAATATATTAATGGGGCAGCACCCCAACCAGCCCCAAATGACCCAAATTTTGATACATGGTTTGCTGAAAATAACCAAGTTATGACTTGGTTATGTAACTCCGACTGTTGATATCAGTAAAGGCTATCTCCTAGCAAATACTGCAAAAAAAAATTTGGGATGCGGCTAGAAAAACCTACTCTTCTCTTGATAACACTGCTGCCGTAATCCACTTGAAATGACAACTTTGAGATTTGAGACAAGGTAACATGACAGTGACTGATTATTATCATGCCTTGCTGAAATTCTGGCAACAACAGGACCTGTATGAAGTGTACTCATGGAAGAATATCGAGGACACTCAATTGTATAGGAAGATAGTGGAAGAAGAAAGAGTATATGACTTTCTCTTTGGACTAAATGAATTCTCTTGAGGAGATAAGGGGCAGAATCATGGGGTTAAAGCCCTTACTACATCTGTTTGATGTGGTCAACCATGTGCAGTTCGAAGAAAGCAGAAAACTCTTGAATCAAAGCAGCCTAAATCAAATTAAGAGTTTGGCTTTGTAGCACAAGGACCACAAGATGAATGAAGAAATAATTAATGGTGCAATTATTGCAAGAAGAAGGGCCACATCAAAGAGGAATGCTGGAAATTGCATGGCAAGCCATCAACTAGCAAACATATCCAACAAAGCCACCTCATTGCAACTGAGGAAAAGGCTGAGGATGCTGATTCCCTAAGCCAGGAGGAATTGCAGATGCTCCGCAAGATATTAGACAAATTGAATAAGTCCAACTCTATGCCCAGTGTCAACCTGGTGTAGTCAAGTAATTCTATTATAGCTCTCAATGCTGTGCGGGCTAGTGTAGATACATGGATTGTTGATTCAGAGGCTATAGGTCACATGATTGGTAATTGAACTTTATTTACAACTCTCAAATTATGCCCTGAAAACCTTCAAGTCAAATTTGCTAATGGCATGTTCACCAAAGTTGAAGGAATTGGTACAGTCATGTTATCTAATTCTCTGAGAGTTCACAATGTTCTATTTGTGCTGACACTTACAATCTAATATCTGTGAGTAAATTAACCAAAGGGTGTGTGTTGAGTGATCTTTGATGATGATTGTTGTCTTTTTTAGGATTTAAGCTCAGGTAAGACAATTGGGACTTTTAGAGAGTGGGATGGATTTTTTTACCTGGAGAGATCGGAGTTGAAGAATAAAGATACTTGGAATGCACAAAAGGCATTGGTTAGCTCAAGTTCTCAAGAAAAAGATGTATTTTTATGGCATTGTCACTTAGGCCATCCTAGTTTTGATTATATGAAATATGTGTTTCGAAGTTTATTTAATAAAAATTCTGTTCCTTTTTAATGTCAGACTTGTCAATATTCTAAACAAACCTGATCCTCCTACCCAAAACAACCATACAAACCCTCCACTCCTTTCCAACTAATACATAGTGATATTTGGGGTCCAGCAAGAACAAAACCCATGAGAAATGAAAAATGATTTGTCACCTTCATAGATGATCACACTAGAATTACATGGGTTTACTTAATGATGGAAAAATTTGAGGTAGTCTAGGTTTTCCAGAGTTTTTATAACTTTGTGAAAAACCAATTTCAAACTTCCATTGAAGTCCTTCGAAGTGACAATGCTAGGGAATATGTAAGTGGCACCTTTAGAGAATTTCTTGATCAGCAAGGAATTCATCATCAAACCTCCTATCCTTACACACCTCAGCAGAATGGGGTTGCTGATCGAAAGAATCACCACCTAGTTGAGGTGACCAGAACTTTGCTAATGGAACGAAATGTGCCAACAATATTATGGGGTGATGCAGTCCTAACTATAGCCTATTTCATCAACTGAATGCTCTCCAAAGTCCTCAACTATGTCACTCCTATCCAAACACTCTTTGACACCTTTCCTAATTGTCCTCTTATCAATCCATTACCCCAAAGAGTGTTCGGATGTGTTGTCTTTGTCCATACGCATGGTGGAAGCAAATTTGATGCCCGTGCCCAGAAATGTATATTCCTTGGCTACTCCACCTAGAAAGGATACAAATGCTACTGTCCTACCTCAAAGAAACTGTGTCTCCAAAGATATCGTATTCTATGAGGAGGATGCCTATTATCCCAAGTTACCCATTCAGGGGGAGCACTCAGATATTGAATGGCTAATTTCACAGGAACCATTACATGATCATCCCACTTCCAATACCCCTAAATCCCATGATACCTGGCAGTCATCCTCTTCTAACTCCTTACTAGTCCTTGATTCATTGCCATCATCCCCTTCTGATCCTACTTCTCCAACCAACCAACCTGAACATACACCTAATGAATTAGAAACACAAGTTGAGATCATTTTTGGGATGGATAGAGGAGGTGGATCAGAAGGAGAGCCTAGACATTTGTCTCAGGAAGAAGATAATGGTAGAAATGTTCCTTTCACTCAAAAGGATAACCATGACTCTGACCCAGGATTAGATCCTGAAGAGACGGGATGGCCTATTGCACTGAGAAAAGGGGCAAGATCTTGTAATTAGCATCTAATTCAATGGTTTGTCTTGTGTGGTAATCTGTCTGCAAAGATGCAGAACTTTGTTGTAAACAGAGCACAACTTAAAATTCCAAATACTTTCCAATGAGCTATGGCTGATCCAAGTTGGAAGCAAGCTGAAGAAGAAGAGTCAAAAGAACTTGAGGAAAGTAAAATTTGGGAAATCATAGCTCGTCCCACATGAAAGAAACTAGTAGGATGCAAGTGGATCTTCACCCGAATGTTCAATCCTGATAGAAGTATCAACAAATACAAAGCAAGACTGGTTGCAAAAGGGTATACTCAAACTTATGGGACTGATTACCAAGAGACCTTTGCCCTGGTAGCTTCAATACAATTCAAGTATTGTTGTCAATTGCAGCTAACTTAGATTGGTCACTACATCAGCTAGAAGTCAAGAATGCATTTTTGAATGGTGACTTGGAGGAAGAGGTCTACATGGATGTTCCTGATGGAGTTCTAGCTCCCAATGGTTCTGTCTGCAAACTCAACAAGTTTTTGTATGGGCTAAAACAATCTCCAAGGGCATGGTTCGGACGATTCTCTAAAGCAGTAAAGAAACTTGGGTATAAACAGGGGCAAGCAGATGACACATTGTTTATCAAACATGATAATGGGAAAATCACTATCCTGATTGTCTATGTAGATGACATAGTTATTACAGGGAATGATGAAGATTATATTGCCCAACTAAAGAAGGACCTATCAAGTGAGTTCTAAGTGAAAGATCTTGGCCAAATGAGATACTTGTTGGGTATGGAAGTGGCAAGAACAAAAAATGGCATCAACATATCCCTGCGGAAGTATACCCTAGATCTATTATATGAAGCAAGTATGTTTGGGGCACAACTTGAAGGAACACCTATGGAAGAAAGTTTTCATCTGGAGATCAAACAAAAATGTGTCCCAGTTAACTCATAATGATACAAAATGCTTGTTGGGAAGTTAATATACTTAACCCTCACACGTCCACACATTAACTATGCAATTAGAATAGTAAGTCAATTCATGCCCTAGCCACAGGAAGAGCACATGGAGGCTGTATACAGAATCCTGAGCTATTTAAAACATAATCTTGGAAGAGGAACCTTTTTTAAGAAAGGTATTGTCAAAAATATTGAAATTTACACTAATGCATACCATGCAAGAGATAGGGAGAACAGGACACATGTGTGGGGAAATCTGGTTACGTCAAGAAGCAAGAAACGTGGTTTCAAGAAGCAATGCAGAAGCAGAGCTAAGAGCTGTTAACGAAGGAGTGTGTGATGGACTTTGGGTTATCAGACTGTTGACGGAATTGGGAATTCCATATGAGGGACCCATGCAACTCTGGTTTTACAACAAGGCCTGCATCGAAACGATGAAGAATCCTATTTATCATGATCGAACGAAACATATTGCACTTTATTAAAGATAGGGTTGAAGCAGGCATTATGAATCTATCCTACAAATGATCTGCAGATCAGATTGCGGATATAATGACCAAACAACTAGGTAGAGACAAGTTTGAAGGGTTTTGATGCAAGCTAGGAATGATTGACATATATTCTCCAGCTTTAGGGGGAGTGTTAGACTATTAGGAAATAAATCAAGATTCCTTGATTATTGCTCCTTGATTCTAGGATCTTGATTGTAGAAACTTTATTATTTGATTTCCTACTCTTAATTGTAATCCCTAATTTCCCTCTCCTTATTTCTCTTCATTAGCCTATGTATTGTAACCTTCTTTCATATGAATAATAACACAAAGTGAGTATTTTGCCTCTGTCCAAGACAATCCCAGAATTCAGACAACAAAAGTTTTGAAATCAAAATTACCAAATCTGTTATATATGATGAGGAAAAGGATAAAGTTGACTACCTTGTTGATAACACAATAAAATCACAACAAAAAATCCTGTGATTCCCAACAATTTGCTATAATCCAGTGAGATTTTGGAAGGACAAGTGGATAAAAATGAGAGTTAGTTATGGCATTGTAGCTTTGTTTTGATTATTGTTATGGTAAATTAAAGTGCACTAATTCTTGCAGATAACCATAATGCTTTGACGGTTCTTAGCTTATGGGCTCCAGTATTTGCTGTAAGTTCAAGGCCTTTATATTTAACATGCTTTTTGTGTAGGAAATTCAGTGATAATTATGGATATAGTTTGACTGCATTTCTTTGTGGTTTCACATTCTGCTGTTACACGCTAATGTTTATTGAATCGCTTCAATCAAGAGGTTGATGAAATGGAGGATATAGATAAGTTAATTTACAAGTACAGAAAATTTGTGTCATGTGGTGTGTATTCTTTTTGGTTTTTCTTATTAATGCTGGAATTGAGTTCTCCTGGTGCAACGAAGTTTAAATTTGAATCAATGTGGTATATTCTAGGGGAGCTTGCTATTCTTCTGTTGAAAAATGTCATGGGAAAGAATGCTCAACTATTTCAATCATTAGTTATTAATAAATATAAAAAACTGTTTCCTAGTGATCAAGGCTTCTTTACTTCCTTTTATTGTTTTGTTTTGCTGATCCATTCTTTTTTCTCCTTTCATGGTTTTGTGCTGCGTTACTTGTTCATCTATCCTGGTGGGTTCAGATGTATCTTTTAGATGTTTATGTGTTCTACGTACTTGCTTCGGCTGTTTGGGGTTTCTTGCTTGGGGCAAGAGATCGCTTGGGAGAGGTATGTATTGCTTTTCGCAATTGTTAAACTGACTTCAGCTCCTATTGCTAGCCAATGTGCTCTTTTTATAGTTACATATGTTTCCTTCTACTAGACTTAATCTTTCAAGCAATTTCATATGCAATTGGGTGGTAATTTTTCGGTTCATGCCTGTTTTTTATCACACCAGATTAGGTCATTGGAAGCCCTGCACAAACTTTTTGAGCAGTTTCCTGGAGCTTTTATGGACACTCTTCACGTTCCTCTGCCCAACAGGTTGCTCTTGCTATTCCCCCCCCCCCTTCAAATGTATATAATTAGCAACTTTGTTATCTTGTTTGGTTTTTATTTATAATTATTATTCTTTGTGAATGTTTGGTTTGGTAGGAATATAGCTGTCTGATGTTTATGCACTCATTGCTATCTTTTTCCCTGTTGATTCATGATTGTTGGCCTGTATCTGCTAACATAATTCTTTCTCAACTTCTCTTAGGAGTTCCCGACGTGCATCTAGTGAGGTAAGTTACTTTCCTTCAGCAAATAATGATAAACTATGTTCATTTCAATATTTCAATAAGATTGTGTATCGGATACAAACAATATTTGGCCAACTTCATTGTAGAAAGTGAGAAACACTACTCATATTTACGAGTATGTTATTGTAAAGCAGTGTTATGTGACTTATCCAAGCTTGAGAACTCTTGTATTCACTTAATGACCTCTGCATCTGAAGGGTGTGGTAAATAACAAGGTTGATGCTGCACGCTTCTCCCCCTTTTGGAATGAAATAATACGAAATCTGAGGGAGGAGGATTATATAACTAACTTGTGAGTACTAGCACATGTTTTCTACAATTTTTGTTTGCCTAAGTTTCGTTTGGGGACACTATATGGTTCATATTTGTATTTTTCTTCTTGCTTGATTGATGCCTATACATGTTTGTTGAATCTTTGCAGGGAAATGGAGTGGCTTTTAATGCCTAAAAATTCTGGGAATCTTTCTTTAGTTCAGTGGCCTCTTTTTCTACTTGCTAGCAAGGTAATTTAGGTCTTCTAATTAAAATAGCTAGCAGATTAATGGCAGATGAATGCATGCATGTGTGCCTCTTGCTTGTAAAAACGACCCTCATTTTAAATTTGTTCATTGTTATTTCATTAACAAATCTCCTTTACATGATTTTGTAGATATTTCTTGCCAAGGATATTGCTGTTGAGAGTAAAGATACTCAAGATGAGCTTTGGGACAGGATTTCAAGGGATGACTATATGAAATATGCTGTTCAGGAGTGTTACTATACCATTAAACTCATATTGACAGAAATATTAGATGAAGTAGGAAGGATGTGGTGAGTGCCATTAAACGTTGATGCAAATTGAATCATATACGACAGGAAATATGGTTAATCTAATAACTATTTTCTTGGTTATTTTGTATTTGTCACCATTATGCCAGGGTCGAAAGGGTATATGATGATATTAATGCAAGTATCACGAAGAAGAGCATTCATGGGGATTTTAAACTTAAAGGGTTGCCTCTTTTGATATCAAGAGTATCTGCACTTATGGGTATTTTGGTTCGTATCAAGTAATTTAAAGTCTCTGCATTGTTTTGTGCATGTTGATAGAATGCTTCCAACAGTCATGTAGATGTCCAAAGTTTCTGTTGGTTTTTTACTATCGACATTTGTTTTGAGTTTATAATCATTATTGACCAAAAAAAATTTTTTAGTCGGAGAGAAAATTGCTAAAAAGAGGACAAGTTATGCTCCACAAACAAATGAAAATTATGAGGCTCTAACAGCTTTCTATTTGCTTTGCATAGCCTTAAGTTTCTTAGCTGAATGTAGTGTGTTTGGGGAGGCCAAAAAGCCCAATTGGAGGAGGCAAAAGCCCAATTGGCAGCCAGCAATTTTTTTTGAGTGTTTGGAGAGGCCTATTGACAATTGAGTTTTTGTCAAAGCTCAATTGGTGAAAGCTCAATTGGGAGAAGCTAGAGAATGAAGCTTTTGTTAAAAGCTAATGACATTTTATGCTAGATTGGGTTGTCTGGAAATTAGCTTATGATATTGGTTTTTCCCATAAAATGTTTTTTAAATAGTATGTAGTATCAAAAAATATTTTTTAAGTATTTTTAACCCCTTAAAATATTTTTCTAGTTGTACCCACTACCTAATTTACTATCAGACTAATTGTAATTTTATCCACTTTCTAGTTGTACCCACTCAAAAAATATTTTTTGAGTGTTTTTAACCCCTTAAAATATTTTTTCAGCTATATCCAGTGTGTTATCAGACTGATTGCAATTTTACCTTTAATGTACTTTTTCAGCTCCAAAATTTACTTTAAAATATTTTTTGGTGCTTTTAATTCTTTAAAATAATTTTTCAGTTGTACCCAGTCTTAGGAGACCGATTACAATTTTATCTTTAATCTATTTTTTTTAGTAGTAAAGAGCACCCAAAACTTATAATACTGATTTATTGATTTCCATCCACTCTAAAATATTTTTCCAGTATCACCTAATATTTTAATGTAATTTTTAAATATTTACTTGATTTTTTAAATATTTTTCCATCCACTCTCTCTTACAATTATCACAAAAGCCCTTATGTTTAAGCCAATCCAAACAAGTTTTTATTTTTGCAAAAGCTCAATTGACAATCACCAATCCAAACATAAATCACATTACACAACTTAACTTTTATCAAAAGTAATATTACAACAAGTCCAATTATCCTATCGCTGTTCCAAACACACCCGTAAGCTAGATGCGTCTATTGTTTCCCTCATGTTTTATAGGTCTAATTAAATCAGAATCAGGCATCATATCTTTTTTCCCACTATTGTTCTTAAGATGGCATGTTACTTGTCAGACTTGCAATATTCATCATTACATTTCAGGTGAATTCTATGCATGGTGTTTTACCAACATAGTGAGTTCTAGCTATAGGATGCCACCTGTATGTATTTTCATTTATTTTTCTTTTGAAAGTATTGTATGATTCATGTCATGGTAAAATTACATAATTATATTATCTGGTTAGATTATGTTTGTTTTGGGTTTTTGATTTGGCGAATAGTCTCTTATTCATGTGCTGGTTTTATGATGAAATGTCTAATTATCAAATACTATGTAAATTTTTCATTGATCTGTCTTTGTTTAGAAAAAGCCAAAAACACCTGAACTTGAAAGGGGTGCAGTTAAGGCTGTTCAGGATCTGTATGATGTTGTGACACATGATATCCTTTCTATAAATAAGAGGTTTGTCACACTTGCTGAGGTTCTTTTATTTTATTACATCTCCTGTCTCTTTAATGCTCACTTGCTTGCTCATCTAGGGAAAATTATGAAGCTTGGAATTTACTGTTAAGAGAAAGGCAAGAGGGCCGTTTGTTTGCAAAGTTGACATGGCCCAACAATGCTGATTTGGTATGCTTTGCTCATTGTTTCTATTTTGGTATATATCTGCACTTGTTTTCTGAATTTAGCAACTAAATTTATGTAGAGTGAACAAGTGAAAAGATTGCATTCTCTGTTGACCATCCAACATTCTGGTTCAAACATCCCTATAAATCTTGAGGCTAGACGAAGGCTGGAGTTTTTCACAAATTCTCTTTTGATGAAGATGCCCATTGCAAAGCCAGTTAGAGAGATGTTATCTTTCAGGTAATTCTTTCTCTTCAAGCGGCTAGTTCTGCTTGTTGCTTCTAGCGAGCTTATCCCTTGTGTTTGTATGCAGTGTCTTCACACCATATTATTCTGAGATAGTGCTTTATAGCATGCCTGAGCTGCTAAAGAAAAATGAAGATGGCATATCGATTCTATTTTATCTTCAGAAGATTTTTCCAGGTAGTTCCCCCATCATTTTGCTGGAATATGGTTCCAAGCTGATAGCTTGCATGATTTAATGCGCCTTATCTTTGTTGGAAAATTGGAGTTCATGGGATCATTGATCCTTTGGATTGGCCTTGTAGTCTAGTGGAGACTTAATTTGATCCCACATCTATTTATATATATTTCTTAATTTACTAATTTGTTGGAGACTTGATTTTCTCTTAATCTTGTTCCAGGTTAACATCTATATTTACCTGTGTGTTAGTTGACTAATGATTTATATTTTTCAATATGCCTCTTTCTAACGAAATTTATTTTATTTGTCTCTTAAACTGTAGATGAGTGGAAAAACTTTCTTGCTCGAATTGGACGTGATGAAGATGCAGTTGAGTCGGAGCTTTTTGATAATACTAAGGATATCCTTGAACTGCGCTTTTGGGCATCTTATCGGGGACAAACGTTGGCTAGAACTGGTAATGGTTTTCTTTCAAATGCTGAATATAGGGGTTCTTGCATCAATGCTGTGAGACATTCCTCCATGTGGGTGTTAAAATATTTTTCTTGAATGATTTAAGGTCTTGTATTTCATCACCCTTCTGCACCTTTGTGTGTTATTTGTCTGTCTTATTTATATACTCCATTTGAATTTTAATAAATTTCTTTAATGTGGTGGTTTCTTATGCTAACAAATTATAGTAAATTGAATTTATTTATTTACTTCAATTGTTATACAGTTTAACATGACCATAAACTTCATTGTGCTTCTTTCCTGCTTATCTGAATCCTCTTATACCTTAATGCTCCCCTTTTCTGGTTGTAAGGTGCTGATTGTGTGATGGATTTTCTTTGTTGTTATGGTTTTATTTCTCGTTTTTCCTGTTGTCTATTCAGTATTTAGTTCCTTTCAAATATGTTCAGAATTATTGGTTGTAATGTTTGACGATTGAAAACGGTTTCTTGTTAAATGAGAAGTTTGGCATACTTTGTTTATGTGTTTTTTTTTATTGTTTATGTTTTCTGTATTCTTCTAGTTTCTTTTACCAGGATAGATTATTCTCTGTTCATGCATCGCTTTCTTTGTCTCACGTAAAATTTCTTCTTTAAAAAATAGCAAATAATAATAAATTGAAGAATTTTCTTTGTTAAACTAGATGGATATGATTGCAGGTTAAGTCTTGGAATTTCTGCAATCCTATTTGGAAAAAAATTGTCCTAATCTGCTTTATTATTTTGTGTGGGACCAACAGTCCGAGGAATGATGTACTATAGGAAAGCCCTTATGTTACAGACATATTTGGAGCGGACAACATCTGGAGGTTAGGTCATCTGATCTTTTTATTACTTTCTCCGGTGCTATATATAAGATACAAATAATCGAATTATGTAGTTGAAAAAGTTGGTTAAAGGCAATAAATGTATAAAATGTAATTTTTTTCCCCCAAAAATTGGGGGGAGAAAGAAAGAGAAAGGATGAGTAGGAAAAAGAGGTGTGTGAGAAATAATTAATGTTGTCATATAATATGTAATTATTGGGGGGGGAAAGGGAAAAGTTTGTTAAAATTTCAGACATGATTTAAGTGTATCTTATAAATAGGGCCAGGCCACCTCAAAAACTGTATCTTACATATAGGACCGGAGGGAGTATTGTTCATGTGGTGACAACAGTAATCTAATTTGCCTTTGGTGATGTAGATTTGGAGTCTGGAATTGGAAGCAGTGAAGTGACTGATACGCGTGGCTTTGATTTATCACCTGAAGCACGAGCTGGGGCAGATCTTAAGTTCACTTATGTTCTAACATGTCAAATTTATGGAAAGCAGAAAGAGGAACAAAAACCTGAGGCTGCTGATATTGCCTTACTCATGCAAAGGTGTGTTTGGGAATTTTAGGGACCAACTTTCATATGTTAGTTTTCTCCTAATTGCTGCTTTTGGCTTGAATTCTGTTGATACTGTCATATACGAGAACAATTCTAGCTTTTTTTTGTTTTTTTCCCTTTCCCTTTCCTCTCTGTGAGTATGGTACCGACACATAGATTAGCGCACAGGATAAAGTCAAGGAAATAAATTTTGCTTCTTAGATATCTACCCCTTAATTGCACATTTATACTAATGGTCCGTTTGCATAATTTACAAAATAATCACAGAATATTTATTGTTCCCTGACACGACTAACATGCTGAGGAATAGATGTCTTCCATATGCAGCCTAGAAATTGATGGATTGAAAATTGATGCATAAAGTCATATTTACACTAATTTACAAAGTACTTGTAGAATATTTCTTGCTCTTCAATATATGCAAATCTAATGTATAAAATTTGTCCATTATCCTAGGAATGAAGCTCTTCGCGTTGCTTTCATTGATGATGTAGAAACTTTAAATGGTGGGAAAGAATACTACTCAAAGCTCGTCAAGGCTGATATCAATGGGAAGGACAAGGTGCCATTGATTTCTATTGTTTGCTTCTGTAAATTACCTTCTTTTCTATATGCAAATATAATATTTGATTGCTCATTAGCAACTTTTTGACAATTAAGGTCTTTTTTTGCCCCAATTTAATCTCTTTCTAGGCATAAAGCCCCCCTGGGTGGTTGTTTATTGGAGTCATTACGGATTCTAATGCTTAATGTTATGAGGGAGTTAGTGTAAGAATGAATTAATTTTGTTAGTTGTTACTTAGAAGTTGCTAACTCTTTGCATTCCTACTGACTATTAGAACAAGGCTTGAGTGCATGGAGACTTTGTTGAATAATGTATTCCTTAATACTATCTTTATATTGTTTGTTTGGTATCCCTTTAGGAGTCAACTACTTTGTTTTTCTGCTTTAGAAGCTGAAGAAGGTAAAGCAGTGAAGAAGATGCTGCAAATCTGATGCTTCCTATTTTATAAGCTAGGCATATCTTACATATAAAGTAGGTTAAATGCTCGTTGCTGCATTTTAATCTCGAGAGATAATGATAGCGACCTACGCTATCGCCTCACTTATGCCAGGAGAGGAAAACGCGCAAGAGATGAGTAGACCTAATTTCCTTGATTATTAATTATTATTTAATAAATGGAATATTCCATTAGTCAAGTCAGTTGAGTCAATTGCTAGATTTAAGGGTTGTTAGTCAGTCCTAGATTTCAGGGTTGTTAGTATCTTTTTGAATTTCGTAATTCAGATTTCTGTTATCCTCCTTTTGTATTCAGCCATTATAAATTGGCAATTCAAGCTATGAATAAAGGCATCGAATTTCAGAAAATACCTTGGATAAGAGATTCTCCTAGGGCTGCTTTAAAGGGGTTATGAGATTCTTATCTCCTCTTTAATTCAGATTTGCTTCCCCATATTATTCCCTCATTCCCTAGTTTCTCTCTCAACCGGCACGTATCAATTTGGTATCAGATGTGGTATTAGGGATTAAATGGTTAGCTTCTCTTAATACTGTTCAAGCCAACTGGAATCAGATGTTTATGATATTTTGGGTAGGAGGTAAAAAGTATAAACTGCAAGGGGTAGCTCCACGTAACGATTCTCAAGTTTGTTTACAAAGCTTAGAGTTTCATCAAACTATTACCGCCAAGAACGCTGCACTTGATGTTTCCCAGATTTATCATGACTTCTTCACTGTATTTGATGAACCTACTTCATTACCTCCTCCAAGAGGCCACTATCATATGATCAACTTGTTGCCTGATGCGTCACCTCCCAATCTGAGGCCATACCGATACCCTCATAATCAGAAGGATGAGATTGAGTCGCAAGTTAAGAAATTATTGGAGCAAGGGTTTATTCGCCCCAGCCTAAGCCCTTTTGCTAGCCCAGTTCTCTTGGTTAGTAAGAAGGACGGGTCTTGGCGGCTTTGCGTGGACTACCGTCGCCTCAACCAAATCACAATACCCGATAGGTATCCCATCCCCAATATTGATGAACTCTTAGATGAATTGCACGGGGCTACATATTTCTCCAAGATCGACTTGAGGTCAGGATATCATCAGATTCGAGTCTTCCCAGCTGATATTCCCAAAACGGCATTCCGAACTCATTCGGGACATTATGAATTTGTAGTCATGCCGTTTGGCCTGACGAACGCTCCAGCTACATTCCAGGCACTCATGAATAACCTCTTTAGACCCCACTTGCACAAATTTGTGTTGGTGTTTTTTGATGACATCCTGGTATACAGTCCAACGGCACAAGAGCACTTCGAACACCTTCGGGCCATCTTCTCCATTCTGCAGCAACATGCCCTATATGCTAATGCGAAAAAATGTTTCTTGGGGCAGACAAGGATCGACTATTTGGGCCACATCGTCACAAGCAACGGGGTAGAGGTGGTCCTCGAGAAGATAAGGGCTGTCGCTCATTGGCCCACACCATCAACAGTGAAAGACTTACGCGGTTTTCTGGGACTCACAGGGTATTATCGGCGGTTTGTCAAAAAGTATGGTATCATTGCTCGTCCCCTAACGGACTTAACTAAGAAGGACGCCTTCCACTGGTCAGAGGCAGCTCAACAAGCCTTCGATAACCTTAAAATTGCCCTTACCACCACTCCCGTCCTCCACCTACCTGATTTCCAGCAGCCATTTATAGTTGAGTGTGACTCTTCAATGGATGGAATAGGGACAGTTCTAATGCAAAACGATCACCCTATAGCCTATTTCAGCAAGGGATTCTCTTTCTCTAATAGATATCAATCTGCCTATGACCGGGAACTATTGGCACTCGTACTTTCTCTGCAAAAATGGCGCCATTACTTGTGGGGCCATCACTTTTATGTCAGGACTGACCATCACAGCTTGAAGCACTTATTGGATCAAAAACTGGTCACCACATCCCAGCAGCGTCTTTTAATAAAGCTCCTTCCCTTTGACTTCACCATTATTTACAAGCCAGGGAAGGAAAATGCAGCAGCAGATTCTCTCTCTAGGAGGCCACAACAAGATGATTTCTTTCATATGGTCATTCCTATGGCAGATGAATTACAAAGGTTACCCCAAGCCTTGTTAGACGATCCAGAAACACGGGCTAAGATTGAAGATTTGCAAGCTAATCCTGACCAACGCACCCATTTTCACTTTGTCAATGGACGGTTGTTCTACAAAACCAGGTTGGTCATACCCAATGATACTGCACTACGAGCCAAACTTCTTGCAGAGGCACACGACACTCCGACCGGGGGTCACGGGGGTTACCTTAAGACTCTGAAGAGGTTAAGCGATCAGCTATACTGGCCGGGAATGAAATCTGACGTCAAACATTTTATCCAACAGTGCATGACATGTCAACAGAACAAATACCAAACCTTGGCGCCAGTAGGTCTCCTACAACCCCTTCCAATCCTGGAGCACATATGGGAAGATATCTCCTTGGATTTCATCACCGGGTTGCCTAAATCCAAAAGCTTTGACGTTATCCTGGTAGTAGTGGACCGACTCAGTAAGTACAGCCATTTCATGGCACTCTCCCACCCTTACACTGCGAAGACAGTAGCATCTGCTTTCTGTCAGGAGATAGTTAGACTACATGGGATGCCCAGATCCATCGTTTCCGATAGAGATCCTCTCTTCCTTAGCAACTTTTGGCAGGAGTTATTCCGTTTAAGCCAAACTCGCCTAAACATGAGCACCGCCTATCACCCCCAGTCTGATGGTCAAATAGAGGTGGTCAACCGCTGCTTGGAAACTTACCTCCGTTGTTTCGCTCATGACCAATCCAAACAATGGAGCAAGTTTTTATGTTGGGCTGAATTCTCATTCAACACCGGCTATCATGTTTCTGCCCAGAATACTCCATTTAAACTGGTATACGGTCGTGACCCTCCTCCTCTAGTTCCCTACGTGAAGGGTGAAACCTTGGTAGCTGAATTGGAAGACCAGTTAGAATCCAGAGACGCAATAATCAAGATCTTGAGAGACAATTTGCTTAAGGCTCAACATCGCATGAAGCTGTAGGCCGACCAGCACCGACGGGACCTTGAGTTTTCACTGGGAGATGCAGTTTGGTTAAGGATCCAGCCCTATCGTCAGCATTCGGTTGCCAATAAGCGCTTTGAAAAGCTCTCCCCCAGGTTTTTTGGGCCTTTCAAAATCCTCAAACGTATAGGCAAAGTCGCTTACCAATTAGAACTCCCTTCAAATGCCAAGATTCATTCCGTTTTCCATGTCTCTCTACTTCGGCCAGCTATTGGGCAGCGACCAACGGTCCCACCTCCTCAAATCCCGCTTTCCACTAATATGGAGCTCATTCTAATGCCCTTTAAGGTCCTTGGACATCGCTGGAATCAAGACAACAAACTAGAATTGCTTATCCAGTGGGAACACAAACAACCGGAGGACGCCACTTGGGAAGAATACGATCTGGTTGAAGAACAATTTCCCTATTTTCGACTTGAGGACAAGTCGTTTTTCCAGAGGGGGAGAAATGATAGCGACCTACGCTATCGCCTCACTTATGCCAGGAGAGGAAAACGCGCAAGAGATGAGTAGACCTAATTTCCTTGATTATTAATTATTATTTAATAAATGGAATATTCCATTAGTCAAGTCAGTTGAGTCAATTGCTAGATTTAAGGGTTGTTAGTCAGTCCTAGATTTCAGGGTTGTTAGTATCTTTTTGAATTTCGTAATTCAGATTTCTGTTATCCTCCTTTTGTATTCAGCCATTATAAATTGGCAATTCAAGCTATGAATAAAGGCATCGAATTTCAGAAAATACCTTGGATAGGAGATTCTCCTAGGGCTGCTTTAAAGGGGTTATGAGATTCTTATCTCCTCTTTAATTCAGATTTGCTTCCCCATATTATTCCCTCATTCCCTAGTTTCTCTCTCAACCGGCACGTATCAGATAAACTATCAGACATTTAAACTTTTAGCTATAACTAATCTGGCCGAAAGTATGAGGTACAAAGAAGATAAGATAAAAGTATGTTTCCCAATTATTGATAAGCATAGCGGAAGGGTATCTTTTCCTTCTAGAATTAGTGCTGATCACACACGTTTAAAGTAATGTGCTTATAAATATGCGTATTTTCCAACAAAATCCTTTGATTTTGGACTAAACCTGTTGGTTTATTCTAACTCATGGAATATAGTGTTTGGATAATCTCTACTGGATGTGAATAAAGAAGAAGATGGAGAGCTGGGATGGTTGATGTGTTAGGTGCTATTTGTTCTTTTTGTCCATAAACTGTTAACGATATGAATGGAAAACTAAAATGGGGTTATGCTTTAGACTCAAAGTGAAGAAAGTCAGAAGCTGTTTCCTGTTTTAGTTTTTTGTTTTTGTTTTGTGTGCGTGTTATCATTTTTTTTTTTCCTGAGGTTTGGATTCTTGTTGTTCAGAGACCTGTCTTTTACCAATATCCAACAGATAGGCTACTTGATGTTTTTGAAACCTAATATTTATATTAAAGAAAAGATTGGTAAAGTTTAGTCACAATAGATTGCTTTGGTTAATGGCTACCTGTCATACCAGAAGGCCTTTTATCTTGCAGGAAATATATTCGATCAAATTACCTGGAAATCCCAAGCTTGGTGAAGGGAAACCTGAGAATCAAAACCACGCAATTATATTTACTCGTGGAAATGCAGTCCAGACAATTGACATGAATCAGGTTCCTTTTGAAATCTATATGTGACTTTTGTGAAAAAGTGTGTTGGATTGATGGTGTTTTTATGCTGTCTTGAATTCTTGTTCAGTCCTACTATCCTTTTTAATTTTTTATATTTCTTATTTTTTAAGGGCGGTTAGCTTTTTGATGGTAATCTTCATCATGTTTGTGACTGAAAATGGTTGAGATATTATGCTACTCCGTTGTGATTTTGTTTATCCCAAAAGGTCTATATTAAAATAGCTGAGGCTTCATGCCTGCTTTATCTGGCTGAAAGAGGATTTAACCCACCAAATCAGCAATTTAAATGTTTGATCTGGAGATAAGGTAGTTAATGCATAATATAATAAAATAATCATTATCAGTGTAACAGCCCTGATTGCTTGTATTTACCTACTGTAGCCTTTCTTTGAGTTCAAATTAATTCCCTGGGCTCTGATGTTTATGGACCTTTTTGTAGAAGAAACAGAGAGATATGAGAGAGAACTAATCATAACTGAATTTCATTAATACTGAGAAACCAACAATCCTGTTTCTTCCGCTCCCTTTTATGCACTGGTGGTTTTTGCCCATAGACTGTTCATAAGGAGTGGCCTTGGTTGAAGTATGAAAAGTGATATTATACCAACATTCTGCAGATGGCAGCCATCTATCCCAATCCTTTGGCTTTTCCTAGCACACGCATCTGAAGTATGTTTCCAAGCAATTGTTAAGTACCTCTGAATGGCTATCCATTTTTGGGTGGTAGGAGGAGGTCAATTTTTGTTCAATACTCAAAACCTTCAATAACTCTGTCTAAAAATTGCTTGCAAAGATTGGGTCCCTATCACTTGTGACCTCTGGGGGAGCCCCATGCCAGTTGTACGCATGATCCAAGAATTGTTGAGCCAAAATTGAAGCTGTAAAGGGATGGGATAATGGCAGAAAATGGGCATATTTTCTCAATCTATCAATTACAATCCATATTGCAGCCTTCCCATTAGACTTAGGCAACCATTCAATGAAATCCATTGTTATGCTTTCCCAAATTCTATTGGGCAATGGGAAGAGGCTGCAGCGTCCGTGGGTTGGCCGATACTTCATGCATGCGTGTTAGAAGCTAACCCGAAAATATAGCAATTAAATAAGAAAGGATGGAAAATTCTATTAGAAAAATTAAAGCAAGGATCTCGCCTTTAATTTTCTAATAGCCTGGAGAATCTCCTGACAAAAGTATTTCACTTTATGAAATTTGATGTTCATCGATTAGGGCCATGGGGCCAATTTATAATCAAACTTACAGGGCATATTTTTGAGATAATTAATAATGAGAGAAAAATAGGAAACTGACTCACTAACCCTACGTGCCTAGTGCAGCAAATAGTGGGAATCTCCACTTATTCCTCAACAAGAATACAAAAAACAATAATTAAAACATTAAAACAAATAAACAGAAATTAATTATTAATTCCTGAATCCACTCTTGACCGTATGTGCCTCCTTGTGTAAGTCAAAAGTGGCGCAGGACCTCTATCAATACTTCCCTCCTAAAAAGACAACTTGTCCTCAAGTCGGAATAATGGAAATTGAGCTGAAAGTAAGTCATAATCTTCCTAGGTTGAATCTTCAGTAGGACGTGACTCCCATTGAATCAGTAATTCCAGCTTACCTTCTTTGGTCCAGCGGTGTTGCAGTACTTTTAGTGGGGTGAGCAGCAGTTCCACATTTGCAGAAAGAGGAAGTGGTGCTGGGGGGTTGCAAGGCTGACCCACTGCTGGTGGCAGTAGAGATATGTGAAAAACCGGGTGGATCTTGGCATTGGAGGGGAGCTCCAGTTCGTACGACACTTGGCCAATTTTTCTGAGCACTTTGTAAGGTCCGAAAAATCTAGGGGAGAGTTTTTCGAAGTTTCTTTTTGCCAATGATTTCTGGTGGTAGGGTTGTAATCTTAGCCGCACCACATCACCCAAAGAGAATTGCAAGTCCCTGCGTTTCTGATCTGCTTGTAATTTCATCCTATTTTGAGCTTTCAGCAAATTCTGACGCAATATTTTGAGCATTTCATCTCTTAACTCAAGTTGCCCTTCAAGATCAGCCACCAATGTCCCTCCCTTCACATATGGAACTAGAGGTGGGGTTTCTCCCCTATATACCAGCTTGAATGGGGTAGTTTGTGCAGACACATGAAAACTAGTATTAAAAGAGTACTTTACCCAGCAAAGGAATTTGCCCTGCAACTTGGGTTGTTCATGAGTAAAATATCGTAGAAAGTCTCTAAGCAGCGGTCCACAACCTCGGTTTGCCCATTCGATTGTGGGTGATAGGTGGTGCTCATTCTTAAGCGGGTTTGGCTTAACCGAAAGAGTTCTTGCCAAAAAGCGCTTAGAAAAAGAGTCATGATCTGATACAATGGATTGGGGCATGCCATGTAGTCTGACCACCTTCTGACAGAATAATTCAGCCACTATCTTTGCTGAGTACGGGTGGGAATTTGCTAAGTCGATCTACTACCACAATGATGATATCAAAACCTCTCAACTTTGGTAAACCTGTTATGAAGTCAAGAGATATATCTTCCCAGATTTGTTTAGGGATTGGGAGAGGTTTTAGCAGACCTGCTGGGGCCAACATTTGATATTTGTTTTGTTGTCATGTATAGCACTGCTGTATGTAATTTTTAACATCATTTTCATCCCACACCAGTACAATTGCTCACTTAACCGCTTCAAGGTTTTTAGAAACCCACAATGACCACTTGTGGCTGTGGCGTGAGCTTCCTCTAGTAATTTAGCTCTGAGGGCTGTTTGGTTGGGTATGACCAGCCTATTTTTGTAATACAACCTGCCATGAACTACATAGAAATCAGGGAATGAGTCAGGATTCTATTGCACCCCTTCAATTATAGTTCTGGTCTCAGCATCCTCCAGTAAGGCTTACGGTAAATGCAGCAATTCATCAGCCATAAGAATAACAATCTGGTAGAAATCCACATATTGAGGCCTTCGTGACAAATAGTCAGCTGCTGTGTTGTTTTTCCCTGACTTGTATGAAATTATAAAGTCAAAGGGAAGCAACTTTACCATGAGACGCTGCTGAGGAGTTGTTAAAGTATGCTGATTGAGCAAATGTTGCAGGCTGTAATGATCAGTTTGCACAAAGAAAGGATGGCCCAGCAGATAGTGTCGCCATTTTTTAGGGGATAATACCAAAGCAGGTAACTCGCGATCATAAGCTGATTTATACCGATTAGAGAAAGAGAATCCCTTACTGAAATAAGCAATCGGGTGGCCATTTTGCATGAGAACAGCACTTACTCCCTCCATTGAAGCATCACATTCGATAGTGAAAGGAACCTGGAAATTGGGTAGTTGTAAAACCGGAGTTGTGGTTAAGGCAATCTTTAAATTTTTGAAGGCCTCTTGAGCTGTCTCTTTCCACACAAAAGCATCTTTTTTTGTTAACTCGATCAATGGACGAGCAATGATACCATAGTTCCTCACAAACCTCTTGTAAGCCCCAAGAATCCTCTTAATTCTTTCACGGAAGTTGGTGTAGGCCAATGAGCAACATCATGAATCTTTTTGTGCATAACCTCAACCCTATGTGTAGATACAATATGCCCTAAATAATTGATGCTTGTCTGCCCAAAGGCGCACTTCTTTGCATTGACATAGGAGTGTTGCTGCAGAATCTTAAAAACAACTTGAATATGTTCTAGGTGTCAATGAACATCAGCACTATATATCAGAATATCGTCAAAAAATACTAGCATGCATTTTCGTAGATATGGACGGAGTGAATCATTCAGAGTTGATTGAAACGTAGCTGGTGCATGAGTGAGGCCAAAAGGCATTACCACAAATTCACAATGATTAGAGTGCGCACGCAATGCATTTTTATGCACATCAGAAGGGAGTACACGGATTTGGTGGTACCCAGCATGCAAAGCTAATTAAGAAAAATATATTGCCCCATGTAATTCATCTAATAACTCATTAATGTTAGGAGTTGGAAACTTATCTGGGATGCCGATTTTATTAAGGTGATGGTAGTCAACACACAACCTCCTAGAACCGTCCTTCTTGCTTACTAACAGAATTGGACTCACGAAAGGGCTGGACCTCGTCCTGATGAAACCACGTTCAAGCAGGTCTGCTATTTGTGATTCAATCTCGGTCTGATTTCGGACAGTAGAGGGAGCACCAAAGGTTTGGTCCCTGACGAAGATGCGATTGTGCTCCTATTCGTGCTAGGTAACATGATTGTGCTTCCTCTGGTCTCATGTGTGAAATAATTTGGGCACTGTTGACCTATGGATACTGAATTGGACTTGGGCCCTTGAGAAGTTTTGAGTTTTGCCTCATATTTTAAGTCTGAGCTAGTGGCCCGGTATACTGTTCTTGGTTTATGAATTCGCACATCTGCTTTGAGTCCCTCCCTCCTTAAGGCTGTTGATGAATACACCCAATAGACAATAGTCTGGCCGGTTTTTTACATGTGCTTGCAGTCTCGCAAACTCGAATCATGCATCGAGTCTGTCTACTTGATACTGCACAAATACTCGTCTCGATTTTGATATTTCGGAGGTCCATATTGCTCTTGGAGTGCTTTTACAAGTTCCTCCCAAAACACCACAGTTCTTTGCCCCATTATCCACAAGAATAAGTCGAGAGCATCTCCTTCTAAGTACATCTAGGCGATGTCAACCTTGTTGTCTTTCGGACACTCGTAGTACCTAAAATCCTTCTCCGCTTTCGGTATCCAACCACATGGATCTCCTCCACTAAACTTCGGGAATTCAATCTTTGTGTACGGCAACCTCGAGTTTTTTGAGTGGATTTCTGATTTGTCGTTGCTTTCTCCTACTCTAAATCGGTGGACCCTTTTGCATGCTCGTTACGCACAGAACGAGCCTCCAGTGCAGTGACCTTTTCATTTAGAATGTCTAATGCCTCCATTCGTGAAGCAATGGTGGCTAAAGGATTTTCCTCTAGATCTTGAGTAGCATGAGACGATCGTGTGACAACCATGGCTTTGATGCCAAATTTGTTAGAAGCAAGGATCTCGCCCTTAATTTTCTAATAGCCTAGAGAATCTCTTGACAGAAGTATTTCACTTTGTAAAATTCGATGTTCATTGATATAGGCCATGGGGCCAATTTATAATTAAACTTACAGGGCATATTTTTGGTATTTTTGAGATAATTAATAATGACAGAAAAATAGGAAACTGACTCACACTAACTCTTCTTGCCTAGTGCAGCCATTCGTGGGAATCCCCACTTATTCCCCAACAAGAATACAAAAAACAATAATTAAAACATTAAAACAAATAAACAGATATTAATTATTAATTCCTGAATCCACTCTTGACCGTTTTTGCCTCCTCGTGCAAGTCAAAAGTGGCGCTGGACCTCTATCAATGCATCAGCCACGAGTGTTACAATGCTTGATGAAATCTCACATCATTAAACATCTTTTTCCAGCAGAATAAACTCTTCAACTTCTGATAAGTGGCTTGCACACCAGAATCACCCCTTGAGAACTAGTATGCACTATGCAGCCAATCTAATAATGGCAACCTTTGGAAATCAAATCCCTTGATTATAGCATCCCAGATTATGTGCATTGAGTTTAGGAAAGATTATGTTTTTATGTTGATTGTAATATGATTTTATTTCCTATTCCTTCTCACCATGATTGCTCCATTGTGAGCCTATATATTGTAGTTTACTCTCATATGAATAATACAACAAAACAGAGAGTTCTCTGATTTTGTCAGTAAGATGGCAGTTGTAGTTTTGGAGAGCCAAAGTAGTATGAGATACCGCATCCCACATTACTTATAGGCTGTTTTATAGGATGCTTAAATGGGTTGGATCCCCTGCCATAAAAGCTTTCTCATCCCTCTTGGGCCCATCACCATTTCACTTTAAGTAGTTATTTACATGGATATCGATTTAATGTTCTAGGTTTTGATTTTTTTTTTTTTGTGGTTTCTTTGACACAGTCATCTTGATCTATAAATAATGTGTTTCTTTGCTATGAATAATAATTATTTGTCTACTGCCTCCCTTGTTTCTTGGAAAAAATATTTTGCTGCTAAATTCAGCATCATCTTCACATAACACCCCTGCTGTTTTTTTTTTTGGGGGGGGGGGGGGATTCTTTTACATTGTGCCACATCATGTGTATTATGGTTGCAATTTCTTTAAGCTGTGATGTTAATTTAAGTCTTATAATAGGACAACTATTTTGAGGAAGCTTTGAAGATGAGGAATCTCCTTGAAGAATTTCATTGCGATCATGGTCTTCGCCCCGCTACCATTCTTGGTGTTAGAGAGCATGTATTTACTGGAAGGTATGTGGAACTTGGGTGCTGTAATATTATATGTCTTTTCTAATTGATTGCTTGTAAATATTATCAAGTAATCTATTTCTTTCTACATGCAGTGTCTCATCTTTGGCCTTATTCATGTCCTACCAAGAAACTAGTTTTGTTACTTTGGGCCAGCGGGTTTTGGCAAATCCTTTGAAGTAAGTCCATTGTCTTTTGCTAGTTGATTCCCCTTCTGCATGTTGAAAGTAATGGGAGCCAAATTTTACTAAACTGCTAATCATGATTAGGGTCCGGATGCATTATGGCCATCCAGATGTCTTTGATAGAGTATTCCATATTACCCGTGGTGGCATCAGCAAGGCATCTCGTGTCATAAACATTAGTGAAGATATCTACTCGGGTATGAATGTTTGCTTTATTTATAAGTCAGGCCTTGGTTGTTTTGGACCTTTTGCATCTTAAATCTTGTTAACATGCAGGATTCAACTCAACCTTACGTCAGGGGAATGTTACACATCATGAATATATTCAGGCAAGGCTTTTTCTGGTATGATGCATCTATTAATTATTGTGATTCTAATAAAGAAGTTTACAGGTTGGTAAGGGAAGGGATGTCGGGCTCAATCAGATTGCTTTATTTGAGGGGAAGGTTGCTGGTGGTAATGGTGAACAAGTTCTCAGTCGAGATGTATATAGACTTGGGCAACTTTTTGATTTCTTCCGGATGATGTCATTTTTCTATACAACTGTTGGTTTCTACTTCTGTACCATGGTAAGTCACATACTAAGAATAATTTCTGTCTGTCTTGGACTTTTTGAAGTCTGAATGAGTTATATTTTATTGTTAACTTATAGTTGGAATTATCTTGGAGTTAAATGTATATATTGCTTGCAATGATATGTGTTTGTGGCTTATTATTCTAGTATTCATTAGCATGCATGCTTAGATACTTTGTTCTCTTACATCTGAACATGCTATCTATTTTATCTTGCAGTTAACAGTGCTGACTGTGTACTTCTTTCTTTATGGGAAAGCATATCTGGTAAGATGGATTTATTTTGAAGTATTGTGATTGTAGACTATTTAGCAGTTCATCATTATTTATAATTTATATATTTTTAATGTTTGTTGATTTCATTCTTCGATTTTTATACTTATTCTCTTCCTGAGGCTTTGTTGGTGTCTAGTGTTTGTAGTTCATGCTTTATTCCATAATTATACATGTGGATGCCCTCTAAGTGTGAGATCACTCACACATGAGGTTTTAAGAAGAATTTAGGGCATTGTTGCCAGAACTAGGACGGTCTGCAGGTCTGATCCAACCACGAAAAGTCCATCGTCCATTTTTTATTACTTCACCTAATCACGTGTATATTTAAATTAGTCAAGAAACTGCTGGACTGTCTGGTGTTTGCTGAACCAGTTGACCCAGTATGGGTTGATCTGATCAAGTGGTTTGGCATGGGATGATGGGACTTCTTGAGATGTTACAATTTCACCCATCCATTTTAATGGCTGGTTTTGCAACTTCAAATGTTAATTAGGGTTTTGAACCAGGCACCTTTAGGATGGCAAGACAAACTTGGTCAATTAACAGTGCTCTGCTGGATCATCCACTCCGCAATATAATATATTTACTTGAAACAATCGAACATATATATGGTATAAATATTAGAACGGTTGGTACTTAAGAATTACTGTTCCTTGCAGCGTATTATCTATCTCTGACCTTGCACTTTTTGTTTTCAATGACCTGACTTTATAAAGCATGAATTTTATGCGGCATCTCATGAATATTATGGGGTATCTTTGGCTAGTATTCTTGTCTTTTACTTTACGCTTGATTTATGGTCGGTTATTAATTTGGCGATACTTATCCATTATACTTGGTTTTTCACTAAGGGTATAACTTGAATACTCAATTACTGTACAATTCACCTAAGCTGCACTTCACTTTATCAACAACTTAAATCAGTTGGTTATCTAATATTTAATATGCATAATTTGCAACAACATTCATTGGATTTCTCCGTTCTTGGTTTTTTTCCCCTGGACTTTTCCATTCATAATAACTTGTACTTTTACTCTCTTAGTTGTTTGCATACTGAGTTTGTTCCAACTGGGATTGATCTGATTTCTAATCAATGACGATTTTTTTCCCAGGCTCTATCTGGTCTTGATGAAGAAATAGAAGAGAGGGCTAGGATAACTAAGAACACTGCCCTGACTGCTGCTTTGAATACACAGTTCCTCTTCCAAATTGGAGTCTTCACTTCTGTACCAATGATCTTGGGCTTCATCCTTGAACAGGGTTTCCTTAGGGTAAATGTTTGCCTATATCCCTTTTTTGTTCCCTCGATGTATGCTCACCAAGAAATCATTAAGCATTGTTTCAGTTATCTGTATCTTTATTGAGTGTTGTGCATTCCGAATAATAATGTAGACATGTGTTGGTTAGCCTGTACATCCTGCTACCTTTTTTTTGGTAGTGAAGGGAGGGTTTGATATGGAAATAACTGAGATAATATAAATAAGTGAAGAATCTTCTTGTTACACGTTAGATATATATATATTATATGTTATCTAGTGGAAAAAATTAATGTGTTCTCGATATGTTCTTTTCTTTGAAGTTACTTATGCATCTGAGTTGCTGCAGGCCATTGTTAGTTTTGTCACAATGCAGTTTCAGCTATGCTCCGTCTTTTTTACATTTTCCTTGGGTACAAGGACTCATTATTTTGGGCGGACCATTCTTCATGGTGGTGCAAGGGTTTGTTTGCTGACTTGATGCTGTCCCTTTTTATATTTGTCTGCCCTACTATTAATTTGTTTATTTGCCTACAGTATCAAGCAACTGGACGTGGATTTGTTGTCCGCCATATCAAATTTTCAGAGAATTACAGGCTCTACTCTCGCAGTCATTTTGTTAAAGGGTGCGTGTTTCTCTCTCAGATAATTAATATATAATTCTGATATCAAGTTGTGGAAATTAGATGTAGGACTTTTGTTCTCCAACATTTCCCTGTTTAGCCATAAATTGGCATTAGAGTTGGTGGTCAACCATTCAAGAAAGGCTACCTATAAGATGGTTCTAGCTAACAAGAAGTTGAGCGAAGTAGCAGAGAGTGCAACTTTCGAGACCTCAATTCCAAGGGGGCTATTTGATTGGCATTTACGCTGCATAGGATGTCTGTCTTACATTGAGTAGTAAGAGATTCCCAATAGGGTATTAAGTGTGTTTGTTTTTATTTTATTTTAATGCATCGGAAAATGGAGGGCAAAAGCTATACTAAACTAGGATCCAGATTCAGAGGCTAGAAAGCTCCATCAATGATTCAGGGCCATAGTCAACTGGCCGTGATTAGATAAACATGCTTGCAAATTTTTATCATTATCTTAGATAATAAAAAAAAAACTGAAAGAATAAATTTTGAATTAAGCATTTAAAATGAATAAGGAGTTTAAAAATTAAAAGATATCTGAAAGAAAATTAAAATATAAAGAAGTGACTTTTAATTTATTAAATATTGGAAAAGGAAGAATATGTGTCGAAGCTTTTGTGCGCTGTAAGTAACTGTTTCTTTAACCTGCAGGAATGTCCTAAATTATTTATATTTCTTAACAGCAAGTATTTTCTCATCCACCAGACTCCTAAATTACTAAAACTTTTTAACATTTTATATTGTTGTCTTCAGGTTGGAAGTTGTACTTTTGTTGATAGTATACCTTGCCTACGGATATAATGAAGGCAATGCTGTGTCATACATTCTTCTGACTGTTAGCAGCTGGTTTATGGCCTTATCCTGGTTGTTTGCTCCTTATTTATTTAACCCATCTGGATTCGAGTGGCAAAAGTAAGTACAATCTTTATATAGTTTCAGACCTGTCTGCCATGTTTACTGATTCTATTTTCTCCCCCATCTCTTTAGGGTAGTCGAGGACTTTCGGGATTGGACAAACTGGCTTCTGTACAGAGGTGGAATCGGAGTCAATGGAGAAGAAAGCTGGGAAGCTTGGTGGGATGAAGAACTGGTATTTAATATTTTACCAATGCACATTAAAAATTGATGCCCTTGTGACATTTTGAATGCTTTTCCCCCTAATAATCTTTCGTGCTTTGCCACATCTACAGGCACATATCAGAAGTATTGGCTCAAGAATAGCAGAGACAATCCTTAGTCTTAGATTTTTCATCTTCCAATACGGTATTGTGTACAAGCTTCATGTACAAGGGACAAATACTTCATTGACGGTATTATCTCATATCATTCCACTTTATCTTCCTTAAGAAATTCTTAATGATTTTAATGTACTACTAAGGGTGTGTTACTAGCAGCTCTTTTCTGAAGTCTTAACATTTCCTTACATTCTTAGCAGTCATAGCAGTAGTGGCAAACTTTTGTGCTAGTATTCTTGTTTCTTAGGAATCACCTTTTAAGGTTCAGCTGAAGCCATTAACTTATGCATGCTATGAACTCGAACCAGTGGCTTGAGGTGTTTTTCTTGTTTAGTTCGGTTTTAGAATGAATATGTTAACCATATTTTTTTGGTTAATGCTTGGTCAACTCACTGCCTTTCTTTTGGCTTGTTTATAGGTTTACGGTCTGTCATGGGCAGTGCTGGCTGTTCTTATACTTCTTTTCAAGGTATTAAAAATGCCTTTTTCTGTTAAATATATATGGTGTTAAACTGTATATCTTGAGGTTTTTTGTCTTTTTGCTCAACAGGTGTTCTCCTTTAGCCAGAAGATATCTGTTAACTTCCAGCTTCTGTTGCGTTTTATCCAAGGCCTTTCCTTATTGTTGGCGCTGGCTGGAATTGTTGTGGCAGTCGTACTTTCTGCTCTTTCTGTAGCAGATATATTTGCTTCTATCTTAGCATTTATACCTACTGGATGGGGAATTCTTTCGGTGAGTTCTACTCTTATCCGAACCCTTTGCTTCATAGTAATTTATGCGGAAAACAGATTGTGCACTGCAAAATCTAGTGACAGGTGAAAAATAGCCTGAAATATAAAAATATGGCATCTGTATCTTTAATATTTGCATAAAATACTGGGGACAACAATTTTAATCAAGAGACTCTAGCCTCTCAGGGACTTTTTCCACGCTCTGTTTCTGGTATTTTCCCGTTATTTGCTGCTGAGAGTAATAAATTCTTGGTGTGTATTATTGATAGATTGCTATTGCCTGGAAGCCTGTGGTGAAGAATATAGGACTATGGAAATCCATTCGATCAATTGCACGTCTATATGATGCTGGCATGGGAATGCTTATCTTTATGCCCATCGCTTTCTTATCGTGGTTCCCATTTGTATCCACATTCCAAACCCGTCTCATGTTCAACCAAGCTTTCAGCCGAGGCCTTGAAATTTCTCTTATCCTTGCTGGAAACAATCCCAATAATAGCATCTAGCTTTGCTTATGCTTCATGCTCCTTGTTGTGCCAGAATTACGAGTTTCTTTCTTTCATTTTGGAGTTGGGAGAGGTAGGTTAGTTTTTGAACCCTTGAGGAAGCTTATCATCTGAGTTTTGTATTTGTACCTTTGTGAATTTGCAGTATCATTTCTGGAATGCTAATTTATGTAGATTCCGAGATTGAACACTTTTGTAGGGTTCCGAGATTATAATATAATTCAATGTAAATTTTATTTTATATATGTTATTTAAACGGTGTATCATTCTAGCCCACGAATTGACAAGAGGATCAAATTCCCCCTGTAAATAAACAAAAAGACGCTGTCATGTTCCATCGAGGACTCCATCCCCAGACCCCAGTCTACACCGCAAAACCGTTTTTTCCCACGTGTGAAATTTTATTTCAATTGATGGTAGGACTTTTGAGTTTTGACCAAAAATTTTACAGTGGGACATTGCGGTACTTACAGAATTCGTCAAAATATGAGAAGGATAGAATTCAATTATTCTTTATCAATAAGTTTATAAATGAATTGCATTATTCCGCTGAAAAGTTCTGTAATCTGGGCTAATCTGGTTAGAACTTTCTTATTTCAAATGGGTTTCAAAGGATTATATAGATTCAGACGTGACAGTACTTGAATCTGACCTAGTCTAATAGTCATTTTGAAAAAAGATTGGCCTTATAGGGCTTGTTACCAACATACTTGTCGCCACCTGTGGGGCCTATCACAATAACTGAAGTGTCTGATTCCGGGTTTAATAATTTTTGGGGCCTGAAGTTTTCTTCCTTCAAAAATCGTTTTTTTGGTGGATTTTTTATAGGGAAAATTCTAAAAAACGACATTGAAAATATCAAAAGGATAATTCAGTACATTGAAAATGGAAAAGGACAGATCAGATGGTGTCAGACGAGCAGATGAATTTGGGATTTTGAAATCTCGGCCAAATGACGAAAATGCCCTTCAGCCCTCAGTCGGAATAACAACATAGGAGTTGTTAATGGCGAGATCGATGGTGTTATTGACCCTGGAACTTGTTATTTGTGAAAGAAGAAATTGAAGTTGTTAATTTCAAATCCAGAGTTGTTAATTAAGATATGAGTGTTGTTATTAGCCCTAAAACTTGTTAAGTGTGAAAGAAGAAAATGAAGTTGTTAATATCGAATCTGGAGTTGTTAATGGCCCTGAAACTTGTGAATTGTAAAAGAAGAATTGAAGTTGTTAATGACGAATCCGGAGTTGTTAATTACGAGGATCATGTTGTTATTCTGAAGTGGGGGATGAAGGGCTGAAGGGCATTTTCGTCATTTGGCTGAGATTTCAAAATCCCAGATTCCTCTGCCCGTCTGACACCGCATGATCTGTCATTTTCCATTTTCAATGTACTGAATTGTCCTTTTGATATTTCCAATATAGTTTTTTAGAATTTTCCCTTTTTTATAGGGAAAATCTCATTCAGATCTCAAAGGTTAAAAAAATATAAAAAAAGTTTCATTGTAAATTTCTTTATCAAAAAAGTTTTTAGAGACCTCAGTGATATAGATTCCAAATATGAACTTATTTTATTGACAAACTTATGTGACTAAATTAATAAGTTATAGAGTGACCATTAATAAATTTATATATGTTAACTAAAGCAACTTTCGTTGACAAGTATATGTGAGTATATTGACAAATCATAGAGTGATCATTAACAAATTCATCTATATTAACAAGACAAGCTTTCGTTGATAAGTATGTGTCATTATATTGATAAATCATAGAGTGATTATTGACAAATATATTTATGTTAACTTAAATAGTTTCTGTTGACAAGTTATATAGTGACAATTGACAAACCTATTTATATCAACAAGATAACTAAGAATTTCTTTTATAGAGGATTTACAATGAGATTTTTTTTACAATTTTTCTTGTCTTTGGGACTTGAGTTTGATTTGCCCTTTTTTATATCATGGCATCAGAGTGATTGTGATGCGCACCATGATGGTACATGAGAGATCATTACGTGCTTGCCAAGGACCATATCCGTCATATTTTTACCCTTAATAAAACTAGTCTAGGTTATAAAAAATATATAAATAATGTAGTCCTATAATAAAAATAAAAAAACAAAAACCTGAAGGATGCGCATGTAATTATGTATTGAAAAAAAAATTAAGAACAACTTATTTATTCAGTTTTCTGCCTAAAATTTATTTATTTAATTTGAACTCTCCGTATTTTTGAGAATATATATTGAATGTATTTTGATAATATCAAATATTTTATTAAAAAAATAGTTATGTTTTAATTTTAAGTTTTTAACTTCAGCCGTTCAGCGGACCAATTTTGACGGACCGCGTATTCTGACCTCTGAGAATATTTTATTCATCCATTCCGAAATCGGGTGACGCGTGTTCATTGTGATCTGTAATCGCAGCCGTTTATTGATCAAACTGATATCGTACCGTCCACTTCATCCATTGCCCACTATATATATAAGATGCCCTGGGACCGCACGGTTATATCTTAATAATACGCTTCACAGAATATATTCGAGAGGTTTCTGCAAGAACGAGAAAGCTCCTCTAAAGTTCGAGTTCAGGATTTTCTATTTCTGAAATTTCCAAACCATAGACGAGGAATCCTATTTTGGTCTTCGTTTTATTGAGGATCAAATCTCAGATTTCCTTGTTCCGAGTCGGACGACTGGGCCTTTTAGGGTTTTGATATCTGTTTTCTGTTAAGTTGTTGTCGGCGCGTATTCCGAATAGTTCCTTTTGGTATTTTGATCTTAAATTTGGTTCAAATTTGAAGAAACTGACACGGTTTCTTAGCTGTAGGGTTTCGTTGGTATTTGGTTGCGACGATGAATGATCAATCCCAAATTATGATGAATATGAAGCAGATGAGTCAGCCTCAGATGATGAATCAGGTTCAAATGATGAACCAGCCTCAGGTAATTAACCAGTCTCAGATTATAGGTCAGCCTCAGGCGTTGTCTCAGCCACAGATGCTGATCCACTCTCAAGCGTTAAATCAGCAGCCGCAGCCGCAAACACAAATGAAACCATCTCAGTTGTTGATGAACCAGACCAAACCTCCGATGATGAGTCGGGGCTTTAAGGCTTGGTCACAACAGCCCCCTATGGACCCTAACATGAAGTTTCAGAACCCTATGAAACAAAATTATCCCAATTCCAAGTTGGGACGAAGCAATTGGAAGGGGAAGAAGATGACGGACAAGCGCAAGGACCCAAGAAGAATGGATAAACCTAACGTAAGTGCCTCGACAGGTCAATCCAACGGTGTTGGGTACATACCACCTACTCTGCATGAATTGCAGTCTCAAAATCGTTTAAAAGCCCGAAAATTTTATCCCAAGAAGAAATTTAATAATCGATTTGCCCCTTATGCCCCGAGAAACACAACATCGTTTCTTATTCGTGCTAAGAAGTCAGGAGGCATAGCTTCACTCGTATCACCCTGTCCTGTAACCCCAGCTGTTCTCCCTACACCTATGTTTTCGCCCTCGAGAGAGGTATTAGGGGATATGGCAAAAGAAGAGTGGGGTGTTGATGGATATGGATCAATGAAGGGTTTGATTAGGCTTCGATCACCAGGGCATGATGCAGATATACACGAGGACGAGGAAGATGAAGAAGGTGGTGCTGGGTCAAGTGAGAGTGATGTGGAAGAACATGTGGAGGTGGAAAGAAGGTTGGACCATGATTTGAGTCGGTTTGAGATGATATACCCGAATTATGGAGTTGAGTATAACAATGTATTAGAGAATAGGGTAGATGATCAGGATTCCCATATAGCACAATTGGAGGAGGAGAATTTGACATTGAAGGAGCGTCTTTTCTTAATGGAGAGAGAATTAGGTGATCTGAGAAGGAGGTTACAGTTTATTGAGAGGCAGAACCAAATTGGGGATGATGCCAACGAGGAAGTGGTGGAGAATGGCTCTGATAATGAAAGTGATGGGGGATCGGATGCCCAAGTTGTGGGAACTGAGGATAACCCTGAGATGGTTGATTATGTGCCAGAGGATGGGAGGCATGAAGACGATGATGCTAATGCTAAGGTAAAAAGTGAGAGAGTATCAGAGACTGAAGGTGTACGAGATGTTTGTATGGAAGAGATGGTTCCGGATGTGGTGATTGCTGGTAAGTTTGAGATGAAAGGTGATGTGAGGAATGAGTTTGCAATTAATACGAACGTGGGGAAGGAGGAGCACAAGGATGAAGAAGCTATAGAGCGTAGTGTACCAGATCAAGTTATGGCAAATGAAAATGTTGTACATCAAAAAAGGAGTGGTGAACTTGAAGTGGTGGATGAAAAAGAAGAGTTAGAAGCCCGAGAAACAGGCAATGGATGTGTACGAGATAAATTGCTTACGGAGAAGGATGAATGCAATAATGAGGGTGTTGAGACATGCTTGAGAACTGATTGAGATGACTTGTCGGTCCCTCGTTTTTCCCTGGGTTGAGAGGCTTTTGATTTGAGGACCAAGAGGTTATTATAAGGCTCTTCTCTCTCTCTCTCTCTCTCTCGGGGTTGGATTCTAGAAAGATTTTAAAAGCGGTAGATAAATTTGCAGGTTCTGTACGCGAAATGTTTCCTCTATTTGTATGTAAATCTAGCGGTCAAGCTGTGTGAGGATAACTAGTTTCTATCTTGTACTTTGGCTTTCCCGACTCTCTGGAAACTTTCTTTGATATATTTGCCATGTACCTGAATACTTCTAGTACCTATTAGTATCCGTTGTTTTGACGCTGTGCTTGAGCCGAGCAGAATTGTTACTAATTTTTTTATTTGATAACAGCGCAAAAATATATCTTGATATCTAGCATGAGTTTTTTATTGGTTATTCTTTTTAAGGGAAAATCAGTTTTCAAAATTCTATTAAGCCTACCGCTGGACCTATGCTGTGGCATGCATTGGCTACTTTGTTGTTGGGTTTAATTATGGAAACTGCCATGATTTTGTTAAAGCTGCAACAGATTTCTGATCTGAACACGTTACCTACTTTTCTATTGTCTAGTAAGGAACCTGCGCGCACCGTCTTCATTGGATGTTTGTGACCCTGTGGCGTAAAAAGTTGCCGCAACTTCAGACCTCTGGTTTTGTGTTGCAGCAATTGCACATTTTTGGGCTTGCCTTCCAGATCAAGAGGTCAAGGCTATGGGAAGGTTTGAGTTTTACACAGTAGTATACTTCGATGTTATTTTGGTGCTGTTTAATCTTGAACAATTAGTCATCGGTTTATTTCTTGTCCTAGTAACATTTAAAGTTAAAATTGCCTGTAGGGTTGACCCCAGAATTTGTTGCAAAAGGGATGCAGCAGTCTTGACCAACCGTTTTGTCGTTGGACCGTAATTGTAGAGTAACATCTTGGCTTGGTGGCTTCAGGGAATGAGTTGGACCTGTCTTTAATGTCCTGATCAAACTGCAGGGGTATTTTATCAATAAAAAAAGTTAAAAAAATTGTAAGATTAACGTTGACTAGAAAGATCGGTTATTTTAAAGTACGGGAATCAGGGAGCACGCAGTTCTGTTCATGTAGGTGAACTTGGCTTTTGGCTCTCTGGTTTGCAATTCCTGTTTGTCGTTTACCAACTCGGTTTTTTGTCCAAACTAATTTAAGCTGGCGTTGGCTGTCCATTGACAAGTAAAGAGTAGTTTGATCATGTAGCTTCTAAATGTATTCGCTGAGAGACTAAAAGCATGTTTGTTTCAACTTATAAAAACTTATAAGTTGCTTTTTACGTAAATCGAGACACAACTCCTCTCACATACTTACTTTGTATACCGTAAATCACTATTAAAAAGTAACTTATAAGCAATCGAATCGCTCAACCAAACATACCTTAAATATTTAAAATCCATCAACGTGAATCTCACGCTTGCCATCATGATAATTGACTTTCAAGTTCAACTACTACTTTAACAATCATACCATACAATCGTGACTTCTTCCGCGGTTTTTGGTTGTTAACGTGTTATGAATTCCTTGGTGCTATATGCATCATGATTTACGCCTCCAAATCAATACATATAATTAAACCATGAACACTACATATTTCCTGTGGTAGTGGCATTTTAATAAATCTAATTTTTTTTTTTGGATTCCTAGGCTGATTGAATAATTTAAATTTAAATTTAAAAAGAGAAAAATTGGTGGAAGTTCTTATTGAAAATTTTATTAGTGAAAATAACCTAACCAATTCTTATATACAAAAATATATGTAATTTTCAATGGGGAAGGTTTCCCCAATTTTTCTTTTGGAAACTATACAAAAATAAAAATAAAATTGTGACACTTATTTTTTTAAAAAAAAAAAAACAACACACGGGCTTATAACCACTTAAGTACAAAGTCTCAAGTTCGAATTCGTGTAAATACAGAAATAGAAAATGCTTGAAATGACCCATCCAGGTAATTATATAAAAAATTTAATTTTAAAAAAACTTAATTTCTTTTTTAAAAAAACTAAATAAATAATGGAACTTACGTACTGTAGAGTCTCGTATAAGTTTATCAGGCTATTATTTAGCATGGATTACTGGCCAAGTACCTATGGCAAATCATTTCTGACAAATCATAATTGCTCAGCCAGATAATGTTAAAGAAACACCTTCTTTTTTATCAAAATCTCTTGTTCAAGCCCAAATATGCTCGTCCCTTTGGAAGCATATTCTTCACTCAGGATCAGTCATCACTGACCACCTTACTTGAAGTGGGCGATGACTCATCCATATCTCTTGATAGTTAGCTATGGTGGCCTCTGTAGCAGTCTAGTTTGGCTTATCCTTCGTTGAAGGTGTCAGATCTTACATACTACGTTCCAAGAATAAATGGAATCTACAAGTCATCTCCTCTTTGTATCCTAGTCCAGTGGTCCAACAATTTGTTCGTTATCTGGGTCCTTTATCTAAAGTCTCTGATGTTCTTCGATGGTCTGGCAACAACTCTGATATGTACACTATCTGAGATGGTTATCGGATGCTCAACACTGAACTTTATCTTGCCATAATGTTTGTGGATTCTAAGGTATGTACATTGCTTTGGAAATCTTTTGTGCCTCCAAGAATTAAACTTCTCTTATGAAAGATAATTAAAAACATTTTGCCAACAACTTGTTTCTTACATAGTAGACACTTGGCTACTTCTAAGATATGTTATTTTTATTCTGCTGCTGATGAATTTGTTGAGCAGCTTTTCCTTTATTACCCTTTTTCACGTGCATGTTGGTTTGGGATCTTGCTTGGTTTTCGGGTTGATTGTCAATCAAATCTATCTCTAAAACGATGGATCTATATTTGGTTGCAAAACCATAAAGATCCTGGTAATATTATTACTTTCTTACCTTTTCAATTATTAGACTCTTTATGGTTTGCACACTATAGTCTTTCTCATGCAGGTGTTAGCTAGTCTCTTTAACAAGTTATTCGCTTAGTGCAAGCTAAGGCCACTGCTGTTACCTTTTCTCTAAACCGTCCATATAACCTTCACACTTTCTTGTGTGATCCGGTTATGTATGATACAATCTGTGAGCCTTCCCATTGCCCATCTACATAGTATTAGACTATCTCTTTCACTATTCATGAATCCAAACAGCGACCATGATTGATTCACATTGGCATTACTCCTATTTTCATGAATGGAATGTTGTTCCTTCAGAAAAAATTGGAATCTTGCAATTGCAACTTACTACTCTCAGAGAACCTATGGTTTTCATCCTACAAGAAGAACTAGTTCCATATTAACATCATTATCCACTCACATGTAAACTTATTTAGCTTTCCTATATTAAAATCATTACCTAAACTAGGAATGTTCACTGGAGTTAATTGTATCTCTTAAATGATGTCTGTATGTTACTGAGATATTTTGTACTCCTACAATATAATATTACTTTTGAATGCATAGTTATGTTTCATCAAAAAAAAATCAGTGAGGATTTGTTTTCGAGCTCACGAAGTTACCAACTGCCCAACCGCAAAGGTTGACGGCGATGACTTAACGATCAAAATAAATAATTACTCATTCCCGCCAACTATTAGCGGAATGCCACGTGTTTCATTCCATCGCCAACCTCAAAGCATGGAGAGTGTGAGCCACATAACATCAAACAGAATCCAAGCTCGCTCGCTCCCTCACTCATTGCCACTTCTCTTCTTCAATGGCTCTCAGAGTCGCAGGCTTTCATTTTCCCCCAAATTCTGCATTTTCACTCCCTCCATCTTCCATTCGTCTCTCTTCTCCCAAATCCTCTCTTATTCCCAAAGACAGCTTCGTTGTTCGCTCTTCTCAAGTTCAACAGCAAGAAGAACAGATCCCCTTCACAGAACCCGAAAACTCACTCATTGATGCCCTCATTGGTATCCAAGGACGAGGACGTTCAGCTTCTCCTCAGCAGCTCGATGTACGTTCCAACTCTAGCTAATTAGTTTAGCATTAAGTATTTAATTTGTTTTCTATCGGACTCTATTCGTCTTGCAGGTCGTTCAGCGTGCCGTACAAGTCCTCGAAGGTTCAAGCGGTGTGCCCGATCCGGTTTGTGTTCAATTTAGCTGTTGTTGCTTCTCTGTGTGCTCTATCGTGTTTTGCCTTCGTTGATTTGTAAAACAACTAGCTTATTTATTCTGATCAAGTTTAAATGATGCTTATCACTTGTTAGTTATCTGGATTATTTCAAAGCGCGCTTCAGTTAGATGCTTACCATTGATTAATGTTATTATATGCCTTCACAATTAGGTGCTTAGGTGCTTACTCGGATGGTACATTGTAAATAAAGTTGCATTATGTATATTTGTCTCTGAATACTCCCAAACCTAACAAATTTTGCAGACAAACTCCAGTTTAATTGAAGGTCGATGGCAACTAATGTTCACCACAAGACCAGGAACAGCATCTCCAATTCAGGTTCCCTATTGGTTGCGTTTCCCTGAGATATCCTAATCAGTTACATGTATATGATATTCTAAAGCATAAGTGCTTTGATTTAAACATAATATATCATGGAACACAAACGTTATGAAAACAACTGTATTCGTTGGTTATAAGTTGATATTTTATGCCACAGAGCTAACCAAGGCATGCCTCACAATTTATGGTTTTTTTTTTTTTTTTGTCACTCTTTCAGAGAACATTTGTTGGGGTTGACTTTTTTAGTGTATTTCAAGAGGTTTATCTTCGAACAAGTGATCCACGGGTATCCAATATTGTAAAATTCTCTGATGCCATAGGTGAGCTTAAAGTGGAGGTAATGCTAAATAACATCAATTGATGTTTGTTTTCTAGTTTGATTTACTAAACAAAAAAGATAAAATACGAGGATGAGTGTAACTCCTATTACATTATTATATTCGACAAGATTCTTCCAAATATACAAAGACATTATAATTATTTTCCATCGTGGGTATAAGTTCATTTTCTTTATGTTTCTCAAGATCAATGGTTAATATAGATGGTTATTAAGCACTTTCTCCTTATTCCTAAGCCAATATGCTGATTGAATTTGCCGTCTGTGTTTTTGCTTATTGATATCGATTTGATCTATTTATATTCCTACATTTATGCAGGCTGCGGCTTCAATTGAAAATGGGAAAAGAATCCTCTTTAGGTTTGATAGAGCAGCCTTTTCTTTTAAATTTCTCCCATTTAAGGTACCATATCCAGTCCCATTTAAGCTACTCGGAGATGAAGCAAAGGGTTGGTTAGATACCACATATTTGTCCCATTCTGGAAATCTCCGTATTTCAAGAGGAAACAAGGTGATTAGGCATTTTGAAGAGAAACATTGCAGTTTTTTATGCCGTTGAGTAAATACTTTCTTGTCTGATACAGGACAAAGTATCTCTAACTTTACTTTATGTTTCTAAGCACTGTTAGCAACATATACATAGTGCAGGGAACCACATTTGTGTTGCAGAAGAAAACTGAACCTAGGCAGAGGTTATTATCAGCCATTTCCTCTGGGCAAGGCATTCAAGAGGTAGGAATGTGTGTGTAGTTGAGGTTGAAATGTTTCTTTTTTTATGATCTACTGTGATTGTTGTAATTTTCACTCCCAAAATTTCAACAGGCAATAGATGAGCTTATATCTTTTAGTCAAACTACTCGTAATGATGAACCAGAACTGCAAGAAGGAGAGTGGTTGATGGTATGGAGTTCACAGGTAGCGTTCTGACATCTAAAGAAGGAGCATCCATCTACTTTGTAGTTGTGCAACTCAGTTTCTTTCTTTCTTTCTTTCATATTTTTCCTATAATCAATATGTTGTTCCGATTGTCTTCAACTCCAACTCAAGTTTAAGGGGTAAGATGGAAATGTGAATGGTAGACTGAGACCATGAAATTGATTATAGCACAGAACCACATTATGCTGAGTTCTTATAAGGTGCAATTTAGAACATCTTGTCTGCATACAGATTTTAGCAGCTATCTTAGCGTCCATATTCTGTTGACCTGCTTGTGAATTGTCACACCTTGTCATTTTGTATTTTAGTAATTTTATCACTTTAATTAATAAAAGCCTTACTGTGTGTGATGTTGCTGCTCCATTTGTGTGTGTACTTGCTCTTTTTATGTTGTCAAGATTCTTAAATATGGGTATAAGGAGTTAAATCTTCTATCAACAGAGTGAACTGAAGATACATAGGTGATGCAATCAGAAGTCAGACTCAAGCTAATAATCGCTTGAGTTTTTCCCTTCTAGTTTTTCTGTGTATATTTGGGTATGCTGAGGAGTATACGAATGTACCAGGTATTTAGGACAGTATCATAGGTGACAATGTTTCGTTTTATAATCAGAGTTCTTGTGAAACTAGAAGTTGAGAGCCAAGTTATGCAAAAAAAAAATAGAAACCATTTGAGTTTTCAGTGAAACAATTCTAGTTGTTCATCGCCCTTTGGAAGATCCTCAACTATTATCACTGGCTTCAATGTTCGAAGCTAATTGAAATATAAATATTTCTTTTAATTTTTCTTTATACTTTTACTGGTACGAATTAACAATACCTTTTCTACAACAGAATGAGACAGATAGCTGGTTAGAGAATGCTGCCAATGGTCTTATGGGCAAGCAGGTAGTCAGTTACTCGTTACATTATTACTGTTCTCTGATCACCATAACTTCTGCAATCTGCATATTTCTGTGACTGTCAGATTATCAGGAATAATGGACAGATAAAGTTTGTGGTCGACATCTTGCCTGGATTCAAGTTCTCTATCAATGGAAATTATAAGTGAGTTTCACTGAATGCCTATGCAATCTTATGGAGAGTTGTTGACGCCTAGGGTCTATTTGGTGTGAGGGATTTGGAGGGAAAGAGAGGGGAGGGAAAATTTTTATGAGTTGAATTTTAAAAGATTGAAGAAGTAGGGTAATAAAATTTTAATAAAGAGAATATAAAAGATAAAAAAGTAAGAAAAATTAATTAAAAATTTTTAACCCCACTTTTCTAATTTTTTTAAATTCAATTTAAAAAAATTTTCCCTTCGCCCACTTTCCCTCCCCTCCCCTCAGACCAAACAAACCCCTAGGGCTTTATTGAATGAACTATCCAGACATTAAAAGGAGTTGAAGGAAATTGTTGAATAGGACCTTTTGGTGAATAGTACATCTAGAGAGTTGGTTGTTGATAGCACATAATGGCATAATGCAATTTATATAGTCAAACCTACCTAATGGAATAAGAGTTATTGCTGTGCTTGCACCCTAAAAATATGAACAAAATTGTCCTCCATATATTTCACTTGTTTAGATCTTCTAATTAATTCATTCATAGGTCAACAAATGAAAAACTTGACCCTTCTTTTAATGTCTTTCTGAATGTATAGTCAAAAACCAATTTTCTTACATCACGTTTGTCCAAAATTGGCAGCAAGTCTGGCTCCAAAATGTATGACGTTGCAATGGACGATGCAGCTATAATTGGTGGTCCGTTTGGATATCCCGTAGGATTGGAGACAAAGTTCGTCCTGGAGCTTCTGTAAGATGACGTGTCCCAGATAACTGTCTTTCATAATCCATCCATTCTATATGTTTAATTTGCAAATGAAGTGGTAATTTATGTGTGCTTTATCCCCTGTGAAAGAAGAGGGTATATGTTGATTATTGAGTTTTCTATTGCAGATATAACGATGAGAAGATCAGAATTAGCCGAGGGTTCAAGAAATTCCTTTTTGTGCACATACGCGTGGATGGATCAACAGTCTAAACTAAGAGCTAACTGAATGTAATTATCATTTTTAAATTTTTTCCTATGGCATATAACAAAACATGCATTTGATACTCGAAGGAAAAAAAAAACCGTTTTGAGGCTGATTGTAAATTTGTCAATTCTGGATTATAATGCTACAATCCATTTGGGGTTTACGAAAGGCTGGATTACTTTTCTAAGAATTACTCTTATCTTTCTGCATCGACTCTGGTTTCATGAATCTAATACCTGAATGGTTGGATTAATTAATATTTATGTTTATGATGAATAACTCCGCATGTGAGATCTCAAATTGGTTGCCCATACATATGCTTTATTGCTTTTAACTTGATTTGCCGAAAGTGGTACTTGTAGGAAAAGCAATCTTTTGAAAGTGGGTCTGCCAAATATGAAGAGAATGGCCAACAACAGAAAAATCAAACTTACTGTCTTGAATAAAGAAAGACAAGATTTTTAGCATCATGCTTTACACTTGCACAGTGATGTGCTGAGTAATGATCAGACGGAACTCTAATGGAATTTGATATAATAAAGTTCGATACCAAAACTGCTAGAGGACGAACCGACGAAGCACTATATGCATCAATATTATATATTAACCAAATTCTCTTTAAATTAACAACCCTAAAATGATCTTAGCTCATTAAATGCGTACACAACTCGAACATCTTGCCCAAGTGGTAGCTAACTGGATATACATCTCTCTAATTTTCTAACACCAGTAGTGCTTCTGAATGTGTCATCGTGCATGAACTCAAAAACTAAACGTGCATTACAAGTGTTTAACAACTACAACAGGCATCGCACTATCATATATAAAATATGAATTCGGTGATACAGAAACGTCGAGGATTTTTACATTGATGGGTATAAAACTAAATGGAAGTGCAGATTTCAGTCAAACTTGCAGCCGCCAGCACTAATCAGAGAGGAGGAAAAAGATTTTTAAAAAAAACACAAGTAGTGTTATAATGGGATATATGATTGTTATATCTCTTGTGAAATTGGCTATAAATTAAGCATTTTGGTTTTCCCCATGCAATATCGTAGCCTCTATTGCTTGCTTACTGTGCTTGTGTTGTAAACCACCAAACTGACAATGAAGAGGACAAGTTTCTCGAATGGTTATTTCTGGCTTATCAATATGTTTATGCTGTGTTTGGCTGTGAAGTCCCAGCTGACACCTGATTTTTACGCATCATCTTGTCCAAACCTTTTGAAAATAGTTAGGAGAGAGGTTAGAAACGCTCTCATGAATGAGATGCGAATGGGTGCATCGTTGCTTCGTATTCACTTCCATGATTGCTTTGTGAATGTAAGTTTTCTTTTCAAGTCAAAATCTCACTGTTTTGTTATATATATATATATATATATCGGTGTGTTAAGTTCAACCTTGTTCTTCTTGTTGTATCATCTTCAGGGTTGTGATGGATCAGTACTACTAGATGGAGGTGCCAATAGTGAAAAGTCTGCTCTTCCAAATGTGAATTCTCTGAGGGGATTAGATGTTGTAGACACAATCAAAGCTTCAGTGGAGAGTGCCTGCAATGGCACTGTTTCCTGTGCTGATATATTAGCCATCGCTGCCAGAGATTCTGTCGTCCTTGTAATTCTTTTCACAGCCCACTCTTTTACTTGAGAAGAAATCTTTACAGTAGTTATTATGATGAATGATTCATATGTTCAACCATGAGTTCATGGTTTAGGGAAAATTGATAAAAAGTTTCTCCTTGAAAATTTTATTTGACAGAAGAAATCTGATATATTTTTATACACAAAAAATACATGTACTTTGCAGAATTTCATATGCAAAAAGTACTAGTACTCGAATTCATGTCCTTCTAGCTAATAAAATTTTCAAACAATGATTTTTCACTGATTTTTCCTTGAATTTGTCATATCAATGACATAAATGGGTGTTTGCGTGCCTGTGTACATAAATCGAGATTCTTTTCTTGACAAGCATGATGCTTTGTGGAAAGAAAGTGGCACATGATGTGTGGTGGAGTCTATTTGATTCACCAGCCTCATGTGTCTCTCCTTATGCATCACATAATTGTTGGTGTGTCTCACATCGGAGAGCCTCATAAGTAAAGTGTGGTTTATAAGTTCAAAAAACTCTTCCTTCTAATGAGCTTATCCTTTTGGTTTGAGCCCTTCCTTTGAACTTATGCTCACAAAGCCCACCTCATGTATCTCTCATTATATAAAACACCATACTTGTCAAGTATAGAACCATAAACATATCTTACACACGTAAGGGTAATAATATTATGAAAAATTACTGTTTTGTAGAGTGGTGGTCCCTTTTGGAATGTTTTGCTAGGACGGAGAGATGGATCAATCTCTAACCAGACATTGGCAAATTCGGCTATTCCTTCTCCCTTTGATCCACTTGATACTATTGTTTCCAAGTTCACTAATGTAGGCCTCAATCTCTCTGACGTTGTTCCTTTATCAGGTATGCTTAAACATGAACATATCATTAAAATTTAGTCTGAGTTTAATAACTAATCTCTATATTTTTAATGAGTCTTGCTTTTAGTCCCTATACTTAAACTTGAACCAAGTTTTTATAAAAGTATATAGACCAAAACCAACTATTTGAAATTAGAACGATCAAAACTAAAGTTTGATTAAACTATAAGGATTAACAATATATTAACTGATCATTCAGTATGATGACTAGTGTAAAATATTGACTGAATATATATATATATATGGAAACAGGTGCTCATACCTTTGGGAGAGCAAGGTGTGCGTTGTTCAGCAACAGATTGTTCAACTTCTCAGGAACAGGAGCACCAGACAGTACACTAGACACTAACATGCTCTCTGATCTTCAAAAGCTGTGTCCTCAAAATGGAGATGGAAACACAACCAGTGTTTTTGATAGGAACTCACAGGATCTGTTTGACAACCATTATTTTCAGAATCTGCTTACTGGGAAGGGCCTCCTCAGTTCTGATCAGATCCTGTTCTCAAGTGATGCAGCCAGTTCAACAACCAAACTTTTGGTTCAGGCTTACAGTAATAATGCTTCACTGTTCTTTCAAGACTTTGTGAATTCCATGATTAGAATGGGTAATATCAGTCCAAAAACTGGCTCCAATGGAGAGATTAGGAAGAATTGTAGGGTCACAAACTCATAGTGATTACTTATAAATGAAGTGTGTTGTGAGAAGGCCTGATGAATGAATGTTGTGTTTGTTGTATGCATGAATAAATATAGGTGACTTGATCTCCCAAGCACCTGATATTGTTATGTTCAAAAAGTGACTGTATTTGGAAATTAAATATGTGGTTTATATATATGAGAACTTTTCTTTTGACCTAATCTCTTATCCCACTCTGATTCTATTTATAAATTCATTTTCATCAAAAATTTTGGTCTTTATTATAAATCCAATTTCAGAGTAATAAATTTGTTTTTTACTTTTTTGCCCCTATTGATTACAATAATAAAAAAATTTTTATTCATATTGACTTTTGGAGTCAATCATAGATAAGGGTAAAATTGAAAACTTAACCTATAATTAATGAGTTAACTAACTCTCATCAGCATGTGAAAGTTAGTTAATTTAAAATTGTAAATAGGATAAGAGTGATATATATATATATATATATTACACTTAAGAGTAACTTCGAGCATAATACTAGGTACAGAAATGTCTTGTTCAGCATCTGTCAATAACAATTATTAACCTCAAACACTGTGGAAACATTTATTAACAAGTTGTACATACATAAACGCATAACAATCCTTCCTACTACCAACACCACCACCAAAAAAAAAAAAAAAGTGCGTTTCACAAACACATTTGACCATTTGGGGTTTATGACAAAACTTCTAAAAATAAAGTTTAGGTGCGCTGGGTTTGAAAACTCATCAAGGTAAGCATGCCTCCAAATTTAAAAAGCCCTACAAAAATACTTATAATTCACGAATCTATAACGACATTACATCAACAAAGAGACTTGGTGCTTGTTTGTAAAAGCTTATTTTTGGGCAATAAATGCTTATAGTTCGTGATTCACGGTATACGAAGTAAGTATATGAGAGGAGTTTTTTCTCGGCTTGCGTAATAAGGGCTTATTTCTTAAATTTAAGCTATTCCAAACACAACTTTATTTGTGAGTTATAAGTCAAATCCTCGTTTGGTAACACCTCCAATTGAACATGCGAATTTGGCAGTGAATCGCCCATAGTGTGGGCTGGGCTTATCAACTTGTTTTTTTTTTTTTTTTGCCAACGGACTTTTCAACTTGTTCGTTTCTTTAACTTCAAAACTCGTTTTTGGGCCCATGAAAAGTGCAATTTTTGTGATCGATCACTCCAAAAATTTAATTGGATTTAGCCAACCTTTAACTTACACAGGGCCTAAAAGTCAACTTCATTGAACCAAAAAAAGTCAACTATATGCAACTTATCACTGCTTCACTGGGGGTGATATTATTCCATTCTTAAATGTTAAAGAAGAATATTGTACTAATTTAAAATTTAGGATATCATATGCTACTGAACAAATAGTTGAAGAGAAATTTTTTTTTTTGAATCCTTTATGGTTTTATAGAAGGTTGACTCACAAGCAATACAATAAAAAAAGTTAAATGAATGAAGTAATTTTGGAGTCGCTGAGAAAATTGAAATGTTTAAACAATCTATAACTACTTATTCAAGAGAGGAGTGGTAGTTACTAGTTAGTATAAGTGTGTGTTTGGATTAGCTTTTGAGAATAGCTTTTACGATTTATGAGATAAGTGTGTGAGAGGAGTTTTGTCCTGGGTTGCGCAAACCTAGGTTTGGCAAATTGCCAAATAGGCAAATACTCAATAAGTCCAACATTTTAAAGAAAAATTATTTGATTATATGTGTTTTCGTTGACTTTAGTAAATAAAATTCCAAACCATAGACCACTAGTTCGTGGACCTTTGTTAGTTGTGGCTTTGTTCATGTGACAAAATCATACTCTCTCTTGTCATTTTTATAAGAGCCTGAAATTTAAATTATCGTAATCATTTTTATAAGAGTTTGACAAAAGCTGTCTGAACAATTTAATAAATTTTTTCCATTTTTGCCCCTCATCTTTTTCTCATACTACATTCTCTTTCCTACTTAATATCATTATTACTCCATTTCTCTCTTTTATTTATCCCCTTATAAATAAGGATATACTAGGAAAAAAATTTATTTCAGACATATTTATTAGTTTTAACTACTTTCTCAAATTATGTGATTCGGTTATTAAACCTTTATAAATAGAAACGGAGGGAGTAAAATAAAAAAATTAAGTAACCATGGAGAGTATTATTACCCCCAACTCCCAAGAGTCATTATAATTTAGAGTGATGCCCAAATTATTTTTCAAATATGATGTCTAGATTCCTCATCTTGGTTCACATTTTTCTTAATTTGAATTACTAATTTGTATTTCTTTCTGAAGCCAAAAAAAATATGTATGACATATTCAAAAGAATACTTGAATTGTGGTCTTTTTAAAAAAATGCACACGAGAAATAAATTGGTTGAAAACAATATGCTTGACTTCTGGAGAATTGAATTTATTAAACCGGACAAAGAATGAAAAGCATGATGAGATTGATAATGATTTTAATGCAGAAATTAAGTAAAAAGTGCGTTTAATTAAGTAAAAAATTTGTTTTTTTATGGGTGGCTTTTCAGAGAGGCCACATGATGTTACGCAGGAACAGATAATTAGCAAGTAGAACTTGGTTTTCAGGAAGAGAGGATAATATATTTAACACTCAAATGTTCAATTGCTTAATGCTAATTGGCCACTGCATCTTGATCTGTGTAACATTCATACCAATCTTAAACCTCAGATAACGTATTCAATTTGGTCGTGGTGTCTCATTCGCCAGTTTTTTATTCTGCCAACAAGAGAAATCCTAACATGTTCTCATGTATTAAAAATAAAAACAAGTTCTCAAATTAAATTCTTGTTCATCCTTATCGTGATAATAAAACTTCTCTGATTAAATCATTACTAGCCTCTAACTTATTCCAACTTTTAAAATTTATCAGGAAATTTTCATGGAGATCACATGCGGCCAGTAACGTGATGATGATGGCGAAGGTTCATGCATCGATTCTAAGTTAAAAATTGATTCTTTTTCCTACGTCACAAACAAATGTTCTTTTGAGATAAAAAGAGGCCAGAGGCAAAGATAAGGGGTAAAAGATAAAAGGGAATAATGTACTAACCCATCTTCCCTTTAAAAGTTGTTTTATCTTCACTATGTATTCTACCTTTCAACAAAATTAAGGAAAAATGCTAACTTGTTAAATCTTTCTTAAATTAATTTTTCCTTGGTATTTACCCCTATTCAAATCTGTTTCAATTCTTTCTTTGTTTCTTCTTCTTTTTATATCCAATTTGTACCACAAATAATTAGGGGCAAAATTGAAAAACAACAGAGTAATTAATAACTCTCTAGGTGACTGGAATAAGTAGAAGACGTCCTATACTTTGGAGGGGAAGATAATTTTTCTCTTCAATAGTTCAATGGACCAGAAGATGAAGCATAATGTTGGGCGATAATTCTAGAATATTCTTGGAGGAGAAACTGTTCAGGAATGGAACAAGAAAAGTTAGTGGGAAGGGCAAAAGATAAAGGAAGAAATTGTTCAATACTGACTTTGATGACTTTGTTTCTTTTCCTTCTTGGTGTTGTGGTGCTCACATTGTACACCTACGAATCCATATTTTATTATTACCCTTCTCTCTTAGGTCCCAAAACAAAAGCCAACCATTTGAAAATGGAAAAAAAACACACACCCACACACACAAAGAATGCAATAAAAACTCATACCTGCTCTATAAACAAACAATAAGGTTGAGACAGAACAAGGCAAATTAAGAGTAGCAGTGAATGATGACGCTGGAAAGCCAAAACACATCTTTATCTCTAACAGCCAGACCTGGCTAGTTACAAATTCCTCATCCTCATCCTCGGTTTTGAGAAGAAATGATGTGTCAATAGATGCATTCTATAATATAAAATAAATATACATATTCGCGCCCACACTGTGGTTTCAGGTATAGTCCACAGGAACAGATAAAGAAAAATTACCTTGTTATGGGGAACAGTTAACAGCTAACAAAACCAACATTCAGAAACATGCCCTCTTGTCACTTTGTTACTTTGCCAGGACCATGTGCGCCATCGATAAACTAATTGAAAAGAACATTATTAAAAAAAAGTCGCATCAGACAATAAACTACTGGTTATTAATAAGCACAATAAAATGTGGCCTATAAAGAATCTGTCCCTCCCACTGCAGCCCTTTAAAATGGTAGTATTCTTTTCCCCGGAATGGTCATATACCAGGGGCTTTGAACAAAGCATGTAACTTCAATTTAGAGCAATGAATCTCAATTAATGGTTCAATTCTAATAATTGCATACTCCTATGCACTACCTTTTCACCATTTATTTTTGTGTCCGTAACCGTGAGATGACTTGTTTATCACAGGTGTCTCCTTGATGGTCTCAAAAGACCTTGAACTGTTGCACCAAAAGGAAAGTTCAATAGGTCATATCTGTGCTGTGCTCATGCCCTTTTAGCCATTTGTTTAATACTAGACCTACGAGAGGTAGCCTTGGCATACATCATCAGGCTATCCCAAAGAAATTTTAAATCATATCCTGCTTAGAAAAACTTAATTAATTTGCACATGATAATATAGATAATCAACCTCTGCTAGCTGCACCGCTAAGGAATCACTAATAAATGCATCTTATGAAGTTACCTATCACCACATCTAGTGATTACAATTTCAAAAGACATTGCAATTAGCCCAAAACTGATTCTAATACTGTAAATCACAAGGAATTACCATGATTTAGTAGCCAATAATCATGTGTCAAAGGTCAACAGGTTTCCCACATTAAATTATATTTGCATAATGGGGAGGAAGAGAGAGAGAACGAGAGAATAACCTGTGCGTGTTCAACGAAGTCACATGACCATTGATGAGAGATGAGAATAATACCCAACAAAATAACAAAACATAAACATGAAGTCTGAGATTGTTGTAGTTGCTGCCATGAAACGAATGTCAGTTCATTTATGCATTGAATAGAACACAAAAAGACAGCTAATCCAAGGCTTGAGCTGTCCTATTGTGATTGGTTGTGAGGGAAAATTAGAATATTTCAATGGCATGCAAGCATGAATTCTGGGGGGAAATGGAATCTTTATTATTTCAAAAGAAGCAGATCTGAATGTAGCGGTAACTTGGCCTTGTGAACACAAAGTAGGTTTCTCTAATATTCTATGGAGGAAAAAAACAGATACAGTCAGAATGAGGTGTGCAGGCCAAATATATATATAAACATATTGCCTTTATTTGCATCATTTCTGTATATATTTTCCCTTAAGATTTAACTCACTGAAGCATCCATATGGATTACAAGTTTCCCAAGATGGAAATCTCCAAGGAAAAAGAATTTTCAACTTGCTTTAAAGAACCGTTAATTGGATCAAATCCAATCATTAGAGGCTCTCAGACTCTCACTGCTGCTCATCACATTCATGTAGCAAGAGGAATGGATTCAATTTCATCAGAAAAGCTTCTTTCAATTTCAGATTCTACATCAACAATAGAAGAGCTGACAGGGGCCACTTTCACTAGTCTTCTCTCTCAAAGGTTCACTGATCAAGAGGAAATCATCCAAGTGCAACAGAAAAATCAATTCCTTTCTGAATTCAACCCCATCTGTATTCCTCCAAATGCTTCAACCTCAGGAGCCAGAGAAAGTTTCATTCCTCTAAATCTATTGGAAACACTTCCAGCATTACCAAGAGCAGACGCATCTGATGAGTCAGCTTCTCCAGCTTCTTCAACTGCTACCTCTAGATTTCCTTATTTGACATTGTTTCTGCAGGAGCCCTCCAGGCTATTTTCATCATCCTCAAAGGTCACTGAGTCGCCAGGCAAGCCAACAATTTCAGACACTTCATTTTCTGTGTCCCAGTGTCATGCAATTCAGAGCCAGGAAGTCGCGGATCCACGCAAAATGAATCAGAATCTTAAAAGCTTCCGATCCAAGTCTCTTAATGACTATTGCTTGAGCCCCACCAAGACTCAGCCTATGAAGTATTCTGCCGGACGAGGCAAGCTGTTTAAGGGGGTGAGACAAAGGCACTGGGGAAAGTGGGTTGCAGAGATTAGACTACCAAGGAATAGAACGAGGGTTTGGCTAGGGACATTTGACACAGCTGAAGATGCAGCCATGGCCTATGACACAGCTGCATACATACTTCGTGGAGAATATGCTCAACTCAACTTTCCAGATCTGAAGCATCATATTAAGGCCAATTCTTTGAATGGAACAACAGCTGCCCTACTCGAGGCAAAGCTTCAAGCAATATCACAAGGAGTTTCTTCTCAAAGAGTGCCCACGGATTCCTTGCCAGGATCATTGGATAAGAACCCTGTTGAGAACGCCAAAACCAACGGTAAAAATCAGAATCCAGCTAAAAAAGAATGGCAGTTTGAGATACAGAACAAGGTTGGAGTTGATGAAAAAAACAATCATCAAGAGATATCGGACACGGAAGCCATTCAATTAAGTAGAATGCCCTCCTTAGACATGGACATTATTTGGGATTCTCTTCTAGTCCCTGATTCATGACCAGTTTAAGTTTTCATTTCAAAAGCTTATATGATAGCTGTGTCATTCATAAACTGCATTTCTCGTCAATTCATTCTGAATTTTACATATCACACAGCACACCACCTCGACATACAAAATCTTCTGAATCCTGATTCTGCTATCTTGAAATTATATATTGAAAGTCGAATTGTTAACAACGCCCTTGAGTTCAGGTCTCTTGCTTCGTTCTATTTCAGACATTTAGCAGTTCTATGCCGTGACGAACTTTTGATTTCTTGACTAAAACTTGATTGGATTACTGAGAATCCATTCACTAAAAAAAGAGCAGAGTGTTAAACAAAAATTACGAGCCTGGAAACGAATACCAGGGGCGAACAAGAAGAAACCTAGATATCTATCTCTACGAAAGCGGAGCAAGGCCACGAAGCGATCTGAAATAATCTGACCTAGCAAGCCAGATACGGTGCTTCTTCGAGATCACATTTGGATTCTAACAAAGTTTATTAAGGTAAATCAAAATAAAAATCTTTTTAGATATTTATTATGTATATAATAAATCATGATTAAAAATTTCAATCCCCATTTAAAATAAATACATAAATAATCAATCTGTAACATAGTTGCTGTCCGGATTTGAAGGCCATTAACTCATAACTTCATAAAAACTGATGATGAAAATTAATCTCAGGCAAAGTTACATTAAATACACGAAGACGAAATTGACCATAGAAAGATCCGGAACCGAAGAAACAAAATGGGATGTCTCAGGTTTTACACACACATATGAAAAAAGAGTTGAGGTAAGTTGGATCTCAAGGCTGATTAAGGCAGTACATGGCTTTGGAGTTTGGGGTCAAAAAAATGCTTATAGAAATATTTATATATCGTCTATCAATAAATTTCTTATATTAATAGGATTTGAATCCAATATCTTACGTGTTTTTGGTGTGGTTTTCATATGATTATGTTGCATGGGCTATATGGTACTTTATGCAAATCAGTTTGTTTTGTGTATTTTTGGCTAGGCAGGAGGCAATTCTGTCATACTCATCCGAATCCTTAATATAAGACATAATTAATTTTTTTTAAGAGATTAAAGAAATTAAATAAATTATTTTAAAATTTTGATATTTATCTTTTTTTACTAAATTAATTTATATCATTTATAAATTAATATATAATCAAATGATACAAAATATATGTTATAATGAATAGAGCTGGGAATCAGGGCCGGCCCTTGACGGGCCAGGGCCTAACAGGGCCGGCCCTAAAGGGCTCGGGATCAAAAAAATTGTAGTTTTTCAAGGCCCGGCCCGAGAGCATCAGGGCCAGGGCCGGCCCGGAAAATCTTTTTCACAATATTTAACTATTTTTCCTGCGTATTTTCCCTAAAGAGATATAATTAGTAAATAACAACGATTAAAGTTCTAATTTAATACATAAATGTTGTCAACATTAAGTTTTAAATAACACATCTCTTGCAACAAATAAATACAGTTACTAATGTATAATCAAATATAAAATCATGTCCATAAATAACTCACACAAAGGCCAAAGTATAAGAAGGCAAGAAGCTAAATATTCTAACATATAAACAACATGAGTATGACGACTATCATTTTTACCTTCTTCGCCACTATCATCAATTTCAAGGACATTTGATTATGTTTCACTTTGAGCAGTAGGTTCAAGTAGTCAAATAATCACAACCTCCATAAAAAATCATACTCTATCAGGCAAAATAGTATATAATATGATTTTAGTCTAAATAGATAGAACAATATACTCAAAAATCATACTCAAAAATCACAATATGATTCAATTAGACAAAACAATATACTCAAAAATCATACTCTATACAATATGAGGATAGAATGACATATAGATTCAATAAGGTAATTCAAAAATGTAACATGGTTCCTTTCCAAGTAAAAAAAATAAAAAATAAACGGGTCTAAAGGGCCGGCCCGAGGCCCTTCAGGGTCGGCCCTTTTAAGCCCGAGGCCCTACAGGACCGGCCCTTTTAGGCCCGACTTCCTTTTGAGACTCCAATTTACAAGCCCGGCCCTTGAAGGACCAGGGCCTAAAAGGGCCGGCCCGACGGACTCGGCCCGTTTTCCCGGCTCTAATAATGAACATATTTATTTCATTTTTTTAATTTTTTTTAAAAAAAATCAACTATATTTTATATTAAACGAAGAGGGAATATTGTTTTGTGTTGTATATAGGCTAACATCCTAATTTTTGTTCTTTCTTTTATTTTCGGGCCAAGAGGCTAAGATCCCAATTCCTACCTAGTTGTCGGTTTTTGTTCGTGTGTTTTTTTTTTGGGGGGCTTCATATTCTAATAGGCTAGATATTGAAACTTTTTCCCCCTTGACCAATTCCATTTTTTAGGAAAAATCCTATATAAATATTATTTTAATTGTCAAAACCCACAAAAATCTCTTATAATTTGGAAAAGATGGATAGGTGATCAAGGACCAATCTGGGTTACTGAAATTTAAGGCTAAAGATCAAAATGCCCCTCAACTCATTTACTCACACTCACCTCCAGAAAACTGAATCACTCCTCTGTCGTTCCTTTCGGTTCTGTCAGAGAGGGGTTCCAGAAAACTGAATCACTCATTTATCCTTCCTCACTCCTTTCGGTTTGTTGTAGAAGGGTTCCAAAAAATTGAACACTCCTTTCGGTTCTCTGCTAGAAGGGTTTCATTCGCTAGCAAGGCTCGTCGTCGTTCCCAAATCCGAAACAATTATTTTTTTAGAATTCATCATTGTTGTAAAGAGCTCAAAACCTATTGTCTAACTTAGTAAGCAAACACTGCATTTTGGTGTGACGTAGTAAAGTTTTTATTTTGGTAACCGAGCTTGTATATTACTTCATAGCAATGGCCTTTTGTGATGTATTATTACTGTGTATGTAAATTTAGTAAAGCTATAGTCCATTTATTCCCACAGTTTGATAATATGCACTGTTGTTGCACAGGAAGCAAATAAATCGAGAAATATTGTGTGTTAAGTGTTGGCCCAAAAGGGGTGGCATCTGACAGATTGAATAATGAGAATGACAAGGTTTTTAATGCTTTTGGCAAGAATGATAATGAGAATGACAAATTAGTCCAACCAAACATTATGTGTGAATTGGCCAAAAAGGGTGGCTTCTGACAGGTTCAATAATGGAAATGATAAGGTGTTTAATGGTTTTGACGAGAATGGTAATGAGAATGACAAGTTTCATAATGGTTCCAAACTTTATGTGGGCAAGTGTTTGCCTAAAGGGGGGACGTTAACAAATTCACTAATGGAATTAACAAAGTCTTTAATGATTTTGACGATAATGATAATGGGAATGACAAGTTTCATAATGGTTCCAAACTTTATGTGACCAAGTGTTTGCCTAGAGGGGGGACGCTAACAAATTCACTAATGGAATTAACAAAGTCTTTAATAGTTTTGACAATAATGATAATGGGAATAACAAGTTTCATAATGGTTCCAGACTTTATGTGGCCAAGTGTTTGCCCAAAGGGGGGACGCTGACAAATTCACTAATGGAATTAACAAAATATTTAATGGTTTTGACGAGAATGGTAATGAGAATGACAAGTTTCATAATAGTAAAGACAAGTTCTAATGACATTGACAAAAACCACCAATGTTTATCATAGCAACTACCAAGTAGAGGGTTCAAATGACAATTTAACATTACTCATTTCATCTACACCCAATGCATACAAGTCATGAACCCAGAAGAAAGTGTTCCTTCAGCTATAATTAAATGGTTGGAAGCTGTTACCATTAACAACTGTTTCAATAGAAATGATAAGTACAGTAATGGAATTTACAAAATACCAGATTCTTACAGACAGAATCTACAAAAAACATTGTCAACAAAAAATTTAACATTACTCATTCCACCTACACCCAATGCATAGAAGTCATTAACCCAAAAGAAGGTGTTCCTTCATGTGAACTTTAATTACATCACCTGTCACCATTAACAACTGTTTCGATGAAAATGACAAGTACAGTAATGAAATTTACAAAACACCAGATTCTTACTGACAGCACCTACCAAAAACATTGTCAACAAAAAATTTAACATTACTCATTCCACCTACACCCAATGTATAAAAGTCATTAACCCAAAAAAAGGTGTTCCTTCATGTGCACTTTAATTACATCACATGTCACCATTAACAACTGTTTCAATGGAAATGACATGTACAATAATGGAATTTATAAAACACCAGATTCTTACTGACAGCAACTACTAAATACATTGTCCAATGACAAGTGAACATTACGATTCGACCAGCACCTAATGTTTTCTTGTCATTCCCAGGGTATAACCTACTGTTTTAACAAAAAACAGTACTTACATAAAGCACATCATATATACTATAACCCTTCTAACCAAAATATCTGAAGGGATCCAAATCATTGTACATAAACCAAAAGATGACTTGCAAAATAACTACTCCCAGATCTGCACACCTAGGCTTAAGTTCAATTTTCTGGAGCCCCTCTCCGACAGAACTGAAAGGAACAACAAAAAGCCCTTCTGCGAAAGAACTGAAAGGAACGACATAGGAGTAATTCAGTTTTTTGGAGCCCTTCTGCGACAGAACCGAAAGGAATGACAAGGAGTGACTCAGTTTTCTGGAGGTGAGTGTGAGTAAATGAGTTAAGGGGCATTTTGGTCTTCAGCCTTAAACTTCAATAACTCAGATTGATCCTTGATCACCTATTTGTCTTTTCCAAGTTATAAGAGACTTTTGTGAGTTTTGACAATTGAAATGGTATTTATATGGGATTTCCCCCATTTTTTATCAGTTGAAACCCGTTTTTAATGTATCATTTTATTTAGTTGATAATTAAATTGTCTCATAAAAAAATAAGCTTTTTCATTAAAAAATTTTCACTTTCCTATGACACCGTTTTTTTGTTTGACCGGAATACATATCAAACAATTCCTTACCTGAAAAATAAAAAAGAAAAATAAGTTTCATATCTTTCTCTTGCATCATTAAGATGACATAAACTTTATAATTAGAAAACTTTATCAAAAAACTTATTAGAAAACTTTATAATTAGAAAAACAAAGATTAAATACCAGCCATCAGATGTCCGAAAGTGACAAAAATCAGTTAATTGTTTGTGAGTGAGAATTGTTATAGGCTATATAGCTTAGAAATACCATATTCATTATTTAAAGTTGCGGTTTTTTTTTTTGTAAAATGGAACCGAAAATAGAGATCTCCCTTAAAAGGAAAAATAAAAATAATGACTGAAGTATAGAAAGATATAAAAGAAAATAGCGGTGGACTAATTCCAAAGAGGATTCTCTGGCCAAAAAAATCTTAAGAGTGTTTTATTTTTTATTTTTTGATCGGAAAGAGTATTTTATTAGGAGAATGATAAAAAAATACCACTTGAACTTCAAAGACCCCAATTAGTCCTTTGACAAAGATTTGTGTTATCAATCCCATTATCATTATTGTCAGCGGGATTTTGAAGTTCAAATGATATTTTTCTGTCATTCTCCCTATTTTATTTTTAATCGATATAAATGCAGGTTCATTAAAATACAAATGTAACTGCTATTACAGCACGCATATCTCCCTCCCACCACTCATTTTCTTGAAAAAATTTCACTGGCCCTCATTGCAGGCATTTAATATCAAAGAGTTCTTTTGGTTGTTTGACTATATATAACTCAGGTATGTTCTATTGTCTAATATATGAAGCTCGCTCTTTGGCAAAAAAAAAAAATATCAAAGAGTCCAAAGGTTTCTTAAATTTTAGTGTATCTCTTAACATTAAGCTGAAATATAAAGTTTTTTTTTTTTGGTTGAAAGGACATTTATACCATTATCTAGTACATAGCCGAAATGATCTTGTAAATTCTCACACATATCATGTAAATAGACATATTTACCTTGTAAATAGCGTGTGTTCTTATAAATAAGCTGCTTGTCTTGTACATGGGCAAGATGATTTTATAATTTACTTATTTATCTTATAAATAAACATATTTGACTTATAAAATTTCACATGTGTCTTGTAAATAATATGTGCTCTTGTGGATACCTCGTTTTGTATATGATAAATATGGTTTTGTAAATTCTCACATGTTTCTTGTAAATACCCACATATGTTTTGTAAATAGTATATATTTTTGTGAATATACTCCTTACCTTGAATATGGTTAAGATGATTTTGTAATTTCACTTATTTATTCTATAAATAAGCATTTTTGACTTGTAAATTTCCATATACTTTGTGAATATGACCCTTATATTATACTCCATTTTATCCTAAATATAAGACAGAATTAATTTTTTTTAGAGAGATTAAGGAAGCGAAAAATGTTACTTAATCATATCATATATGTATCCTTAGATTATATATAAGTTTATAAGTTAGGTAAAATAGTTTGAAGAAACAATGACAAATATAAACATTTTAAAGTAATTTAATTAGTTTCATTAATATTTTCAAAAAATTCAAGTTTATCTTATATTTAGGATCAGAAGAAGCATATGGCTGAGATGGTCTTATAAATTTTCACACACACACACATATATATATATATATATATATATAAATATGCATATTTGACTTGTAAACACAGTTTATTTTTTCTTTCTTTGGGTGGGGTTGTTATTGTCTATTCCCTCCACACATTAATTTCATTTGCTCCCAAAAGTGTGAAGTAATGTTTCATATTTTTATGGGGGCATTAGAGAATTATTTCACCATAGTGGGGTATCTGACATTTTCCGTATTTTCTTTTCCTCTCTTTTATTTTTTATTTGTTTGGAACGTTAATCTTGTCACCAATGTTGTGAAAATCAGACTGAACTGGACGGTCAGATTGGTTGGATCGGTGTTCGGGAGGGTTTTCGGCTCGTTTAGCATGGTTCAACCGTTTCATTATTTAGACCATTTCAGGCCGCTTCAGACCGGCTGTTGGGTCAGGAACCGAGGTTAAACCGGGAACCGTTTATTAGTATTATTGACATGTATCATTTTTAATGATTTTAATGTATTAGAACTTGGTATTTGGGAAAGATGATACATATAAGCTTTTGTATGTGCTTATTTTTAAATAATGTTAAAATTTCATATTTATTTTTTATATTTATATAATTATATATACATATAATATTATTTTTATTTAATTATTATGTTATCGTTCCCACCATACTACCCATCACCCGTTAGTCTTTCCAATTCAATTTCCAATCCGACTTTTTAAAACATTGCTTGTCACTTATTTGATCCAAAAAAGAAAAATTTTGTCACCTAGACTCTTCATTTCTCTTCCTCTCTCTCCTTCGTTGGGCCGTTTCATTCGGATTTCGGACAAACTCAATTTTTCTAGGGTAAAATGGCATCTAAATACCCTAAATCATAAAATATTTAATATGGATGGATGCCGCTCAAAACCACATAAAACATATGCGTTTAAATCGTGTAACTGGTATGAAAATTTCATTGATAGATAATATATAAATATTTATATAATTTTTGTAAATTTTGGGAGAAAAAAACTTACTTTTGTCTTGGTATATTCTAAGATCTAATTTGTCCGAAATATTACACAACAGAAGCAATTCATACTCTTTTTTGTTTTATCAGAAAACAAATTATTGCCAGAATGATCAAAATGCTAATATTTTTAATAAAATATCTCATAATTTTTTAAATAATTTTAGTCTTTAAGAATAATTATTTTTAAAAAAATTTGTAACATGATTTTGTAAAGATTCGGGTCCTCAAAAGTAATTCTCCCATCTGCTAATCCCACAAACGCCCTTTTTATTACAGCCACTCATGTTTTTCAAAATAAATGTAAATTGACATTTATATGTACTAAATAAATAAATATTGCTTGATTAATATTGAGGGCACTCCTCCTTCTGCCAAAAATTACCTTTTGATATTCTTCATAAATAACACAGAGAAAAGTAAATCGAGAGAGGATTGTTTTTTCGGAAATAAGTAAAACCCACCTGGTCAAATTTTGTTCTTCACCGTTCATTCATAATAATACCTCCTTAAAATAAAAAATATTACATTTGAGAATAACAGAGACATAATAATAAGCGAAATGAAATCCTGACTCCCATACCACCACAACCATCTTTTATATATTCTTAAGCTTCCTGCTTAATTTTTCATTTTTCATTTCCATCATTTGCATGTTCATTATTCTCTCACTCACTCTTGGTAAGTTTCATCTTTGTTTATTTTTAATACATTTTGCCTTATTATATACATTTCTGCTTCTGCCTCTGGGTTGGTTTTCCTGGCTGTTGTATTCTTTATTAGTTTGTGCGTATTATTCATATTCATGCTCCTCATTATCCAAATCTTTAAATCTATGATCTCCCGTGAGTATAAAAATATTATGAAAAAGGAAGACAGTAATGAACAGTTCTTGGCCTATATTGTGGGAAATCTTTATTTCTTTATCATATTTTCTCTTATCGTTGTCCTCCATGAAGAAGTGTGGAAGGCCAGACAAATCTGATTTGAAATTTCAGGAAGTGGGTCTTCAAAGAAAAAGGTGAAGTTTCCGTCTTTGACGATGGGCCCTACCTCTCCATTTTCCCTTTTTGCGCTGATGCAATTTTTAGTTAACACAGAAATATTCGGTATAAAGTGAACGACTCTATTTGCGCGAGATCGTCTAGGCGATAGCCGCAGGCGTGTGCAGTGAGGGAGAGACATTTTGCGTGTCGTTATCGCCATATTATCCTGAAAGGGTTTCTTCTTTTTCAGTCTCTGATTATTTCAAAAAGCTTGAGGTTTAATGGGTTCTTCATCTTCGTACTTTTGTTTCCTCGGGACTCATGAGGGAATTCATAGCTTTGACAGTTATGCTGTACCATTCTCTCGTTTTTTCCTCTCTTTTTCTCTCTCGGGGTCTTTATTTTATCTCCCTGGGAGTTATTTCGTCAGCCCTGGTCGTTGTGGATCTCATCAACCTCGTGGTTTGTTTCTGTTCTCCAATATAATACCGTAATGTATAGTGATTTTGATGGGCTTTTTAGCCCTGCTGTTTCCCCACATTCTGCTACTAGACTTTTCAGTTTCTTTCTTCTCTGTTATTACCCCCAATATTTGGGTTTTCTCGATTTCCCTTGTCTGCATGCTGATCAATCATAGCTTTTCACTGCTTAAGTTTTTTATTTCTTGGTGTGTCTTTGCAATGTTCTTGTCCTTGTTATTGCTTGTTCTTTTACTTTTCTATGTCGTCCGACTCTTGTAAGGATAAATCTTGCAGTGCTATAACAACTGGAAAGATTATTGCTATTTGGATAGTGAAACACTGAAGTGAAGGGCAAGGTTACCAAAGAAAAACGTTCAAAATGGCATCATCATCCAGTGGCCCCAAGACTGCATTCCCTGTGACAGAGGCAGCTTCGAACTATCGTCTGTATCCTCGTGCTCTTGAAAAATTTGATGATGTCGCGGCTGATCCCAAGCTCTTTATGCAAACCTTGGAGAAGCTCCACCAGTCTATGGGTTCCAAGTTCATGTAAGCTAGCTCTCTCTCTCTCTCTCTCTCGACACACACACACACACACACTATCATCCTCTATTTGTGCTATATTCCCTTCTAACTTTACAGTGCTAGGATTTGGAATCTTTAACATAAAGCAATGATTATAAGTTTAATAGAAATACATTGTGTAAACAGTGTTGCCTGTCTTGAACTCTTGGCTGTTTAATGTAGTATATCATATTTGAAAATTGGAAGTGTATGGTTTTTTTCTTGTCCATATTTTGAAAATTATAATATGCCGCCATTCTGTCAATTTCTTGTTTTGTGTATCAATATCATGTTGCCATTTTGCGTCCTTGTATATGACTTTTTTTTGGTAGCTAGGGGCTCTGCTTTTGCAGTGTCTGCAGAGGCGTTTTTGACCAATTATTCAAGGACTTTCGTCAAAATCACCTGTGGACAATACTTTCTATATTTTGTTTGAAATATTGGAATCTTAGATGAAGACAATAATTCCCTTATAAGGTTTAATTATATATAGTTCTGGTTTATAATCTATTCATGCACTTTAGTCTTTTCTTCAGTGTTTAATGTAATGAAAGAATAAAGGGAAAGTGACATAAGGCCGAGCTAACAGATGATAAAGTACTATTCTTTGACATCAGTATAGACTTGGCCTTGGATTCTGCAATTTTAGTCTGTTGAAAATGTTTATTACAGTCATGTGTCCAAACCCTTAATTTTTCAGAATGATCTTCAAATCCAAGTTGGATTAACTTGTAATTATTTTGACAAGATATATGCCCACTTCTTCCTGATCTCTGTTCTGCTTTTTGTTTCCTCCGTGGCATTCCATTTTATTTCATTACCATAGATTGTAGTTTGGACAATGTCTTAATGTTTATCAATGCAACTTGTTTGGAGTGTTTTTTCTGCTCTTATCCGTACAGGAATATGTAGCTTTCCATCATTCAGTACTTGGCTCTGTTTCCACTTCATTTTTTTTTTTTAAAGAAATATTGCTCACGGAACTAAATTTGAATGAACATTGTTGCAACATTGTTTCAGGATTCCCATTATAGGGGGAAAAGAACTAGATTTGCATCGGCTTTTCTTGGAAGTGACTTCTCGTGGTGGCATTGAGAAAGTAAGATGTGAATGATTGAGTATTTATTATTGTTGGTGCTAAATATTTTCCCTAACTTGTTTTGCATTAGTGCGATTAATGGCGATATCTTAAAACTGCAAGGGCCTTTTAGTATCATCCTTCAAGGATATTATTTTTAAATGCAATGAAGTAACTGACTAAAGGGAGACGTAATATTTGTAAGTCAACGCCCTTATAACCAATCAAATTTTAAAAATGCTCTAATTGATGAATGTTATCAACTGATATCAAATCTGTAATCAATTATGCAAATTCATTGAATGGGAAAGATGTTGCAATTCATGATGCAAATTGTTGGTTTTTGTTTGTTTAGAGTTAAGTAATGATAATTGCTAAAGAATCTAGTTAATTTGCTGCACAGATTATAAGGGAGAGAAGATGGAAAGAAATAACTGCTGGTTTCAAATTTCCATCTACAGCTACAAATGCTTCTTTTGTGCTGCGGAAGTACTATGGTTCATTGCTTTACCACTATGAACAGATATACTATTTTAAGGCCTCAGGATGGAACCGTGAACCTTCTGGTCTGTGTCTTTAATCCAAATTTCTCGATTCCAGGGCATGTTTTAAAATGCATAAAATAACAACTGTTTTCCGTCAGATGTTGTGCAGAGTCCATCGCCAGTGCCGGTTCCCACTCCAAATGTGCAGCAGTTTTTGCATCCCCAAGTTAATGCCTCTCAACTGCCTGAAGGTATATCCTTTCCCATCTAAATAAAAGATTGATTACTAACTTTGGAGAAGAAAAAGTTGTTGCAGTCACAAAAATTGTTTGGCCGTTCATTAATTTTCTCTTAACAATGATGAAATGATTAAACCTTGTGGAGCAGACTCTTAGCATTTGAAGTCAACATCTCTAAGTCAAACCAAAATATTTTTGTATGGTTTCAACAGATCATGTCGTTCTACTGCCTAGTTTTTTTTTTTGAAGTGTGCCTATTATGATGATATATTTAACACTACAGATTATCTTTTGAACTGCTTAAGTTATTTGCTGCAATCACTTGAACTGGACAGTCTTTTGTATATATGAATGATATGTAATATAGAGATATTAATCAGATGTGGATGTTATGAGCGGAAATAATTTAAGGATAAGGTTGGTGACATAGTTTGACTTAATCATTTATCAATAACTCACATGTCATGGCTTGGATTTGTTGTTTTGCTCTGTTCTGTTAAATTGCAAATTTACCAGCTCCAGCTCTTCTTATTTAAAATTTTTCTGAATATACTAAAAGAAGCTGATGTGTGAGCAATACTATATAATGTTGTGGTTTCAGCAACTTCAGCTTCTTCTGTAGGAACTCCAGTGATTGGGGTGATTGATGGAAAGTTCGAAAGTGGGTATCTTGTTACTGTCACAGTGGGTTCAGAGAAACTTAAAGGTGTTCTATATCAGGCTCCACAAAACCCTGCGTTGCCAACAATGCCGCAACATGGTAGTGTTCCAGTCTATAATAGTAATACCTCATCTACTGCTTTGGGTGTCCATCGTCACCGACGCAAGAAATGTGAGATAAAAAAGAGAGACCCTGGTCATCCCAAACCTAATCGAAGCGGATACAATTTCTTCTTTGCAGAGCAACATGCAAGATTGAAACCACTTCACCATGGGAAGGACAGAGAAATCAGTAAGATAATTGGTGAACTCTGGAACAAATTAATGGAGCCGGAGAAAGCAGTAAGTAATTTATTGAATTTTGTCTTTTGCATTTATGTTTTTCATATTTTTGAGTTCATGCTTTGGCACTCAAAACAGACACTTCCCAATTTATTGATTTAAACCTTGACCTTTTCATTTCGGTCCTCTAAACTCTAAAGTATATTCTGTTATTAATGAAGTCCTCACATTGAGCCTGCTAGCAAAAAGCAAAGAGAAACATTTACTTGGGGCAACCAAAAGCCAACAAAGCTTTTGAATACTTGTGTTTCAAATGTGGGAACACAGAATTACCATGATGTCTGCTAGCACAATTAACTTGTGGCTTTCCCTTGAATTTAGGTTTATCAAGAGAAGGCACTTAAGGATAAAGAGAGGTACCAAGCTGAAATGGAGAGTTATAGGGAGAAACTGAAAACAGGCCAGGGTATAGGTGATACTGCACCGTTACAACAACAAATTCCCGATAAGGATACGATGGACGCTGACTTGAAAGTAGACGAAACTGAGGGAGCAGAATCTCCTCAAACACCTGATGAGAGCTGTTCTGGTGAAAGTGACTCTGAGGATGATAAAGGTACAGAGCATAATATGGACGTGGATGCATCTGCCGGAATGATAGGAGTGGGTGCTAGCCATGTGGGTGCAGAGAATCTATCAAAGGAGAAAGAAGGGAATGATGATGGAGATCAACGTGCTCAAAAGTTGGATGAGAGCTCAAGCATGATGGCTGTGTAGTAACAAGCAGAGGAAAGGAACAAAGAATCTTGATCGACATTTTTTGAATTTTGAGACGGCTTTAAATCCCAGGCTTAATATAGGTCAGATTGCTGCAAACAAGTTAGCAAGTTACAACTTTTCGTGTTGTTTTTTCCCCCAAAGAATCTTCATTTTGCTGTAAATTTATCACGCTGCTATAGACATTCGCTAATGAAGCAATGGGTTGGGTACTAGCGGATTTTTGTTATGTTGTGTTAGCAAGCAAGAATCTGATTTGGTCACGCGTGATAGTGCTTTATTCTTTAACCACATTATTGGCCAACCATGAATCTTATGGCATGCTCTGGGGATTTTCGAATCTAAATCTCCCCCATTGTCGAGGAAATGCCAATCTTGCGCTGGAAGTAATAGAAGTTATTGCTCAAACGTTAAAATGAAATTAAAAAAAAAAAAGAATCCCACGTGCAACAATAAAGTACAATTGTATGCTGAGTTTGCTTGACAATACTTCACAGTATAATGTCGAAATGCAACTTTATTAGTGTGATACGAGGGTTACGACTTTATTCTAAAAAAATAATGGAAATTATTAGTACAATTGTCTATGTTATCAGTCACGATTCGTTCCTAGCAGTCGTACATCGAACTCTATACTATAAAAAGGCATAAACTCAACAAAACTGATACTATAGAAAATATTATGAGAAAAAAGGGAGTGCGTACATATATATACAGTTAGCAAAGAAGATAACTTGTTGACTAGCTATACGTTGAAGCAATCAACAATGGAGGTTGAGGATGAAGGCTTGTTGAGTTATGCCATGAAAGGCCAATCGAAGGAAGCTGTGGAGGCATACAAGAAGAACCCAAAAGCGTTGGAGGTCAGGACTACAAAGTCAGAAGACACAGTGATGCACATCGCTATCTATGTGGGGCAGACCAATTTTGTGACAAGCCTCCTAGATAAGATGGAAAAGGAAGAGTTTACAAGAATCCTCAGCATGCAAAACTCAAAGGGAAACACTCCTCTTCACTTGGCTGCAGAATTTGGTAACCTGGAAATCTGCAGAAGCATCGCAGGAAGAGAACCTGATCTCATTTCGCGTCGAAACATGGAAGGGGAAACGCCGTTGTTCTTGGCAGCTAATTATGGTAAGAAAGAGGCATTCTTTTGCCTCCATGGTTACCTCAACAACAAAGGTGATTGCTCACTCTGCAGGAGAACTAATGGGGACACAATCCTTCATTCCACCATATATGGTGAATTCTTCGGTTAGTTCGTATTTCTATGTATTATTTTGCTCCTCAATTATTGTGTTTTTCAAATGCTTGATTAATATATTATGATTCATACTTAAGTTCTTTTGATTGTATCTTATTGTAGATTTGGCATTTCAAATAATTCACTTGTTCCCCAACATCGCGTTGTCTAGGAATGAAGAAGGTGTGTCACCTCTCCATATCCTTGCCATGAAGCCTAACTGCTTTAAAAGCAGCACCAGAATGGAGACTTTTGATAATCTCATATACCATTGTAAGAGGTCCTTATTGCCTTTAAGTTTTCCCATTTGTTTATAATGATTAGTGGTCTCTCACTTTTTCATATAAAAAACATAACTTCACGAATATTACGAGCATAATCATGTATACATCACTTACTGTATAAGATTGTTGGTAGTTAATGAGATCATATATAGTTTTTTCCCCTGGAAGCATATAGCGTTTGTTCTTGAAGTAAAGCATAAATTGGCTTTTCATCTCTAGAAGTAGAATCTCTGCAACAATAATTGTTTCATGAAAGTGTCACTATACAATTATAACATGTCTAGGTTCTCTTAGAATCATTTTTCTCTTTTACTTCTTAGAATTTCATCTCCACCATCATATTAAAAAAAAATAGATGGTCCAGATTTAATATTTTATAAAACTATCATTTTAAACATAAATAAATAAATTTAAACTATGAAAATTTGATATACACCATTTATAGTTGCAATACAAACAAAATTAATAAAAAAAAATTTATAAAATACTACAATAATAGTTTTATAAAATATTAAATCTGAACCATCTATTTTGATTTAAAGGTAAAGATGAGATTCTGAAAAGAAAATGAGAGAAAAGATTCTATAGAAATCTGTTGCCAATTATAACAGGGTACCTTCTTTTGCATAATTTCTAATAACTAAACATGTTTTCCCAGGTCTAATAGTGGAAGAGTTGAAGGAGGAAAGTGGGGACTCAAGCAGAGCAGACAGAAAAGGTAACGGGTTTGAGTGTCCAGAAAACTACAGAACATGCATGGATGTGTTAGAAACTTTGAAGAAAGTACTTAAAGTATTAAGTGAGTCAAATATACATTCTTATAACTTTTAGATATGTGTGCTACATATTTCAAGGCTTATGGCCAGCATAACTTATTCATGTCTCAATATTTATGCTGTAAGAAGCAACTGGCACTAGGGGTAGTAAAGCTGCAACTGATGAAGAAGATCCTTCACCTGGCAGATGCTTCTCCAAAAAAACTGGTACCTATTTCATGATTTCATCCTCAATTCTAGCTAACCTGATCTCTATATATGTATTTATAAGCAATAATGATAGAGCTAACTCGATACTTATCATATTGTGGCATTGTGGTTTCTGTTTTATAGCAGAGAGGAAACGAGAGAGAAGCCACCGGTTCCCTCTCAATTGGGAAGCTGCAATCCGATTCCTAGTGATTATGATGAAGGTTTTTCTAATCGTTTTTGGTGTAGGTAGGGGTCTTCAAATAATCTGGCATATCAAATATATGTCATTAAAAAGAGAAACATCTTAATTTGCATATATACACATACAATATGTAATTGCAGGAGCGTCTTGGATACGGAAAATCCAGAGAAGAAAAGAGAAACATGTGTGGGCAAAGCAAGTTATGGTGGAGCTAGTTCGACTAGCTTCTGTCCACAGATATGAAAACACAGGAAGTACTCCTCACAAGTATGACACAAGAGAGGACACGGAGAATCAGAAGAAGATGAAGAGGACGATAATAGAGACACCTATATTGATAGCAGCAAAAATGGGAGTGAAAGAGATGGTAGAGAAAATACTTGACACTTTCCCTCTGGCAATCCAAGACGTTGACGCAGACAACAAGAACGTGGTGCTTCTGGCCGTAGAGAATAGACAGCCTCATGTGTTTAACCTTCTGAGAAAAATGGAGTTTGCGAAAGAGAGTGCTTTCAGACAAGTCGATTCACAGGGCAATAGTGTTCTTCATCTCGCCGCTTCTTGTAAGGATCATAAGCCTTGGCGAGTTCCTGGTGCTGCGATGCAAATGCAGTGGGAATACAAATGGTATAAGGTACGTATATGCGTAATTCGGATCTTGATTTTTCTGAAATTCGAGAGATGAGAGAAATCGATCGTCAATTTTCAAGTTGATTTGTGATTTTTTTCAGTTAGTGAAGGAATCGATGCCGCCGAATTTCTTCTCTCGATACAACATTCACGGCGAAACTGCGAAGCACGTCTTCTTAAGTACACACGGACTTCTGATGAAAGAGGGGAGCAAGTGGCTGACGAAGACGGCGGAATCGTGCTCGGTGGTGGCGGCACTGGTGGCGACGGTGGCATTCACCACGTCGACGGCCGTCCCCGGAGGATCTGACCAAAATACCGGCGTGCCTCTGCTCCAAGGAAAGCCTCTGTTCGACTTCTTCACGGTAGCGTCTCTGGTGGCGCTGTGCTCGTCGGTGATGTCGCTGGTGATGTTCCTGTCGATCCTGACGTCGCGGTTCCAAGAGAAGGACTTCGCTGTGGGACTGCCCAGGAAGCTTCTGGTGGGGATGTCGTCACTGTTCACGTCAATAGCTTCGGTGTTGATATCTTTCTGCGCCGGTCATTTCCTCATCGTGAAAGCTGGTCTGAGAGTCGCCGTTTATCCGATATACGTGGCGACGTTCTTGCCGGTGACGTTATTCGCATTGGTTCAGCTTCCTCTGTATTTTGATCTGGTTCTGTCTATTTGCCGCAAGGTTCCACAACGGAGCTACAAGGTCTTCTCTCACGTAACTGGATCCTCTAACACATCGCACAATGGCAAAGAGAGACACAAAATTTCGAAACACCGTGAATGCTGACTTCCTTATAATTTGTTCATGCTGAGGAAAATCAAATTCTAGTTCATAAAAATTATAAATTAGAAATTACACTTGTTTTGTTTAATGAATCAGGATTTCTTTTTTTAGTTTTTTCATGTGTTGCGTTTGTGAAAAATATATATCAACTGCATGATATCTTCAAGAATGACATGCGAATGAATTGTTCAACTACTTTAATTTCCACCCACTTTTAATATTTTGCTGCCTTCCAATCAACAATGATCGATTATTGAAACCGGTTTCAGTGTCCATGATAATGATGACGCACAACGTCCAAATGATATTAATTAATCATTAATAAATTTTTTGTTCAGAAAAAAAAATCATTAATAAAATTAATATAATAACAATGAATCACGATCTTCATCGTCGATCCTCTAAGATCTATTTGGTCCGAGGAATTTGGAGGGGAGGGGAGGGAAGGAGAGGGAAAATTTTATGAGTTATATTTAAAAAAATTAGAGAAGTGGGATTATAAAATTTTAATATAAAGAATATATAAGATAAAATAATAAGAAAATTTAATTAAAAACTTTATACCCCACTTTTCTCATTTTTTAAAATCCAACTCAAAATTTTTTTCCCTCTATCCACTTTCTCTCCCCTCCCCTCGTACCAAACAAACCACTAATGTTTGAGACACTGGATGAAGCATAATAAATAGTTTCCCTGCCTCAATAATTTTTGTCGCAGGACAAAACTTATACCTAATGCCTTATACCCATGCCTTATACCCAGTTCCTCTTGTTCATCAATAAAGAAATGGCACATGGACATTTTTAACACATCATGAATAATTCTGTTACCCATTACTCTCACCCTCTCCGTTTTTTATCTTCAAGAATGACTTACGAATGGATTGTTCAACTACTCTTAATATTTTTCTGCCTTCTTATCAATAATGATCAATCGAAACCAGTTTCAGCACGATGAAGCAAGCACGACGTCCAAATGATATTAACTAATCATTAATATAATAATAATGAATCAAGATCTTCATTTTCCAGATCCTCTCATGTTCAAGTTCTTATTTTTTTGGACTAGCAAAGAGATTGCATTCAATTAAAGGCATAAAGGGGTCTAAAACATACAGGAATTAAAGAAACATGTAATGAAAAAAAAAATAATATAAACAAGTGATACATCGGCCTATTCCTTCTCTATCAACCACCAAGAAATGCTGGTCCAACCTGTTAACGTCTTCAACAGATGTTTCACGAAGAATAATGGAAGCTAGAGGTGATGGTGGATTTAAGATCAGACCGTTAGGTCCCAACTCCCTTCAAGCTAAAGCAGCTAAACAATAGGCGGCATCGTTACGCTGTCGTGGGATAAGAGAAAAGGATAGAAGACTTCGTTCAGCCTCAAATCAAAGATCTCCAGAAGTAAGCTATGAAGAGAGCAAGGACAGAATTTAGGATTTTTCAAAGACAGTGCATAATACAGATCCTGGCAGTCACCCTCTATTATAACAGGTTGGTTCACCCATTGATTAGAAAGGGACATCGCTTTAAATGCTGCTAGAATCTCTGCATGAAAAGCTGAGCAAGCCTTTACTTTATCAACCCAACCTCTAATAAATAGGCCCTCTGATTTTCTGCAGACAGTACCAATGCCAGCACTCCCATTCTTCTTACAAAAGGCTCAATCACAATTAATCTGGATTGATTCAGCCTATGGTTTCCTCTACTGAAAATCAGCTTCAGTTGCCACAGGAGTAGGAGTAGGCACTAGCAAAGAATTAGCAACACAATAAGCCTGCATGCATTGTCCTGTTAATTCAATCACAACAGCTGTGGTGGGAATTTCCTGTTCAAAGATCAGCTTGCCTGTAAGTTTCCAAATGAATCAACTCATTGTTGCAATATAGGTTTTTCCATACTCCCTGTCCCCTAAATCCATTAACAAAAAATCCTCAATCCAGAAGGTAATGTTCTGGGCAGAGGAAGGATTAATCATTAGACTCAAAGGACAACCAAACCAAGCAATCCTAACCCAGTTACACAGCAAGAAAAGATGTTCAATGATTTCCACCTCGATTCCGCACACCGGGCATATAGCATGCGGGGCACACTTACGTTTGAATAGAGCCTCTCTTGTAGCTAAGGCTTGATTCATGCTAGCAAAATCTATAAAGGAATAAGAAAATATTTAGTTCTTATCGCGTCCGAGGACAATGTCCTTAAGAGATACTTCGCAGCCTCCTCAGTAAATAGGAAGCAGCATCCCCCTAAGATTAAACGAACTCATCCTGTAAGGATACATGGTGACAGAACTGGCGGAAGATAAAGTAACTCACTAAGAGATTACCGAGGCTTTTATTTTTCTTCTTCAAATGGCATCACGGTTGAGGTAATTATAAACATGAATCAATGTCTTGAAAAGGTGCCTCTTGAAGACTACATCTTTTCAAGTAGAAGTCTTAACCATATATTAAATTCATGAACTATGTTGATTCATGAACCAACATAAATCCCTTAATTTATCGGATATGACTTTTCAAGACACGTCTCTTCATTTTAAAATATTCCAATAATATTGGAAAGACTCTTTCTTTGACACACTCATATGCGATACTTACAATAATTCCCCACATGTGTTAAAGAAAATATATCATTTGTTGAGTTACACCCATGGATATAACCGTTGTACCTGGTGGTCCTTAGAACTATGAACCAAACCTAGACTAATAACACTTAATATACATAAATGTCAATGAAGCATGCTTCTATGAACTAACAAATCTTGGTGTGTATCAGAGGCATTAAGAGTCAAATTATATCCTAACATTTTCACTGTTAACGATGGTTTTGCGAGTTATGTCGGCCATGCGCGTGCCTAATGCATAATAAATGCTCTAGAGATTTTGCCAAGATTTCATAGGCGTGGCCACACTTCACATTCATAGAGGTGATTTCACGAAAGTGTACTTGCACTATACACACTGCCTCGTTGAACTATGAAATCATTAAGAGCTTTGCTCAACCTACAATAATGCAGTCTAGCACATTCAAAGTGTCACAAGAAGTAACGTAAAATATATTTGTGCAAGTCAAAATTGACGAACGACTTGTTCTTATCCATTAGACCTTCTTCATGGGATTACTAATCACAAAGGTTAGGTTGTCATCGCTGTCACTTGCTTTAGTCCCATTCCCCTTGACTAATTTATTTCATCCTGCAAGATTTTGTTAACGGTCGAAAGGTCTATTATAATTCTTAAGCGCTTATTTATATCATATCTCAAACGATTTCCAATCACATCATTGTTTTTTCTACAATGGTTATCACCATATTTAGCAAGCACATATCATTGACACTTAATGTCGGTTTCATACCAAAATATTTATTAAGAGATTTTCAACATTCTTAGCATCCCATCTATTTCTAAAATAATCAATTTTGACTCACATAATACTTTATTTTCGTCATCACTAAAGATCAATGATAACCAATGGATTTTCACACATAGACTGAATTTTAGTTAACATCTGTGTACATACATCAATACAACAGGAATTCACAATACATGATGTCATCATTTATGACATCCCTTAATGCCCCATTTGGTATCATGAAAGAGTTTTTGATGGAAGTGGAAATGGAATTGGAATTGAAAGTAGAAGTGAAAGTAGAAATGAGTTTTAAAATGTGTTTGGTATATCAATGGAAGTGGGATATAATATTTAATCAATATGTATATTTTTCCTATTGAAAGACCCAAATACCCTTATTATTATTTTTTTAAAAATAATAATAAGGGTATTTAATCCAAATACCCTTATTATTAGAATAATAAGGGCCTCAGGATGGAACCGTGAACCTTCTGGTCTGGGTGTTTAATCCAAATTTCTCGATTCCAGGGCATGTTTTAAAATGCATAAAATAACAACTGTTTTCCGTCAGATGTTGTGCAGAGTCCATCGCCAATGCCGGTTCCCGCTCCAAATGTGCGGCAGTTTTTGCATCCCCAAGTTAATGCCTCTCAACTGCCTGAAGGTATATCCTTTCCCATCTAAATAAAAGAATGACTACTAACTTTGGAGAAGAAAAAGTTGTTGCAGTCACAAAAATTGTTTGGCCATTCATTAATTTTCTCTTAACAATGATGAAATGATTAAACCTTGTGGAGCAGACTTTTAGCATTTGAAGTCAACATCTCTAAGTCAAACCAAAATATTTTTGTATGGTTTCAACAGATCATGTCGTTCTACTGCCTAGTTTTTTTTTGAAGTGTGCCTATTATGATGATATATTTAACACTACAGATTATCTTTTGAACTGCTTAAGTTATTTGCTGCAATCACTTGAACTGGACAGTCCTTTGTATATATGAATGATATGTAATGTAGAGATATTAATCAGATGTGGATGTTATGAGCGGAAATAATTTAAGGATAAGGTTGGTGACATAGTTTGACTTAATCATTTATCTGTCCTTTGATAAATCTGGAATTCTCATTTAATTGAAATGTGCAACTACATATTTATATACAATAAACACAATCTAAAACCATATTTAATCCTATACATTTTCATCACATTCTTCTTTGGAGGCGGACGGTATTACTGACTTTTAACACTCCCCCTCAAGTTGGAGCATATATATTTATCATGCCCAACTTGTTATAAAGATATTCAACCCGTGTCCCATTTAAGGCTTTTGTCAGAAGATCTGCCAGTTGGTCGTCGGACCGTATGTGCCCTGTAGATACAATATTTTCTTTGATCTTGTCACGAATAAAATGGCAATCAATTTCAATATGTTTAGTACGTTCATGGAACACCAAGTTCGATGCTATATGAAGTGCTGCTTTATTGTCACACAATAGTTTTGCAGGTAATGTTGTAATGATGCCAATTTCCTTCAAAAGCTGAAGTACTCACACAATTTCTTGTACTGACTGTGACATGGCTCTGTATTCTGCTTCTGCACTTGATTTTGACACAACCCCTTGCTTCTTACTTCTCCAAGATATCAAATTTCCACAACAAACACACAGTAACCCGTAGTTGTAGGATCGGTAAGCACAGCGGAAGAATTTGAAAAATTTTCACCGATCCTAATCGAGGATCTATCAACGGCGTTTAAACCAAGTTGGAAGGATTCATACCTTTTTGATGATTCAAAGTTTTCACGATCTCTAGGAGCCAACACGTCAGGTCTGCTCCCTCTACCGGTATCCACACGAATACTCTCCAACCGAGACTGCGTGCTAGCACCTCTAATGTCTCCAAGGGTTTAACTTGCGGCTCTCAATTCTGATGTACCCTGAGTCTATCAGCTCTATCAAGTTTATAACCCATGAGGGTTATTTTCAAATTTCAAAATTAATCATCATTAATTTCGAAATTAATTAACAATTAATTATCTTGATGAGCTAATTAAATAAATTCAGTTTAAATTAAATCTGTCCAACAGTTTTAATTTCACCTATTTATTTAATCTAAATAAAGAGCCATTAGATTTAATTTATCTTCATAAATTAAATCTGAGATACTATATCTCTATCATGTTAGTTATTAAATTTAATATATCTTAATAAATTAAATTTAAAACCAACACAATATAATAATATCATATAATATATATATACATATATATATAATATAATATTAAAATTCATTAAATTTAATATATTGTGTTGGTTTTAAATTTAATTAATATATATATATATATATATATATATAATATTATTAATGAATTTTATATTATATATATATATATATAAAATTCATCCACCCTAAATCAAACATTATCTCGTGTTGGTCCATTCTTGTGTGCGACCCTGTAGGCCCATATGAAGTTGGCAGTGGGCCAATAACTACACTAACCCAAAAGTCGTAAGCGGCCTCTAGCAAGACATTACGACTACCCAATTCATATGAGGATCGTTATCACGATGCAACCTGTCATACAACCATGTCACGTCCCTTTTGTCACACGATATATCGATCAAGGATAAGGCATGAAAAATGTCATCCTCTTGTTCCTGACCATTACTTTCTCGATTCCTGAGTAGCCTGATAACAGAGACAGCAACTCCTTTCATCATAGTATGTCCATACATTTCTCAGACTCACTCATCGAGGGGCCCAATAATATCTCTCTACTAATGTGAGGGACAAATTCCATCTTGATCATTCATATTCCTCTACATGAAAAACTACCAAACCCGATCTTAGCCTTTATCATCACCCGGTCAAAAGTGACTTTTGACTAGTTCAAAGCTTAGCAACTCTCATGTAGGAATCCATGATGACCTCAGGTCTAAGGGCATTATGACGTGGTTATACATGAGAAAAGCTTATGACTTGATCCATGTAGCTTTCTCATAGTGGGTCGGTCCAGCACCTTGTACTCTTATAAGTGCCTAAGACTTTGATTTGTATCTCCATATCTTATCAAAGTCATACTGGTCTTGTTTCATCTCTGCTCCCGCATAGATGACCGACCAGGGACATTTTAGGATAATTTTTATGAATTATCCAAGGATACAATTATCACAGTTAACATGCAAATAATATGATAACAGAATGGAGAAATTTCATTAAAATAATAATGTTTAAAGTACAATGATTGGCCCTTAGGGCACAATTTCCAACAGTAGTGGATTGCCTTGTGGCCTTTGATCCTGCATGATCCGCATCACAAAATCACTTAACTTTAGTGTGCCCATAATCTGTATAAAGAATACCAAGACCTGGAGAGCCTTTCAAATAATGTAAGATATGTTCTAAAGCTTCCCATTGTGCCACTGTTGGTGATGCCATGAATTGGCTGAGCCTACTGACTGAGAAGGTTATATCAGGATGAGTTACTGTTAGATAATTCAGCTTCCCAATGAGTCTTCTATATCTCTCAGGAAATGGAAACAGCTTTAATTTCTCTAGATCAATCCTCTTCTTCAAATCATCAGGAAGAGCATCAAACATACTAGCATCAAGATCCAGAAAGGGATTTGGAATCATGGGAATGCTGCTTGGTGCAGCTCCAAGTTTTCCAGTCTCCTTTAAGAGATCGAGAACATACTTTCTCTGAGTCAAAAGAATACCTTTCTTGCTTCTCAAAACCTCAATACCAAGGAAGTACTTTAATGATCCCAAATATTTTGTCTGGAAGTGAGAGTTCAGGAAGATTTTAAGTTCTGAGATTCTAGAATAGTTACTTCCTGTAATCACAATATCATCAACATATACTACTAAAAGAATCATGCCTGCATCAGATTGTTGGTAGAACATAGAGTGATCACACTTGCTTTGACGTAACCCAAACTTCTTGACCACATCACAGAATTTATCAAACCAGGCTCGAGGACTTTGCTTTAGACCACATAGTGACTTCTGAAGGTAACACACTTTCCTATTCTCCCCCTGAGCAATAAACCCAGGTGGTTGCTCAATATAAACTTCTTCAAGAAGGTCGCCATTCAAAAAAGCATTCTTAACATCTAATTGATGTAAATCCCAATGATATGTGGCCACCAAAGAAACAAGAAGACGAACTGAAGTGAGTTTCGCCACAGGAGAGAAAGTCTCAAAATAATCAAGACCATATGTTTGGGTATATCCTTTGGCAACAAGGTGAGCTTTTAGGCGTTCCAAAGAACCATCAGCCTTAGTCTTAACAACAAATATCCATTTACATCCAATGGCTTTCTTGCCAGGAGGGAGATCAACAAGAGTCCAGGTACCAGCTGTTTCTAGTGCCAAGAGTTCTTCTTCCATTGCGGCACACCAACCAGGGTGAGCTAGGGCTTGGTGATGGTTAGTAGGTGTAGGGATGGATTCAAGAGTGGCCACAATAGAAGATGAAACAGGAGACAAAGACCGATATGACACAAAAGATGAGATAGGATAGGTACAGTCAGCATAGCGTTTGGGAGGACAATGAGGACGGGTACCTTTACGAAGTGCAATGGGCAGGTTATCAGAAGTATCATCAAGAGAATCAGGAACAAGTGGTTTAGCAACAGCAAGAGGAGAATCAGCGGAAACAGAAGTAGGAACTAGGGAGTCATCAACAGAATCATTCGGCAAAGCAGGAGCGGGCAGAGGTGAATCATTGGCAACATCAACATCATTGATGATATCAGGATCCAGAACAGTAGCCTGTACTGGTGAGACAAAGACAGGATATACTAAGAGATCATCCGATTTATCCATCACAAAGGAAGACTCAGAGACAGGCAAAGTCTTGAAGAAAGAAGAGGACTCATGAAACATAACATCAGTGGACACAAGGTAACGACGGAGATCAGGAGAATAACACCGATAACCTTTCTGAACTCGAGAATAGCCAAGAAAAACACATCTTAGGGACTTGGGATCAAGTTTGCTAACAATAGGACGGACATCCCTAACAAAACAGACATAATCAAAGATTTTAGGATCAACTGGAAACAATTTAGTTGTAGGAAATAGAGTGGAATACGAAATATCCCCACCAAGAACAGCCAAAGGCATGCGATTGATGAGAAAACAGGCAGTAGATACATCATCAGCCCAAAAACTTTTAGGGACAAAGGAATGAAACATGATAGCTCGGGCAGTTTCTAAGAGATGACGGTTCTTTCTTTCAGCAACACTGTTTTGAGCAGGGGTATCAACACAAGAGGATTGGTGAAGAATACCATGACTTTGCATGTAATCGGTGAATGGTGCGGAAAAATATTCTTTTGCATTATCACTTCGTAAGATTTTCACAGGGATGTTAAACTGGGTTTGAATTTCAGTTCAAAAATTACGAAAATGAGTAAACAATTCAGAACGTTGTTTCATTAAGTAAACCCAGGTAGTTCGGCAAAAATCATCAACAAAAGTGACAAAATAACGATAACCGGTCTGAGACAGAACTGAACAAGGACCCCAAACATCATAATGTACTAACTCAAAGGGGGACGCAGCCCGTTTATTTATGCGAGGTGCCAAATGAACACGATGGTGTTTGGCAAACCGACATGACTCACAATCTAAAGTAGACACAAAAGAAAACTGTGGATACAATTTTCTGAAAGAAGACAACGACATATGACCGAGACGACAATGAACTTCAAAGAGAGATGACCTACCAGAACAAGTAACAGAACGTGGCACCTGATCATCAAGTATGTAGTGCCCACCAGATTCATAGCCTCTACCAATAATCTGCTTCGTCGTTAGATCCTGAATTAAACAATAGTCAGGGAAGAGTGAGATAAAACAGTTTAAATGACGAGTGAGTTTACTTAGAGATAAAAGGTTAAAGGTGAGATCAAGAACGTTAAAAATAGAAGATAATGAGAGGGATGCAGTTAGTTTAACAGTTCCTGAACCAGTAACACGGACAGGAGAACCATTGACGACACATATGGATGTCGGGTTGTCATAGAGAGCATATGAATAGAATAAGTGATGATTACCTGTCATGTGATCGGTGGCACCAGAATCAATGACCCACTTAGTTGAAGCAGTAGTAAGGCCAGAGGACAGAGTACCTGTGGCTAGGGACCCGACAGAAGACGATCCAGATCCAGAATCAAAGGTACCAGGTGTCTGGGCAATATGAGCAAGGCCACGCTGTTGATTACGCTGCTGTTTATTTTGCAATTTTCGACAATTTTTCTTAATGTGTCCAGGTTCCTTGCAATAATTGCAGATAATACTGCCAGAAGTCATTATAGGAGGATTGTTATTTTGTTTGTACCCATAATTCCCGTTCTCAGAGGGACCACGCCCAGCTAGAGCACTTGCGGTTGAATCAACAGAAAAATGAATCAAGCTATCAGCACAAAGAACCCGGGAGAAAACATTTGCAAGAGAAGGAAGCTCTTGACTAGACAGAATCTGAGAACGAATAGTCTCATAAGACGGATTGAGAACTTCAAGGAAACTTATGATAGCCTGAAGTTCCAAGTTCTTGATACGAGTTGAGAGATCTGCTTGTTGAGACATGACTACCTTCATTTCTTCATACATCCTCTTGAAATCCAAGAAGAAATCTTTCAATGAACGGTCTTGCTGTTAGGAACGATAAAAATCTTTACAGACTTTATGAACCCGAGTAATATTTCCTTTGCCAGAAAACATAAATTCAAGATAACACATGATTTCTTTGACAGTGTTATAATGGCTAACAGAAGATAGAATCCGTGGTTCAATGGAATTTCGAATCTGAAACAAAAGTCAAGCATCTGCTCTTTGCCAAGACAAAAGTTTGGTTTCATCACCAGAAGGAGGATCCTCAGTTAAATGGGTCTCCATCTCAATCCCCAAAATATAAACTCTAACGGTTTTGTTCCAACCACTATAGTTGGTCCAGTTCAATTGTGAAGCAGTGATCTTAGCAGACATAGGCAACATATCAGAGTGCTTAAATTCAGCCATGTAGACTAATAGCAAATAGGCGAGAGTCACAAATTATATTACAGGAATAAAATGTCCAAGACAAATGGAACCAAACAATTCTTAAACTAATATAAAGTTTAGGAATTATAAGAACAACCAATCAGAACCAAGCCACAAGAAGACGAAATTAAGCACACCATCGTAGATAGAAGACAAAGCAATAATTGTCACAATATGAGATTTACTCAACCAAAGTAGCTCAAAGTGTAATAAACAAGGAGCTCAAAGTATATCACAACCGAAGCAAATAGTGAGAGGTACCCGACACACCAAGTGTAGAACTAAAGGATACCGCCACCGAGAATGGAACGGGCTCGAGAAATCGATCAGAAAGCACCTAAAACTCGTCGGAAAAGGTGGCCGGAGAGATGACCACGCTCCGGCGCGTGGTGGAGACGGCGAGGCTTCTGGAGGGGCGTGAGAGACTGAGAGCTCACGCGCCGTCGTTTCAGGACGCCGTTTCAGGGTCTGACTGATCTGAGGCTGGGGAAGGTGTTGTGCAAGCGCGTGTCTCTCAAATATCCACCGACGAACAGGGATCTAAACTGGAACTAAGAGATCAAAAACAAGAACTTCACCGGAAATAGAAGGGAACTGAAAACAGAGGAGAATAGAAAAGGCTCTGGTACCATGTTCTTTGATAAATCTGGAATTCTCATTTAATTGAAATGTGCAACTACATATTTATATACAATAAACACAATTTGAAACCATATTTAATCCTGTACATTTTCATCACATTCTTCTTCGACGGCGGACGGTATTACTGACTTCTAACATTATCAATAACTCACATGTCATGGCTTGGATTTGTTGTTTTGCTCTGTTCTGTTAAATTGCAAATTTACCAGCTCCAGTTCTTCTTATTTAAAATTTTTCTGAATATACTAAAAGAAGCTGATGTGTGAGCAATACTATATAATGTTGTTGTGGTTTCAGCAACTTCAGCTTCTTCTGTAGGAACTCCAGTGATTGGGGTGATTGATGGAAAGTTCGAAAGTGGGTGTCTTGTTACTGTCACAGTGGGTTCAGAGAAACTTAAAGGTGTTCTATATCAGGCTCCACAAAACCCTGCGTTGCCAACAATGCCGCAACATGGTAGTGTTCCAGTCTATAATAGTAATACCTCATCTACTGCTTTGGGTGTCCATCGTCACCGACGCAAGAAATGTGAGATAAAAAAGAGAGACCCTGGTCATCCCAAACCTAATCGTAGCGGATACAATTTCTTCTTTGCAGAGCAACATGCAAGATTGAAACCACTTCACCATGGGAAGGACAGAGAAATCAGTAAGATAATTGGTGAACTCTGGAACAAATTAATGGAGCCGGAGAAAGCAGAAGTATTTTATTGAATTTTGTCTTTTGCATTTATGTTTTTCATATTTTTGAGTTCATGCTTTGGCATTCAAAACAGACACTTCTCAATTTATTCATTCAAACCTTGACCTTTTCATTTCGGTCCTCTAAACTCTAAAGTATATTCTGTTATTAATGAAGTCCTAACGTTGAGCCTGCTAGCAAAAAGCAAAAAGAAACATTTACTTCGAGCAACCAAAACTCCAAAAGCCAACAAAGCTTTTGAATACTTTAGTTGTGTTTCAAATGTGGGAACACAGAATTACCATGATGCCTGCTAGCACTAGCAAAATTAACTTGTGGCTTTCCCTTGAATTTAGGTTTATCAAGAGAAGGCACTTAAGGATAAAGAGAGGTACCAAGCTGAAATGGAGAATTATAGGGAGAAACTGAAGACAGGCCAGGGTATAGTTGATGCTGCGCCGTTACAACAACAAATTCCCGATAAGGATACGATGGACGCCGACTTGAAAGTAGACGAAACTGAGGGAGCAGAATCTCCTCAAACACCTGATGAGAGCTGTTCTGGCGAAAGTGACTCTGAAGATGATAAAGGTACAGAGCATAATATGGACGTGGATGCATCTGCCGGAATGATAGGAGTGGGTGCTAGCCATGTGGGTGCAGAGAATCTATCAAAGGAGAAAGAGGGGATTGATGATGGAGATCAACGTGCTCAAAAGATGGATGAGAGCTCAAGCATGATGGCTGTGTAGTAACAAGCAGAGGAAAGGAACAAAGAATATTGATCGACATTTTTGAATTTTGACATGGCTTTAAATCCCAGGCTTAATATAGGTCAGATTGCTGCAAACAAGTTAGCAAGTTACAACTTTTCGTGTTGTTTTTCCCCCAAGAATCTTCATTTTGCTGGAAATTTATCACGCTGCTATAGACATTCGCTGATGAAGCAATGGGTTGGGTACTGGAGGATTTTTGTTATGTTGTGTTAACAAGCAAGAATCTGATTTGGTCACGCGTGATACGACTTTATTCTTTAACCACATTATTGGCCAACCATGAATCTTTTGGCATGCTCTGGGGATTTTCGGATCTAAATCTCCCCCATTGTCGAGGAAATGCCAATCTTGCGCTGGAAGTAATAGTAGTTATTGCTCAGACATTAAAATGAAATTAAAAAAAAAAGAATCCCACGTGCAACAATAAAGTACAATTGTATGCTGAGTTTGCTTGACAATACTTCATAGTATAATGTCGAAATCCTGCAACTTTATTAGTGTGATAAGAGGGTTACGACTTTATTCTAAAAAAATAATGGAAATTATTAGTACAATTGTCTGTGTTATCAGTCACGATTCGTTCCTAGTAGTCGTGCATCGAACTCTATACTATAAAAAGGCATAAACTCAACAAAACTGATACTATAGAAAATATTATGAGAAAAAAGGGAGTGCGTACATATATGTACAGGTAGCAAAGAAGATAACTTGTTGACTAGCTATACGTTGAAGCAATCAACAATGGAGGTTGAGGATGAAGGCTTGTTGAGTTATGCCATGAAAGGCCAATGGAAGGAAGCTGTGGAGGCATACAAGAAGAACCCAAAAGCGTTGGAGGTCAGGACCACAAAGTCAGAAGACACAGTGATGCACATCGCTATCTATGTGGGGCAGACCAATTTTGTGACAAGCCTCCTAGATAAGATGGAAAAGGAAGAGTTTACAAGAATCCTCAGCATGCAAAACTCAAAGGGAAACACTCCTCTTCACTTGGCTGCAGAATTTGGTAACCTGGAGATCTGCAGAAGCATCGCAGGAAGAGAACCTGATCTCATTTCGCGTCGAAACATGGAAGGGGAAACGCCGTTGTTCTTGGCAGCTAATTATGGTAAGAAAGATGCATTCTTTTGCCTCCATGGTTACCTCAACAACAAAGGTGATTGCTCACTCTGCAGGAGAACTAATGGGGACACAATCCTTCATTCCACCATATATGGTGAATTCTTCGGTTAGTTCGTATTTCTATGTATTACTTTGCTCCTCAATTATTGTGTTTTTCAAATGCTTGATTAATATATTATGATTCATACTTAAGTTCTTTTGATTGTATCTTATTGTAGATTTGGCATTTCAAATAATTCACTTGTTCCCCAACATCGCGTTGTCTAGGAATGAAGAAGGTGTGTCACCCCTCCATATCCTTGCCATGAAGCCTAACTGCTTTAAAAGCAGCACCAGAATGGAGACTTTTGATAATATCATATACCATTGTAAGATGTTCTTATTGCCTTTAAGTTTTCCCATTTGTTTATAATGATTAGTGGTCTCTCACTTTTCATATAAAAAACATAACTTCATGAATATTACGAGCATAATCATATATACATAACTTACTGTAGAAGATTGTTGGTAGTTAATGAGATCATATATAGTTTTTTCCCTTGGAAGCATATAGCGTTTGTTCTTGAAGTAAGGCATAAATTGGCTTTTCATCTCTAGAAATAGAATCTCTGCAACAATAATTGTTTCATGAAAGTGTCACTCTCCAATTATAACATGTCTAGGTTTTTTTAGAATCATTTTTCTCTTTTCTTCTTAAAATCTCATCTCCATCATCAGATTAAAAAAAATAAATGGTCCATATTTAATATTTTATAAAACTATCATTTTAAACATAAATAAATAAATTTAAACTATGAAAATATGATCTACACCATTTATAGTTGCAATACAAACAAAATTAATAAAAATAATAATTTATAAAATACTATAATAATGGTTTTACAAAATATTAAATCTGAAGCATCTATTTTTTGATCTAAAGGTGGAGATGAGATTCTGAAAAGAAAATGAAAGAAACGATGCTAAAGAAATCTGCTGCCAATTATAACAGGGTACCTTCTTTTGCATAATTTCTAATAACTAAACATGTTTTCCCAGGTCTAATAGTGGAAGAGTTGAAGGAGGAAAGTGGGGACTCAAGCAGAGCAGACAGAAAAGGTAACGGGTTTGAGTGTCCAGAAAACTACAGAACATGCATTGATGTGTTAGAAACTTTGAAGAAAGTACTTAAAGTATTAAGTGAGTCAAATATACATTCTTATAACTTTTAGATATGTGTGCTACATATTTCAAGGCTTATGGCCAGCATAACTCATTCATGTCTCAATATTTATGCTGTAAGAAGCAACTGGCACTAGGGGTAGTAAAGCTGCAACTGATGAAGAAGATCCTTCACCTGGCAGATGCTTCTCCAAAAAAACTGGTACCTATTTCATGATTTCATCCTCAATTCTAGCTAACCTGATCTCTATATATGTATTTATAAGCAATAATGATAGAGCTAACTCGATACTTATCATATTGTGGCATTGTGGTTTCTGTTTTATAGCAGAGAGGAAACGAGAGAGAAGCCACCGGTTCCCTCTCAATTGGGAAGCTGCAATCCGATTCCTAGTGATTATGATGAAGGTTTTTCTAATCGTTTTTGGTGTAGGTAGGGGTCTTCAAATAATCTGGCATATCAAATATATGTCATTAAAAAGAGAAACATCTTAATTTGCATATATACACATACAATATGTAATTGCAGGAGCGTCTTGGATACGGAAAATCCAGAGAAGAAAAGAGAAACATGTGTGGGCAAAGCAAGTTATGGTGGTTCTAGTTCGACTAGCTTCTGCCCACAGATATGAAAACACAGGAAGTACTCCTCACAAGTATGACACAAGAGAGGACACGGAGAATCAGAAGAAGATGAAGAGGACGATAATAGAGACACCTATATTGATAGCAGCAAAAATGGGAGTGAAAGAGATGGTAGAGAAAATACTTGACACTTTCCCTCTGGCGATCCAAGACGTTGACGCAGACAACAAGAACGTGGTGCTTCTGGCCGTAGAGAATAGACAGCCGCATGTGTTTAACCTTCTGAGAAAAATGGAGTTTGTGAAAGAGAGTGCTTTCAGACAAGTCGATTCACAGGGCAATAGTGTTCTTCATCTCGCCGCTTCTTGTAAGGATCATAAGCCTTGGCGAGTTCCTGGTGCTGCGATGCAAATGCAGTGGGAATACAAATGGTATAAGGTACGTATATGCGTAATTCGGATCTTGATTTTTCTGAAATTCGAGAGATGAGAGAAATCGATCGTCAATTTTCAAGTTGATTTTTGATTTTTTTCAGTTAGTGAAGGAATCGATGCCGCCGAATTTCTTCTCTCGATACAACATTCACGGCGAAACTGCGAAGCACGTCTTCTTAAGTACACACGGACTTCTGATGAAAGAGGGGAGCAAGTGGCTGACGAAGACGGCGGAATCGTGCTCGGTGGTGGCGGCGCTGGTGGCGACGGTGGCATTCACCACGTCGGCGGCCGTCCCCGGAGGATCTGACCAATATACCGGCGTGCCTCTGCTCCAAGGAAAGCCTCTGTTCGACTTCTTTACGGTAGCGTCTCTGGTGGCGCTGTGCTCGTCGGTGATGTCGCTGGTGATGTTCCTGTCGATCCTGACGTCGCGGTTCCAAGAGAAGGACTTCGCTGTGGGACTGCCCAGGAAGCTTCTGGTGGGGATGTCGTCACTGTTCACGTCAATAGCTTCGGTGTTGATATCTTTCTGCGCCGGTCATTTCTTCATCGTGAAAGCTAGTCTGAGAGTCGCTGTTTATCCGATATACGTGGCGACGTTCTTGCCGGTGACGTTTTTCGCATTGGTTCAGCTTCCTCTGTATTTTGATCTGGTTCTGTCTATTTGCCGCAAGGTTCCACAACGGAGCTACAAGGTCTTCTCTCACGTAACAGGATCCTCTAACACATCGCACAATGGCAAAGAGAGACACAAATTTTCGAAACACCATGAATGCTTTTGACTTCCTTATAATTTGTTCATGCTGAGGAAAATCAAATTCTAGTTTCAGCACGATGAAGCAAGCACGACGTCCAAATGATATTAATTAATCATTAATATAATAATAATAATGAATCATGATCTTCATTTTCCAGATCCTCTCATGTTTAAGTTCTTATTTTTTTGGACCAGCAAAGAGATTGCATTCAATTAAAGGCATAAAGGGGTCTAAAACATACAGGAATTAAAGAAACAACATAACGAAAGAAACATGTAATGAAAAAAACAAAAAAACAAGTGATACATCATACATCGGCCTATTCCTTCTCTATCAACCACCATGAAATGCTGGTACAACCTGTTAACGTCTTCAACAGATGCTTCACGAAGAATAATGGAAGCTAGAGGTGATGGTGGATATAAGATCAGACCGTTAGGTCCCAACTCCCTTCAAGCTAAAGCAGCTAAACAATAGGCAGCATCATTTCGCCGTCGAGGGATAAGAGAAAAGGATAGAAGACTTCGTTCAGCCATCAAATCAAAGATCTCCAGAAGTAAGCTATGAAGAGAGCAAGGACAGAATTTAGGATTCTTCAAAGACAGTGCATAATACAGATCCTGGCAGTCAACCTCTATTATAACAGGTTGGTTCACCCACTGATTAGAAAGGGATATCGCTTTAAATGCTGCTAGAAGCTCTGCATGAAAAGCTGAGCAGGTCTTTACTTTATCAAACCAACCTCTAATAAACAGGCCCTCTGATTTTCTGCAGACAATACCAATGCCCGCACTCCCATTCTTCTTACAAAAGGCTCAATCATAATCAATCTGGATTGATTCAGCCTGTGGTTTCCTCTTCTGAAAATCAGCTTCAGTTGCCACAGGAGTAGGAGTAGGCTCTAGCAAAGAATTAGCATCCCAATAAGCCTACATGCATTGTCCTGTTAATTCAATCACAACAGCTGTGGTGGGAATTTCCTGTTCAAAGATCAGCTTGCATCTAAGTTTCCAAAATCCAAATGAACCAACTCATTGTTGCAATATAGGCTTTTCCATACTCCATGTCCCCTGAATCCATTAACAAAAAATCCTCAATCCAGAAGGTAATGTTCTGGGCAGAGGAAGGATTGATCATTAGACTCAAAGGACAACCAAACCAAGCAATCCTAACCCAGTTACACAGCAAGAAAAGATGTTCAATGGCTTCCACCTCGATTCCGCATACCGGGCGTATAGCATGTGGGGCACACTTACGTTTGAATAAAGCCTCTCTTGTAGCTAAGGCTTGATTCATGCAGGCAAAATCCGTAAAGAAACAAGAAAATATTTGGTTCTTGTCGCGTCCGAGGACACTGTTCTTAAGAGATACTCCAAAGCCCCCTCAGTAAATAGGAAGCGGCATCCCCCTAGGATTAAACGAACCCATCATGTAAGGATACAGGGCGGCAAAAATGGCGGAAGATAAATTAACTCACTAAGAGATTACCTATTTCTCTTCTTCAAATGATATCACGGTTAGGGTAATTATAAACATAAATCAATGCCTTGAAGAGGTGTTTCTTGATGACTATATCTTTTCATCAAGTAGAAGTCATAACCATATATTAAATTCATGAACCATGTTGATTCATGAACCAACACAAATCCCTTAATTTAGTAGGACATGACTTTTCAAAACACATCTCTTCATTTTAAAATATTTCAATAATATTAGAAAGACTCTTTCTTTGACACACCCATATGCAATATTTACAATAATTCCCCACATGTGTCAAAGAAAACACATCATTTGCTGAGTTACACTCATGGATATAACTATTGTATCTGGTGGTCCTTAGAACTATGAACCAGACCTAGACTAATAACACTTGAAATACAGAAATGTCAATGACGCATGCTTCTATGAACTAACAAATCTTGGTGTGTATCAGAGGCATTAAGAGTCAGATTATATCCTAACATTTCAACTGTTAACGACGGTTTTGCGAGTTATGTTTGTGATATTAAAAAGACTGTCGGCAGCTTTTTCAAAAAAAATATGTGGGGCCCGCTTAGAAAAAGTGACGGGGAGGGTATTATTAATACCCTTTCCCCTTCACTTCTCTCATTCATGTTTCACGAGCAGGAGAGCGGAGAGCAAACGTAGTTTTAATAGGGTAGGTTCTAAATTTATGATAATTTTAGTATTTAAAATCACTTTTTCTTATCAAACTTCCTTCATAAAAGTTGTCCTACGTATTTTTATTTTTCTATTGATGGTAATATTATACTGAATAGTGAGAATTTTGGGGTTAGGATTTTTGGAAAATTGTGAGTTTTTACAACAGATGATTATAGATATATAGAGAATAAATAATAGTTGAATTTAATCAGTTTAGATTTATCATCTAGTTGTTTTATGACTTTATCATTAATTTCTTCTTAAATAAATTAAAAATTAAATAATTTATTTAGGTTATTGGAAACATTATTAAAATTTTAATCGGTTTAGTTTTGCAGATTTTAAGTTATATGAAATTAAAAATTATGATTTAATATTACAGTTAGAGAATTATAGTTATTAAATATTTTATTGAGTCAAATAGAGTTAGAAATTTTGATTTAAAAGAAATTTTAGAAATAGATAAATTGTTATTTTTAAGAGAATTGAATCAATTATGGGGTTTATTATTTGCTAATTTGTATTAGTTAACAATTGTTATAAATTATATTAACATGTAAATATATATATTTATTGTATAGTGAATTTGAATTTGGCTTATTGGAGTTAAATTTTCTCAAGTTTAGTTGTGTCAAAAACTTGAGGTAACCACTTTCCGATTTACTATGTATGCTTGTTAAAATGATTACAAGTGTATGTTGGTATTTTTAATTGCTATAAATATGTTATAGAAATTTATATATGAAAAATATACAATGATAGTGTCAATTATGTTTTTAGTATTTTTTTTAGTTAAGTGGGCCTGAATGATTTATCTGTATGATTAATTATGCATAACATTAAATATGAAATATATGAATAAATTATTGATATTGAAGATTGTGATGTTGAGATGTTGATTGTGGTGAGTTGTGATTGAGGGGAGGTTTGATTCTTTTATACCACGTGATATAAGTTGAATACTTCGCTATATACTGGAATTTGTACTGTGAGCGGAGCCCCATAATATGTTGTGTTTTGTAATACTTAATGCTTTACTTGATTTAGAAATTAATTATATGGTAATTAAGAGAGGTTGTTACATTGTCAGCCATGTGCGTACCTAGTGCATAAAGAATGCTCTAGAGATTTTGCCAAGATTTCATAGGAGCGGCCACACTCCACATTCATAGAGGTGATTTCACGAAAGTGTATCTGCACTATGCACACTGCCTCATTGAACTATAAAATCATTAAGAGCTTTATTCAACCTACAATACAGTTTAGCACATTCAAAGTGTCACAGGAAGTAACGTAAAATATATTTGTGCTAGTCAAAACTGATGAATGACTTGTTCTTACCCATTGAACCTTCTTCATGAGATCATTAATCACAAAGGTTGGGTTGCCATCATTGTCGCTGGCTTTAGTCTCATTCCCCTCGACTAATTTATTTCATCATGCAAGATTTTGTTAACGGCCGATAGGTCTATTATTGACTCCACCAAATCGATTAAGATAACTCTACTATAATTCTTAAGCGCTTATTTATATCATATCTGAAACGATTTCCAATCACATCATTATTCTTTCTACAATGGTTATCACCATATTTAGCAAGCACATATCATTGACACTTAATGTCTTTCATACCAAAATATTTGTTAAGAGATTTTCAACATTCTTGGCATTCCATCTATTTCTAAAGTAATCAACTTTGAGTCTTTGACTCATATAATACTTTATTTTCGTCACCACTAAAGATCAATGATAACCAATAGATTTTCACACATAGACTGAATTTTAGTTAACATATGTGTACATACATCAATACAACAGGAATTCACAATACATGATGACATCATTTATGACATCCCTTAACTATTTTTTTCTCTTCATGAGAGTTTATATGTACTCAATCTCCACACATCATCTGTTATGTCACAGAATTAACATTTATCAGTGTTACAAATTTTCAACAATTTGTGCATACATTGATTAAGCTCTAAAATCGTTTCAAGTAGCATATTAGCATCATAAAGAATACTCACATGTTGATTCTTAAAACCAATCTTCAGGTACATTTCTCCTACGCTATTATTATTCCTTTATGATCTCAATGCTCCAAATCATATTTTTTATTTACTCATGATTTCAATTTCAAAACAAATATGAAGTGTCATAATATCATACATGACCATGTATGCTATCCCCGTTAAAATTTAATATGTGTTCACAATAATCATGCATGTTATATCAAGATAAATGCATATCCATAAATCATGAAAATCACAAATATATACATCATATAGATGACTAGATTTTTCATGCCAAGATTATTTCAATGCTTTGTGCCAAGCCATAGATAGCAAATAACATAACACATATCACATGGCAATTTATAATTTTTCAACATATTTTCTTGAACCAAAATGATAATTTTTTTTAAAGATGCCCCTATATCTTAGATACTCCCATACTTTTAAATATTTTAAAAAATATCTCACAACTTTTCAATAGTAATTCTAATTAAATTAGAATATCACCATATAATCCAACCAAAATGATAATTTTTTTTAAAGATGCCCCCACATCTTAGACACCCCCACACTTTTAAATATTTCAAAAAATATCTCACAACTTTTCAATAGTAGTTCTAATTAAATTAGAATATCACCATATAATCCTCCTCCATTATAATTAAATTAGAATTTTCTACCCATTAAATTATTTGAAAAGTTATAAATGCCAATACTCAATATTATATATATACCCATAACAACGCATAACTAACGTCACTGTAAAAAATTAGATTACAAGTGCACAAATCTCGTCGGATTATAAACAAACTGTAGCATGGTAGCATAGTCTTTCATGCTCAAGAAATCATGTACAACTAACTATGATACTACCAACTAAACATACATACTTGAATATAATGTAAAATCTCCTCCAGAGTTAACAATATTAAATTGGGTTGCCAACGACAAATTTCACAATTAGCAACGGCAATAAATGGTTATAAAAAATCTGAGGAGAGAAAAACCCTTTATTTTTCTAATTCAATATTCATCATATCCTCATTAAAATAATTAATAAGAGAAATAATAGGAGATTTAGTTAAGGAGGGATACTAGGAGATTTGCATAATTCAAGGAGAAATCATAGGATATTAACAAATACACAAACCAAACTAAATTAATAAATTCACGAGATGAAATAAGATTTTTAGTAACTACCCCATTAATCAAATTAATATATTTATTCACTAAAGATAATCAAACTTTCAATGGAAGTAAATTCACCATGCAAGTAATCAATAATTAGCATAAATAATTAAATAGCGTATTGATTTCTATGGGCACATCAATACTCAAAAATCGGCACATCAAATATTGAAAGCTATAACCACATTCACCAATTATTCTCAATCAACGCGTACCTAGGTAAAGATCGGACATTAATAACGGTAACTCCCATATGTCTTTTCTTCTTCTTCATCGTCTTCTCGTACCATAGCAAAGACAATTTCTCTTTCTAATTAATCTTGCAGATCTCTTTTACCCTCAAAATCTCTTTATCATAGAGATTAAAATAGTCCGATTAAAGGGGAAATTGGATATTCATCCATTACAGTACTGATTATGGTCTATCTTGATCATATATAGGTTTATTTTAATATGCTTTCATCAAATACAGTAAGATCCAATTCTCACTTCCTTCATTCTCAATTATCATCGTACTAACATTTTTTTTTTTCTCTTTGATTTTGAAAACCCATGACAGAGGCGTGGCTACGGGACACATTTCCTTTGAGTTTTCACAGCGATTTAAATGGCGGAACTTAACAAAGCTCTTCATGATGTAATCTTGGCATGAGAATCATGGACAACATCACCATAAAGGGCACAAAAGTGAGCGTATAATAATGCACTTCTTTCCAAAAACCTTATCCGATATTCTCTGCGCCCAACCCTCTTCCTCTGTGAAACTCTTATAATGAACATTGGCATAAGACACTATATGGATTAAGATAAATCACATAGACCAAACACATAGTATATTAAACAATTTCTTTGGCGGCCTGATGATGACTTCCAACGGGCCTTGTTTCTAAAAGACAATGAAAGAAGTAAACTGACATTCATTGAAAATAATCGTTAAACTAAATTTCGTGGCAAATCTGGACCCAGTTTTTTTCTTCGTTTACATCAGGAACATGATTTGGGGCTTACTCTTTCTGATGTCTTCTTTGAGGTTTTTAATTGCTAAAAGTGCCCCTTAACCTTAACCCTTGGCAGTTCCAAGTTAGGATACTCATGACCCTTGGGTGGCTGGAGGAGGACAGCCAACGAAGCCTTCAGTTTAGATCTCATCAACCGAAGATTGCTTGTTGCCAATAAAAGAAAATTAAGGGGCTGTTTAATTTTGTTTTTAAAAACAATAAAACCTGTATGACAAACTGTTTTTAAAAACAAATTTTTTTTTTAAAAAACTAAAAGATAAAAACAGTTTTTAGTTTTTTTTTCATTTTTGTTTTCCTTGTTTTTATTTTTTGAGAAAATCCCTATAAAATATCTTTAAAATAGGAAAATTCCTAATCAGTATATTGAAATCAAAAAATCCGGATCAGTCACGCGTCAATACGGATGAACAGTGCGGGCAGCTACAAAAGACGATTTTGCCCTTCAGCCCTTATTCTCGCCACTTCAAAAATAATAACACGCGATTCTTAATTAACGACTCCGGATTTTTGATTAACAACTTCCTCATTTAAGTTTCAAGGTCAATAACAACACCTCTTTTTTTATTAACAACACGCCCTCTTAATTAACAACTCCGGATTCTTGATTAACAACACCGTATTCTTTATTAACAACTCCGTATTATTGATTAACAACTCCATTTCATCTTTTTACTTTCACAATAACAACACCGGTGTTGTTATTAACAATACCATATTCTATATTAACAACTCTCATTTCTTGTTTCACAACTTCGTAATTTAAGTTTCAGAGCCAATAACAACACCTCTTTCTTTATTAACAACACTATATTTTACATTAACAATACTATATTTTTGAGATGCGAATATATGGAAGAATAAAGCGGAGTTGTTAATCAAGAATTCGAAGTTGCTAATAACAAAACCGGTGTTGTTATTGTGAAAGTAAAAAGATGAAACTGGAGTTGTTAATCAAGAATCCGGAGTTGTTAATTAAGAACTGCGTGTTGTTATTTTTGAAGTGGCGAGAATGAGGGCTGAAGGGCAAAATCGTCTTTTGGCGCCACCCGCACTGTTCATCTATACTGACGCGTAACTGATTCGGATTTTTTGATTTCAATGTACTGATTAGGGATTTCCCTATTTCAAGGGTATTTTTTAGGAATTTTCCCTTATTTTTTGATATCGCTACTTATTCACTATCAACACTATACTATTAATGACGACTACCGTAATGCCACAACCGACGACCGCACTGCCACGTCATTTCAAAAACAGATTTTTCAAAATAATCTATCCAAATATTTTTTTTTTATTATTTGTAAAACTTATTCCTAAAAACTATTTCATTAGACTGTTTGTGAAAACAAAATCTATTTCCTCTGAGACTGGAACATCAATGACGTCTGGAGGAATATCTGGTTTTTTATCCCTTATAATTTGTTTCATTTTCCTGACACTCGTGCTTCTGACAGCTTCGTGGAGATTTAGGCGCATTTGTACCTGTAAATTCATATTCAGGTTCTGTAAAAAAGCCCTGTCCTTTTGCTTTTCTCGGGAGATTCAGGGTCACGGATGACTTTCCCATTTTAACAGATTTGATATATATTTTAATATATTTAAAAAGTTGTCAATACTAAATTTAAAAAAAAAAAAAAGAAATCTTAAAATTTTATGAAATATCAATTAGATGCATCATTTGGGATTTCAAATTAAAATAGAAGTTTCTAGTTTTAAGAAAGAAAAATAATAATAATGGGAATTTTTTCAAATAAAAAAAAATCAGCTACTATTATTACTATTATTATAATATAATATTGGAAAAATTATATTAGGTCCCGGACAAGAGAAAAAAAAAATCAAAAAATAATTTCTTAAAATCTCAAAATTGCCAAAAAAATCCGGTGGGACTTTTTTGCAATAAATTCAAATTTTGTTGATAAGTCCATAGGCGTTCGCTGACAAGTTCATGAGCACGTCATTAACAAGTCTAGTGGCATCCATTAACAAGTTCAGGGGCGTGTATTGGTAAATCTATAAGTGTCCATTGACAAGTCTATGATTGGAATTTATTGCAAAAAAAATCCTATTTTTTTGGCAATTTTGAGATTTCAATGAACCATTTTTTTATTTTTTCCTCTTGTCTGGGATCTAAATGTAATTTTCCCTATAATATTTCCTATTCTCTACAATTTAGAGGTGGTAATATGGTCCGACCCACCAGGTTCGACTTAACCCGCCATGGGTTGAGACTATATGGGTTCAGGCCTAAAATAACTACATCAATATGGGTTGACAAACCATAACCACTGGGTTGTCAAGTAGGCCCGCCCAACCCATATTATTATGAATCAAACTGATCATACTACCTCCGGTCTTAATTATAAGATAAAGTTGATTTTTTTTTTGAGAAATTAAGGAAGTTAAATAAGTTACTTAGCATATCATATGTTATGTATCCTTAGATTATATATTAATTTATTAGTCTAATTAATTAGTTTGAAGAAAAAAATATAAATATAAATACTCTAAAGTAATTTAATTAGCTTCCTTAATTTCTTCAAAAAATTCAACTTTATCTTATAATTAGAACCGGAGGGAGTATATATATATATATATAATAACTCAGTTGCACGCACATTTACGTGCATGGTAGCTGGCTGAGGCTATAAGATAATAATGGAGGTTGATGGTGGAGTTTTCTTGGATTATGGCATGAAAGGCCAATGGAAGGAAGTTGCAGGAAGAACCCAAAAGTGTTGGAGGCCATCAGCACCACAAAGTCCCATGATTCAGTAATATAATGCACGCCGCCATCTAAATGCAGGGCAGACACATTTTGTGTGTTGTGATTGTCACGCCCTTATCTCAATTTCAATCTTTTTCAGAGTATTTGTGGAAAACGATATGTGGTTCGGTGGGCAACACAGGAATAGCATAAATATACTGATAATATATGCATGACTACATAAATTCCCCATAGGGGTTCGTACCTGATAAATTCAAATAATGTAGCCGCATAAGGCTACCAGGGTGTCTAAACCCATCTCAGTAAAACGGAGACATCTTCTCGTCTTCGTTCCACCACTGCAATCCCCTCGTATGACTCTCTGCATTGTTTTCAGCACATCTTATGTCTTCTCCTGTCTAAATTGTTGGTAGGGGAGGGTGAGATTCGAGAGAATCTCAGTAAGAAATAGATACCATAGTGTATGCATGATAGATGCTATGTGTATGACATGTTAGCTTTATTTATATGTATGCCCCATAATAACATTTCTGTATGCTCAATGTTTCATACAACAAGACTATAGCCACAGTGAAAACAGAAACAGAGCTTCATTTATTCAAATATGCTCTACACAATCAAGTAAAGCAATCACACACATCATTACACAAGTAAAGATATCAAATACATGCAAGTAAGGTAAGTCCCCTACCTTAACCTTTTTTCGTCTCCAAACGCGTGTCTCGATTTACGTGCAAACAGCTCGGAGCTCCATATTCGATCCTACAATGTCAAATGTACTATTTAGACACTTCTATAGTGTTTCTGGAAGTTATATGAGGCTATATTAAAAAATTACTAAAATACCCCCGGGGACCCGGCCCCATCGTACTCGGTTCGGCTGTACTTTTCTTGAAATTCTAACATGGGCTATCCTGACATATTTTCGCCCAAGGAATCCATTTCTGGACTTGGAATTACCAAATTCACTGCCAAAAGACGAAATTACCCTTGGCAGCCCTTATTTTAGTGTTTTAGGGGCATTTTCGTAATTATGCTTTCTTGGCCTTTTTCGAAAAAGTGACCAATTGTAACCCCACCTAATTTTCCCTACTAAACTCAATGGAACCATTAAATCATTGAAAATCCAACTCTAAGACCCATTTACAATGCTGGCAGAAATATATGGGTTTTAAGGGGAAAATCGAGGTTTTTCGGTTTCGGCTGCGTAAACGCGTTCCTTTCTACTTCTAACCACTTTATTGACTATTCCATTAGGTTAAAACTACTATTTAGTATCAATTTTGGCAGCATAACAGCCCCACAAACCCATTTTCCATTTTTAGAACCAAAGACAATTCGGTGAAATTTCACCGATTAAATTGTCCACAACAGCCAAAATAAGCAATATACGAAAGTTTGAAAGTTACCTCAAGCTCCCAATAGCTTTTTCTTGATGTGGCCAAAACCCTAACCTTGGTAACACCACGAATCTTGCTTCAAATACCTCAAACAACATAAAAGAGAAGCTTAGGAGAAGGATTATACACGTTAGGTACGAATTCATCGAAGAAATTGACCTATCTCGTGAGTTTTCTCTTCTTCTCTCTCTAAAACTCCCTCTCTCTCTCTTTCTCCATGGTGCTGCACGGTTTTTGGCTTATGGAGGAAGAGGATGATGATTTTATAACATTTAGCTTATGTCATCTTTAATTATGATGATGTCATAATTTCCATTTTCGGATTTCAGCAATTTCTGGCAGATTTTCTGCCCTAACTTTGAAAAATCATAACTAATTCTAAAAAAATCAAATTGGAGTGATTCCAAAGCCTATAGAACCCTTATTGAGTCTAGTTTCAAGGAAAAATATATACTTTTTCTGAATGGAATCACAAAAGTCCCAGAATTTTAATCTTTGCCTGCTGTTCCAGAAACTTCACAGTTTTTCTGTGCTGACTTCAAAAATTCATATCTTTTTGTATATAACTCTAATTGATTCATATGACCTATCAAATTAAAGCTTAGGATGTTTACTTTCATCTTGTAAAATTTCATAATTTATGCTCATCATTTGATCATTCAAAATCATATGACAATCTCACTACCTCATAGGCGATTTCACCAAAAACATAATTACTTTTTCCAAAATTCACCATTTTACTTTCTTAATACTCCAAAGATATAAGAAACATTAGAGAATATATTTGGGACACATGATAAACTGGGGTTTAGCAGTCCACTTAATTAAGGCTTATTCTCAAACCTCCAATCTTAAAATTCGGGATATTACGGTGACAAGCCTCCTAGATCGCATCATACAATAGAACTAGCAAGTCTCGTACTCTCATTCTATGAGTTTTGCTCAGTCACCGTGGGTTTTGTTCTCCACTATTAATATGGATTTTCACTCTGCAACTCATTCCTCTTAGAATCATTCCTCAAGTGATTTTTTATTTTTTTTTCAATTAACGGTTTTAGTTTCATTTCATTTTTTTTTATAATGATAGCTCATTAGTTCAGGCTTAAAGTCGCCAGATTATCTGAGAAAAAGAATTGCAAACAAAAAGTGATATCTAATTTCTGATGTGTGTTTGAAACTGTGATCGACAATTGGGCTTGTTGTGATATTACTTTTGATAAAAACTAAATTATGTAATATAATTTATGTTTGGATCGACGATTGTCAATTGGGCTTTTGCAAAAATAAAACTTGTTTGGATTGACTTAAGCATAAGGGCTTTTGTGATAATGATAAGAGAGAGTGAGTGAAAAAATATTTAAAAAATCAAGTAAATATTTAAAAATTAATTTAAAATATTAGGTGCCACTGGAAAAATATTTTAGAGTAGGTTGAAATCAATAAATCAATATTCTAAGTTTTGGGTGCTCTTTACTACTAAAAAAAATACATTAAAGGTAAAATTGTAGTCAGTCTCCTAAGACTGAGTACAACTGAAAAATTATTTTAAAGAGTTAAAAGCACAAAAAAATACTTTAAAGTAATTTTTGGAGCTGAAAAAGTACATTAAAGGTAAAATTGCAATCAGTCTGATAACACACTGGGTATAGCTGAAAAAATATTTTAAGAGGTTAAAAACATCAAAAAAATATTTTAAGGGGTTAAAAACACTCAAAAAATATTTTTTGAGTGGGTACAACTAGAAAATGGGTAAAATTGCTATTAGTCTGATAGCATACTAGGTAGTGAGTATAACTAGAAAATATTTTAAGGGGTTAAAAACACTAAAAAAATTTTTTTTGATACTACATACTATTTAAAAAACATTTTATGGGAAAAGCCAATATCATATAACTAATTTCCAAGCAACCCAATCTAGCATAAAATGTCATTAGCTTTTAACAAAAGCTCCATTTTTCTAGCTTCTCCCAATTGAGCTTTCACCAATTGACCTCTCAAAACACTCAAATTTAAGTTTTCAATTGGCAATTGAGCTTATAGTATTTAATTGGGCTTAAGAGGGTCTCCAAACACACACTATAGTGGTTGGTTTAAAGATAAAAATAGAGGACAAATACTGACAAAAACAAAGGAGCATGAAAAAAAGATGAGGTAAAATGCCAAATTTGTTTATTATTGCTTTATTGCTGTGAAAATAATTCTAATTATATTAGATTATACAAACTAAAATCAATATAATTTTTTCTCCTAATTTTTAGTAGCTTGTTGAATCACAATCTACTTGAACACCCACCCTTTCACGTTCTTAAACTTTAACAGATCTGTTGAAATCAGATTTGTTGAATCAAATCCGATATTTGCTTAAGTTTTAATATTTGCCAATTTTACTATATATCAGATTTGTTGAATCAAATCCGATATTTGCTTAAGTTTTAATATTTGCCAATTTTACTATATATATATATATATATATATATATTCTGATTTTCATATTTATATTATCCTTTTGTAGTTATAGAAACTCTGAAGTACTAATACATGGTTGACAATCTAGAACAAACATATTGGAGAATATTGTAAAATTTTTTTAATAGATTTTCTTTTAGAATTCAAAAAGCTATAAGATAATATTCTAGAGCGTTTAAATGATTAATTTATTTTAAATGATGTTTATTTATAATGTATTCAATTTTGAATACTAAAGATAAAATTTTTTATTTAATATTATTATCTTGTTATTATCAATTATTATATTGTATTTTATATAATAAATATTAACAATGAGATCAAAAATAAATAATAAATAATAACTACATAAAATAAAAAATATAAAGCCAATACATTACGGTTATTTATAAATAATCGTTATATATGCCCTCGTAATATATTACGGTTCCAATCATAATTTATTGTTGATAATAACTATCATATATTGATAATTTTATAGGGAAAATTCCATTAAAAGTCTTTTAAAATAGTAAAATCCTAAATCAGGCTTTTAAACTTAACAAATTCTAAATGAGGTTGGTCATCCCAATTTAGAATTTTAGAATTGAGTTATTTTAACCTACCCTTTTTCTCTCTCCCCCTTTATCTTTTATCTCCGTCCTATTTTCCTCCATCTTTCTACTCTCTCCTCTTCTTTAAGTTCCATTGGGATCTCTCTAAGGCTTGGATTCAAATTCACAACGGAAGGAGGTAAAATTCTTCACCAATAATTACTACTTTAAAAAGCATAGTAAGCCCTACAAAAAATAAAAATTGTTACTTTCAAGTTTGTATGTTGGTCCCAAACTAATTAGTTTCCTGATGTTCAGCAAGGTCGCTTTTCAAATGCTCAGGAAAATGTAAGCATAATGGAATTATTCGGTACCGCAAGTATAGCGATTTCTTTACCACACTCAAAAATAAAAATTATTGTCTTCATCCTCTGGGCGACCTTTTGGTTTAAAAAGAAGCAATATAGTAGGCGGATCTTCCTCCGATCACAATAACAAAGCAGCCGCCCATCGTTAGCATAAATTTGACAACTATGTTAAACAAGATATTTGCAAGAGAATTTATGAACAAACAAACATGGAGAAGCTCTGAACCGTCAAGTGAAGTAACAATTTTTGGTGTTCATATGTATATTTTTATCTCTATGTGAAATTGAATATGAGACCTAAAGAGATCCCAATGGAACTAAAAGGAGAGGATAGGAGAGGGATGGAGGAGAATAAGACGGACAAATGATGCAGGAGGGAGCAAAAAGTATAAAAGTCAAACAACTCAATTTTGAAATCCTAAATTGGGATGACTAATCTCATTTAGAATTTGTTAAGTTTAGAAGCTTCATTTAGAATTTGATTAATTCAAAAGGCTTTTAATGAGATTTTTCCAATTTTATAATAGTAATAACTGGCCTTTAATTTGCTTGAGTCATCATGAACGACAAACACAAAAAAAAAAAAAAAAAAAAGTATTTTATAAGAAAAAAATTCTCCATGCCATTAATCTCGTCGTTTGCAAGACAAGTCTTCTCCATAAGCTTAATTGACGGTCCACCAACTGTTTTACTTTGTCATCTTCTAATTTTTTTAAAAGAAAAAAAAAAACAAGAAAGAAGGCCAAGAACCTTTTGACTTGAGCAGTTGAGCGTTCTCCTTAAATGAATGGTCGTGGGGTCTAACCTGGAGCGTCGCATTCCAGGCTCAGCGTGGTGATGAAAAACAAAATTCTCATCATCTAAAATGGCGTAGTTTTAATTAATAGAGCTTTCTTTGACCCAAAAAAATTGGGGGTTGGGTCCTTTTTATAAAAAAAATATCTTAAAATAATTTTTGATACATTGATTATCTTCAAATATTTTTTTAGTAATAACTTCTGTCTAACAAAATACACTCTAAAGTATTATTTCAGTAACACCCAGTATCATAAATTAATTTTTAACTCACTTAGCACCTTAAAATAATTTTTCAGTAGTAACTATTGTTTGGTAAATTGCACTCTAAAGTATGTTTTTAGTAACATCTAGTATCATAAATTAATTTTTAATTCATTCAACACCTTAAATAATTTTTTCAATAATACTCAGTATCCTAAAATAATTTTTTACATCTAATCTCCTGAAATATTTTGTTATCACTACTCTGTATCTTAAGTTTAGACTGTTTTTTGCAATTAGAAAAATATTTTACCGTATTGAATGCAGAAAACATTATTTTATGATACCGGGTGGTATTGAAAAAATATTTGAAGGTACGGCATATTTTTTTTAAAAAAAAAGGACCCAACCCCAGTTTTTTTGGCCCAAAAAGGCTTTATTAATTGAAACTACGCCGTTTTGGGTGATTTTTTTCTCATCACCATGATGAGCCTGGAATGCGGATGCTAACCTGGAGGAGTTCTCATTTCCTGCTCAATTTATCCATGAGCTTATCAATTCTGAAGAAAAATGGCATTGTTTTGCGGGATGAGATAAGTATGTAATACAGACCTAACCTTGGAATGATATGTGGTTAATGGGTGTGTAAGTCTTCATTTTCTGTGAGGGAAGCATAGCTGGGAAAACGGGCTGGCCCGTTTAGGTTCGAGTTCAAAATCGTACCCTTTTATAACTGCCTGGCCCGTTTGAGTTGTTTTTTTTTGCCATGCCTTTTTTGTTTCTTATTCTCCTAAAGACTAAAATATCTAATTTAAAATATAAATATCATCAACACTAATTTAAAACATAAATAGTATCCAAGTTTAATAAAACACAAACACTAAGAATTAAGTCCAAACCATAATTAATGTTCATAACCAATCAAATAAGTTCACAACCACAATCAAACAAGCTTACAAGCTTCAAATGTCAGTAATAATAGAACACATGATTTGGATTTTGGCGTACACATGCAAAAAAAGGAAAAAGAAAATCAAAGAAGAGAAGCTTCAAATGAGGTATGAGTCAGTGTAAGAGCATTTCTGATCTGAGGGTTATATTAGGTTAACTCTATCCTCTAACCAATGCTTGCTGTCCATTTTAAAAAAAAAGTTAAAAGGGCCGGCCCTATAGAGCTTGCGGCCCTATAGGACCAGCCCTTTTAGACCCGCTTCTATTTTTAGCCTCTAAATCATAGCCCCGGCCCTTGACGGGCTCGGCCCAAATTCCCGGCTCTAGAGGGAAAACTAGAGGGTTAAATTTTTTTTTTTAAAAAATAATATATCATATGTCATTGTCAAAAATCTAAATATTATTGAGATTATAAATGGAATTAAACATGTTATCTCCTACCTACTGATATAAGATAGCTTTCTTGCTATCAGACTACACCCAATGATAATATACTCTATTCAATTTGTAATATAGGATTTTTTAACTAATTCACTTGAATCAAAAAATGATAGTTAACTTATTTAATGTCTTAAATTAAAATATATTTTGACTTTTATCCTTCATTAAAAATGTGAATTAAAAAATCAAGGGCCTCTTCCCATTGAAAAATGAGGATTAGAGAGAGAGAGAGAGGCCATTTCATCATACTCTTCTCATGGAAAATGATGCTTTGAGGGGGAGAGAGAAGTTGCATGTCATCATATTAATTGAATTGATGTTATCTTTTTGAAGAGAGAGTTCAATGGTCAAAATTGAAAATGAATAATAATCACATGAATAAAAGTAAAAAATGAGTATTAATTATTTTATAAATGATTTTATATTTTAGATCATGCCGTTCTTCCAAGTAGGGATGGAAATATGCCAGGCCTCTAACAGGGGCCTACGGCCTAGCCTACATAAAGCCTATCCTAACCTATTTAGTAAATAGGTCAGGTTTAGGCTCAGGCATATTGCTAGGCCTATTTAGATAAACAGGCCAGGCCTATTTTTATAAGGCCTAGCCTACAAGCCTACAGGCCTGGCCTATTTAATTTTTTATTTTAAAAAATATATTATTATATAAGTATATATAATATCATCTAAATAATTTTATAAATTTACCAACTTAATCTTAATTCTAAATTCTAAGTTTCATATTTCATCGTCATTATACTCATCCCTTGTTTTCGCATAAATCATTCGCCTCTACATCTCTTCTCTTCGATCGCTCGAGATGGCAATACTAACTCACTCTCTCCCCTAATTTGTGCCCTCCACTAAAGCATAAAAAATGTTATGAGTTTATTTTAGTGTCAAATGAAATATTTTAATCTTAACAAGAGGAGTTTGTCCTAATTTACGTGGAAAGAATAAAATAGGTAAAAATCTAGTTTTACATGTTATTTGTTATGTTTGGTTGATTTTAAAAAATATATCTCATTAGTCAACAGTCGATTAGTTTTTCTTATTCCTATTTGCTCGAACAAGTGTTGTCACTAGACATTATCTTTTTTTCCTTACTAAGCCTTAATATTACTACAAGAATAGATGTTAGGCTTTTAAGACATAATATGGGATTGTATATAAGCATGAATGGTTATATATAAATTTGGCAGCATAGGCTTTAAAGGCTATTTAAAGTCCTACATTTTAAGTAGGCTTTTAAACAGGCTTCAGGCCTTGTCAGGCCTTCTGAAGGCCCAGGCTCAGGCCTAAAAAAAAGCCTACATACAGGCTCAGGCCCAGGCTCAGGCTTTGAATATTTGTTACAGGCCCAGGCCTATTTAGGCAAAGCCTAACCTAACCTAGCCTATTTCCACCCCTACTTCCAAGGCACCCGAATTATAGAGAGTATTTTTTATTATATTCAATAAAGGTTATTCAAACTGAAACGAGGGCTATGGTGATAAAAATATTAATTAATGTATAACAGGGCGTGACAAGTGAGTTAAAATTAAAATGGTACAAGCTAGTAAGCTACGCTAGGAATATGACTTTAATAATTATGTACCCTCTTCAATCTATAATATAAAATTTATTTATCTAATTTGATTATATTAAATATATTAATTATGTTAGGTAATATGACATGTATTGTCTAAAATATCATAGTCATCTTTCTTAATTCACTAATTCCCTCTTTTTAATTAATGTTGAGGAAGTATCAATAAAAATAAATTAAAAATATATTGATAAATATGTAAATAGGTCTTATATTCCAGTAATTCCACAAACCAGATAGAGTATTACCATAACTACTGAGTGTGTGTTTGGAACAGTGATCAGAAAAATAGAGTTTTTCAATTTAGTTTTTTGTAATCTTATTTTTGGTAAAAGCCAGATTGTGTAATATGATTTATGTTTGGATTGACGATTGTATAAATGACTTTTGCAAAAGTAAAACTTGTTTGGATTGATTTAAGTACAAGTGACTTTTGTGATAATAGTAAGAGAGAGTGGATGGAAAAATATTTAAAAATTATTTTAAAATATTAGATGCTACTGGAAAAATATTTTAGAGTTTGTAGAAATCAATAAATTAGTATTTCAAAGTTTTGGGTGCTCTTTACTACTAAAAAAATACATTAAAGGTAAAATTGTAGTTAATCTCCTAAGACTGGGTAAAACTGAAAAAATATTTTAAAGGGTTAAAAGCACAAAAAAATATTTTAAAGTAATTTTTGGAGTTGAAAAAGTATATTAAGGGTAAAATTGTAATTAGTCTGATAACACACTGGGTACAGTTGAAAAATATTTTAAGGGTTAAAAGAACACAAAAATATTTTAAATTAATTTTTCTAGCTAAAAAAGTACATTAAGGATAAAATTGCAATCATTCTGATAACACACTGGACACAATTAAAAAAATATTTTAATTATTTACTCTCATGCCAAACTCTAAATCAGAATAAGATGGATTTTTTAGCTTACAGGCAAAAGCTATTTTTATGTGATAGCCCAATTGAAAAAAAAATTGCTCTCAAACACTCAATTTGTTTTTCCAATTGTCAATTAGGCTTTGCTCACCCAATTGAGCGTTAAACGCCCTCCCCAAATACTCACTGAGTATATACAATAAAACCGTGATCACTAGAGCTGGTAAAAAGGGTTGGCTCTTACCCGATTAAAGAAAAATGTTCATTTCTCGAGCCCCAGGCCTTGAACATAACAGCCAAGGCTGACCTTGCAGGGTTTGAAGCCCTTTTAACAACATTTTACTAATTTTTCAGCTTCTTGTTGAAGAAATAAAATTAGTAAATTATAACAATGAAAATTCTAATTTAACACAAAATCAGTAATAATTCTTATAAAATAAGAAATATCTTTTTCAAATTTTTAATTTTTAAGGTTTTTATTACAAAGTTTTCTTATAAAATTTAATTTTAAAAAGATAATAACAAATAAATATTTACAATATTATTAATAAAGCATAAAAAATCTATAATATTAGTATCCTAGAAATAATTTTAATAAATAAAAAAAATAAACAGCCCAGTCCTTTTAAACCCATTTTCATTTTTAAAGAAAAATTTTCAAACTCGACCCTTATAAATTTAAGACCTAAATAGGCTGACCTATTTTCCCGACTATAATAATTAGGTCCACAACTACTACCAAGTTCGTCGGTTAGTTTTGGTATGAAATGGAAATTTATCGCCATCAACCGACGTTGGTGTAATATATAAAATACGAAATAGGGTGTTCGGTGAGTTTTGGTTTACTTAATTACTCATTTGTTTAAATTAATTTAGCTAATCCACTAAGCTGGGGACGACCTGCCGCCCGTATTAATTAAGATGGTGTGATGATCTGTAAACATTTGACTTTGAGGCCTAACTTACCCACTGATTATTTGATTTAAAGAAAAATGAGTGATAAGGAACAATGGTAATTTTTCAGACCAAAAAAAGAAGAAGAAGAGGATTGTCATCCATAAGCCATATTAAATTTAAAACTATTCTCGGACCAAATCAAATCAAAACTTATTTTATGATGAGTTCTATAAGAAATTTTGATTTTTCAATTCTTGAATATTATTAATTTATATATCTTTTTCAAAAAATGGATTTAAATAACTTAAGAATATTGCTTTCATACTTCATTGCTGATGACAACATACATTCCCACCTGTCCTACACGCTTTCACTTTCACTTTAATTTGAAGCAATACCAAATATGATCATGAAGAAACTTGAGCCTAATTTACCATTCCACTTACGTGGAGAGAAATTTTGTAATCAAATATGCTAATTATTTCTATTGCGTAGCTAGATTCCTTTTTTTTCCGTTGGATGAAATATCTAGATTCTCTTCCGCAACTCTTTAACTTTCGTTTTAAGTTTTGTTTGTTTAATCAAACTGTATCTTTGAGTTTTGAGTGTTGCTTAAATAACTAATCTCTCTCTAAAGATTCCCAAGGGCACTATTTGATAATAGCCAACACTAGCATGGTTTTATTTTTGTTTTGGACGATGCTACGAAAAATTTGACGTTTGAAACATGAAAATCTGATCATTTCCTTGGGAAAAATCTGTACTCGGTATTTTTTCATTTGTTTTCTCCAACTTGATATTTTCTTTTCAATTTTTAAATGCATGTATTCTGAAGTAATTCAACGGAGCAAAGGTCATTCGCGGAAAATTTTAGGAATTTATTTACTTATTTTCTAATGTTAGTATTATTGACTACTTTAAATTTGGGTATTTGTTAACCCCAAATGGAATGGAACTCTCTCAGTTATTATGAATTCAAACTTGAAATATTGATGAAATATTTTGTCAAAGCAGATTTCTACTGGTTCTCATTAGAGGAGAAACTTTAAGAAAAAAGAAGGTACTAATAGTGATAATGACTTTATAGCCTAATACTATGAAAACCCTCATTCAATGAGTCTAATCCCGCTTATAACCTTAAGATCTTAGTACAAAAACAGTTCTAAATTCAAAAGATGAAAAAAAAGAAGGCGGCATGAATAATAAATCAGATTAATCTTAATTGTCACAATCTCCCTCCCAAGGGCTTTTCAAATTTAAGCCAAAAAAATGTACAGAAACGGTTATCGATTGATGAACAACTCATTTGCAGGGTTAGTTGAAAAGCCATATCACCTAAATTCAACCAGAAAAAGCTGTACAAATTTGTCTTGGTGGAATTTGATTTTTGTCTTTAAGCCCATTACTTGCGGTTGATATGGATATCCGCCTCATGAAACACAGAGAGCAAGACAGTGACAACCTTTCACTTCAGATACCAATATATATATTATAGGGTGAAGCAGCAAATTTCCCGCCAAAGTAAAATGGGCTAAAGAGTAATATTGTCCTGAAAATTTTTTTATCTCAATGTCATCCCAAAAATTTTAAAATATAGTAATATTGCCCTTATCTATTAAAAAATTAATAGTCAACTTCAATTTTTTAACGGTATAGAACAACATTACGACGTTTTGAAACTTTCGGTATGACATTAAGACCCAAAAAGTTTTCAGGATAACATTGCTCCTGGTGCATACTTCCGAAACAAATTTACTACTTAGCCCAATATTATACAACCACACGCGTATACAAATGCTTTTTGGTTGGAAAAAATGTCTTCCTCTGCGGCAAAATTCAAGGATTGAAAACTTGAAATTAAGTCATGGAAATTTTCAAAAGTTTCCAGAAATAATTTGAGATTTTCATTATAAAAAATAAAGCCAATGAAATCATCTTTTGGTGAGTTCATATAAAGGGTAGGTTCCAATTTGGCAGATAGTTGAATACAATTCAACCATGCACACCTAAACGCGTTGAATAATACCACCCACCACATACTATGTCGCATTCCATCAGCTTCATCATCAAGATCAATCCCTCCTTTTTCTTCGCCCTACTAATGATACCAACAAGCTTCAAATTCTTCTTGCTCATAACCCACTAGGACATCACCTTTTTTCTCCATGTTCATCTTTCAGATTCAAGCATAGTGCCTAAAGCCCCGCCGCCGCCGCCATGCAGCTTAAGCATCTCTGCGTCATTTTACCTGCAGATTCTGCTGAGTTTAAGCAACTCCCACCATCATCAAAAGTCAACCAATCTTCCCAGAAAGAAACCAAGACAAAGACAAAGAAACAACACACGGCTTGTGGGGGTCAAGTTCTTGCCTTCTTTCGTGATTCTGTGAGCAAATTATATGGCACAAACTGTTCGAGGTTTTTCCACAATGAAGTGGGGAAAGGGAACCAAGGCTCAGTCATGCTGTTTCATGACATGGATGGAGTACAACTCTCTGCTAAGATTGGTGGGGACAGCCCAAGAATCTTCAGCTTCGCTGAGCTTTTCATAGGGTCTAATGGTTTCAGTGAGGATCATGTTCTTGGAAGTGGAGGATTTGGGAGAGTGTACAAGGCTGTTTTGCCCAGTGATGGAACAGTGGTTGCTGTCAAATGTTGCTTAGCAGAGAAAGGCCAGCAATTTGAGAAGACTTTTGCTGCTGAGTTAGCAGCCGTGGCTCATCTTCGACACAAGAACCTTGTCAGGCTCAGGGGTTGGTGTGTTCATGAAGATCAGTTGTACCTTGTCTATGATTACATGCCTAATCTCAGCCTTGACCGTATACTCTTTCGCCGGCCGGAGAGTCCAAACGCTGAGCCACTCAGCTGGGGAAGGCGTGGGAAGATTATCAAAGGTTTGGCAGCTGCATTATACTATCTTCATGAGCAGCTAGAGAATCAGATCATTCACAGGGATGTGAAAACCAGCAACGTGATGCTTGACTCCCAGTACAATGCTCGGTTGGGTGACTTCGGCCTGGCAAGGTGGCTGGAACATGAGCTTGAGTATAATAATAATCAAAGTATGAAAACATCAACCAAAATTGACCCTTTCAGGTTGGCTGAGACAACAAGAATTGGTGGTACAATTGGGTATTTGCCCCCGGAGAGTTTCCAGAAGAAAAGCATCGCTACTTCGAAATCTGATGTGTTCAGCTTCGGTATAGTTGTGCTGGAAGTGGCATCTGGAAGGAGAGCTATTGATCTTGCATACCCTGATGATAAGATCATTTTGCTTGACTTTGTTAGGAGGCTATCTGATGAAGGGAAGCTCCTAGCGGCAGGCGATTCTCGGCTACCAGATGGTTCCTACAAGCTTTCTGATATGGAACATTTACTTCACATAGGCCTTCTTTGTACACTCCATGAACCACAATCAAGGCCTAGCATGAAATGGACTGTAGAAGCACTTTCTGACATTTCAAGCTCATTACCAGCTCTTCCTTCTTTCCATTCCCACCCTTTATATATTACTTTATCTTCTCCGTCTGATACAAGTCTAAGCAGCACAAATGCCTCCAGCACTGTCAACACAGCAAATGTCAGCATAATCACCAACTATTCTTCATCCAACTATGTTACAGCAAATGGGAGGACAATATACATGACTGCTGAAGATAGAAACAGCGGAATCTCCTCCGCAAAGTGCATGTATCACCACAACACATCATTTCCTGTGGTTGAAGCTCCGAGGGAGATATCATACAAGGAGCTTGCCATGGCTACAGATCATTTTTCTGAGTCTAGGAAAGTAGCAGAGCTAGACTTTGGAACTGCTTACCATGGCATCCTGGGAGATCGTTGCCATGTCATGGTGAAACGCCTTGGAATGAAGACGTGCCCTGCGCTGCGCGAAAGATTCTCTAATGAACTGCGAAATCTAGCAAGGCTTCGCCACAGGAATTTGGTGCAGCTTCGAGGTTGGTGTACCGAGCAAGGGGAAATGCTTGTTGTGTATGATTACTCAGCAACAAGACTTCTCAGTCACCATCTTCTCCGTCATAACAATCCTAGAGATGGGAGTTCTGTTCTGAAATGGCATCACAGATACAATATAATAAAATCACTAGCTTCTGCCATTCTTTACCTTCATGAGGAATGGGAAGAACATGTAATTCATAGGAACATCACTTCTTCAGCTGTTGTCCTTGAGCCTGATATGAACCCAAGACTCAGCAGTTTTGCCCTGGCTGAATTTTTGACCCGGAATGAGCATGGACATCATGTAGTCAAGGACACCAGCAAATTGGTTCAAGGGATTTTCGGCTACATGTCACCGGAATATATAGAATCCGGTGAAGCTACCTCTGCTGCTGATGTTTACAGTTTTGGTGTGGTGATGCTTGAAGTTATCAGTGGACAGATGGCAGTGGACTTCCGGCAGCCTGAGGTGCTATTGGTGAAGAAGGTTCATGAATTTGAGACAAGAAAAAGACCACTGGAGAATTTAGCAGACATAAGGCTCAATGGAGAGTACAATCATAAAGAACTGATGAGATTGGTGAAGCTAGGAATTGCATGCACCCGGTCTGACCCAAAGTTAAGACCAAACATGAGACAAATAGTAAGCATCCTTGATGGAAATGACAGATTGATCATGGAAAAAAACCAGAAAGAGAGCACAGAAGAATGGAAAGAAACGAATGCTTATTCATTGTCACTGATCAGGAGAATCCAAGCTCTAGGAATCCGTTGAGTTAATTCAACACAGATGTAAAATATGTGCTTTAGGAGTTCGTGTTGATTAAGAACGCTTTTCTTCTTTGTCATTTCTTGATTGAGCTAGAATTTATGTCATGTCTAAATATGCCGAGACTGTATATAACAAGACAGGACTGCTAGACTAGTGTATTGATGTATCCTTCTGCTGGAGTGGGATGTTAATTTTGTATTCATGCTTTGCTTTATTAAATTTCAGGGTCACCAGAAATATATACAACGCTTTTAGTACGATTTCAATATAATAAGCAAAGATTAGGGGGCTTAAAGAGTACAATTATGATCAAATACACGCTGAGTTTTCGGGTTTGAAAGATGTGAAATTAAAAAACTGTACACCAGCATATTTATACCAGTTAAAGTCATACATATTTAACAAAGCCTAACATCAGTTAGTCATCTATCTCTGCAGGATGACCTTCTGTTTGATGATTCAGTTCATCCTCATCAATCCCAACCCATTTTAAGAAACCAAAGAGGAACTCCCTGAAAGTGACTTGCCCATTTCTGTCCCAGTCCATTTCTTCTGCAAAAAATGACAGACAGAACAAGGAATTTAAAACAGATAATAAAACAAGAAAGAAAAAAAGAAAAGAAAAACATGAAGACAATATTAACAAAGTGAAGCAAATAAATACTAAATCTGATCCTAGTGATGTTAGCTGGGGATCTTTCCCAAGGATAAGTATCATTCAGGGTCTTGTCCACGTCCTTCTTGTTGAGCTTGCCATCACCATTTTTATCTAGAAACAGAAAGACTTCCACTATGGTATTAAAAATTTTTCCCAGCTGTGTTAACTCCACCTTGAAGAAAGAAACAAAAATCATCATATAATAATAATAAGCAAAGCTTCAATATCAAGAAGGTAAAAATAAAACCAAGTCTTTTGCCCAATACATTATCAGCGGATGAATGCTCTTCTAGAAGATAGATGAGGCATAGAAGAACGATAAATTCATTAAACTGTATGCCCTTGCTTCGATCAATATCACAGTAACGAAAAAGATCCCTAATCTCCTCCTCTGGTAGATGCACTTGCAGTTGTTCAAAGCACTTTTTTAGTTCATTGTAGTCTATAGATTCATTAGAGTCCTCGTCTTCGTAACATGTGACATAAAAGTTAGTTTTCTTTCAAAATTGAACTATAGTTCAAAGAAAAGGTGGTGGGATGGAAATTGAAAATGGGAACTTACCATACTCTTCAAAGATTACTTTTAACGTTTTGAGTCCCTCCCTGATCTGAGGGAACCGCAGCACAACACTATCGATTGACTTGAAATTTCTTTGACCAGCAGAAGATCTATTAATTTCAACTATTTTCCTTTCTAACTTCCCATCCAACTTCTTGTATTTGTTTGCTGTGGTCATACAACAAATCATGGCTCCCATTTTATTCAGAAACGGACAAGGATAAGACATCCCTTGCAATGAGAGACGGAGAAACCAATGAGTCCAGCAAAATATATGAACTACTTCATGTTCAAGTTGAATCAGTAGTTATTAAGTTTAACATAAAGCAAGTTTCAGTTATGTAACATGTACTTAAATGATTCAAAGCAGAGCAGGATAATCAATGTTTCCACATTCTTTTAGAAAACCAGGTAAAGGATTTGAATAAGACATTATAACTTACCTGTAGATGTATAAAATGATGTACAAATGCAATGTTATTACAGATGGTGACAGACTGCTTTAACCTATAAAACTAACATACGATGCAGCTGCCTTGAACTGCAAGAAACACCAAACTTCAGCTCTAAGCATGTAAAGCTAACTACTATTTCTTTTATGTTCTTATCATAAATAAGATTCCTTTTCTTTTTCTAATTTTGGGTAAAAGCAGAGCTCAGAGCTAAGGTTAATTCGCCTTTAATGAAAGAGATTTATTTACCTATGTTAATGGTCAAAGTACTTTTGACAGATCATTGAGTTCTAAGCATAATATCAAAGTAAACGATTCTAACAGTATAATCCATGGAGAAGGACTTTAAAAAGAACGTTTCAATTTCTAATTCTTTAGAAATCTCACTATGTAAAGGAATAGAAAGACGCAGTAAATATTCTCCAGCAAACTATAAAGACATGCAGTAGACCAAAAGGAAGGAAATCGTATATATTTTCATTCAAGTGTTAAAGGTGTTCTTGACTTGAATCAAGTATTCAAGTTTGATGCTAGTCTACTCAAATCAAAATCTGTTACATTAGCAATTTGCTTCGGACAAGGATCAAACCAAGAATTATAAGAAAATATATTGTCTCCTTTTATGAACTAAATTAACACAATCCTCATTACAAGAATCGAACTGAATATCTTCTTTAAGGAGTTGCAACTGCAAGAACATTGAGAGCGGGATTTAACAAACAATTCGGGAAAACGGAGAATGGAAAAGAAGAAAAACTTACAGAGTGACACTTTGTTGGTTCCGGATCGATGAAGAAAAAGAAGGGAAAAGATAGAATATATGTATATATAGATGAATGAGAAGGAAACAAAGAAAGAATAATGGAGATTGACAGAGAGAGGAAAAGGAAAGATTAGTGGGATTCGAAAGTTGGGGATACCATGACGATAAGTCCCTCTTTCTTGACATTTCTCGGGAATATGTTCCCGCCTTATCGTTAATTACAAACGACGAATAATTTAATTAAGGCAAAAGTACCCATAAATTTTTTCTAAGTGTATCCATCGTTATAATTTTTTTGGTATAAAAGTAATCATAAATTTTTAAAAGGGGGCAAGATTGACATTTCCACAAAAACAAACTGACGGCTATTAACTATAGTGCAAAAGTACCAGAATGCCTTTATCTAAAAAAAAAAGTTATGGTGGTGGATGAACTTTTTAAAAAAGTTTATAGGTATTTTTGTCCCTTAACTATTTTTTTAGATAGGGGCATTTTGGTACTTTTGCACTGGAGTTAATGGCTGTTAGTTAGTTTTAATCGAAAGTGTCACTTTTGCCCCCATTTTGAAAGTTCTTGGTTATTTTTACACTAAAAAAAAGTTTATGGTGGTAGATACACTTTTAAAAAAAAATTATAGATATTTTTGCCCCTTAACCCTTAATTAAATTAATGATTAACTCATGAAAAGTTAAGACCAGAAAAATATATTAATAATGTTGCTATCACAAATTTTTTAAGGAAAATTCTGAAAAACTACATTAGAAAATGGAAAAAGACATTTCAGTACATTGAAAATGGGAAATGACAATTCAGGCAAGTGTCAGGTGGGTAAAGGAATATGTCCTTTTGAAATCTCGGTCAAATGACGAAAATGTCCTTCAGCCCTCAGTCGAAATAACAACATAGGAGTTGTTAATGACGAATCCGAAGTTGTTAATGGCGAGATATGTGTTGTTATTGGCCATGAAACTTGTAAATTGTGAAAAAAGAAATTGAAGTTGTTAATTTCGAATCCCGAGTTATTAATTAATAGATGAGTGTTGTTATTGTCCCTGAAACTTGTTAAGTGTGAAAGAAGAAATTGGAGTTGTTAATATAAAATCCGGAGTTGTTAATTAAGAGATAGGTGCTGTTATTGGCCCTGAAACTTGTTAATTGTCAAAGAAGAACTAAAGTTGTTAATGTCGAATCCGAAGTTGTTAATTACAAGGATCATGTTGTTATTTTGAAGTGGAGGATGAAGAGCTAAAGGGTATTTTCGTAATTTGGCCGAAATTTCAAAAGGACAGATTCTTCTACCCGTCTGACACCTACCTGAATTGTCTTTTCCTATTTTCAATGTATTGAAATGTCCTTTTCTATTTTTTAATGTAGTTTTTTAGAATTTTCCCGATTTTTTATTATAATTTTTTTTTTGTAATCAATAAGTCTTAACTCACCTAAAATTTTTATCAAAAAAAAAAAAGTTCACCACTCTAGCTTTCATGCACCACATTTTTTCAATATTGTAAGAAGTTTAAGAAATCAGCAATAACTTGCAAATGGTATAGCTTATTATATACTCATTATATGTATAATATATGAAAAAACTTATTATATGTACATTCATAAATTGAAAATTTTTTTTGGAGAAATTTAGGAGTAAATAATTAAAAACCATAAATTGTATCTTTAGTTATTAGTTATTAGATGATTTCACGTGCTTTTCTATATTAATTAATTAATATTATTAAATCAAATTTAATTATTATTGAATTTAATTTATATAATTTTTAAATTTAATTCATAAAATAACATAAATACATTTTAAAGATAAATAACTCGCAATATTAACAAATTTAGTAATGTTAAAAAATTAGTTGACAAAAAAAAAGATTAAAAAGAAAAAAATCAAGTTTTGGTCCTTATAGATTATGATTTGTACATATTTTGAAATAAGTCATTTGGTTTTAATTTGTTTTTCATCCTTTCCAATACTTTGCAGTTTGCATATGTTCCCAACATTTTAAACTGACGACAAAATCATTCCCAATGATGCTAACTCAGGGAATGGGAAACCATGTTGGAAAACTTACGCTTTCTTTCTTTAATTTTTTCTCCTGAAAATATTCTATTTCTATTAAGTGTTTTTAAAAAATGATAATCCTAAAAAATTTAAAATAGTGTCAAAAAATGTAAATCTATTATAAAGATATACTAGATCAATTTAGATTTGAATTTAAATTAATCATATTTTATATTGAAAGAATATTTAACCCCTTTAATTATGCTATTTTATCTTGAAAAAAGAATTAATCTTTTTTAAACAAATAATAATATTTATCCATAACTTCAAATCAAATTTAAAGAATTGTATTGGAAAATATCCACGCATGATTTTAAACGATAAACACTTAAAAATAAATTTAACTTAAAAAATTTAAAATAACTAAGTATTAACTTCAGTGTTATCCAAAACAAAATCCAAAACATTTTTAAAATCATTTGAATCTGAAAACACGCATTAATTAAAAATTTTTATATCTATAAAAAAATGTTAATAAAACGTAACTCTTTTTTAGTAAAACATAATGATAGGATGGACTTCAAATTTAAATTAATCTAAATATAAATAATACAAATCATATATTTAAAGATATAATAGGATATCCTTATGATTAAAAAAATGAGGTTAACAGGATTTTAATTCATCTCGTTAGGATTTAAAAAAAAAATAAGTACATTTGTCTTGGTCTATATAAGAGATGGTTACTTCAGTTCTCCATTACTCGTTCTTCCCCTCAAAGCCTAATCACCTCCATAAATTCATCCTTAGCCCTTACTTATTTCCCTCATCTCATTACGTTCTTTCCTTACAAGCCATTATCACTGTTAATTCAAACATGGATGCGGCTCACCGTACAGTGAGAACCACTAGATCACATCCTCTTCTACCTCCAAATCATCCTGATTATAACTATCTTTATTACAATGGTCATCCAAATTTTAGTCATCCTTCTTATTTTTCCTATAACCAATCATATTTTCCCATCATGCAACCATATTATGGCCAATATCCTCAACATTACATTGTGAATAATTTGATGGTTAACCCTCCTTGTTATTATGGTCCTCCTCAATATTTAAGATCTCAGAGTATTCAAAGACCACTGCCACCAGAAAATCCTGAGTTGTACCCTAAGATTGTGAGACAGATTGAGTATTATTTTAGTGAAGAAAATTTGATCACGGATGTCTACTTAAAAAATAAGATGGATCGATATGGTTGGGTTGATGTGTCTGTAATTGCAGAGTTCAGAAGAATTAAGTCATTGACCGATGATGCACGTCATATATTGGAAGCACTTGTTTATTCTTCTGTTATGCAATTACGAGGTAATAAGATGAGAGTACGATATGGTTGGAAAAAATGGATTGACCATTCAAATTTTCAACCATCAGCTTGAGTAATGATATTGTAATTGTTGGAAGGTATATACAGAATTATTTTTTTTCTTGGACAAGTACGAGTTTTTTCCTTTCAATCTGTTTTATATAAAAGCTAATCTTTAACTTCTTTTTTAATGGCTTAGGTTGAAGAATTTCAACTCTTGATGAAGAGAACAAGGATCGAGTGTATCATAAAAGCATCATGATTGTTTTGAATCTGGATTCGCTGCGTGGGCTTTTTAGACATTTTGCTGTTAATTTTAAAATGTTTTGTTTTATGGGACGAGTTTTGCAAAGTTACATGAAATAAATTTGTATTTATCAAAATTTCTTTAGTGGAGGGTAGATGAGATTTTTTTTTTATAATAATAATAATAAGCCCAATCATATCAAAAGGCTACTAGTTTAAAGGGTTCAAGAGGGAAACCCAATTCTTCTAACTTATATTAGACATAAATCTATCTCATATTGACTTTTATTCTAAACCTTAAGAGCGAAGTCCTAAACATCGTGATAAAGGTTTAAATTGAGGTGTACTTTAATTACTTAGATTAGACCCGGGTCTCTCTTACAATTTTGTGGTATGTTAGTTGAATTCGATCCACACTCCCTTTTAAACCAATGTAGTAGTCTTGTACAAGTTTCATAATTAATCTAAATACTTATGGATTATGGAATTTCGAAGAGAGAGGACTCATGAGTATTACAATATTGTAACGATGAAAGGTAAAATCATCCTTGTGATACTCAGGAAACTATTAGGAAAAGCACAATAGATATTAAATCTTCCTAATGATGATCGTATGGTGTTAATTAAAGTAGAAAATAAAATAAGCAACAAAATAATAAATAAAGATACAAGAATTTAATGTGGAAAAATCTCCCCCTCAATATGAGTGGGAGCAAACTACTACGGTCCAAAAGAAAAGATTCCACTATCTTCAAAAGAAATACAATGTTCAATGTTATAATACAAAACTTAACTATAGAATGACAACAAATTCACCTCATCTACAAAAACCGCCAAAAGATTATATTAATAAAATAGAAGAGCAATAAAATATATTCTGCGTGTACCTAAAATCACCAAACACAAAAGCTATAGTCACATAATGTATACCAACATTCACATAAAATTTGGAGAAGGTAGGAGGTTTCAATCCACATTCCAACTGTTCAGATTCAAGATCTATATATCTCAAACACCTCCACCAAATTGCAGGGCAATCGAACCAAAAATCATAGCCTAATCATCAACTTAATCAAAGTCACTCAAAAAATCTGCAGCAAACGTGAACGGATGCTCACAAAAATTCTAGGGGAAATAGAAGACTATAATGGATGATCAAACCATCCCAAATGAAGCTTCGTGTGTCTAGAACCTCCACGAAAAAATTTAGATTAATTTGACAAGAAATCGCCTTTTGGTAGTCAGCTAGATCAAAACTGTTCAGGTTGACAAGCTACGGAAAATATTTTCTCTCACAAGAATTATATATAAATTTCCTTTTTTTCCCTCACACACAAACATGCAATCTACTCTTTCCTTAATAAGGTTCTCTATTTTATTTCTTTCCTTTTATTTTTCTTTCCTTTTTTCCTTTTATTTTTTTCCTCTTTTCATAAAATAGGAAACATACAAAAAAGAAAATATGTAAAATAAGAAATAAATAAAATTGAACAATTAAAACTAGGACTCCACGTATGATTGACATCGCATGGCCCAACAGAACCTGCTTAGGCTTTCTTCCTTTTTTCCCCTCCTGAAAATGTTCTATTTCTATAAAGTGTTTTTAAAAATGACCATTGCCTCCGCCATAAATCATAAATGTTGTGCATTTCTTAATCGTTCCATCCAGCAACTTACTCTCTAACCACAAAATTGCAGCTTCATTTGAATCTCCTGCAAAAGCGTAGTCTAAATTAATTTTGAGACAAGCTATCAAGCTTTCTTATTAGTGGTAGACGGTAGATTTGGCACTACCAGAAAAACACCAATTATTTGCCCCAGAATGTTTCTAAACCCCTGAACAATATGAAGAGCATTTTCAAGAACAATATGTTGATCAAGCTACTTTATACTACTACTAAACATCCAACTACACCTAACTTTTCATATACGCCAAGGCATAGTAGCAAGTAGCAACTAGTAAGTACTGCTTTGTGGTGGTCTTCTAGGTTCGAGTTCCAACTAACCGGCCAATCCAACAGTTAAGTGTATTGAATATAGGGTTAAGTTCTGAATCCGTCTTGAAAGTATTTGGCTATTTACATAGAAGTAATATTGCTCTGAAAATTGTTTTTGTCTCAATATCACCCTCAAAATTTTAAAACGCAGTAATGTTACCCCTTTTTAATCCTGTTTATTTTAACTGTTAATTTTGACCACAATTGCTTACATGCCGCCATAAGTTTTCTTAGTGTTAGTTTGAAATAGCTTATTTTTTGGCAATAAGTGTTTATAAATCGTGATTCACGGTATACGAAGTAAGTATGTGAGAGAAATTTTATCTCGACTTACGTAATAAACACTTATATTCAAAAAATAAGTATTCTCAAACACACCCTCCCTCATCCCCTCAAACAAAAAATTTAGGGAAAATCACTGTCAGGTCCCAAGGAAGCAAAATATTGTCAGAAAAGTCCCAGGAAAATCTGAAATATCTGAAAAGTCCCTAGGGACTTTTCTGATATTATTTTTCAAAGTCAAATGACCCGTATGCCCCTCTTCTATTATCTCTCTCTCTCTCTCATTTGTTCTGCGTTTTTGCTCTCAAATGGGATTTTTTTTTTCCAGCTCCCTGCGTTCTCTCTCTACAGAAATGGTGGTGATGGTGAAGGCCAAAGCTTGGAGATGATGAAAGATTTGTGGGATGGGATGTAAGATAGAAGGAAGAAGAAGATGGAAGGAAGGTGGTGGAATTTTTTTGATCTCAAGCTTCCGCCATTTTTAAAGAATGAAGGGATGAAGGTGATGATGATGATGAATAGTCCAACCCAACCCTCTTTTTCAACCTCATTGTGCTTTGAAAATGTTAATATGCAAAAAAAATAAATTGTTGTTAATTCGTGCAGTGGAGGTTGTTAATATAACAGTAGTACTTGTTAATACGGAAAATGGGGTTGGAAGCCGTGGTGCTCTGTTTTTGGGATAGGAAACAGAGGAAGTGGTGTGTTTGAGGTGGTGGGGTGCTATGAAAAAGATGATATGGAAAAAAAAATTGTTGTTAATTCGTGCAGTGGAGGTTGTTAATATAACAATAGTAGTTGTTAATACGTAAAACGGGGTTGGACGCCATGGTGCTCTGTTTTTGGGAGAGGAAACAGAGGAAGTGGTGTGTTTGAAGTGGTGGGGTGCTATGAAAATGATGATATGGAAAAAAAAAAAATTGTTGTTAATTCGTGCAGTGGAGGTTGTTAATATAACAGTAGTAGTTGTTAATACGGAAAACGGGGTTGGACGCCATGGTGCTCTGCTTTTGGGAGAGGAAACAGAGGAAGTGGTGTGTTTGAGGTGGTGGGGTGCTATGAAAAAGATGATATGGAAAAAAAATAAATTGTTGTTAATTCGTGCAGTGGAGGTTGTTAATATAACAGTAGTAGTTGTTAATACGAAAAACGGGGTTAGACGCCATGGTGCTCTATTTTTGGGAGAGGAAACAGAGGAAATGGTGTGTTTGAAGTAGTGGGGTGCTATAAAAATGATGATATGGAAAAAAAATAAATTGTTGTTAATTCATGCAGTGGAGGTTGTTAATATAACAGTAGTAGTTGTTAACACGGAAAACGGGGTTGGACGCCATGGTGCTCTGTTTTTGGGAGAGGAAATAGAGGAAATGGTGTGTTTGAAGTAGTGGGGTGCTATAAAAATGATGATATGGAAAAAAAATAAATTGTTGTTAATTCGTGCAGTGGAGGTTGTTAATATAACAGTAGTAGTTGTTAATACGAAAAACGGGGTTGGACGCTATGGTGCTCTGTTTTTGGGAGAGGAAACAGAGGAAGTGGTGTGTTTGAGGTGGTGGGGTGCTATGAAAATGATGATATGGAAAAAAAATAAATTGTTGTTAATTCGTGCAGTGAAGGTTGTTAATATAACAGTAGTAGTTGTTAATACGGAAAACGGGGCTGGACGCCATGGTGCTCTATTTTTGGGAGAGGAAACAGAGGAAGTGGTGTGTTTAAAGTGGTGGGGTGCTATGAAAATGATGATATGGAAAAAAAATAAATTGTTGTTAATTCGTGCAGTTGAGGTTGTTAATATAACAGTAGTAGTTGTTAATACGGAAAATGGGGTTGGACGCCATAGTGCTTTGTTTTTGGGAGAGGAAACAGAGGAAATGGTGTGTTTGAGGTGGTGGGGTGCTATGAAAATGCTATTATGGAAAAAAAAAATTATTGTTAATTCGTGTAGTGAAGGTTGTTAATATAATAGTAGTAGTTGTTAATACGGAACAACTTGACGGTGTGGCCAGTTGCTTTTGCTTTGCCATAGCGAAACAAAAGCAAAATGATGTAAAAAATGGCCTCTTCTGACCGTGTTCGCTTTCAGTATGCCACAGCGAAACAAAATCGAGATCACCTTTTTACAATGCATAAATCGTGTATTTACAACTCATAAAGCGTGTATTAACAACCTTTTGAGTTCGTTTCACAACGTCCCACACGTTTCTCGCTGACACTATGTTTCCTCACGTTAAGTATGACAAATTGAGCTATTTACAACTCGTATAGCGTGTATTAACAACCTGTTCGGTTTGTTTCTCAACCTCCAACACCTTTCTATCTGACACTATTGTTCCTCAAATTAAGTATGACAAATTGAGCTATTTACAACTCGTATAGCGTGTAATAACAACCTGTTCGGTTTGTTTCTCAACCTCCAATACCTTTCTATCTGACACTATTGTTCCTCAAATTAAGTATGACAAATTGAGCTATTTACAACTCATAAAGCGTGTATTAACAACCTTTTGAGTTGTTTTTACAACCTCCAATGACTTTCTCTTTAACACTATATTGCCTTACGTTAAATATGACCAATTGAGCAATTTACAGAGCACTTCCTCTGTTATATTCCCCAAAAACAGAGCACCCACTAACACTCAACCTCATTTGCTGTATTAACAACTACTACTGTTATATTAACAACCTCCACTGCATGAATTAACAACAATTTATTTTTTTTCCATATCATCATTTTCATAGCACCCCACCACCTCAAACACACCACTTCCTCTGTTTCCTCTACCAAAAACAGAGCACCATGGCGTCCAACCCCGTTTTCCGTATTAACAACTACTACTGTTATATTAACAACCTCCACTGCACGAATTAACAACAATTTATTTTTTTTCCATATCATCATTTTCATAGCACCCCACCACCTCAAACACACCACTTCCTCTGTTTCCTCTCCCAAAAACAGAGCACCATAGCGTCCAACCCCGTTTTTCGTATTAACAACTACTACTGTTATATTAACAACCTCCACTGCACGAATTAACAACAATTTATTTTTTTTCCATATCATCTTTTTCATAGCACTCCACCACCTCAAACACACCACTTCCTCTGTTTCCTCTCCCAAAAACAGAGCACTATGGCGTCCAACCCCGTTTTCTGTATTAACAACTATTACTGTTATATTAACAACCTCCACTGCACGAATTAACAACAATTTGTTTTTTTTCATATTAGCATTCTCAAAGCACAATGAGGTTGAAAAAGAGGGATGGGTTGGACTATTCATCATCATCATCACCTTCATCCCTTCCTTCTTTAAAAATGGCGGAAGCTTGAGATCAAAACAATTCCACCACCTTTCTTCCATCTTCTTCTTCCTTCTATCTTACAGCACATCCCACAAATCTTTCACCACCTCAAAGCTTTGGCCTTCACCATCACCACCATTTCTGTAGAGAGAGAACGCAGGGAGCTGGAAAAAAAAATCCCATCTGAGAGCAAAAATGCAAAACAAATGAGAGAGAGAGATAGATAATAGAAGAAGGGCATGTGGGTCATTTGACTTTGGAAAATAATATCAGAAAAGTCCCTAGGGACTTTTCAGATATTTCAGATTTTCCTGGGACTTTTCTGATAATATTTTGCTTCCTTGGACCTGACAGTGATTTTCCCAAAAATTTATTCCCGTTTTTCTTCGATTCGCCCCCGCTCATGGAGATACCCACACAAACACGTTTATCGGAAAAATCCTTCCTTTATCGGAGATGAAAACTATGGACGCCTTGTTGAAGTTTGTGCTGGGCTTCTCTGTTTTAATCTCCCTGTTTCTGGCATCCTCTACTCAAACCTGTGGAACCCTAATGAAAAAATCTGGGGATAACAAATCGCACAACACGAACCCCTCCATCATTGGCGAAAGGAAAAGAGGGTTTCTTCATGGACAATAGCTTCATCCCCCCCCCCACAACAATAGCTTCAAAAGTTCAGCTTGTATATTTCGGGACGTTTATAGTGCTTTGATTTTCCACGAAGGTAGATAAATAATGCTTGTTCAAGATTGTGGTTGCAAACATATGGTAATTGAAGAGAGTTATAGCTTTATAAATTCATACGGCATGTACTACAGTGAAATGCCATTGTAACCTAAGATGTAGCTGAAGGGATCAAGAAAGAATTAGGAAAGCCAGTACATATGGCTGGTGAAGTTGTAGGGTGATAAACTGATATCTTGCACTCTGTGTGGTGTCTAATTTAGTAACTTGTTCAACTTGCGCTAAAATTTAGTATGAGAACATGGCTTCTTGTAGTTTTAGAAGGAATTAGCTATGCTTATGAATATGGTGCATTTGTAGCTTCCCGGCAGGGGGCTCTAGGCTCTACTTCAGGTAACGCTCTTCTCTGTTTTGTAGAAAGAGTGAATGAGGGAGAGAGAAAGGGAGAGGGGATGAGGTGTAAGGATGCGGTGGAAGGGTAAGAAAGTTTGTGGCTACTATGTAAGCAATTATGCCAAAATTAACAGTAGAAATAAATAGGGTTAAAAAAGGGGATAATATTAATATATTTTAAAATTTCTTATGTGACATTAAGATAAAAAAAAAATTTTAAAGCAATATTGCTCATTCACGAATGCTTATAAGATGGATTTATACTTTAATCTTTAAATTTATGGAAAATTAATTATTTAATTTTTATAATTTCACTATAACTTATTATAAAAATTGTTAAATTCATGAGTTTACTTAAACTTGTGACAAAAATATAAACTCAGTAAACTTACAAGAGTATATACTCTAATTAATAAAAAGGAGTAGGCATTAAAAATACAGAATTAAATAACAAAAATATAAAAAATGAGAATAACTTGATTTTAATATATTTTAAATATGAATAATCAAAATTAAATCCATCAACATATATAATTTATCATACTCAACAAAGAAATTTCTATGAAGTTCATATATAAAGTCATTAAATATGATTAAATTGAAGACGCTAGCATGGATTTAAAAATAAATTGACGTGTAAAATCGCAAGTTCAACCACGCTAGTACAAGTTTAAGTGCTTGTTTGAAAAGCACAAAAAGTGTTTTTTAGGCATATTTTGACAAGTTAAGACAAAATTCTTCTCATATATTTATCTTAAATGCCGTAAAAATACTTTTAAAAAATTAAAACAAACCGGCACTAAGATTTTTTTGACAAAATTTTGTAAAATGGAAATTTAAAAAATTAAATTAAATTTAAAGAGATAATTCGTGAGTTTGACAATAATGTTTCTTACTGTTAAATAATATAGTACAGGCATGTGCGATGCATGGGTAGCAATAGGTGGTAGGGGTGTCCAAAATGTCCCGGTCCCGGTTGTCCGGTCTCGGTCCCGGAATTTTGATCTCGGAAATTTCCCGTCCCGGCCGGGACCCGGGACCGGGACCGGTCACATACCTTGTGATCCCGGTCCCGGTCCCGGTCCCAGTTTTTTTATTTTTTTTAAACAATTTTTTTCTTAAAAACTAAGTTATTGTTTTATTTTTGTATTTTTTATCCCATAATTTAAGTTATCATTTGATAAAATGTGTATCACATATTTAGTTGGAGTTAAACTATATATATTGTGATACTAATCCTACTATATAATGTATAAAAATAATAATAAAAATGATGAAGGTGATCATAATAATAATAATAAAATGTTATTCTTCAATTCTAGATCAATTTGTGTGATTATTATGACCTTATTAGATGTTAAATAATTACTTTAAACCAAGGTATTAAAACCCGGACCGGGTATTGAACCGGTCGGGGTACTGGGTTAAGGGTCAGTGGGTCAGACCGGGGCCAAACCGGAGCTAAACCGGGACCAAACCGGTGAAAAATTGAAAATTTTAGACTTATAGTATGAAATTCTAAAGGAAAAATTTAAAAAAAATTTTTTTTTAAAAAAAATAGGTAACCCGGACCGGACTGGGAACCGGACCGGTTTACCGGCCGGTTCGCCGGTTTCCGGGCCAGACCGGCCGGTCCGGTCCGGGTTTCATTACCCTGCTTTAAACACTAGATTATAGAAAATTTAACTAAAATAATAATATTTTTTAAATTTAATTTTTTTTTAAAAAAAAACCGGGATTTCCCGGTTTGATCCCGGTCCCGCCCAGGATTACCGGGACCGGGACCGGGATCGGGACCGTGATCGGGACCGGGATGCAATTTGCATCCCGGCCAAAAACCGGGACTGGGACCAGGAGTGGTGGATCCCGGTCCCGGTCCCGGTTTTGAACACCCCTAATAGGTGGCCACTTGAGTAACATAAAAATATTCTAGAACTTAAAAAAATAATAGTTCTATATTATTTAGATCCTAATTAAAATTAGCTAGTAGGAAATATTTTGAAAGAATAATTTGTCAAAATACTTATGAAAAAATAATTTTGAATTGTGGTCAACATCGTTTATTTAAACAAAGGAAAATCGTTAACCCAATCTACAAATTCTATAAATTCTTTCATTAATTTGCAGCTCATGAAATTATTCAATTAATTTTGTAGTTAGGAAACAAAATTAAATAATATTTTTATATTGTTTGGATATTAAAATTATCTGTTAGGACATATTTTGAAAGAATGATTTGCAATTTTGCATTGTCAAAATGCTGTATAAACAAAGGAAAATCCTTAACGCAATATGTAAATTCTACAAATTGTTTCATTTATTTGAAGCTCATAAAATTAATCAACTAATTATGTAGTTAGGAAACAAAATTTGATATTACTAAGGGCCCGTTTGGTTCGATCCCATTACACCCTGTGGTACAGTGCAATGCGATACAATGGTAATGCAATGCGATATTAATTACAAGGGTAGTGTTTGGTTTGATTTTTAAGCAATGTACAATGAGTTAATATTTTAAAAATTATTTAAAATTAATATATTACACAAAGTCTATTTTACCTCTTAATATAATCTTTGTAGAAAAAATAGTTACAAGACAGCGACGGCGGGGATGGAGGAGGAGGAGGTAGTAGCGGTGGCAATGATATGGGTGGCGGTAGGCAGCGGGGGTGGAGGAGGAGGTGGTGGCGGTGGGCAATGGGCCGGGGGTGGCGGCAGTGGAGGTGGTGGCTGCGGCGGCTGGGGGTGGTGGAGGAGGAGGTGGTGGTGGCGATGAACGGTAGGGGGTGGAGGAGGTGGTGGTGGGCAATGGGCGGTGGGGGTGGGGGTGGAGGAGGTGGTGGTGGGCGGCAATGGGAGGTGGGGGGTGGAGGAGGAGGTGGTGATGGTGGTGGTGGTGGAGGTGGAGGTGGAGGAGGTAGTGGCGGTGGGCAGCGGGGGTGGAGGAGGAGGTGGTGGCGGTGGCGGTGGCGATGGGCGATGGGCTGGGGGTGGCGGCAGTGGAGGTGGTCGCGGCGGTGGCGGGGGGTGGAGAAGGAGGTGGTGGCAGTAGGCGAGGGTGGCAGCGGAGGAAGAGGTGGTGGTAGTGGCGGTGAACGGTAGGGGTGGAGGAGGTGGTGGTGGGCAATGGGTGGCGGCGGAGGAGGAGGAGGAGGTGGTGGTGGTGGTGGTGGCGGCAATGGGCGGTGGGGGGTGGAGGAGGAGGTGGTGGAGGCGACAGCGGCGGGTGGAGGAGGAGGTGGTGGTAGTGGCAGTGGGCAGTGGGGGTGGAGGAAGTGGTGGTAGGCGATAGGCGGTGGGTCGGTGGGGGCGGCGGGGGTGAGGGTGGCGGCAGAGGAGGAGGTGGTGGTGGCGGTGGCGGCAATAGGCGGTGGGGGTGGAGGAGGTGGTGGTAGGCGGTGGGTGGTGGGGGCGGTGGGGGTGAGGGTGACGGTGGAAGAGGAGGTAAGGAGGTGGTGGTGGTGGCGACGGTGGCGGCGGGCGGCAGGGGGTGGAAGAGGTGGTGGTGGGTGGTGGGCCGGCGGCGGGCGGTGGACCGGTAGCGGGGTCGGGGGTGGTGGCGGGTGGAGGCGACGGCGGTGGAGGAGATAGTGGTGGAGGCAGAGAGTGGAGGTAACGGCGGTGGAAGAGGAAGTGGTTGTGGCGGTGGCAGTTGTGACGTGATGCGGCAAGTGAAATGAGATAAGTGAAACAAAGACAAAGAAAACTAAAGGGTAAATTGGACTTTTTAGACTATACAATGGGACGGTAATGAGGATTCATAGGGAGGAGGTATGAATGAGGATTACTAATTTTTTGGTAATCTTCATTACCATGGTAAACCCTATTACCATACTAAAGAGCTACCAAACACTTTTCTCTTGGTAATGCAATCATGATTACCATTGCAGGCATGCAATGGGGTTGAACCAAACGGTCTCTAAGTTACATAAAGCATTCATTAAACTCTAACGGTCCAACCCTTTTATTAGATATTGTATTTTTTGTGCTTCAAAAGTTTAGAAAATTGTTTTTACTAAGTGAGAAAAGGAGCATGTGTCCCTTGTGATAACCGTGTGGTTTTCAATATTTTGTAGTAACTTTTATTATTTATATCTTGGTGTGCTGATGAATGTCGGCGAAGGAGAGAAATCTATTGATGGGAAGCTTTTTGCAAAGCTCATAAAATTAATTAGTGATTTGAAAATTTCAGAATTTGAAGGTGTTTTTCTAAAATTTTCTAAATATTTATTGTTTACGGAAAAAGAAGCATCCCAAATAAAGGGAATTAATAAGAAAAAAGCTAAATAAAGGTCGTGATTTTTTTTGTTAAGAAGTGTTTAGAGAACACTTTGGTTAGTTACAAAATATAAAGGAGGGATAATGGGATGATGGTTACAAAATATTTTGAAATCTTAACTTATCAAATAAGGTTATAAAATAAAATATTGTCAAAATAAATCAAAATAATGAGGTAGACAGCGTGACTATTGTTGAGGCATCGAGAACTAGTTAATTCGGAAGTCTTAGATATATAGAAAGGGAATAAAACAAATTTATAAAATAAAATATTTTCAAAATAGGTAAATAAAAAAACTAATCTATTTGGGTAAGATAGTTATCAGCACGTAATCTGACAACGTTGGCTCCTATAGCTATGACAATATTAGAAAGTGCACATTTTTTTTGAGAGAAAATTTAGGTATAACGTGGCACGCTGTGTGTAATACCCCGATTTTTAAGATTTGAGCTTAGAGAATAAGTTTGAGATTAGTGGATTGCTAAGCCCCGGTTTAACAAGATCCTAAATTGTGATTAAGGGTTAATGACTCCAAAAGTGGATGTGGTTAGGGATAAATAACCCTTTTGAAGAATATGATTTGATCTGGCACTCGAATGTGATTCGTGTGTGTTGTGAGTAGCACCGAAACCCTGTATTTGAGTTCAATTATGGATTAATATCCAAATTGACTTAGAATAAAGGGAAGAATTGAATGGGATATTATGTTGGAAATGGTGTCATGGTGTGTTTTGATGTTATTGAAATTGATTTGGAACTTTGAAATGGAAAAGTTGCAATGTTAGGTTTTGAAATATGAATTGTGTTGACATGTTGAGATTGTTGTGAAAACATGTCAATGTGATGTGAATTTGATTGATTTGGTGTTTCCAATGGATTCCTTGTGAAAATTTATGTGGGAATGATGTTTGGTATGAAAATGGGACCATTGGAAGCAAAGATGCAAAATCTAAAATTCTGTCCAGTAAAACTCTATTCTGGGCAGTCAGTTTGTGTGAAAGTTTTGAATGACCAAATGATGTCTAAAAATTCTGAAACTTTCCAATCTTAAAGTTCACATCCCAAGCTTCAAAATAGACATATAATTGTGCTATTTCGTTTTGTGGGCTAGGAGATATGACTGTCCAAAGTTTGGGATGGAAACTGAACTCTGTTTTGGGGCAGTGATGCGTTTTATGTAATTCTGGAATTTTGTGGTAATTTTGGGTAATTGACCATATTTTTCCTATAAAGAGAAGTTAAATACCTTTCATTTAGCTTTATAATTACCTCATTTCTATTTTTCTAGAATTAGTTATAATTTTTCAAAGTTTGGGTAAAAAATCTGCTAAAAAATCTAAAAATGGGAATTATGACATCATCGAAATAAAATATGACATCAGCATGGAATTAAATATTTTCTCATCATCTTCAGCTCTCATTTCTAACATGCTGAACCATCTAAAACTAGTGAGAGAAAGTTGAGAGCTCTTAGAGAGAGAAAGAGGAGAAATCTCACAAGGTAAGCCGATTTCTCCAACGATCTAGCTCCTAACGTGTATAACCTTGCTCCTAAGCTTCTCTTTCATATTATTTAAGGTGTTGGAAGCTCAATTTTCATGGTTAAGAAGGGCAAGGGTTTCAGCCACTCTTGAGAAAAGCTAGTGGGAGCTTGAGGTAACTTCTAAACTCTTGTGTATTGACTATTCTGGCTGTTGTGGACAATTTAATCGGTGAAATTTCGCCGAATTGTCATTGGTTTCAAAAATGGAAAATAGGTGTGTAGGGCTGTTATGCTACCCAAATTGGTACTAAATGGTAGTTGTAACCTAATGGAATAGTCAATAAAGTGGTTAGGAGTATAAAGGAATGCGTTTACGGAGCCGAAACCGAAAAACCCCAATTTTTCCCGGAATACTTGAGAATTTCGGCCAGCTCTATAAATGGGTCTTAGAGTTGGATTTTAAATGATTTGATGATTCCATTGAGTTCAGGAGTGAAAATTAGGTGGGGTTACAGTTGGGCACTTTTTCAGAAAAGACCGAAAAAGCATAATTATAAAAACTCCCCTGAAACCCTTAAAGTAGGGCTGCCAAAGGTAATTTTGTAATTGACATTGAATTTGATAATTTCAAGTTCGGAAATGGATTCCTTGTGTGAAAATATGTTATAATAGCCCATGTCAAAATTTCAGGAAAAATACAGGCGGACCGGGTACGGTGGGGCCAGGCCGGGTCCCCGGGGACATTTTAGTAAATTTTCAATATAGCCTCATATAACTCCCAAAAATACTATGGAAGTGTCTAAATAGTACATTTGACATTGTATGATATAAATATGAAGCCCCAAACTGTTTGCACGTAGATTGAGGCACACGTTTCGAGGCATAAAAGGGTTAAGGTAGGGAACTTATCTCTCCTACATGCTCTGATAACTGTATATGTATTAATGTGTTTATGCATGTTATTGCTTTGCTTGATTATGTGGAACATATATGAATGATTTCAAGCTATGTTTCAATATATGCTATGGCCATATGTGTATTGTTCAAAGCATTGAGCTTTAGATTTGTCATCGTATGTGTGCATGAGTTATGTGATGCAAGCATGTCATGCATTAAACACTTATCTTGCCTGCATATTGATAATATTTTCCTACTGAGATTCTCTCGAATCTCACCCTCCCATACCAACAATTTAGACAGGGCAAGTGGCCCGTGGAGGGAGCGGCTGGGACTCCTTCGAGATGAGAGTTGGTAGTTGGTTATCAATATGAGTTGGGATGACTGTATATGATTTGGATAAGGATTTATTATGTATTTGAGAAGGATTTGTGTAGTCTCTATATGAGGACCTGTAGTGGGCGAATGTACCCTATAAAGCTTGAGTTAATAAATGGAATTCAGAATTGCCGGAATTATTACATTGCGTACTTTGATATATTAAATGTGATTTATCTTCGTGCAGTAATTGTATTCGGAATGTGAATGTAAGACCGGGTTATAAATGATTTCAAAAGGTATTTGTGAAAACCTCGTTTGGTAGATGAGTTAATAGATGTTATTTGAATGTTATTGGTCTCTATTTCACTTTAATTATGTATTTCAAATATTAATTACGGAAGGGGGGTTACACTGTGGTATCTACTTTTAGCCCTGCTTTTAAGGATAAAGTCTTAAATATATAAGGGGATTAAAAAACTAATCCATTCGGGCAAGTAAGTTATCAGCAGGCAATCTGACAATGTTAGCTCCCTTAGTTATGACAATATTAGAAAGTGCACATTTTTGTTAGAGAGAAAATTCAAAGATGACGTGGTATACTATGGTGTCTACTTTCAACTTTGGTTTTAAGGATACGATAGATAGATTACGGGAAAAAGAAATATCCAAGATAAAGGGAATTAAGAGAAAGGATTAAACTTTAGTTAAAGAAATCTTAAGGGAATAAAATGAAAAATAAGAAAAAAAGCTAAATAAAGGTAGTGAATTTTTTGTTAAGAAATGTTTACCGAAAAATTTGGGTACTTACAAAATGTAAAGGAGAGATAATGGGAGGATGGTTGCAAAATATTTTGAAATCTTAATTCATCAAATAAAATTATAAAATAAAATATTATCCAAATAAATCACAATAATGAGGAAGATGGTGGGTACTGTTGAGATTTGGGGAGCTAGTTAATTAGGAAGTCTTAAATATAGGAGGGGTATAAAAAAAATTTATAAAATAAAATATTTTTAAAATAGGTATATAAAAAATTTAGGAACAATCCTAGAAAAAGAATTTGGAACTCGCAAAATTCCAATTCAGATATTTCTCAAGAAAAAAAGTTGGGAATCACTAATCAAGTTTTAACATTTTCTAATAAACTCTTGCGAGAAAATTTGATCTGATATTTTACAATTTTAAAATTCTTTTTTAGAGATTCTTCCAAAAACACTAATCTATTTGGGTAAGGTAGTCATTAGCAGGTTGTCTGACAACATTGGTTCAGCATTTTTACTAAAATACTACAAACAGTATAAAAAATTACTAAAAGGCCATAGAATAAAAAGTATTTACCAAAATGCTGTTTTAGAACTTGTTTACTATAAGAACGAGTTTGGATTTATGAAGAAATTGTTTTTCACAAGAACGATTTAAATATCTGATATTTTTTTTTTTAATTAAAAACATGAAACTTGTTCATAAGGTGAATGATTTCACTTTTTTTCCCCATACCACATGCTTTCTCTTTCTATTCTTTTTATATTTAGTGAAAATCACACCTAAAGACTCCATTTTCATAGACTTTTCAGTTTTTTTTTATACAAAAGGAAAGCATAAAACAAAAATAAAAAATAAACACAAAACTAAGATAGCTGCATAACGCTAGCCAACGTGTCAGGGCCCATAATGGTCAAACCAGGGTAGTCGTTTAAAGCTGTCTTAGAAATTAAATCAACTCTAGCATTCAAATTTCTCTCAATATATTCTTTCATCACAACCCAGTCGCGTCGTAGCATTTCTTTTGCTTCCATGATGAGAGACCAATCTTCGTGAAGGTCAGAAATATCATTAAGAAGAAGACGTATCACTTCCTGAGAGTCGCTTCTCAATCGAACCAGTCTATGACCTCCCTCCCATGCTCTCTTCAAGCCCAATAAGCAACCCCAGATTTCTGCTTCAAGAGATTCACCATTCTCAAGCCTTAGACGAAAACCTTCCAATATACTTCCATTACAGTCAATAATAATTCCTCCACATGCACATTTTCCTTGGCACGGAGAATAAGCTCCATCGACCTCTACAGTAGTATAACTTTCCACATTGTGAAATGTAGAGGCTTCAACTTGAACTTGATTGTTTGCAAGCTTCGTATATTTATTCCTATTCGTAGCTTCCATAAAGCTTCTTAGGATTGCCCTAGCCTTAACATTAATTTGATTGAGATCCATGCTCGGACAAGAGTGAATCCTCTCATTACGATCCCTCCAAATGAGCCAACATATTATCACAAAGAGATATTTCCATTGTTCCATATCAAGCCCATAAGAATGTCTCATATTCGCCTTGAACCATTTCAGTTTCCACACTTTTTTTGTTGTTGTAAAAATTATAGTTATAGACCCAATAGTTTTTTTCTGCAGCAAATGTGGCATGCAATTTGGACATCCAAATTTTAGTCAGCCTCATTACATGTCAACATCGTCATCATCCCATTTCACTTCCTCTAACCCTACACAACACCAACCTTATCACATGCCACCGTTATTATATTCCCCTTCCAACCTACTCAATGCTGTTCAGTCTCAACCATTCACATTTTTATTAGATGATCATGCATTATTTTTAACTGAATACAATACTTCTACTTTTGAGCATGGTGGGCCATCAAATGAAGCATTTGTCACTCCTAGACAATCGATTTCTTTAAATTAATTGCCGTGGTTTGATTTAAATACATCAACGACACAAACTAATGAAACGCTTGAATCTCAAGAATTTGACGTACAACAACAACAACAACAACAACAACAACAACAACAACAACCACAACGTATGCGAAGGAGACCTAGATATGGTACAAGAAGTCATTATTTATAAGGTTAATTCATTTTCATTTTTCAATCATATACACTTAATTACTATTTTGTAGTAATTTTTTAATACTTTATTTGGTCTATGTACTCCTTATCCTATTTTTGCAATCATTATTTCTTTTATTATGTAATTACTATTATTACGTAGAATAATAGTAATTACATAATTTAATTATTAGCAAAAAAGGTATTTTTTTACATAAATGTGCTCGTTTCTTCTATTTTGCAGGAAACAAAATAGACTCATTTTTAAATTTATTTGAAATATAGAATAAACCTTCAAATAAATTTAAAAATGAGTCTATTTTGTTTCCTGCAAAATAGAAGAAACGAGCGCATTTATATAAAAGATGGCTATTAATATAGGGCTTCAAGTTGCAAAGCAGAATGGTTTCCAAAGGGTCTTAATTTATACGGATTCTTTGGAGGCTTTCAATTATTTGATGAGGTAAGGGGGGATTGATCACCCATTAAGAGATCCATTACTGACACAAGGGGTTTGCTGTTTGAAGATTGGGAGGTGAAGTTGCACCATACAAGCAGGGAGTTCATTTGGTGTGCAGATTTCATGGCTAGATGTGTGTGGACATAGCAGTTCCTATGAGACTGTTCTAGTTATGAATGCTTATCAGGCGTGTCAAGAAATTATGCTTTGTCATGCGATGGACCATGAGAATTATAGTGATAGAAGTTAATAGCTGTTGATTTTGTATTAGCTATTGTCTTGGGGAACTTCTCCATTATATTTGTACAAGCTGCGGCTTGCTTTATGATTCAAAAAAAATATATAGAATAAATAAAAAAGGACTAGTGGATCTATAACTATAATTTTTTTTTTCAAATAAAAAAAGGAGTGTGGAAACTGAAAAGTTTATAAAAATGGGGTCTTTAGGTGTGATTTTAATTGAATATAAGAAGAATAGAAAGAGAAATGTGGAAAAGCAAGGTGAAATCGATCACCTTATGAACGAGTTTCATATTTTTAATTAAAAATATATATATCAGATGGTGAAACCATTCTTGTGAAGAACAATTTTTTTATAAATCCAAGTTCGTTAGAACGGGTTCTACTAAAATACTGGTTGTTTAGTACTGTTTGTAGTAATTTAGTAAAAATGCCCATTAATTCCTATAGTTATCAAGAAAATGCACATTTTTATTAGAGAAAAAAAATTTAAGGATGATGGGGCACGTAGTGATATCTTCTATCAACCCAGTAATTAAAAATAAGATAGATTAAGTAATGGGAGTTGGTCCAAGTGGTAAGCGGTTTGGTTCCGCTTAAGTAAGGTATCGGGTTCGAGCCTTGTGTATGCAGAAAATTCCCATTAGGAGACTCTCCTATCATAAACAGATATGTGGTGCAGGTCAAATTTGAATATAATCGGGATAAAACTTCATGACAAAAAAAAAAAAGATAGATTAGTTGTCATCCCAATCACGATCTAGAGATTCTTGGAGGGCCTCAAATATAATTTTGAGACGAATATAGTCTCGGCTGCTATATCAAAGGACGACAATCTATCAATCTATCAAATAGGTAATAGGCTAATAGCACAAGAAATCTGGTCACTAGCTCCGACTAGCGAGAGGGAGAGAGCTAAACAGAAACAATGAAGGGTTCAATAGTTAGCAGCGTAAAGGAGGCTCCAGTCAAGGTACTTCGCCGACTTCTTGATTCCCCAGGGATTCATCTAGGCCCTGCTTGTTTCGATGGTCTCAGTGCGAAGCTCGTTGAAAGGGCTGGATTCCAATACTGCTTTACCAGTGGTACGCACCTCTCAAGATTTAAGGATTCAGTCGTCGTTACTATTATTTCTGGACAATGAATGAGGATATGATTCTGATCGACGAGTGAAAGTAGAATTTATTGATTATAGCCATCTTCGTTTGATTAAAAATTCTGGTCATTCCATGTGCATGCTTGTTATCCGTCATTCCTCTACTTCTAGATAAATGGGAACAATTCAAGACCATAAATTACCAATTAAATTGCACGAGTATCACAAAGCGTCTAATTCATAAGTCGCCGATTTGCTCTTGAATGTTAAAAATGGCTTTAAAAGATGTTTGATCATGGAATATCGAAAATTACCGGGATCAATAAAAATCAGCCTCATTTTGCTATGTTATAATGCGAGATGGCGAGATGCGTTTCAGCTTGCAGATCAGCAATTTAACTTTTCTTTCTGTGATTTGTTTAGGTTTCTCAATGTCGGCCGCCAGATTGGGGTTGCCAGATGCAGGCTATATGTCTTATGGAGAAATGGTGGATCAGGGGCAACAAATTACAGAAGCTGTGTCAATTCCTGTCATTGGAGATGGTGATAATGGATATGGGAACGCAATGAATGTTAAAAGGACAGTCAAGGGTTATATTAGAGCTGGTTTTGCTGGAATCTTTCTTGAAGATCAGGTTTCTTTCTATATGCATGTTTTTATTCTGTAACAGTTGTGTGGTGATCTAATAATTATCCCCATTCTCTTTGTATCTGTCTCTAACATCAGTCCTAGCATTCCTGGTGTCATGGATTTGACTTATTCTATTGTTTACTTTATTTAGTTTTCCCTGATAATTATTGCTAGATATCTCCAAAAGCATGTGGCCACACAAAAGGGAGGAAAGTGGTACCCAGAGAGGAGGCAGTGATGAAGATTAAAGCAGCTGTAGATGCTAGAACAGAGAGTGGCTCTGATATAGTCATTATAGCACGAAGTGATGCTCGTCAAGCAGTGTCATTGGATGAAGCACTCCAAAGATCAAGGGCTTTTGCTGAAGCTGGAGCTGATGTTCTTTTTATTGACGCACTGGAGTCAAAAGAGGAAATGAAAGCATTTTGTGAAGTTTCTCCCCTTGTTCCAAAAATGGTATTTTTTTATCTGCAGTCAAATTCTTTTATAAATATATATACACATTAAAAAAACTATTTTACTCATTTGTTATATGTAAAAGCTTCTAGGCAGTTTATAAAATTTTTATTTATTAAGTAATGACTGTTGTAAAGTCACATCCTTAAATTAGTCTTGTTTATTAGAAAAATTATATTAGTAACTCCCAAGGAACTTAACAACATGTAGAATGAAGAAATCCTGAATCAAAATCAGGAAAATGTATGCATTATTGTGAGATCTTGTGGTCTTCTGTAGGCCAATATGCTTGAAGGAGGAGGCAAAACACCAATACTTGATCCTCAAGAACTTGAAGAAATTGGCTTCAAAATTGTGGTTTATCCACTTTCTTTGATTGGTGTTTCTATACGAGCAATGCAGGTAACATGCCCTTTTCCTTTCCTTTTCTAATAAAAAAATACACGTTACTGAATTTGCGTATTGGTAAATAATATTAACTGAAATATAAAAGAAAATCCCAACGCTCATCTTGAATAAGTTGTTACCATTATTTCTTGATCTAAAATTAACATCCTTAAGGGTGTGTTTGGTTTGAGGGGAGGGGAGGGGAGGGAGGGAATGAGAGGGTGGGTAAATTACCTTTTTGGGTTGAAAGAATTTAAATTTTGGGCGGGAACCCAAAATTTAAAAAGAATGAGAAAGTAAATTTTGGGCGGGAAACTAAAATTTAAAAAAATGAGAAGGTAAATTTTAAGTTTCTTTTATCCAAAATGGTAATTTCTCCACCCTACCCTCCCCTCCCTCCCCTACCCTCCCCTCAAACCAAACACACCCTAAGGGTGTATCTAGATGCCAAAGTCCAAATACATGCTTTATTTTAATTGATGAATGTAATATAAGGCATTATTTATTTGCAGCAATACTATATAAAGCGAAGAAGGAATTGCTGTAACATAATCTTGGTAGGGAATATTATGAAGATTATCTAGAATAATTTTATCAGAACTTTTACTTGGGGGTGATGATCTGGGATCTTTGAACGAAATAATTTTGTAATTCTAAATCTATTTCTGTTGTGGATATTTTAAATGAGGTAAATCTGCAATGACTTCCTGTCTTGCAAATATAGTGATAGGGTCAATTGTCCAGTTACTAATTTGACATGAAGTTTTCAACCTCATTTCTGTCCCTCATAACTGAGTTGAGACTTGAGGTGTTGAGCAATTATTATGTCCGTTTGTCTTGCTTGTTTTCACTCATTGAAGTTGTTGATTTGGAAATCTATCCAACCTCTTTCTGTATTAAGTCAGAACTAAAGGATAATTTAGTTTTTTTTGTAACTAAGAATAAATGATTTCAATTACTTAACATGTAGGATGCCCTAACTGCCATTAGAGGAGGTCGTATTCCTCCTCCTGGAAGCATGCCGTCTTTTGAAGAAATTAAGGATCTCGTAGGTTTCAATACTTACTATGAAGAAGAGAAGCGTTATGCTACAAGCCTGGATCAGCTCCCTTCAACGAGAGGTTAGTGAAAGTCCTCTTACATAAAAAGTGCATTGCTTGTCTTAAGATTACATCATAAAGCAATGGCGCTAGGCTTCTCATTTGTGATATATACCTTTGAATTTTCTTTTAGATTAGCCCACTATACGTTCTTGTTTTCCTTCGTTTTCAAACAATGTAGTGCTTATATATATCTTGATTCAGCATTCTACTTCCACAAATTTGTACGAATGGAAAGTTCTTTTGTTGATAATAGAATCTGTAACATCCTAGAAATTCAGGGTCTGAAATCTATGCCATTTGCTGCGACGAACATCCAAAAATCCAGAGTTCTTCTGTGTCATTTATGGTGGATATTGAATTTTTGCTGTATGTTTGCTATTGGAAACTATGCTGTATGACTTGATATGGAATGATGTTGAATACATGATGATAGACAATTGCTTACTGAACCCTGTATTCAAATTTTTTGTTAGTGGCAGATTGAGAGGAGTATTTGATATGTTGTGACCACATGGCACAACCGCCATATGGCGCTCTATGGTTGGCCCACTATTGCCAGGGCAGCATCCCCTACCGAAGGAAGTCATGGCCCCTTGTGTGTTCTGTAGACTTTAGCCGGTTTACATCACATTTGTGGATAGCTCATCAAAGTAACAAGTGACATGGTCTAGTATTAAGCACATGGGTTCAGTCGGTAGAAATAAAGATAATATAAGGGGGGTTTAGGAGTTAGCCTGATGTTATGAGACAATGTATGGACTGGAATCCTATTGTAACTGTTCTAAGTTCTGACTGCCAATTAATGCTACTGAAATGTATTATATGCTATGTTGATGTTTGAAAATGCTTACTTCTGCTGTTAACCGTTAGACCCACGTGGCACCTCATGGGTGGTGCTGGTAGGTAAGTTGAGTAGAAATTGTTTGACTGGGACAGTGGTCTCACTCTGTTATTTTTACCATTTTCAGGTGAAAGCTCTGGGTAAGGCGCAGAAAGGAAGGCACCACAGGCCCGAAGCTACTGCAAGTAGTCTCACCTCCTGCTTTTAGATTATGTCTGTGATTACCGCGCATTGCTACATTTAGGACATCATGCTTTTATTATTATCTGTACAACGCAAATTGTTACTGGTTTATGGAATTTATACTGGAGTGTGTGCTGGTAGTTGGCCGTAGACCGTGGGATTTATGTGTGGGCTTGATCTATGTGGATCCACCGAATGATGTTATGTTTTGAGTATTATTTACTTGAGAAATCCGGATTTAATCTGTTGAGTAAAGGCATGATGCCCCTTAAATATAAATTGAGATTATACTGCAGTTAATCAGGGGTTAACCATGTTAGACGGGCATCGTTCTTTTCGAGGATGGTTATGCGTGTGAATCTGGCTTAGTTGGAAGGGTGGTTTTCCCTTCCGCCTAAATTAATTGATTTGGCAACTGTGAGTGAAGATGAGTTCTTTTTATGACCTTGATAGTGCCATTGTTCTTGTCAATAGCTGAAACCTTTTCTATCAAGGTTATGTCCCCAATTTAACATGATTTCATTTATAACCATGATAACTTTCGTGTGTATGAAATTTTTTTCTATCATGGTTATACTAATCACACTCTTAAGCATTATCCTTTTATTACCATGATAATGGCTTTTTTGGCGATAGAATTGTTTTGTCGGCTAAGTGCCTAAGTGTTGTGACGACTGATGAGTAAGGTAGGTTGTTTCAGAATCACCATGGGGTCATCTAAATAGATCATTTATCTTGGAGAGAGTCCTGTGGAACTTTGTGGAGAGTTTTGTTTATGCGGAGAAAATATTCCCTGGAACATGTTTGATCATCCAACACTACTAACAAAAACCAAGACTGCTGATTAATAGTTAAGACAATTAGTCAATTTTCTTGTTAGATAGAGAGTATCCATCTCACCATTGTACTCAACTCCATACCAGTTCAAGGCAAAAAGATTAGCGATTAAAGAGAAAGATCCACTGAATTGATATTCACATTATATGTAAATAAATATATATTCTACTTTCCACAATTGCATTGTCATGGTATGCAGTTACTTGATAGTGAGCAGCGAGGTAGCCTCTACATTATACAAAGGAAGTATCAAATTGAAATGGAAGAAACCTTGATTAAAGTTCTTCCACTAGGATCAAAACACCAGTTGATCAAAATACCCCTTTCAAAAAATTTGTATTAAAATTATCTTCAAAAAATCCTTAACATAAGTGAATGGAGATATTTTATTTAGGATCAAAATGATTTTTTAGCTTTCTTCTATATTTAGGACGGGATAAAATAAAAAGTTGTAAAAATTATTAGTAAGTTTTAACATAGCATCAACTATATTTAGGGAAAACTATTTGCCAATCCCTAAAATTTTACTAAATTATTAAGTTCTTATAATTTATTTTCTTTTTATTAAATAATTAGAGATTATTATGTTAACAGTGTTAGTCCTTCTTTAGAAACGTTAGACAGGGAAGAACAGACTTGGGACTACCGTTAGGATGTGCCAAGTGGCTGACAGGTGGATTATCTAAGTGATGAGTAAGTGTACAAGTGGAAAAAAATGCCATGTCACTTCTGAATAGACCTATTAAGATATCTATAGAAGGAGATTGAGAATATGAAGCTTTCAGGGTCTAAAAGATTGAACGCAGTCAAGGTTTTCTCCAGTTGAACAAGTAATCGCTTCCTATATCCTGATTGATTAAAATGAAAGATTTAAAACAGGATTGGAAAAGGTAAAATGAAATTTAAAAAAAAAATGAAAAAACTTGTAGAGGAAGAAAGTAAATCTCATGTGTGTTTGGTTTGAAGGTAAGGGAGGGAGGGGATGGGATGACAGGGGTGATAAATTATAATTTTAGACGGAAAAAACCTAAAATTTATCCTCTCATTCTTTTTAGATTTTGGATTTCAGTATAAAATTTAAATATCTTTAACCCAAAAAAATAATTTAACCCCATCCTTCAAATCAGATGGTGAAAATGCAAAAGTACCCTGTGGTGAAATGAAAACGCTTTCAACTTTCATGTTCTAAATCTGTAATTATGATTTTTGCTGGGTCTTAAACGTAATTTTGATATGAATTTAGTCTCTTCGGCTGACGCTAAGCACGACAAACGATCTAATCTGCTATTAGTAGAAGAAATCTGGTCACTAGCGACTAGCGAGCTTGAGCGAGAGTGTGTGAAAGAGAAACAATGGAGGGTTCAGTACTTAGCAGCAGAAGCCACTTTGTGTCTCATCTTCATAATCATGCCTCTTCACCCCATAGATGTGCTCTATTACCAGCGTTTCCTAAACTTTCTACATTTTCAGCTGGATGCTCTCTGCGGTCTCCTTCACTTTCGCTTTTCATCCACCCTATGCACAAGAAATCAATCAGTAATCTCAACCGATTTCATCGCCGATCCTTCATAGCATGCTCGGTTGACGGAGACTTTGTAAAAGAGGCTCCAGTCAAGGTACTTCGCCGACTTCTTGACTCCCCAGGGGTTCATCAAGGTCCTGCTTGTTTCGACGGTCTCAGTGCGAAGCTCGTTGAAAGAGCTGGTTTCCAATATTGCTTTACCAGTGGTATGCACTTCTCAAGATTTAATGATTCATTTATTATTATCATTTCTGGACAATGAATGAGGATATGATTCCAAGAGAAAGTAGAATATATTGCATGTAGCCATCTACTTCATATTCGCACTTCAAGCACTGCAACTTCGAACTAAAGTTTACTGAATTACGCTTGTACGATGCTCAAATTTTTTTTTTCAATCCTATATTACATTGCTTTAGATGTATAATGATCTGCAACTCAAGTTCTCTCCGTCTGTAAGCTCCTTATGAGTTGATTTTAATTGTTTGGTATCAATTTAACAACTGATCTTTTTAATATTCCATTATAGGAAATATGTCATTTTGCAGATGTTTGGATTTCAAAAGCTTGGAAAATTGCCATTTTCACAGCTAGAGAATTTAACCTTTATATTATTCCTAACTCCCGATCATATGGGCTTATACTTCATTTTAGAGTTATCTTCTCTAACTCAATGTTCACAGCACTTGAGTTTTGTTATTTGTAAAATATATAATATATAATATATGATTGCTTTTGTGTTAACAGAACTATACTCATGCCAAAAGGATGTAATGACAAATATAGGCCTTAGAGGACATTTGAAGATAAATAAGTGGTAGGAAGCAAATTATTAGGATCAATAAACATCTGCCTCATTTGCTATTTTATACTGCAAGATGCCCACATGTGTTTCAGCTTGCAGATCAGCAGTTTAACTTTTCTTTTCTGTGCTTTGTTTAGGTTTCTCAATATCAGCTTCCAGATTGGGGTTGCCAGATACAGGCTATATGTCTTATGGAGAAATGGTGGATCAGGGGCAACAAATTACAGAAGCTGTGTCAATTCCTGTCATTGGAGATGGCGATAATGGATATGGGAATGCAATGAATGTTAAAAGGACAGTCAAGGGTTATATTAGGGCTGGTTTCGCCGGAATCATTCTTGAAGATCAGGTTTCTTTCTGTATGTCATGTTTTTATTCTGTAACAGTTATGTGGTGATCTAATAATTATCCCCATTCTCTTTGTATCTGTCTCTAACATCAGTCCTAGCATTCCTGATGTCATGGATTTGACTTATTCTATTGCTTACTTTATTCAGTTTTGCGTGATAACTATTGCTAGGTATCTCCAAAAGCATGTGGCCACACAAAAGGGAGGAAAGTGGTATCCAGAGAGGAGGCAGTGATGCGGATTAAAGCAGCTGTAGATGCTAGAATAGAGAGTGGCTCTGATATAGTTATTGTAGCACGAACTGATTCTCGCCAAGCATTGTCACTGGGTGAAGCACTCCGAAGATCAAGGGCTTTTGCTGATGCTGGAGCTGATGTTCTTTTTATTGACGCACTGGAGTCAAAAGAGGAAATGAAAGCATTTTGTGAAGTTTCTCCCCTTATTCCAAAAATGGTATTTCTTTTTTATATGCACCCAAATTTTTTGAATATATAATTTAAAAAAAAAAAGTTATTTTACTCATTTGTTATATGTAAAAGCTTCTAGGCAGTTAACAGAATTTTTATTTAATAAGCAATAACTGTTGTAAAATCTCATCCTTAAATTAGTCTTGTTTACAACAACAACAACAATAACAACAAAGCCTTTATCCTACTAGGTGGCTCGGTGGGTTGGTTATATGGATCGCACAACGTCACTATGCTCCGTTGAAAACCATATCTTTAGATATATTATTAATCAAAAGATCCCTTTCTAGAACCTCATTTAGCATTCGCTTCAAACTTCCTCGACCTCGTTTAACAGGACTCTATATTGCTTGATAAACCCTCCTCACCGGAGCACTCAATGGCTTATGTTGAACATGTTCAAACCACCTCAAATGACTTTCTACCTTTTTTTCTTCAATAGAGGCCACTCCAACTCGTTCGCATATATGAGTATCACGAATCTTGTTTTAAATTAGTCCTGTTTATTAGAAATATTTCATGAGTAACTCCCAAGTAACTTAACATGTATAATGAAGAAATCCTGAATCAAAATCACAAATCAAATATGAATGTACAGAGTCCATCATTCGATGTCAGCAAATAAAATTATGGGTTATTATAGTAACTTACACAACTAGTTTGTTGTTGTTTGATGGTTTCTGTAGGTTTGTTTGTGTGTGTGTGAAGCCAACAGGAAAATGTATGCGTTATTGTAAGATCTTGTAGTCTTGTGTAGGCTAATATGCTTGAAGGAGGAGGCAAAACACCAATACTTGACCCTCAAGGACTTGAAGATATTGGCTACAAACTTGTTGCATATCCACTTTCTTTGATTGGTGTTTCTGTACGAGCAATGCAGGTAACATGCCCTTTTCCTTTCCTTTTTCTAAGGCAAAAAAAATACATATCACTGAATTTGCTTATTGGCAAATAAAATTAACTGAAATTTGTCTACTTATATTTTAACACATTTGACATATAAAAGGGAATCCCAATACTCATCTTGAATAAGTTGCTTCCATTATTTTCTTGATCTAAAGTTAACATCCTTAAGGGTGTATCTTGATACCAAATTCCAAATCCATGCTTTCTTTTAATTCATGAATGCAATATAAGGCATCATTTATTTGCAGCAACACTCTCTTGTTCCCTCTCAAACTTTATTTGAAGATTACCTAGAATAATTTTATCGGAACTTTTACTTGGAGGGTGATGATTTGGGATCTTTTAACTCTATAATTTTGTAATTTTAAATCTATTTTTGTTGCAGATATTTTGAATGAGGTCAATCTACGGTGACTTCAAATCTTGCAAATATAGTAATAGGGTCATTTGTCCATTTACTACTTTGACATTAAGTTTTGGACCTCATATCTGTCCCTCATAAGTGCTATTAAGTTTAGGATTGAGCTGAGACTTGTTGAGCTATTATTATGTCCAATTATCATGCTTGTTTACACTCATTGAATTTGGAGCTATACTATATATCAAAATTTTTAGTTCATGATTGGAACTCTATCCAACCTCTTGTAATATTTCGTCAGAACTAAAGGATAATTTTTTTTTTTGTAATTAAGAATTAAATGATTTCAATGACTTAACTTGCAGGATACCCTAACTGCCATTAGAGGAGGTCGTATTCCTCCTCCTGGAAGCATGCCATCTTTTGAAGAAATTAAGGATATCTTAGGTTTCAATACTTACTATGAAGAAGAGAAGCGTTATGCTACAAGCCTGGATCAGCTGTCATCAGCGAGAGGTTAGTGTAAGGCCTCTTACATAAAAAGGGCATTTATTCGTTTTGAGAGGCATCACAAAACAATGGCACCAAGCTTTTCACATGTGATACATATCTCTAAATTTACTTTTAGATTAGCCCACCGTACATTCTGGTTTTCCATTCTTTTCAAACTATGTAGTGCTCATATATATCTTGATTCAGCATTCTACTTCCATAAATTTGTACGAAGGGAAAGTTCTTTTGCCGATAATAGAATCATCCCATGGGTTCATCTGCATGGATGATTTGTCTTGGAGAGAATCTTCTAAATTTTGCGGGAAGTTCCCGTTTATGTGGAGAATATATTCTCTAGGATATGTTTGACCACTAGACTTTGTTAAAAAAAACTGTTGATTAATAGTCAAGACAATTAGTCAGCTATCTTGTCAGGGAGAATCCATCTCCCCCTTGTACTCAACTCCATATTAGTTCAAGGCAAAAAGATTAGCAATTAAAGAAAAAGATCCTCTGCATATTACTGATATTCATATTGTATGTAAATAAATATATATTCTGCATTCCACAATTGCATTCTTATGGTATGCAGTTATTTGATAGTGAGCAGTAGCCTCTACAGTATACAAAGGAAGGATCAAGTTGATACAGAGGAGACCAGTCAAAGTTCTCAAGAACCAATTGTGGAAGTTATAACCCCTGACGTGTACAATAACTATGGTGCAGATGGTTCAAAGGACCCTTTTTCAAGGATCTGGTCTCGGACTCTGAGAATCAAAATAACAGGAAGAGATGGATTTGAGAAACTTGATCTTAGGATTCCTGTAAGTCACCTTGTCCTTCCAGAGATGGATTTGCAATGAATAATTTTTGTTATTTCATCATGTTGTCACAACTTACATTTAAGGCTGGAATTGATGCATTGTGAATCCTGATTACTGGAATTGTTGTAATTCTTACCCACTTACCCACTCACTTAAGAAGCTAATATGCAGTTCATTATTTCTAATTAAACATATGTTACCCTATTTGATTACTTATATCTTGTTATGTTTTGTTCCCTGAAAAAATTTTCTTTCTCCTTTTTCTTGACACTTTGTTTTCCTTTCTCTGCATCATACGTTTTACTATATACAGGCGGGATTCTTGGAGGGAATCACAAATATAGTTCCAGGTACTTTTTAGGATTTCTTCCATAAAGTTACATTATAAATTGATATATACTCTTGGTTTGCAACCTAAGTTGAGAACTTCTGTCTCAACTTTCCACAGCTCTAGGGGGCGTAAACCTCAAAGAACTGTTGGATGATGCAGCAGAGGAAGTTGGGGGCAAACAGTTGTTAGATTTTAATGACACAATGGGTGACAGAATTCAAGTATTTCTGGAGTGACACTACATTCCCATGGTATATGTTCCCGGACTGCTGTCATGTTGAGTTATGGTAAAAAATCTATTCCTAAGCCACTACTTTGGACCTGAGTTTTTTAATTGAAATGGTTGTTGAGTCAATGTTATCTGACCCGGACCGGACCGGCCGAACCGGCTCAGAAACCGGCGACCCGGGCACTAAACCAGTCCGGTTTGGTGACCCGGTCTGGGTTAAATTTTTTAATTTTTTTTTAAATTTTTCCTTTAGAATTTCATACTATAAGCCTAAAATATTCTATTTCTCACCAGTTTGGTCTCGGTTTAGCTCCGATTTAACTCTGGTCTGACCCACTGACCCTTAACCCAGTACCCCGACCGGTTCACTGACCGGTCCGGGTTTAATTACCTTATTGTTGACAAATATGACGGCCATTGTTTATTTTATTTATTATTTTTTTTGAAAGTTACTGAGAGCTAACAATGCCTGTTTGTTGTCTTCTTCTGGCCTTAATTTCTTGTCTGTTGATGATGCTGTCCCAGGTTTCCTTAGATTCGTGATAATGATGGTAAAAGTAGGCTGGGATGATCAAAGCATACTCAAGGCACCCCGTGGGAATTTGAAGGGCTCAAGCGAAGACAGGTATAATTCCGATTGTTGCCTGTAACTTTCACAACAACTACACTCGAGAGTTTCAAAGATTTACCTGGATTAATAATGCCCTCAATACCATATTTTTGGTTTTGGCGGTGGGGGTGGGTGGGTGGATATACAATCCTTGCAAACAGACGAAACTATAAGCTGGCTCGAATGGGTTGGATTGTTTAAAATGATAATCTTAGCTGCATTTTTCTTGATCCCTTGCTCTCCAAGTATTTTATGCCCCAACGGATGCGGGGAATCAATCTATGCGCAATTCGTCATCTTGTGGCGATTTAAGGGTTCTCAAAAGCATGCCCGAGTAGGTGCAACTTAACGAAGTCATGTAATGTTTTCTCTTGATTCACTATTAACTTTCCTAAATATTTGGATTCACAAGTAAACTGTTGTTCCAACTTCCAACATTAATCTCTCGCACTTGAACTGTTGGTCAAGTATATGCTCAAAATATTTTTATTTTAAAAAAGAAAATCTTACGCAAGCAAAGTTAAATCTCTTTATGTATAATTATTCTATTAATCTGCTGGGCTCCCTTGACAGATGCCGCAAGTCATTAACCCCTCATTTGTTATGCCTCAGAATGCGGCAAGATGAAATTATGAATCCATAAATTAATGTCTTTTGGGACCAATTAATATAATCCATCCTGTTGCGTTATTGATAAAAGATGCATTTTGTAGTTTAATTTTTTTTATTAAAGTGGGCATTATATTAAAGATTTATCATTATCAGAATGTGGATCGATTTTATCCCCTGGTGCTACTTGTTCGAGCAATTTTTTTTCATCCACCAAGAGTCAAATTTAAAATTATAAAATGAGATGTTCTAAATTTCTACTTTCAGTGAGAAATTTTAAATTAAACTTTGAATAGAATCGAATTTATATTCTTGAGATATAGCAAGTCTAGTGAACTCTAGTCAACAGCTAGTTGAGCATGTTTTGGGGGGGGGGGGGGGGGGGTTGGTTTTGGGGTTGTTTTGTTTTGGTTTGAAACCCAAACGCTCAATTGAGCTTATAAGCTCAATAGGTAATTTGAAAAAAAAAATTTGAGTGTTTGTTTTCTAAATGAGCAATCGAGCTTAATTCTATTTTAATAGCTTTTACTATAAGCTTCATTTCTCAGCTTTTACTGATTTAGCTTTTGGGGAGAGTGAGAATGGTTAAAATATTTTTTCAGTTGTGTCCAGTGTACTATCAGACTTATTGCAATTTTAGCCTTAATGTACTTTTTTTGCTACAAAAATTAATTTCAACTATTATTTGGTGCTTTTAACCCTTAAAATATTTTTTCAACTGTAGCCAGTGTTTTTCAACTGTAACCAGTGTGTTATCAGACTGATTGCGATTTTATCTTTAATGTACTTTTTCAATTCCAAAAATTATTTTAAACTATTTTTTGGTGTTTTTAACCCTTTAAAATATTTTTTCATCAACTCTCTCTTACTATTATCACAAAAGTCACTTGTACTTGAATCAATCCAAACAAGTTTTATTTTTACAAAAGTCATTTATACAATCGCTGTTCCAAACATAAATCACATTACATAATCGGGCTTTTATCAAAAATAAAATTACCAAAAGCTAAATTAAGAAACTCCATTTTTCTTATCGCTATTCAAACACGCTCCTTGTATGCATGTGAATTTAAATTGTATAAAATCCAAAAAAAAAAAAAATCTACTCTAGGGAACGCGAATTAAAAGAATCGTTTGCTTCATTTGTTGGTAACTCTTGCCATTGTCCTAGATCGGTGACGCTGGGAAATTCACAATTCACAAATTGTAAATAGTATTTAGCAAGTCCTCTATTGCAAGATAAATGAAAGAAACTGACCCATACTCGCTATTTAAAAAAAAAAAAAAAAGCGCTAATGTATCTTAGGACTCCAACCAGTTATATATGTAATGTTCGAAGTAGATCCTATACATGCATATTTGCAGTCAGCATTCCCTCGTGAGAATGTTCTCACTTACCTGTCTGTGTTCAGCAGAAAATTACAAAAGAATATTAATAATATATGGAAAAAGAATATATTTAATTTCACACCACAGGTTGGGGTGTAAAAATGAGAAACAAACCAAAAAGACAGTCGCCTGAGGTTATTCTAACCATTCACTGGTACTCAATACAATTACAAGCCAAAGCTCCTATAGAAACATGTGACCCCCAAAAAAGAATGACAATAGCAGATGTTGAACAACAAACATACATCACACTGGGTCACCCTACAAAAAATTACAACTCATGTTAAAAATACAGTGCTTCAAAATCAAATCTCAAGATGTTGACCACTAAGGTAGTAGCACACTTGCATCAGTATTGCCATGTCATCTCTTCATCGTAACGCAACAGAGTGAAAATACACTTTACCTCGCAATCTAGGAATGATGCTCAATTTCATCGGTAACCGCCACCATATGGCTGTTGAGGGTAACCACCTGGACCCATCATCTGTTGAGGGTAACCACCTGGACCCATCATCGGGTTATAGCCACCTGGTATGTTGGAGCCAGGAGGTATACCAGTAGGAGGTTGCATCTGGACTCCTTGCCCCATAGCCATGTTCATCCCCATCCCCATTCCCATAGATGGATTCATGCCCCCATAGCCTCCCATACCCATTCCAACTCCAGGACCATTGCCCATGCCCATACCCATACCCATTCCTGAACCCATCATTGGGTTAGGTGAAGCTCTGAAAGCACCAGCACCAGCACGACCAATTCCTGAGCCTGATCCCATAGCTTTACCCATGGTCACAGTCGATGTCACAGTGGTGGTTGTGGGCTTCTCCATCCTCTTTTCCTTTCTATTAATGGCATCAAAGTCAATTCCTATATCTGCTAATGGGTTTATTTTAGCTGCACGGAAAAAGCATAAAATCAGTTAGATGTTCCAAGTGAGAACACATAAAATCAAACCAGCTTGACAAGGTGCAAGACTCACGGCCAGATATATTCAAGTTGACCAGCCCTCTGCTTAGTGTATCTGCCCAAACAGTTGATTTTGTCTCGAACTTGTCCTTGGATTGTAGAGAAACTAGCGCATTTGGTCCAGACGAAGAAACAGCATAGGATGAAGCATTAGGAGCATTTCCTCCAGTTGGACCAAGTAAACTACCTAAAACATCATTTTGTTTTCCACCAGGCACACTTTGTGATTGATGGGTAAACGATGAACCAAAGGGAGCTGCAGTCCCCTGTTGTGCAACAACGTTCCCACTGTTATACTGTGATGCAGGGCCAAATGGAGATTGAGCAGTAGATCCTCCCTGCTGTGGAAAATAATTTGCACTCTGTGAATCCTGTCCTGTTGGAGCTTGAGAAGCCATCGATGATGGAATAGGAGCTGTAGATCCTCGAGGGAGGAAGCTCTCACTGCTGATCTGTCCATTATGTGTATTTTGGGGTTGAGAGATGTTTGGAGGCTGTGGAGTCAGAGATCCCACCTGAGAGTTGAATCCACCGTGTAGATTACCACTTGGCTGTGGAGGTTGACCTCCAGGAGCAGAAAAAGGTGGCTGTGTAGAATGGTCAGGGGGAGATGAAAATGCATGCTGTACAGGTTGACCAGGGTGAGCCAAAAAGGTCTGATATGGATGTTGCCCAGAGTGAGTTGTAAAAGGTTGGGTGTGTTGGCTAGTTGGTGCTGAAAAAGGAGATTGCACCGGTTGGCTTGTAGGAGCTGAAAAGGCTTGCTGAACGAGATGGCCAGAGGGAACTGAAAAAGCTTGTTGTCCAGGTTGAATGTTTGCAGCAGAGAAACCTTGCTGTGCAAGTTGACTGCTTGGTGCAGAAAAAGATTCTGGTGCAGATTGCCCAGTTGAGGGTAAAAAGGATGGAGGTGAAGGTTGGGGAGCAGCAGTTGATACGTTTGGATGTGAAGTCATCACGGATAATGGTGCTGGAGGAAGAATGTCTGCAAGAATATCAGTTTCCTGCTGTGGAGCTGACAAATCTTGAGGCAAGAACTGGGAGTTTGATGAGAAAGGTTGTGTGTGAGTGGCACCAGGTACAGAGTGTGCTGCAGCAGAGAATGAATCCGCAAACCCAAAGTTTGAGACATTTTCTGAATTAAGACCACTTGATTGGGATGGTTCAAAACTCTGATATGTCTGGGGTTGATTTGGAGCGGTTTCTGAAGACAGACTAGCCTTGAACGGTGAATCACCAAATGGATCTCCAAAGGGCTGCCAAAAGTCATCAAACAATATTAGTTTGACGGATATTAATATTGCTGGTGACTTGACATGCGTTTATGCGCAGGTCAATTTAGTTTTCAATTCTTTTGATAACAGAAATATTTTTAAATATACCATTTTCAAGGTTAAAATAATACCGAATCCATTCATCATACGCACATTTATAGAGATACTATCCACCAACACATCCACCCATTATATTGAAACATAACCTGTTTTATAGCCATCCATCATCCATGAACACATTCACACAGTTCCTACCTGATTGATGTTACTGGACCCAGATGCCGCAGCTGCAAAGGGACCTGCAGAACCATTACTTGCAAAGTCTTCAGGGGTAGAAGTTGCTGATGTTGTTGGCACTAAAGCTAATGCATTTGAAGAAAACGACTCTGAAAGTGAGCCAAGCAAGTCTACTTCAACATTTTTTGAAGTGACTGGGGCAGCTGAGAAGAAACATAAAGATATAGTAAGAGTATGAAAGTGCAGTGAATATTACTTGCAAAAAAAGCAGTCTCGATGTTAAAATGCATCTTTTGGGCCATCAATAGAGAAATTGAATTTATACTAAATATCAAATGACTGCCAATAATAGTTCCTGTTACATATAATAAAGTTTACATTTGTAGAGTAAATATTGGCGATTCATTATACTTAGTAACTTTATTTTGCTACCCATTTTGCTACTCTTTATTACTTCCCTAAAATTAAGACAACATTGCAAGATTCAGTTTCAGATGTATTCATAGTTTCAGCACAACAATGTGTAACTTGATTCTATGATACAAATCTACAAGACACAGTCTACTCATCAGGGCGAGGATACCAGAACCTATCTTGCTTTACTGACAACCACATGAAGAGCAGCAAATTTTTCAGCACCCTGATGAGTGGAACCGACAGCAAAACCATTATTGTGACTTGGGTGTGTAAGAAATATACCCACAGATAGGAGCAATTGATCAAGGGGTTATCAAATGAAAATCCAGTCATCATTCACCTCACTATAGAATTCAAAGCAAATTACAAATAGTGCTTTCTCAAGCTTCAATCCAACAATTGAAACAGTAACCAACCCCCACCACCCTCCGCATCAGAAAAAGCAGGAAAAGAGTATTTGCTAAATATAATTTAACAAGGCACATGAAGCAAATGCCAGTACTTCAACTCAAACACATATTGAGAATTCTTTAAGGAAAAAAAGGGAAGAAGAAAACTTACCGCAAGCTAGCCTAGGAACAACAAAAATTATGGAAAGAACTTTGCATACCTGATAAAGGACCACGGGGATCAAATTCATCAAAAGAATCAGCTTCTTGGTTTGCAGATGGAGCAACACCAACAGCATCAGTTGCTGGGGCCGGATTATCACTTACATGAGGAGATGATCCTGTAGGAGCAGAATTTTGAGCTATATTACCATTCACATTGGGTGAAGAACCCCTTGGAACAGATGCTGTTGAAGCTTCTACATCCCTGCATTCAGGAAAACATTAGTAGCAGTTTTCTATTGTCAGCATTTAAAACATCAGGTTAAGTATAAAATTCATACCTTTCACTGTGTATTGGGCTTCGAGATTCACTAACAGTTTCTTCATAGCTAGGAGGGGCACCGGCATTTTGCTCAGAAAGTTTGCGTTCTAGCCTGCCGTTGTATAGTGAATAATCAATCTCAATAATACCAACGGGCAATAGAAAGCAGGCACAAAATGATAGATGAAGAGAGAGGAGAATAAAGTGTAAGGTGATTCGAGGATATACCTTGCTTCCAGAGAACGATCTTCAGCTTTCACACTGCCGCCTCTGAAATAAAATGACATAAAAGATTAAGTAAATCCATGATTAAGCTATGCCACGGGGAAAAAAATTCACAAAAATCCCAAATTTTTTCCCAATATGTGAGAGTGCCAGTTTTTTATGTTAAAAAAATATTTGAAGTAATTTAATTGCTGGTATGCAAAATACACTTAAAGGCTCAAACCAGGAATTAGTCTTCTGCATAAACACCAAACCTAGTAAATAGACTTGATTAATAACAGTATAGAATCAATTTCTTGAAAATCAAAACAATCTATAGCCAATACAACCCCTAATATGGTAATCAAAACACCAAGTTGAAGAAAAGGCATAAAACTGGACAACATCAAGAAGGAAATGATCCAGAACTAAAAGAACATTTAGAATAATAAATATAAAACATGCTATCTCATTCATATTTGGAGAAAAAATAACTTCATAGAATGAATTATCACATCCAGTTATAGGGGCATACTGAGATGAATGTTGGCCATCGTCGTCATAATTACGGTCCATATCAGCACTCCTGCTTCTTGAGCCACGTTGGTAATCATCAGCGCTTGGACTTCTTCCTCTGTATTCATCATCCCTATAGCCATCTCTACTATAGCGTTCTTCATTATCTCTGCCATAACGATCACCATCACGACTATACCGATCATCTTCCCTGTAGCCATATTCTCTCTCTCTGCCATAACCATACCCATATCTATCTTCATCTCTGCCTCCATATCGATCACCATCATATCTATCACCATAACCTCCACTGCCAGAATATGACCCGGGCTTATACATTCCACCTGCTGAAGTGTTTCGAAACCTGGTAACCCATTTAAGACAGTCACATATCTCCTCAAATATGAGAAACCCATATATACTTACATCTTAAACATAATAGACCCTGTGATTCTAGGCTTATAATTTGAAAACCAAAAGTTCCAATGGAAAACCAATGGATCTTCTACACTAAAAGAGAATAAAATACCTGATCTAGCAGCAAAATAATCAAGCAACATATCAAAATTAATTAGTGAGAGCAGACTTACTTATCTCTGTTAGCAGTAGCTTTCTGTCTAACTTCTATTATCTTTTCTTTATCATTCACAAGGAGGACAAGACTCTGAGATTTCCTCCTAACATTGTTACCCTGGTCTTTTCCGCTGGAATCAATATATTGAAAATCGGACAATGTCTGTTGACAATTTCACATACCATCATATCAAGTTGCATGAAATTTACAAATCACTACAAAAAAAAACTGAGCAACTGCATGACAATTATAGAACAGTATGTAACTTCAAGTGGAAGGCAGGAAAGAGAAATTACAGATATTTGATAGGCATGTTCTCGGATCTCATCTATAACTCGTTCTGACCCATGAGCCACCAGATACTCTAGGACTGTCAAGGCCTGTTAATCACAGCATTAACATCAAAATGTTTCAACACACTATCAAAACATTTTAAAAGCAACAAATTATATAAAAGAAAATGTCCTTGGAATGTACTAACCCTATTCGCCACAACAAATTAAAGAGCTCTAAATGTGTGAAAACATTTATTCTCAATTTCTTTATCATGAATAACTCAATTTGGAATTTATTAATAAATTTTTATAGTAATATTATTTATTATCCTATGCATGGATATAATTTATTACTTATCAAATATAAGTCAATAAATAGTCAAATTATCATACTAATTTTTTTATCCATATTACCATATTTTTCTGGCGATATAAAAAAGGTGCAGTGTCTTTGCATAGCAGTAGTGTACAGTTATGGTTTTGGAAAAGGAATTGGATAAGCAGCAAGCATTCGTTAAAAAAACAGAAGTTCAATGGAAACCTTGTAGACATGCCGCCAATTCTTGCCAGTGTCATTAATCCGCTTCCAGATCACTGCCATAATCATTTGGTACTCATGACTGCAGAAACACCCAATGTGAGCTCCTTAGAAAAACTGCAATATCAGGCATGAAAAAAGTAAAAGTAAAAGTAAAGCTTACTAATTTCTGGTTGCCTGTGCAATATCTGCGAGAAGTGATCCATGTGGACCCCATGGTTCATTGCTGGTTGCATCAAGGATCTGGAAGAAGGGAGATAGAAGGGTCAACCTAATCCAGATTTTCCTTTTAAAATTATACTATGCAATCTTCAATATGATGAAAATTTATTATAGAAAATAGTCAGGCTTTGGTCGAATCCTTCCACCAATAATGAGAATAAGTATGGACATGCATAGTTTCACAGAGAATATCAAAAGAATAAAATGTTCACCTTCTGTTCTATCCCAGGAACTTTCAGCACTTTCTTATTTACTTCTCTTTTACTGCAACAATACAATAAAAAGTGAGGCAGAATAAAATAGGACTGAACTCCAAAACAACATATTAAAAATGGCAAAATTAATCACAAAAAACAAGGAATATGCTTATTTTTCAGTAAGAATATGCTACATTAAGAAAATTAGTATGATCTTGCAAACTGTATAAATCCATACATATGAGCGCCTTAAAATGGATATTAGATCCGTGTCAATTTTTAACCACGAAATGATAAACAGTAGACTTACAGGTCTCTAACAGTTTGACCAATGGCCTTCTTCATTGTAGTTGGTGTTCAGTATGATCTATGAGCCAGCACCACAGAAACTTGTCCTATTTAAATAAGGCCTGCTCCTAATTTTTCTCACGCACTGATTCAAGGAAAGCCAAGACATTCTCAGCAAAATATAATGGTTACTTAAATTTGAATAAGTAGTTCAAGCAATCTTGTATGTTTTTACTAGCACAGAAATTCTCACCAGTTCAAGAGATCTCAATTACGTGGATACTTGATTTAATCATAAAAGAATAAGCAAGAGTTACCCGTTATCATTGTCTATTCAGCAAGGGGTGAAAGAAATGAGCACAAACAATGAATACAATGGAATTATTTTTCAATGAACTAGCTTGGATGCAACATCAAAATTGAACCTAAGTGGAATGCCCTATTCAATCAAATAAAACACTGATCATGTGAAAAGGCTTAACTACAGAGAATGACTCATCAGAGCAATCCAGTAATAATTCACGCGTGAATCTGAATGGATCAATCTAAGATCACAAACTTCCCAATGAACTGCCAGATAGGACTATTATCCTATATCGCATCTCATAAAGCTAACCCCGGCGCATGTCATAAATTTTCAATCGTAAAATGCCAACACTGATGAAATGACGTAAAATATATGAAGTCTTGAGAGCGGAAGCGGGTTAAACAAAACACCTACAACTTCCTCGAACAAAAGTAATTGAAAAGAACAAATAAAGACCAAAAGGGGACATCAGGAGTGCATACAAATAAATGAGAAAAGAACAGCCTTTATACTGATCCAAAAAAGCAACCAATGAATAAGAAAAGAAAGACTGTCAATAAATAATACACCATTTACACGATCAGACCCGAAAAACAATGTAATCCAATTCAGAGCAAGGGTAATCATTGTAACAATTACTAAGATTGATATATTCAATACATGTATCAGATCGAACACACTGAAAACTGAAAAAATCAAATCCAAACCAGATCTAAGTAACGCGAAATGAGATCGAACCTGATCCAACCGGAAGCTTTTTGTCGGCAGGAAGCGGAAAATGAACAAGGTTGTGGAACAGAAAAACCAGGAAGAGAGATATCACAAGGGATAAGAGGGATTCACAATACAGAGGAGCTATAGAAGTTGAGATTTGATGAAGCCTCACCCTCAAAACAAAAATAATACGTCGAGGAACAGAATGATGAGGGTGCCTGGGCTGTCTGCTGGCTGGCTCTGGATCCCTTATTTTTCTTCTGATTTTCTCTCTCTATCTACAAAGTCGGAGTTAAACCAAAGAAAAAAGGACAAGAGAGACAGCGCAACTTACACGCAGAGAATTCAGGAATAAAACCCTTTTTCATTTTTTTTATATATCCTGTTCTCCTCCTATATTTGTGCTTATTTTTATGGAGAATTATTTATTTTTATTGTTTATTTATGAATTTATTATTTATACATTGGCAAAAAAAAAGAATTTATTATTTATAGTAACATATTGTGAATTATTATATGCTTTTTGAAAAGCTATATATTGATAATAATGATGTTTGTGTGAGTGAATGCCATCCAGAAAGCTGTATGTTGAATGAATCGCTCACCTGTTTTGACAGAAACGCCCGTACCAACTTTTATTTATTTATTTTTCATTTCATTTGTTTATATTTATTTGTTATTATTCGCCTATACACAAAAGATACCGCCAATTTCTTTTATTCTAAAATATTCGTCAAAATAAGTAGGAAGTTTCCAATTAATTATAATTTATTGTCCAAAGTTGACTCGTTATAGATAAATGGCAAATCAAATTTGTAGTCATATTTAACTTTCGTTCTCCACCTATTTCTATTCATGTCTTCGAGAAAACGTATGAAACTCAAGTCTCTTTTTTATATCAAAGGTCACAATTATGAAAGTAATGTCATTCTTTATTGTGCAATGACTACTGTTTTAGCATCTTGTCTGAATTGTTCATATATGCATTAATCACATAATTTTTTTATTACACAAATTATAAAAAAAAAGCTTATTCAAAGTGCCATATAAAATAAGACTCAAAATATTTCAATGTTATATAACATATGAAGTGACGTCATAAAATAAAAAATAATTAAAAAATCCAGGGGTGTAATATAGAAGTTGAGTCAAATATTGATCTATTATAGACCCAGTGTAATTCGCGGCAGCGAGACAGGTTTCATCTTTTTAGTCACAATAGTCTGATTTTTCTATAATGGTATTTTTTTAAAAAAAAATTCCTTGGTAAATTGGAGGTTGATATGAATACATAACAAAGATTATCAAACCATCAGTCAATCCAAACAAAGTGTTTGTTTGGATTAACAATTAAAATGCTTAAAAGTAAATTTTTAATCATGATTTACGATATACGAGGTAAGTATGTGAGAGGAGTTGTGTCTCGACTTACATGAAAGCCAGCTTATAAGCAATCAGATCACTAAAACAAACATGCATTTTGTGCCCACAAAAAATTAATGAACAAATAAATAAGGTCAAACAAGTGATTATATATATTTGTTAAGGCCTGGTGACAGTACTTTCTTAAGAAATAACAAATTTTTTGAAATTTTTTTTCTGCGACGGAAAAAAATAATTTCGTGGAGGTTTATAAAGAAGTATATTTTTGGCCGTCTTTTTGTTTTTGTGAAAATGAAGGTAGAAAAAGGCCTTACTAATATAGAGGTATGTGTTTGGATTAATTTTTTTTAATAGCTTTTATAATTTACGAGGTAAATGTGTGAGAGGAGTTTTGTCTCGAGTAGCGCAAACCATGATTTGGAGGTTTACCAAACACATACTCTAGCACCACCTTTGAGCACTGTCAATGGGGTTGAATGTGAGTGCGCTTGTGAAATGTGAGTGTCAACAAGATAAGGAAGTGTCTCGTTATCTCATTTCCAAAGTTACCGTTTTATATTATTCATATCAAGCATTGAGTTATTTATTCAGTCTCCTTCCACTGTAATTGCCACAAACCAAAACAATCATTAGACTATACGTATAAAGAAAAGTTATATGTAGTTGTGATTGTCTGACTTACACCAAACACCTCCTTAATAATATATTTAATTCAAAACTTTAAGAGTATAAGTTTTTTCAGACACACATATATAAATATATTATTATAATTTTTTTCTCACACACATACATATTGCTCACACCAAACCTTTTTTATCTTTCATGTTTATTACTTTAATGTCCCAAATTTTAAAAATTAAACACTAAATTCTTGCCTTTTTTTTATAGATCTAAATTCTCGCTTTTTTATCATATACTGGTATATATATTATCCGGTTGCTCGTATTATCCGGAGTTGAAATGAGTTGACTTTTTTATAGGCTTTTTCTCCCATTCAGGTCAACAAAAAAAATAAGTAGTCTATTTTTTTCCAGGAATTAATTGTATATACTATATACTTATCTGTGGCAAAAAAATTTTTAAAAAAATTGTATGTACTTCTTTTTTATTTTTTGGTTACAAAAATTTTAAAAAAGTGGTTAGGCTCACCCACGACACTAAAGGCAAAACTCTAAATTGGGATACTTCCCCCAACATCTTGACTGGACCATAATTAATTGAACTTCTTCCGAATCAAACTCTCTTCTATTTATGAGAGTGTCCGACCTTTTCACTAATTAGACCCAAAAACGAGAGATAATTATATATATTCCTTAATATTATAACTGAACCACAGCTAAATAAACTTCTCCTATATAAAATTGTCTCCTATTGATAAGAGTGTCCACCTTTTAACCTGCTGAACCAAAATAGGAGGGGTTATTGTATATACTTCTCATTCTCATAAAACTAATAACAGTATGACTGGCTATCTCGCAAAGGCGCAGGCCCTAGTTAATGCCGGGCCGGGATGGCCATCCCGGAGCCGTGGATTCTAGAATTTTCTTGCCTTCCTTTTCTGTGGCGTAAGTCGGTGAACTCTGTAACTTTTTCTTGTTTTTTTTGTTCTCGTGTTGCTCTGTTTTGCATCTCTTCACCCTTCAAAAACCACTTCCTGATTGAATTTGCTGCTGCTCACCCTTTCAGAAATTGATCAATTTCTGAAATTAGGTGTGTACATCTTGCTTAACCTATTATCTTCTAACTGGGTGGGATATAATCTGTTACTATATTATTAAGCGCTTTTATCGCCTGTACCATTCTTGTCTGCAAGATGATTTTTACCCCTATTCTTTTTATTGGGAGGACTATCTAGACATGTGCGCAATAATCGTTGTTTCCAAATATGCAGAAACCAGCGGGTTGATGAATATCTCTTTTATCTCTACATGGCCTAGTTGAAATCTGATGATTCTTGTGCCGAATGCTGATACAGTAAATCATTTTCTGTAATATGTGAAATGCTTTTGAATATATGTCAAAGAATGCGATTTTTACAAGTTAGAATGGCTGCCCAATTCGAGTTTTTTCCCACAATAATGAACGAATGGCATGGAAAATTGTGTTTAGCTGCATAAGCTTGGTATTCTGGATGCCAAAGTTTGATTTATTATGTTGCTGAAATAAATCTAAATGTATGAGAAGAAAGCAGTTAAACGAAATCTGCACCCCATGAATAGTAAACACTGAGCAGTTAAGTCTAAATGCATGGACTCACAATTTAGAACAAATACATTATAAGGAGTTATATGTTCATGACCATCCCTAGGATCATAAGTTACAAGTGATTTATGGAGAGATACCAGTAACTATTTTGGGGCATGGTCTAGTTTTGGGGCCAGGTGCTGGGTCGAGATGATATCTGGCTGACTGGTCCCATGCGCACCCCACTGCCTGGAAAATTCATTTCGGGAGAAAGCAGGCACCTTATAATACAAAAGTAAGTGATCAATTGTTTCATAGCTAGATAAGCTTATAATTTAACTGTTTGGAGAAAGGGTAAAAGGGATGAATTTGGTTTGTGATTTTTAGTTTTTTACTATTAATTATATCTATCACCCCTATCCAAATGTAAGAGTTGAACTCTGGAGGAGGCTTAGATTTCCAAATAGGTTTCTTGAGAGGAAAATAGGCTTTATTAGGATATATACATATATATAGCTTTTTGTAGTCATTGGCTCACTTCCTTATCTTCCCGTGTTTCATGCACAACTACATTGTTATGCTTTAGGGCAGTTTGATTGATTCATAGCCTTTTGAGGTCTTCTATACATTAATGATATTTTCTTGCGTTGTGAAGTATGGATTTGATTGCCCATTTATTTTTCCTATTTAGCTGATCCAATAGCATGTCTCCTTTTTTATTGTAGGGTAAAAATAACTTGCTGATATCCAAAAAATCCCCAATTCACGGGAAAGAATTTGAGCTTTGGTGTCGTAGAGCTTATTATGGTAAGTTTATTGAGATTCCTTGTTATAAATTTTCTTCTCTAGTTTTGAATGAAACAGAGAGAGGATAGGGAGCGGAAATTATATTGACCTGATATGTTAAAGGAAAAGCAGGCTCCTGACCCCGCTGTCAGAGCATTTTGATTTTAGGAATCTTCTTGTTCTAGATTCTGAATAGGATGTTTAAGTTTAATTGAATTATTTGCACAGGCTGCAAAGATTCTTGCAAACCTTATTGTGATGGGGGGTAGCATTTTGACTAGAGCATTCGTTCAAGCTTATCGTCAAGCTCTTGCTAGTAAGTTTCTTATATCATGTGGCAAAAAAAGTTTCTTGGATTTATTAATTCTATGCATTGATCTGCAATTTGGGCACCAAATTTGATTGAAGCTGGTTTACTGGTAGGTTTTAAGCCTGAGGAGGTTTTCATTGGTTTTTTGTTGTCTGTTATGTACCTTGAACATATGTTGCTAATATTTTTTCAGCTCAGAGGGTACATGATATCTAATGTCACGCTCTGCACTAGAATCATCTAGGATTTGAATACTCGACATGAACAAACCTGGGTCAAAAGTCACCTCATGGAAAGAATTTTGGTATTACTAGTAGCCAAACTGATTAGCCAACAATTGTTTTGCTGTTTTTCCTCTTAAAACAAGGTTCTATGTGGTAGACTTCTTGACCATCCCAATTTTACCATAGCCATAAATTTAGCAAACAATTTCAAAAGACCTTAACGAATTTCTGACAAGTCTGCATTGCCTTGATAAAACCATTAGTGCAGTTGATTTGTCTCTGCTCATGCTATAGATAGCCCTTTTTATCTTCTATTCATGGAGTTTTTCTAGCCAACTAAAATGTTTGGGGATGCAACTGCTGTCCTGTCATTTAGTAGAAGTTAGACAATGAGATTTCTCTGTCTACAAAGAGCTTATATACTCTCTTTGGTCTTTATTATAAGGCACCAACTAACAAGTATTCTTGGTCTTTTTTAATTTATTTTTTCATATCTAGCCATATTTAATAAGGATAGTGGGAGAAAGTAATAATTAATATGATATTTAAGTTTAATGTAGTTAGAAAGGGTAATATTGAAAATCACTTGAATTTTAGGACAACTTTAATGCTTTTAACTATTTTAATTGGTTTGTGAAAATTGGTAGTTGGTGTCATATAATAAGTACCAGAGGGAGAATTTCCTTAGCAATTTAAAAAGCAACTCTTACCTATGTGCCTTCTTCAAGCTCTCATCTTGTCCTATTTGTTATAAACGGCCCACTGCAAGAGACTTCTACCTCCATTTTTTTTTTAATTTAACCAAAGCATCGATTTTGCTCAAAATATTTAATTCTTACTTCATTCCTATAGCTGTGATTTCATTTGGTTTATGTTTGGTTCGGGAACATCAAGCTCTTCTAAAGAATTTTTTGTGGGGAGCAATGACGAATATATCTTAGTAGGGTTCTTTTATAATCGGGGTATAGAGGAATTCATGTCCTCTCTAGTCCTAACCAAAGTTTTCTGGCTGTACATTTCATTATTTTGTCATGTTATTAACAAGAAGTTGTTGCAGATGCATCGAAAAATGGCGTGGCACAAGAGACAATACAGAATACCATTCGAAGAGCTAGTAAGGTCATGACAGAGCAGGAGGCTCGGCAGATTCTTGGCGTGACAGAAGAAACCCCTTGGGAAGAGATTGTGAAGGTCAGTCTCCTGACTTGTTTTCAGTCATTACCAGTTTGCCAAATGTTGGTTTCTGAAACATTGTTATGTGCAGAGATATGACAATTTGTTTGAGAGCAATGCCAAGAGTGGAAGTTTCTACCTTCAGTCAAAAGTTCATCGGGCCAAGGAACGTCTAGAGGCTGTCCAACGACAAAAGGGCCAGGATACACCTACTTGAGGACATCAATTTTTTCCCTTCTCAACCTCATGTATAATTATTTTGGGCTCGACTTAACAACCTATATTGTATGCGATTTTTGCATTATAAGTTTCACAAAACCGAAATTATCCTTAAAAGATTGTAAATAATTATCGTTAACTGACTGCAAATAAAGACATCCAAAAGCACTGAAATGATGTGCTATTCTTTTTAACCTTTGTTTTGTTACGAAAATGAAGGAATGCAACAATTTTGATAGTTGCTCTTTTGGCTTGCCTATGCTTTCTGTATTGCAGAAGAGTTTGGTCTGATGTTCTTGAATAGAAACATGTAGTTCTTTGAAAAATGTGATAACATGGCATTGAAAAACATAGATTATTTTTTATTTAGATTTTATGTAACATTAGAAGAAACATATTTAACAATGAGAAGAATTTCATTGAGATCCTAATATTTTTTTATCAAAGGTTTCCTCACTCGAGGTTTATAACGGAAAGGTTTTTTTTTTTTTTTTTTCGTCTCTGAATAAGTGCATCTTAACTAACAGGTATTGAGCATTTATCATTGAAAAAGAAAAATAGCGCTCTTGGTTATAGAGAAGTCAACTACGGCGTCGAACTTGTCAAAACGTATATTGTGGTTAAGTTTTCTTCAGATAAGAGAATGTAAAACAGCTATGAGGAATGACTTGTATACCAACCGTGCATTGCAAGGCATGGGGAAAACTCGGTGAATTATTTCGGATCTATTTACTCACTCTTTGTCTTTGGCGTGCAATGCATTGTTGTTTGGTTCTTAACCCCGTTCTACTACAGTCCAAGCATTTGTCACTTTCACCATTTTGTTTCCTTCTCACTTTTGAAAACTTCCACTTCTTTGATCAAAGACGCTTTCCACCATGACCAATTCCTGTTCCCTTCCTTTATAATCATCATCATCCTCACACCCTCCTAACGCCCCCACCATTCTCTTTTGTCTTTTATATTCTCAAGAATAATCTACATTATATTATTGGTTTCAATTTAAACAACAAATTGATCACCTTCAATAATAACAAATGGAACACGCCAATACGACGTTCCCATCTATTAGATTGTTTACATCAAGTTGACCCTGTTTTCCTATCTTCATGCCTTCCCTTTTAGAACAAGTTGCCACTTTTCTCGTAGATTCATCATCATTAAAATGTTTTACTTGCTTGTAGTGTGGAGAAATTAGTGATCTTTATGGAGCTTTATTTTTCTCTCCTTTTGAAAAAAAAAAAAGGCGCACAGCAAATGGCTTTTTAGGTTCCTACCTGCAGCATGAATCATGAATCAATTTAGGTCACTAAATACTGTTTTTCGGTATTAAATTAATGAAAATAATTGAAATTGGCTCTTTATGAGATATGATGGGGTAGGAAATAATTAAACCTATATAATAGAGGGCCCACTAAATAAAAAAATGGATTTTATGTGTAATGGAGAGTTTATGTTGATTTATAGAGATAGTGTTGCCAGCTTGATCTCAGGAACTTTAGCATTGGAGTGTTGCATTTGTATATATATACATAAATATGCATAATGAGCCAAGTGCTGTTGGGAATCCGAAGGATAATACGTATTATTGGTGCTTCCATCATCCAAAGAAAAAAGACAAGAATTATTGCCTCTAATCATCTGTCTGTTATCTCATCAATGGTGATATTCTTTGGACTTTTTGATCAGGACAATTGAGAAGGCTGAATGCTGTACGAGATTTAGCTTTTCATTAGATTAATTAAGCAAAATTTGTTGGTAAATCAACTGTACTTCTCCAAATTCAGCCAGCTGTTTCCATTATCAAGAAAAAGAAAATTTTACTTGTGAAAGTGATGAGTGGAAACAAGAAGAAATGGCTTATATATATACAGAATTTTTTTTTTACACATAACATGGATGTGGCCTTAATTCCCACCAAGGCACGATACCTACTGTAATGTATATATAGGAAGCTTTTTGTGTCGAGTTTGGAGCTATTTGAAATTTCAATAGTGGTTATATATATATATATATATAATTTAAGTAGAACTGTGAGAGAGGAAGGGAAGAAAAATGAATTCATTTATTACCATGCCCATTGTTACAAACAACACAACAGGATCAAATTCAAAAATAACACAATAAATAAAATTCAAATCATACACGGCCATATTAATTCTATACATAAATAATTATGGAGAACACTAAATGGCAGATTGTCCTCGTCACTTTCAAATCGGCATATACATTTTTAATTAATCTCGCTTCCTCTTTCTGCCTTGTTTGTCTCTTGAACACAAAAAGCACAGGACGTTCAGCATGGCCAGCAAATAAATAGAAGTAACATCGTCTGAATCATGGAGATTGTAGCTCAGAGATAGTATATTCAGACTCTTATTCCAAGAACTTAAACTGGAAGCTAGATCTTGAACTCTGCTCCGAGTGGAGCCTGCCTTTATTAGACGACAAAAACTAGAAAAACCTGAAATCATATTGAAGATAAAACGTATAAGTCAATGTAAAAAATACACGCGCATGAATTCATTCATCATTTTTAGTAGTAGTTTAACTTACATGATTTATAATGGACCGTTATTTTGCAACCCGAGCTTAATAAACTGGAGGTGGTGGGGAAGCATAGATGTATGGTTTTGGAGCTGGAGCCTCAACCGGTGGGGGTGGGGATTTGTAGTAGTAAGGTGGCTTATATTCTGGTGAAGGTGGGGGAGGGCTCTTGTAGTAGTAGGGTTTTGGAGCTGGGGCCTCAACTGGTGGGGGTGGAGACTTGTAGTAGTAGGGTGGTGGTGGAGATGGGGATGGTGGTGGAGGAGACTTGTAGTAGTAAGGCTCTGGTGCTGGAGACTTAACTGGTGGTGGTGGAGATTGGTAGTAGTATGGTTTTGGTGAAGGTGGTGGTGGAGACTTGTACTCATAAGGAGGAGACTTGTATTCAACTGGTGGTGGTGGAGACTGGTAGTAGTAAGGCTTTGGTGATGGTGGTGGTGGGGACTTGTACTCATATTTTGGAGCAGGGGCCTCAACTGGTGGTGGTGGAGACTGGTAGTAGTAAGGCTTAGGTGAAGGGGGTGGGGGAGACTGGTAGTAGTATGGCTTCGGTGATGGTGGTGGTGGAGACTTGTACTCATATTTTGGAGCAGGGGCCTCTACTGGTGGTGGTGGAGACTGGTAGTAGTAAGGCTTAGGTGAAGGGGGTGGGGGAGACTGGTAATAGTAAGGCTTTGGTGAAGGTGGAGGTGGGGATTGGTAATAGTAAGGCTTTGGTGATGGTGGTGGTGGGGACTTGTACTCATATTTTGGAGCAGGGGCCTCTACTGGTGGTGGTGGAGATTGGTAGTAGTAAGGCTTAGGTGAAGGGGGTGGGGGAGAATGGTAGTAGTATGGCTTTGGTGAAGGTGGTGGTGGGGACTGGTAATAGTAAGGCTTTGGTGATGGTGGTGGTGGGGATTTGTACTCATATTTTGGAGCAGGGGCCTCTACTGGTGGTGGTGGAGACTGGTAGTAGTAAGGCTTAGGTGAAGGGGGTGGGGGAGACTGGTAGTAGTATGGCTTTGGTGAAGGTGGTGGTGGGGACTGATAGTAGTAAGGTTTTGGTGATGGTGGTGGTGGGGACTTGTACTCATATTTTGGAGCAGGTGCCTCTACTGGTGGTGGTGGAGATTGGTAGTAGTAAGGCTTAGGTGAAGGGGGTGGGGGAGACTGGTAGTAGTATGGCTTTGGTGAAGGGGGTGGTGGAGATTTATAATAGTAAGGCTCTGGTGCTGGGGACTTAACTGGAGGTGGTGGGGACTGGTAGTAGTAAGGCTTAGGTGAAGGTGGTGGTGGGGATTGGTAGTAGTAAGGCTTAGGTGAAGGTGGTGGCGGGGATGTGTAATAGTAGGGTGGTTCATAGTGGGGTGAAGGAGGAGGAGGGCTCGTGTAGTAGTACGGTGCAGGGGTGGGCTTGGGCTTGGGCTTGGGGCATTCCTGATCATGAGGGTTCTTGGAAGCATAGGCAAAAGGCTTAGCCTTGAGCACAACTTCATACTCGTCCTTGGAGTACACCTTCAAAGGAGTTCCCTCGTTCAACTTTGTGGGGAAGGTGTAGGGTGAGTCCTTGGGAGGGGCATGGAGGTGAGCCTTGCATACAGTGGCTCCATATTTGGCGTAATCAAAGCCCTCAACAGGAATGCTGTATTTGCCATTGATCTTGGTTGTACCGTAGCTCGTGATGGTCTTGTCTCCAGCTTGGCACACCACTTCCACAACAGCGCCTGCCCCCATCATAGACAATAGTTATGTACAAAGGCACAATCAATAATAAAATATATACACAATTAAAAAGAAAAGCTTTTTTTTTTTATTATGCTTTTCAAACCAATTAATTGTTTGGCTTCCATTTTGGATTCACAACTTTTTTATATTATTAGAGATAAATTGAAAGTGAGGGATATATACATCTTACATGTCTTAATTGAAAAGTGAATTATGATAAAATAATTAGGCTTTACAAAGCATATCAATATATATATCAACGATTTATATTAATTTTATATTGCAATTAATTTGTTTAATGCTAGGATAAATTCTCAAAAATATTTTCTCAAATTTTGAATAAAATTTTAAGTAGTATAATGGCTATTTTTTAAAAAAAAAATTATCATATATATGAATTTCCAAATAAAATTTAACAAACCTATCGAATGGAGAAAAAGAGAGTAAAATATGTATAAAGTGTAGTATTTTTTCAAGAGATAATGAGATGGCATAAAAATATGAGCCAGCGACGAAATGTGTGCTAAAGTTTGAAAACGAGCATGTCAATGATAATAAAAAGGAAGACTTTGGAGCCAAAATATATAAATGATCCAAATTTATAGGAAAAAAAAGAAATTAGACTTAGTGTACCTTTGAGGTGCTTCTTGTTGTGCGACTTCTCTGGATACTCCACATCATAGCACTTGTAGACATAAACTTTACCGATCACCTTAACAACCAATGGGTGGTGGTGTGGGTATGGGTGAGGGTGGGGGTGGGGGTATGGGTGAGGGTGGGGGTATGGATGTGGAGGGTAGACAGCGGGTGGAGGAGGAGAGTTGTAATAGTAAGGTGGGTGTGGCTTGGGAGATGGAGGGGGAGGAGACTTGTAGTAGTAAGGTGTTGGTGAAGGTGGTGGTGGAGATTGGTAGTAGTATGGCTTTGGTGAAGGTGGTGGTGGAGACTTGTAGTAGTAGGGCTCTGGTGCTGGAGACTTCACTGGAGGTGGAGGAGATTGGTAGTAGTATGGCTTTGGTGAAGGAGGTGGTGGAGATTGGTAGTAGTATGGCTTAGGTGAAGGTGGTGGTGGGGACTGGTAGTAGTAAGGCTTTGGTGAAGGTGGTGGTGGGGACTGATAATAGTATGGCTTTGGTGAAGGTGGTGGTGGGGACTTGTACTCATATTTTGGAGCAGGGGCCTCTACCGGTGGTGGGGGAGACACGTAGTAGTATGGTTTTGGTGAAGGTGGTGGTGGAGACTGGTAGTAGTAAGGTTTTGGTGATGGTGGTGGTGGGGACTGGTAGTAGTATGGCTTTGGTGAAGGAGGTGGTGGAGAGGGGTAGTAGTAAGGCTTTGGTGATGGTGGTGGTGGAGATTTGTACTCATATTTTGGAGCAGGGGCCTCTACTGGTGGTGGTGGAGACTTGTACTCATATGAAGGAGGTGGAGGTGGAGACTTGTACTCATATGGAGGAGGCTTGTGCTCTGGTGGTGGTGGAGACTTGTACTCATATGGAGGAGGCTTGTGCTCTGGTGGTGGTGGAGATTTGTACTCATATTTTGGAGCAGGAGCCTCTTCAGGTGGTGGTGGAGACTTGTATTCATACGGAGGAGGCTTGTGCTCTGGTGGTGGTGGAGACTTGTACTCATATGGAGGAGGCTTGTGCTCTGGTGGTGGTGGAGATTTGTACTCATATTTTGGAGCAGGAGCCTCTTCAGGTGGTGGTGGAGACTTGTATTCATATGGAGGAGGCTTGTGCTCTGGTGGTGGTGGAGATTTGTACTCATATGGAGGAGGCTTGTGCTCTGGTGGTGGTGGAGACTTGTACTCATATTTTGGAGCAGGAGCCTCTTCAGGTGGTGGTGGAGACTTGTACTCATAAGGAGGCGGCTTGTGCTCTGGTGGTGGTGGAGACTTGTACTCATAAGGAGGAGGCTTGTGCTCTGGTGGTGGTGGAGACTTGTACTCATATTTTGGAGCAGGAGCCTCTTCAGGTGGTGGTGGAGACTTGTACTCATAAGGAGGCGGCTTGTGCTCTGGTGGTGGTGGAGACTTGTACTCATAAGGAGGAGGTTTGTGCTCTGGTGGTGGTGGTGGAGACTTGTACTCATATTTTGGAGCAGGAGCCTCTTCAGGTGGTGGTGGAGACTTATACTCATAAGGAGGAGGCTTGTGCTCTGGTGGTGGTGGAGACTTATACTCATAAGGAGGTGGAGGAGACTTGTACTCATAAGGAGGAGGCTTGTGCTCGACTGGTGGGGGTGGTGACTTGTACTCGTATTTGGGAGCAGGAGCCTCTACTGGCGGTGGTGGAGACTTGTACTCATAAGGAGGAGGTTTGTGCTCAACTGGTGGGGGTGGTGATTTGTACTCATATTTGGGAGCAGGAGCCTCCACCGGTGGTGGTGGAGACTTGTACTCATATGGTGGTGGAGGAGACTTGTATTCATAAGGAGGAGGCTCGTGCTCAACTGGTGGAGGGGGAGACTTGTACTCATACTTCGGAGCGGGAGCCTCTACTGGTGGTGGTGGTGGTGACTTATACTCATATGGTGGTGGAGGAGAAGTGTACTCGTATTTTTCAGTGGGTGGCGGAGGAGAGTTGTAAGGATAACCATCAGCAGCCACCAAGTTAAGAGCAGTGGACATGAGAACAATGGCCAATGTGAAGGCCATTGGCCTTAGACGACCCCGTAAGGGGCCGCCACGACTAGTAACCATCGACGGCGGAATGAAGAAAACTGACCACTTCCGGCCAATGCTCCGATCAAACTCTCACTGATATGACTTTAAGTGTGTGAGAGAGAGAAGGATTTGGAGATGGGGATGACTGAGAAAGCAGGGAGGGAAGAGGCAGTACTTATAGTGAAACCGAGTCGTTAATGAGTAGCTGTCATGAGGGACCAATTCAAAATGTCCTATTGGCTTCATTCTAATTTTTTAACTCAAATTAAAGAAGCTTCCCCAGCTGGCCTTTCACTTTTTTATTCCCAGACCTTTATTTCCCTCCATATGTCTTCAACTCGTCCCCATTCATCCAACCACTCTCATCATAAATTTAACACAAAGCCCTCCATTATTTAACCCAAATTAAATTAAAGCTACACATACCCAGAAAAATGAAAAAGAAAAAAAAAATATATATATATATATTGCTATTCTTTTATCATTTTCCTCTTACTTATTACCTGCCCCTCCTGAGTTGCCTATCTTGACGAAAAAGAAACTCCAGCATGCTTTTTACTTGTTCGCTGGCCAGCTTTATCTCTTTTTTTCCTTTCTGTATTTTGTTTTCGGAGGGAATCTAATTAATATACTGTATAATTAATGAGATAATACAGATCCATATCTGAATATGTTATAAATAATGGCCATTTAGGTTTGAGTAGTCCCCAGTGGCCTCACTGGCTTTTTAGATCTAAACCTTTTTCTTAAAAAATAAATAAATTGAGGGGGTGAGGATTTTTTACTTTTCATTATAGTACTTAATTTGTTTCGACCTCAAGACTTTGGCAGCTTTTTATGAGGGAGAATAATCCAATATTATGAACATTTTAATTTATTTCAATCATTTTGTTATTTGGAGCCAGCCACCACCGCTACGTTAATTTGTCGGCCTCTTTATCTCCCCTGCAAAAATGACAAGATAATTAAATGTATGATGATGAAATTAAATTTTATTTTGCAAAATATAATTTACTTCCTTAGATGTTCTCCAGAACCGACATGGCACGCATAACTATATAGTTCATTTATTTGTTTTATTTTTGGGGAGTAGGAGAAGGAAGAGAACATGTTAAAGGAAATTAGGAAAGTGGTGGCTCATTTCCTCATTGACTGACTTTCCCAATCATTTAGGTATTTTTATTTTTCTTTTTTTAATTTTTTTTTTCTTTATTATAATAAGGATGATTCTGGACCATGTGATTTCTCAATTATGAGAAGAGCATGTGATGTTACGAATACTTCTCGTCTAGTGGGAACGCAGCTTTTCAACATTTTGGCCCCACAAAAATCTACTACAATAATAAATGGAGGAAGCATTTTTTTTTACTAAAGGAAAAAAAAAAGAATTATTAAAAGAAACAGAAGTATTTCCCCAAGAGTTTCATTTCGTGCAAGAAACCTTGATTGAAAAATATTGCTTCGGCCTTCAACTTTAGGGTTGTCATTGAGCTACTTTTGATAACGACATTTTTTTCTTATAAGCAATTTATGGACCACCTATGAATCATATCGTTCTCATAATTAATTAATTTTTTTCCCAGATAATTAATTAAAATAACTTAATATAAAATTAATTCCTGAACACCGACGCAATTTAATTACATTTTTTTTCTTATGTTTCCTTCGTTTGGCAGTGGTAACATGTATATGGAATTTTTCTGAACACATGGGAGGAATAGGAAAATTATTTATTTGATATTGAAGGATATATAATGTATTTACATATGTAAGCTTTAATTAATTTAGCAATTGTCGTATTTTCAGAAGTGGGAACATATATAATTCTCTCTAAAAGAGAGGATCGTGCAAAGTAATTGTCGTATTTTAGTATAGACATTGATTAGGCTTATTAATTTTGTTTAATTTAAGAGTAGTTAGATCTATAGATATTGGATTATTGAGGTTTTACAGTATAAAACAGCTGTAGGGTGAGCTTGGTGACAAAGAAATCGGATGCATATTTTCCACATTCTTCACAATAAATAATTATATTTTAACCACTTTGAAAAGTCAAGATTCTCTCCTGCACGCCGTGAAATTACTATGCATTGCTTTTAGACTTCGATTTAGAGGAAACGTACACGAATGTGATAATATAATAACTCTGATTACTTTTTTTGGTTGGTTTTAACAGTGGTGAAGGATATAAGGATAAATGAGTAATGGAGTAATAATTATTGAAATGCACCAATTAAAGATGGATAGCGTGGTGACGAATTATTATCACCATATATATATATATATATAGGGTTAAGATATAATTTTAATAACAAAATTTTTTATTATGAGTATTAACACAATTTAGTTTTAAAAGATGTAAAAGTAGATACAACTTTTTAAAAAAAACTATAATTTTAGCAATTCTATTAAATTAATTAAAAATTTTGTCATTTTCTATGTGAGACCCATCTGTTTTCATTTTAGAATATGTTTGGATCAATTTAATATAATTGTTAAAATTGTACCCTCTTTAAAAGATTATGTCTATTTTTATATCTTTGAAAACTTAATTATGCCAAAAACACATTATGAAAAATTCTTTTGTTAAAATTAAAAATTAACTTTATATATATATATATATATATAAGGGGCAAAATAAGCCATGGCCATGTGATTTTATACCGAATTTCGCGGGCTTGTCCCCTATCTCTCTCTGGAATAATATATGTTTAAAAAAATATAAATTTGATTCTCTCAGTGGTGCCTGGCAGAAGGCAAATGGTAATAGGGTCCCACGTTGAGAGCCTAAGCAAAGCAGAGCATTATATATAAAGTAGAAATTTTAACACTTAAATCTCTATCTCATGTTTACTTTGTTTGGTAATTAAAACACATAAATATTGGGAGAAAGATGGATGTAAATGAGCATTATATGGCAGGGAAAACAGATAGATGGACGTGTCCTTGAAGGCGAGAAAATAAATGAGATTAAATATTAGAGTATTGCTCTCAAAAATCAAGATTCTTCCACAATCCCCACCATGTGGATGAAAATGACGACATTGAGGGACTTTGAAACTGGATCTACTATATACAGGGGAACAGGTACAATACATGCAGACAAAATTAAATGCGCATTGTCAGTAACTTTTTTTTACATGATTTTGGAGGAAATTACAGTATTACACATACTAACGCGCTAATTAATTAACGCTTTGGTTTTTTTATTTATTTTTTAAACATGGCTATGAAGGCTAACTTAGTGATTATTGAAATCTACTAATTAAATAAAATTATAATCTTGTGTCATTTATAAGTTGGAGCGAGCAGGTTTTTTATCCTGTTTTGGTTTTGTTTGGATTATTAGTGCTGGCAAAATTAATTTTTGTTTTATTTGACTTTTGCAAATTGAAATTGGAGTGAAAGTTAATTAGTACTCCTATAATGTAATTTTTGTTTGAATAAGTTTTTGTTAAAAAAAGTCAGTCTGACATAAAATTATTTAGATTATATATTGAAATGTTAGTTTTATAAGATTTTAATCTAAAGAAAAGTCAAAAGTAATAAGTTATGGATAAGTTACTTTTAACTTTAAAGTGAATTTTAGATAAAAAGTCAGTTGCACTCAAAACAACCATGTCAATCAGTTTTTTTTTTTTTTTATAGTAAAAAGTTTAGGTAAGTTCGGCACCAATCCCCTACCAAGGCCAGGGTACGGCCCCAGGGCTCTTCGAGCACTTACAAGGGACTTACGAGATCACCTACCAATAAGGTCTTCCCATCGGTCAGAGAGTTCGAACACACTCCCTTGTGATCAGGGTGGCAAGACCTTAACCAACTGTGCCAAACCTCGTTGGCAATCAGTTTTTCTAATCCAACTTAAGTCTAAAGTGTTTTTTTCATGCCAAAAAATTAGTTCCAATATGACTCCAACGCCATTCTAAACAAGACTCTTTTAAGTTACATTTTTTAATTTTTAACATGAATTTACAGTTTTGCCCTTTACTTGTTATTGTGCACAGTATACACACTTTTTTTTTTGGGGGGAAGTGTATATATTAAACAGGGTTGAAATTGAAAAGTTATCAAATTTTAATATAAAGTTAATAAGATTTTAAAAAAATTTAATAGGATAAAGCATACTAGAAATAACTTATAAATAATACTCCCTCCGGTCCTAATTATAAGACAAAGTTGACTTTTTTGAAGAAATTAAGGAAGCCAATTACTAGAAATAACGTGCGTGTATCTCCTATATATCTCTCTTTCACGTTGATGAGGACCTATAAACAGCACTGTGTAGTAATACACGCACGCACTGATTAATCCTTTTCTGTAAATTAAATTAAAATTCATAAAACTAATGATTTTAATGATCACTCGGTGGTGAATACCTATATTTTTAGTTTGGTTTTTTTCATGAGAATTTTTCGTTTTATTATTTCACTATACGTAGCTTGCTATAAGCATAATATTTGATGATTTGAGAGATAATATCTACTTTTGAATTAAAGTTACTTGGGTTGATTGGGATATATATATATTCGTATGTAGGTGGAAGAGATAAATAAAAGGGAAGAGGCTACTTTTGATGGTAATGATGTTGGAATGATATATAGCACTAAATTAAATTAACTGTTGTAGTCACCAAATAACAAATAAGGCCCTTTCTGTTTTTGAGCTAGCTAGCTATTTGTCATTATTATACATTATATGCTTACCTAAAGCCATTGAGAGGGTATGTATTGCTATTAGGTGAAGTGATATTATGTTTCTCTATTACTTTCACTTTTTCCCCCCTCTCAATTAAGTTATTGCTTTGTCACTTTACTTTATTCACGTTCTTATTCCCGTGTCATGCCTTCACACCTTCCTATGCTTTTTTCATTCCCTTTGACCACCACATTCTTGTCCCTTGTTGTTATTTTTTTTCCTTTGTCTTTATATGAAGACATAGTGCTTAATTGATCCTACACTCTCGTATCTTCTTCTCCTTTAATTTGTTTATAAAACACATTAGCACTATTATTTTTTGTTTTTAATATAAAATCTTATTTATAGTGTAAATCACGTTATAAACTATATCTTATATTAATAATTAGAGGCGGTGTTATATTTTACTTGTGCTATCAACAACTACAAACACGGTTCAAGCATACATCTGAGAGAATGTATTTATGTGATGAATGATTTTTTATGGCAATAATTATATTTAGATATAATGCATTAAATTTCAACATGGCCGATGGCCGGTTATTCATCATTTAATGTTTGGTGAAATATGTCTGTAATGCGGAGGTGATTGAACTATATAAGAATAGTCTAAATTAGGCAATAATGTTAGAGGGAAAGAAGAGATTTTGTTTCAGTGATGATGAATATATATAATGGTTCAAAAGGGGAAATAATGAATTAATTGAAGAAGACAAACATTAGATTGGGAACATAACAATTGCCTTCAAATTATGATGCTGGCTAAATTAGTTAAGCGTGCAGGTATATAAGTGCCTAGCTATCCCAGTCATTTCATATTCAGTCAAACTTATTTACCTTTCAGGGGGAAAAAATTGTTTTTTTTTTTTAATGGAGAGCTACACGACAGGGCATTGTGTGTACTAGGATATAATATCACATCAATTATATATAAGACTTATTAGTTATTGCCAATTCAACACGTCATAATTTACTTAAATCAGACCTTCATAACGTACGTTGACCGCCACGCGTATACTATATTTTCAAATAATACCCCCAGCATATAAATATAATTACCGCCGTGATTATATATAATTCGTGCACCGACACCAACTCCAGTGGGAAGGGGAAGATCTAAATTTTTTTATATTATGGACAGACATGAAAGAAAAATATATAAAATTATTTTTTAAAAAAACTTGCTATGCATGTAAAATAAAAATGAAGGCTCTTTGATTAATTATCGAATATTTCAATTAATTGTCATTTAAAATTATTGATGAAGTCAAAGGTAAGCATGTTCTTTGTGCTTGGCTTCGTCAAGTGAACAGCAATATGTGCAGATTTCTTTTTTATCCAACACAAATAGACGAATTGGTATATTGATACCTTCCTCTCTATCTCTCTCTGTATATATATATATATATATGGAGTATTATATACGGTCGAGATCTTCTATTTATAATTATATTTCAAGTACCTCCATCCAATTAAGCTCACATGATTGGAAATAAAATAACGGAAATTTGGGTAAATTGTTGCCTTTGAATTTTTCTAAATGGCCTTTCAATTTTTTTATTTTAATTAATAATGTACATAAATTTTCACTAATAAAGAAAATTACACTTTAAATATATTTTTAAAAAAAAATACTGACTTCTTTTATTAAATATAAATTATTACAAATATTTATGACTTCACTGTTTAGCATTCTTATTTTGAATTGAAAATTATAAAATGAAATTGTTATAATTTTTTAAAAAAATATTTCATATTGATTAAATAATTGAAGAGTTGTTTATAAAATAAATTTGTTTTAATAATTTTGTGTGTGTAAACAAAAGTAAGCGTGTTTGTGGAAATAGAGGGTTAATTGAGTTGTGAAATGTAAAGAAAGTCAAGGATTATGAAGAAAATTTGGATTCCTTTCTAGCAAGAGGGCTCCTTATTCTGAAAGAGAAAGATATACCCACGATGTTTATATATATGTATTATATTTTCATGTGTCTACAATTATTTATTTCATACAAAGAAATTAATTAACTAACCATTGTTTATTACTTGAAACACTATTTAAATCGTGATTTTTGTAAACGCACAAAGAAAAAAACCCAAATATGGTTAGGTGCAAATTTGAGTCGTAATATAATTAATGTTGGTTCTTAAAATAAGAGGAAGGAAAAAATATTAGTGAGGGTCCCGAATTTTATTACATAATCAACGCTCAATCTAATCAAACTCAAATTCGATAGTTTTTATGTAGAAAGAATTCTATCAAGGCAACGAACTACTTTTTTTTTTTTTAAAAAAAAAATCATTAACATTATTAATCGAGGAAAAACAAGTCTTGAAAGCTACAGTTTACGAGATTAATTAATAAATTAAAAGTGAAAGTATCGGGATAAACCGCCACTAGTTGAGAATTAAGGAGTAATTAATAATTAAGGACACATGGGAGACGCGTTAATTGTGTAACGTACAAAAAATAAATATATTTGGTCGGAAGCGTCCAGCATCGGAACTCCTCGAATATTGTTGATCGATCAATTTATTACTATCTTGCTTTAATTTTGTGTTTTTCTATTTAGCTTCACGTGCTTCCTAATTCAACGGCTTTTGTTTCCTTCATTGACTTTCCCCAATGACACATTCAAAATTAATTACTTCCCTAAAATAATATATATCAAAATTAGATTAAAACTGCCTTTTATTTTCCACACATATGTTTGAATTAAACATTGAATCGTTAATTCGTCTTCTGTCCTGTCACACCAATATACAGAAATTGTCTATATCACTACTAACGTATATAAGTAATATACCTTTGTCATTGATGATTTTATTAAAATGCATAAATTTTATTTCAATATTATTTATTTTACGTGAAAAAATTGAATTTACTTCAAATTTAAAGAATGAAAATATTTATTTTCTACAAAAATAACACACTCGTACATTGTTCGAAACCTACATTAAGAAGAAGGGATCATAAATTTTAAAATAAAGAGAATGATTGCGTAATTCAGGCATTTCTTTATTTTAAAAAATTATTAATTAATATAATAATATTGCGCTTATCCTGATGGCCGTTATATAATTTCCTAATAAAGCCAGACTGTCAGAGATATTGATGGCCACTATCTTATTAAATAATATTAATTATATATAGGGAGAATTACACTCAAGTCATAAAGGGAGAAAAGAAATGAAGAAATGGTCCCTATAAATTGTAAAATAAAAAAAAATAATCCCATAGAGCTGTCAATACAGGCTCCTGAAATTATTAACGAATTGTCAATACAGGCTTTTAGAGTTGTTAATGGAACCATTTTTTCATTTTGTAATCTATAGGGATTATTTCTTCGTTTTTCTTTCCTTCTTGGGACCTAAGTGTAATTCTTCCTTATATATATTGAAATACAACAATCATTAGTTGCTTTGTTCATCACATAACGTATAAGGGTTGCCTTCTAATTAACCTTAAATATATTATTAGGGATATCTCTGGCACTAATAATCAAGTGTTAATTTACTATACCTATTTTCCTCCAATTTAATAAAATGCTCGTATTAATATCTTCAATATAATTGTACTCCATCAATGCATCTATATGCGTAGCTAGCTGGCTACCTAGATACCCATGTCCATTATTTGGAAACATTAAGCTTCGAGATTTGTCTTAATTAATTACTTTTATACGTGTTCTAAAGATTAATTCTTGTTCGGTTCAAATTAATGATTAATTCATATGGTCCCTACCTAATCATGTCTTCGCCAGGAGCCTCCCTAAGCTTTTAAATTATGCGTATCGTACACTCACACACACTGAAACACTTTTTCAGTTTTCACAGAAAAACCGTGTTCAAAATTAGTTTAAGATGGACTAATTAATGTTGAAACACTAACTAATCCCAAGTTGTTAATTATATATATAAATAAACAAGCTAGCTACAGCTGATCGATCTGATTCTCTCCTAAATAAGCTCCTAAATAGAGGCTCATATTTTCATTTCTATTTTTAATAAAATAATATTGTAATCAGTTTTAAGCCTAGAATAATAACAAATTGGTGAATAACGTACTTTGCTCTCGATCTATTTGACAAAGTAACCCACCTAAACACAGACTCAAAATTAAGGCACAAAATAATTAATTAATTAATCACCTGCTATCTCGTGATCTGAAACTTCTAGGATGCTGTCTCATCAATCTATTTAAGATTTTTGGATTAGAATAATATCTACCGACACTAAATGTGATGATTTTAGACCAAGTGGCGAACTGGTCTTGGTCATACTGGTATTTTATAATGTGATAGTTTGAATTTTTCAAAATAATGTAACGATCACCAACTTAATTACATTCTAATAGATGCATTATTCAACTTGATTCGAATTATTGAAGTGTAATAAAAGTATATAGAATTCAAACCTTATTATGCGTGTCTATATATATATATATATATATATGATGGTGGATAAAATTAAGTTAGATACAACGGTCACAAAAGTAAAATAATCAAATTAATCTTGAGATCTGCATGTGTTTCAGTACTTTCAAAACTTCATGGGAATCTCCCACATTGTCATGTCAGATATCTTAACCTTAATTCAAAGCGTCGCAACAAAATTACTACGTACAACAATATCCATGCAGCAGAATTATTGAAGTTTAATATCATATAATGCATCTATGATTTCACTGTCTCCTGTACATATTTTCATATAAAGGTTTTTCGCTTTTTGGACGCACGTGGCAGGCAGTAACATATAACTGTAATTGACATTCTCTTCGTACTATATATATATATATATATAGTTAAGGTATCTTATATTGCTTGGGCAAGCAATATATAAGATACATTAGTTTGTTATATATAAACAAGGCAAGCTATATAAATGGCCCAAAAAAAAGGGGGGCAAAGCTATAAAGGTTTGCTTCAAAGAAATAACAAGCCAGCTAGCTGTAGCTGACTCTTCGTTAGTTACAGACTAGCTTAGCTAGTGGCCGGTGTCACGTTTTTTTTTATTAACCTAATATTTTAATCTGGGCAACAAATTATTTGGTGATGAATAAAGTCTCTAGGGAAAAAGATACATTAACATTTCCCTCGTTTCCTTAATGTTTTGAATTTAAAAAATTAAAAAGGAAAGGAATCCCTTTAGTTAAAGCGAAAGGATATCATTTTTTAACTCGCTTTTTTTTTTTTTTTTGGGCTAAAGTATATGAATAGGGTTTCTGAATCTTTTACATGCCTATCGACAGTCACAGTCCACTTATCTTACCTTTATTTTCCCTTTTTATTGCATATGACATATTCAATATAATGGCCACAAATCCTCAAACTATTACTAAATTTAAATAGGTATCTATATATTAATCGGCTGTTCCCAAGTTGAAATTATAGTATTAAATAGGTTAATCCAATTATAATTCTAACTATATTTATATTCACTTCATTAGTTAGTTTATTGACCAGTTGGATCCCAAATTAAAGTCATGCAACTAATTAAATTAATTAAATAAATAATATTCTAATAACACACCACTTGTCTTGCTGTATACTTCGGGATGCCTTCCTCCAAAAGTGAATTATGTGATCTTTGTACAGAATAGAGATGAATATGTTGAATTCCTTTTCGTTGGTCTTCTTAATTATCTGACAAACAAATATTAATTAAATTATCGAGGAAACACATGCAATATGGTGATATTATGACTACCCATGTGTTGAAGAGATCTAGATCCGATATTGTACAGATTTTTATTTTTTTTAAAAAATAAGTCATTCGTCTCTCTTTGATTTTTTAATTAATTTTTTTAATAAAAAAAGGCAGACTAGCTAGATGAACCCAGCTAGCACGCCAACACGTTCTAATTATATTATTCAAAATAATAAGTAGTAGTAAACCTATACATGGATTTGTGGGGAAAATACTTCAGTTATACTTGATCGAGTGATTTAATTTGATGATAATATAATATAATATTTTTGGTCATCTCTTGAGAATTTAGTTTTGGTGATTGGATGGATAGTTGTCTATCCCTTCATTGTCACTCGTCGATCAATCATTTTGCAAACGATTGGACCCACACAAAAAGAAAATCAAACATATCGTAGGGAACACGAAATTAACCGAAGTTTGATGACCAAATTAACGCTGTTTGCACATAAATATTAATCAATACACTTAAAAAAAATACGATTTATTAGTAGCTAAAAATATATATTTATAACGGTTTTAACTGTTATAAAAGACATTAATAACGGTTGACAAAACCGCTACAAAATCCATTCTTACAAATGTTTTTATAGCAGTTATACATAACTGCTATTCAAATTATAAAACCGCTACTACATTTATAGCGGTTCCTTCCAACCGCTACAATAATCAAATGTGATAACTCATCTTTTATCAATATTGTGGCGGTTATATAACCGCTACAAATGTTGGTGCCACAAGTTTGCGTTGCGAGAAATGAAAAATGAAAATTTGCTCCATGTTTATAACAGTTACAAAACTGCTATTAGATTAAAATTTTAAATTTTAAAAAAACGGCGCCAAAAGTTAGTAGCGGTTGGACAAGCGCTACTAATATCATATGAAATTTTAAATTTGACACCAGAAATTTAATCCCATTTTGTTTTTAACTCGAAATAAAACCATTACAAATATTTTGTGAAATTTAAAAAAAAAATTATACAATTATTTGTCTCCATTTTTATAATATGGAATTGAATAGTTTATTATTTAAGTAGTTTAGCTGATAATAGTTATTAATTAAAAAGAACGATTTAATTAAGTTAGATAAGTATAAACTTTATATTGGTAATATTATTGAGGATATGTAAGTAATAAGAAATTATTATGTTGTTTGCTACAATGTGGTTATCATTATGTAAGGAAAATAGGAAACTGTGAGAAGAGGTCCTTCAATATCTACAAAAAAGAAAAATAGCAAGAATAAATATTATGCGAGGGAAAAAGTCATTGAAATGAAAAAAATAAAAAAACTTTGTACCATATTTCATCACCTTATTCAGCTCTTAGGAAAAAATTTGTAAATGAGAGAAAACGAAAGAGAGCTAGGGTTGAAAGAAATGAGGGAGTGTTTGAAAATGAGGTGTGGTGGGGTATTTATAGAGATCTGCGTAGCATTTGCAGCGGTTAAGGTGACAGGTTTTGTAGCGGTTATTGTTTGTTATTTGTAGCGGTTTTTACTTTTGTAGCAGTTTTTGGGTGATTTTGTAGCGGTTGTATAACCACTACAAATATTATCCTGATTTTTTTTAAGAAAAAATATATACATCAAGGATTACAAAAACAAAAGCATAATTTGTTTAATCATTCTTCCTCACCATCTCTACAAAAATTGTGTGAAGAAATTGTTAGTATGATATTACTTTATAAAAAATAAAATAAATTTTAATGATGTGAATTTGAAAAAACGCACTAAACTAGAGGTAAATTGTCATCGCCTTCAAGAAAGAAGGTTTATAAATTGGCGGGCTGAAATGGGTCACTCTCGTAGGCGATGTTATCACCATCACCCATGTTATAAAGGTTTCGAGGCTTAAATGAACTACCATGTGCCAATCCTCGTGCCTCTTGTCCTCGACATAATAAATTTGGCGTGCCTCTGAGGCAAAAATATACGGCTCATCATCTTTAGGATTATCAGTGTGAATTGGTTGTGTGAAATTTACCGATGTGATGCCTAAGTCGTCAGTTGTGAGTCATTGGGGGGAAGTAATGGTATTAGCTCACAAACATTTGAACAGTGTCATGGTGAAACGGCCTTGGTAATTTAGTTCGAAGACATCAAGAAGCTTTCCATAGTAAGGGACACTTCCGAACTGCTTGTTGGCGTCACTGCATCTCGAATAACTCCTTGTCCCAAAAGTGCCATAAACACCCGAATTCTAAGTTTATAATCCTTGATCTCTTGAAACCGTATAAAACTTGAAACCAATTGATATTATATGATGTAAACCTTTTTGTATGGTGAAGAGAGCCGATTGCGAAAACTCTGAAATATGATGAGTGTGGGTTATGGTCATTTAGTATTCTACATGCAAACCAGCTGGGAATTCTCTATGGACCTCTTTGTCAACTTCGGAGGATGTTTGTGTACGGATCATGAGTTGACGCTTCACATGATTTCTAAATTCCCTACAATTAATCATGAGAAGGCGATCATGAAATGTAATTAAAAAATGTTACCAAAGATATAGAATAACATATGAGTGTACAATTCTTACTGAAGAAAGGTTCAACTTGAGTGCAATTACTCAAGACATGTCTATGTGCTTGTAACTTCTCAGCTGCCGTTAATTTGAAGTTCTCAGTTCTTCCAACTGGTTTACCAACACGAGGGATAAATTCTCATGATGTTGGCACAAGTTCAAGACAATCATCTACATGAGGTGGGCGGTTGAAAGCCATCTCAATGTCATCAAAAATACAAGACCTCATCCCCTATATAACCTTCAGCTATAGAACTTTTAACTATGCCTTATTCCTTACGTTATATTTCAATTTCCTAAGAAACCTAAAAAGTAAAGAAGGGAAAAATGATATTAAATGCTGAAAAGGACGTGACGCACATATGTAAAATGAGTGCCTCTCAATATGATACATCCATCGATATTGAATAGGGCCAGCGAGCTTTGTTTCATGAATAAGGTGGACTGTAAGGTGAACCATCAAAGTGAAAAAGGACGAAGGAAATATCATCTTCAAATGACAAAGCGTAAAAATGATTTTGTTTCATGCCACTTCTTGAACTTGCATCTGTGACACGGACAAACAATCTTGCTATTATAGCAAGCGTAGGAGTATGCGAATTCCAAGGAACTGTTTTATTAGTACAAATGTTCTGGTGAATTGAGTGACAACCTAATCCATGACTTATTCATAGCTAGTGAGAAAATTTAGTAAAGAAGATGAATGAATAGAGAATAACGAGTGCCTGGAAGCTTATATTCAACTTCTCAAACGTTTAACATTTTGTAGCGGTTTCATAACCACTACTGAGTATCAATTTGTAGCGGTTATTTTAAAGGAAACCACTACAAATATTCACAACCATTGATAGGATATGAAATTCAAATTTCAAATGTTTGAAATTTTATAGCGGTTATGACATAACAACTGCTACAAACTTTTAAGATCGTTGGCCATTAAAACAAATATTTTTTTTCATTTTGTAGCGATTTTTATATAAACCGCTACAAATGAGCTAGCAACTTTGCAAAGTTTTAACAGAATAATCTCAACAAATCTCCATGGCGGGATTTAAAAAATTCAAATTTCAAAATATCTTTTTGTAGCAGGTTTTGTTGTTATAACCGCTACAAAGTGTCATGACCATTGTTTGTGTTTCTTTTCTTTTTTATTTTGCATTTGTAGAGGTTATGACCTTAAACCGCTACAAAATTATACCAATTGTAGCAGTTTGGTATTCATAACTGCTACAAACATCAATCTTTTCTTATTTTGTAGCGGTTCTTATAATAAAATCGCTACAAATAAAATATTTATTTATTTATTTTTGTTAGTTCTAAAAATATAAATATAACTGTCTTAAAAGAAAGAAGAATTTAACAAGGCTCTTAAAATATAAATAACCAATTTTTTTTACAAATGTTTGAAAAAAATATAACTGTCCTAAATCTAATTAATCAAAAACATTAACTACCCAGAGGATGATGATCAGGTCCTCCCTTAGGAGGGGAAGGATCACGACGTTGATCATCAGGTACTCCATTAAGGGGCTCCCTCAGGTGCGCCTGAGCAGAGTTAATAGCATCATCATCATCAACAGGAGGAGCCGGTTGGGCGACAAAGTGAGGGATAGGGGGAACCTGTGGATGCTCCTCATCAGGGAACAAGCGACTCAACAACTGCTCCAGCATGTAGTTCATGATATCCCGCCATTGTGTATGCTAAGTGTAGTAGTAATCGGCTTGTTATTGCATCTGCTGCATCTGATGGGCCACCACAGCATATGTCCTGACAATCTCCGATCGGAGCTCCTTAACAGAGTCATCCCTCGGATGTCTGACCCCGGATGTTCATGCTCGAGAGTTGCCAGCCTCAAAGGCGCCGCTCCTGCCATAAACCATGCTAGGTTTGGAGCCTATCCCCATCCCCCTTACGTGTCTAAGGTGCTCAGCTAGACCTAGACCTCTCTTTTAATAGCGCAGTGGGGTCCACAGACCCCTGTAACTCTTGGGTCTGGGTCCTCGCAGCTCAGACCGCGACTGCTGCATCCTTTCCTGCCATTTTATGAAACAATTAATTATTATAATTATTCACAATAAAGTAGTTTTATAAACCATATAACAATAAATTATTATTACAAAATAATAAATTAACTTACAACAATCTCCTCTGCCTGCTGAGAGGTTGGAGTTCCATCACGGTGTCTATGGGTGATCGAGAATAACTTCCCTTAGTTTGTCTGACAGTTCTCCTGTTGTGCCTTTCTCTCCTAAAACAATTAAAAAAATTAAATTAGTATTATAAACAACAAAACTCTAAATTTATAATATGAAATAACAAACTAAAAGTAATTGACATTGTAAAAAATTACCAGCTTGCTGTAAGCGACAACAAAGATCTTCGATCCTGCCGTGTGGTGGATCCTCTGCTGCCCTCAGAACCTCGTATTTCTTTAAGAAAGCGCCTGCAAAAAAACAATATTAAAAGTATTAAACACTATAAAATAATTATAATTATTAAAAACATACAATTTATGAAATTTATATTAAAATTATAATTATAAATAAATTACCTACCCCTCTGCGCTTCTCATGAACTGTTGAATTGGACAAAACTCACTCAGTCGTTCGGTGGGATGCCATCTGGGATGTTCTCGATTAGCTGCTGCAGAGGAATCGTCTCATCCTTCTTCATACTGTTGAAGAGATGATTCTTCTTGCTCCTCCAACCATCGCCCATCTTCATCAGAGTGTACCTCTTTCAGTTATCCTGGGCGGCAAACCTAAGCTGTAACACAATCGAATAAAAAATAATTAAATACGACTAATTATAAATGATACAATTAATAAATATTAATTAAATACAATTAATTATAAAATATATAATATAATTAAATACTATTAATTATCTCCGCCGCCTCGTCCCACGCCAGGTTCTTCTGCCCCTTGGGAATGTTCCTCTATGTCCTGAAGTGAAGGGGGAACCACATCCAATTTGAGCCCAGCTCGTTCAGGAAACAGTTGAACAGGTGACCCCCATTGTCGATAGGCTGGTCCATGGCCTCATTCCACTAAACTACACACTCGTAATATCCGGTTCAGGCTGTTTAGACAGGCCACATCCAGCCTCCTCTTGAAAATGTTCTCCTATTCATCTGTACAATTTACCACATATGTTAGATAAATTTAAATTCACATTTAACAGATCAAATTTAAATATTTAATTTATTAAATAAAAAAAATATATTTACCTTAGACTTGCACCTCAAACCACCGGGAAGACAACCGTCGTAGGTTATTTTGATCCCGCGCCTTCTCATCATCCAGGAATCGCTCCATGTTATTGAGTGGAATCAGGATCTCAAACTCCTCATTCTCATCATAGTCACTGACACTGAGCTCACCTCCTTCTCCCAGAACAGCCTTAGGCACTTGTGGTGTGGTCGCCTCCTGTGGGGCCGTTTGCTGTGACTGTGGTGGGACTGACTCTTCTGTATGTTGTGGCATAGTCGCCCTCCCTCCTTGCTGCCCCCTCCTCTGCTGCTGTCACCCTGGAGAAGCGGTCTAGGGGGAAGCTCGGCCTCCTTCCCCTTGTCCCTCCCTGAAGCTATATAAACTGTAAAATATAAAAAAAAAAAAAAAAACTAGTCTTATTTATATATAAAATATAATAATAAAAAAAGTGGAAAGAAAATAAGTAACTTTCGTACCTTAAGTGTGAAAAAACTCAAATGCTACAATAAAACTGTTAGAGCAACGTCAAAAAACTCAAATCTAAAGGAAAACTCTTAGAAAACAAAGTGGCCAAATGAGAGAAATGAAGGGTTGCATGCTATTTATAGCGCTGAATTTTATAGTGGTTTTTTCAATAACCGCTACAAACTCGCCTCAGGCTACGCAACACTTTGTAGCGGTTACCACTAATCCCTACCAATAGCAAGACAATTGAAGTTTTGTAGCGGTTTTTCTTTAAAACCGCTACAAGTACGCGACTATTTGCATTCCGTAGCAGTTTATGTGCACGTATCCGTTACAAAATAACCATCACAATTATCGCTCCTGCTTCACACCATGTGGTGCCAAGCTGGCCACATTTGTAGCGGTTTGCATGATATAACCACTATAAATTAGCCGTTGCAATTTATGATAAGAAATTGGCGCTAAATTGGTAACGGTTTATTTTTTTAATCACTATAAATTGTGTTGGCTTACCAACACGCCACTTGGCATGAAGCTTATTACTATAAATTTGTCTAAACCACTACAAAGACACTATTACGAAATGCCCTCGTTTTTTTAGTGATGTTAGCTAGGAGTGATCTGGGTGTGATTATGGTCTACTATATTGGATGAGCTGGAGAGTTTTGAAGAAACGACCGGGACAAAATCACATGGGTTGAGGCCATAAAAAACAGGTGACAAATTAAATTAGCGAGAGGACAATACGAAAAAGACGAAAATTACGGCATTAAAATAATGAGAGAGTGCGAGAAACGAGCCTAAATAATAATGATAGTAAATAAATAAATAATTTAATTATGGCAAAAGCAGGTTGCGCTGTGGGTGGAAGACGGAACGACGGCATGTGCAATAGGAAGAGATGTCGTTTGTTGAGGAAATGAAGGTTCGGTTAGTGGCTTTGCCGTACGTAGTGTCGGCAGCTTGGAGCCGCGGGGCCCACCAAATTTAAATCATCCCTATTCTCATCCTCATTGGGGAACTCCATATTTGTTGCTCTCATGCATTATACTATTGAGACATCTGCCCCTTTTTTGTTTTTTTTTGACCTGGGAGACATCTTCCTTTAAAAGCTTCACATTACCGTTGTCGTATTAATGATTGTCACCTACCTCTCTCTCTCTCTCTCTCTCTCTGTGGTTTTTTTAAAAAAAAAAAATCTTAAACATAAGCTCGTTTTGAATTTTAGATCTCTATCTAGATCTGGGAATATTACTAGCCACCTCACGGATTATACACGTGGTGAGTTACGAGTTAAACATGGTGGATTGAAAAATCTGAGCTCCAAAATTCAAACCCATCAATTGTTTGTTGCAAGATTATGTGTATATAGTCTGTTTGGATTAATTTTTTAAAAATGATTTTACGATATTCAAAATAAATATGTGAGAAAAATTTTTGTCTCAATTTATAAGTTCTTCTTCTTTTTTTAACATGCATATAAAAGTACCTCTAACACCATTAGATAATGTACCTTAAATAACTAATTAGAACCTAATGTTTGGTACCGGCAAAAAGAGAGAGAGAGAACCTAATGTTTAGTATTTCACACCCTTTATGCAAAAAAAAAAAACAACGTTGACTTGTTGACTATAAATTTAAATGTGAATATTATCTAGCTATGCATAAAAAAAACAGTTCTCTGAGTAGTATATAACAATATCTGACTTCACAATTTTGTGTGAATGATACCTTATCTCTTGTGTCATTCTCCTTCGCCCTTTAATATAATATATATTTGAAGAGTTATTCTTAATCCTAAATATAAGATATAGTTTTTATATTTATCAATTATTTTTTAATTTATCCTTATTGATGATCCTGTGATAATAATAAAAAAGGATAAGGAGGGAGGAAATTAAGAAAGATAACTATAGTGTTTTAGAAAATATATGTCATAACAAATAACTTAACTAATTTTTTTTAACCTAATCAAATTTAATAAATACATCTTTTATATTAAGGGACGGAAGAGTATTATGTGCTCGTTTGGAAGAGCTTATTTTTGGGCAATAAGTGCTTATAATTCGTGATTCACGGTATACGAGGTAAGTATGTGAGAGGAGTTTTTTCTCGGCTTGCGTAAATTGAGCTTATTTTCTCAAAATAAGCTCTCCCAAACATGCCTTATATTTTACTATGAATGGTTGAGGGGAGATGTGACACTGTTATTATCCAAATGTACGTTGCGCTCTCATTTCAACGAAGCACTGTGAATCAATTTGAACGCAAACCTCATATAAACAGAAAGAATGAAATTTCCAATATTGTGATATGGGGGATTTCCTGGTTTGGGAGGAGTGGATAATTCCTAATTCACCTCTCTCTCTCTCTCTCTCTCTATATATATATATATATATATATTACTGATTTCATGATAGCATATGAAGGGAGTAAAAGATAAAAATTAAAGTAGGAAAAAAAAACTTGTTGGGCAGAAATAAATTAAATTGAATGATAAAAAAAGGGAACTATATATATATGTAATATATATGGTGTTGCATTCATATTTACACAAGGGCTGTGTTGGCTACCAAATATGCTGGCTAGGAATGAGGTAGGTGAAGGAGCCGCACTTACCAATAACTTTTTAATTGGTGATTAATTGCGACAATGAGCCGTTAATTAATTGAGTTGGTGAGTGTTTATATTGGCAAAGAAAAAGTCTGTGTGTGATGTAACTCTAATTTGGACACTTCAACTCTCTATTTGACAATTTCTTCCATATATGTATATATATATATATAAAAGGATTAGTGTTAGATGATTTCTCACTTAATAATGACGTTGCTCAGGAAAAATAACTACGGATGTAATGACCGTATATTTATAGTACAAATAACATATCACCATTACGGGCAGATATACGTCAGCATTCTCTTTTTATTGTTTTTATAATAATATGGGAAATATACGAAATGAAAGGGATGGATGGGACCCGAGGGAGCTGGCAATGTTGAATATTTAGACATATAATAATCCACCGACGCTCTACGTTCCTACCCCGCGGCTCACGCTTTCAAAAGTCTTACCATGTTTCATTTTCACTCTTTTATCCTATCATTTTATTTTATTTTTTTTAATTATAAGAGGTATAAAATTACAAGCGAATACACGACATCTTACTTATGGAGGAACTTTTATGATTCATGCCACTCGATTATAAAATCATTATGTTATTACATCATTTTATATTCTCATCTTGAAATTAATTTTAGCCAAAAATTTTTTAAAAAAATATCATTTAAGTCACAATCAAAAGAAATAATATATTAATAATTTTCATAATATATCAATGATAGCTTTTTCATTTATTAATTAAGACTTTTATGATATTATTTCTTATAGTCAGGATTGAGACTTTAATGATATTCAATCCTCCCTAAATTTTAATCTCCCAAATATTGTATTCATTCATCAAAACTAAAAAAAACTTCTCCCAAACCCACTACTTAGTATTACTAATTAAAGTGCTAATTATTAGACATATTGCTGTTTCTGAGGTATATCCTTGATAAGTTTTGGCATATGCTCTTATTGTCACCTTCTCTCTTTGTTGTCGTTTAAATGTGTATCCCTTTCTTCTGTAAGGTACTGCGTACCTTTCCTTCCACCATTTCAAACATATGTGTCATGTCCACTAAATTATCTCATCTTTCTATGTTTTACTTCTACAACAACGTAACAACAACAAGAATTCTCATGAACCGAACAGGAAAATATGTTTTGAGAGAGAATTCTCTCTTCCCATTTCAAAACTTGCACCTCTATACACACACATATATATATTATGGGTTCTGATCCAATGGCGTTACCAATAATGACAAATGGGTGCCAGCTATATGATTGAAGCTTGACAATAAATAATCAAGGAAGCATATACATATATATATATGGAATTTAAAAAAACCTGTCACACGTCTCTGGAAACTGTAGAAAACTAGATATGGCTGGAAGCAGTAAATTAACTTGTTTTGTCAAATTTGGATAACTGATCTGTCAGAACAATAGTAGCCCCCTTTTGTTGTCCTACCTCCATAATATGTACCCTACACAATGTGGAGTTCAATGTATCAAATGCCCTTTACTTTACGTTAATTATGAGGTGTATAAGAATCAGAATGATGACTCACGCTTACTATGTCTTTGCCATATGTACTTATATATATATATATATATATATATATATAATATACACAGTACACGCACACACGAAGATGAAAAAGAAGAGGGAGAAGCATGTGGGGTTGTGGGTGATAATAATTTAATAAAGGCTCCATGGAAGAATCAGACTTTGAAAGGCCAAACATGGAGAGTTTGAATTTGGCCCCCCAATTTGGCATCCTATGCTCTCTATCTCTATCTCACACAGTCTCACTTTAACAGCCATCACTTAATTTTGCATTTATTTCTAATTACTTGTTTTGTCCAACAAATGACACTTTCTCATCGATAAAGATCCTCATTTCATTTATTCCCTTTTGAAATTTTGTAACTTTAACAGGAGACATATATATATATATATATATATAATAATGAAATTTATACTAATACAATTTAACCTTTATCTCTAATTTACCAACTAAAGACACTCTGACTTGACCAGTATCTTTAAATGTGTTCGTTTAGAATAACTTATTTTTTGATAATAATTACTTATAAATCGTGATTTACAGTATACGAGGTAAGTATGTGAGAAAAGTTTTATTTCGGCTTACATAATAAAGACTTATTATCTAAAATTAAGTGATATCCAACACAGACAATATCAACTATCAACCTCCACATATATTTTTACTATTACCCCATCAAGATCTTATTGGCAATGCAAATAAATTACAAAAGTCTTATATGAAAGACATGAGTCCAAATATATATATATTTTTTTTTGTGCTTTAACATATGTTAGTATTGGGGAGAGGGGATACCATCATCTGGTGAACAGTGTGACGATTCGTAGAGAAAGATGGCAGAAAGGACAGGGAGTGAACTTTCAAACATGACTGACAGTATTTACGAGCGACATGATTACTCTGTCGGGGACGTGTATATAAATAATAAAACTACATTAATTCATAATAATAGAATTACGGGAAAGTAATAAAATGATGAGGTTAAGCTGGTTAGGCGATCATTACAAAGTTTGAAAAGCAACCAAGAAACCAGGTCAAAAAAAAAAAAAAGGAACCAAGGAAAAAAGAAAAGCCACCCCTAGCAATATGGGTCCCCCCCTCGGTCTCATCCAAAGATTGACATATATCAATCCAATCCATGCTTTTTCGTAATTGTTGGGGTGGCTCAATAACCTTAATTACGAGACGCTGCATTAAAACTTATAAAATGATTAGGGTTATAGGGACCATGGAGATGACTCATTAATCTTTGTTTCTTTGTGGGGCCTATTAAATGTCTCTGTCCCTTGTTATGTTTACCCATTCTGTGCGCTCCCCTGTTCTAATCAGTCCTTCAATTTTAATTATTTTTCTTCCAATTGAACTGTTCTTCTAAGAATTTAGAATTCATCTAGAAGCTGAAACTAGAAGGACCAGTTCCAATGCACCAACGGTGATGATATCTCGCACGTCTATGATTTGTGGACTATAATTGCGGAGCCTTAAGTAGAGTCCAATTTGTTGGTAGAAGGAAACAAAAAGTGAATAATATCTCAAGAATTAATTCAAAAAGATTTTATAAATGTACTACAAAATTAACCACCAAGAATAGAATATCAAAGATATTGTTGAAGTTAAACCATTCCAATCCCCAAAGAGTTGTCTCTGGAAAAAATAAGGTTCTACAATCCGGATCGACATTGAACCGGTTGAGATACTGGGTCAAGAGTCAGTGGGTCAGATCAGAGTCAAATCAAAACTAAACCGGTGAAGAAGTGAAGATTTCAGGGTTATTTATATGAAATTCTGAATAAAATATTTTTTTAAAAAAAAGGGTCAAATGGCTCAAAAACCAGTCAAACTGGGTTGAACCAAAGTTAACTACCGAACCGATCAGACCATCGGTTGGCTGGTTTCTGACCTGAATCGGCCGGTTCAGTCCATTTTTGAACACATTGAGAAAAAGTGTAATCCATACTAACCTGATACACACAGATTTTCATTCCGCATAAAACCTAAAAATAAGCTAGTCATGCAGATCAGTCTACTGGGGGCTTTGATTTGTTTTTATGCGGTATTTAACATCATGTTCAACAAACAGTTTTTATTCCATGCTTAGAAGTTAATCATAACAATCGAATGGTTATTTCATTTATAGTGAGGTGGGAAAGAATTTGGAGAGAAATTCTAAATACACCTTTCACAGTCTAGGAAGAGAAACTCTGGCCCAAACTAAGCCCATGAACAGCTATAACCATAATTTAGGATGTGTATCTGATCGTGATCATATATTTACGGATTTGTATCCTCTCATTTTCCCTTCCCATTCACTCCCCTCCTTTTCTCTCAAAATGTATTGTTTTGGTGTAAAATATACAAACTCCTCACCTTTTTTTTGAAAAACATTAACCATCTTGAAGTATTTTTTAAATACCAGTCAGTACTCTATAATATTTTTTTAATATTATCCAATATCATGAATAATTTTTTAGGATCTTGAAAAAATATTTTAGAGAACGGAGTACTTAAAAATACTTCATGATGGTATTTTGCATCAAAACAGTGCATTTTGAGAGAAAAGGATGGAAGTGAATAAGAAGGGAAAATGAGAGGATCCAAATTCTGTATATTTTACACCAAAACAGTGCAGTTTGAGAGAGAAGGAGGGGAGTGAATGGGAAGAGAAGAGGAGGCAGCCCTGGTTAATGAACAGTGTTATGAGTTTCCCATTCGTTGTAGATATGAAAATCAATTATAGAAAATTCAGTGCCTTTTGAGAACACATGGAGACCAACTTCTCATAACATACTTTTTTCTTGCTTCAACACATTCTTGAGAAAAGCTATTATTTCCATCGTATTCCCATGTCAGAGTCAGAGAACGAAAATATGACAAGGCAAGTTGGAACCCCTTTTGTTAGACAAACAAACATCAAACCGCAAGAGGGCATTCAGTCCCTTTCCGAGTTCCGACAAGGCGATCATGGAGCTGCAAAGCAGTGAAAACAAATGTAAACTCTCTGCAATTCTTGAACGTATTTGTCATATTGTTGTTTATAACATCAAAAGCAAACAAACTACAATAGGCAGAAAATCCCATACCAACAAACAAAACTATTCTAATTATAAAATCTGATTATCTGATCAAATGCATTACGTTACCAGATTAATTCAGACTGTCGTTATGAATATGCAGCTTAAAAAATTTGATGACTCAAGATATGAATCACTGGTCATCATAACAAGTTGCTATTACCATCAGGGACTAAACACAAACATCCTTGTAAAGCATCAGATAAAATTTGAAGGAAAAGTAGGAATAGAAAAGAACAAATGTTTCCATGATATCTTGAAAGACGAATCTGGAAAAAATGGAACTTACGAGACAGGTACTGTACAATCCATCCGACAAAAGGAATATGATAGAGGAACACTTTGATCGATGACCCGAAACCACTGCAACAAACAAAACATAATTGATAAGCATACCATGCCGCTGCTCAAAATACAGAAAGTAACTTGGGTCTCATATATGAGGCTACAATTGAATTTGGGCTCCTAAATCCAAGCTGAACTGACTGCAGGCCATGCCTGGGCTTTGTCTTTGAAAAATCCCAATTCTGGCCCGAACTGTGTTTTTCAATGCAACATTTTCAAAACTTTCAAAACAATTCGGCATTCAAAACCATACCCAAAAATGTACTTTTATCTCGAAAAGTCCCACCCTGTGTCAGGTCTAAGTGTGATAAGTATTCTATAATTCAAGAAGGATCGCACCAACTAACCTGAAGAGAACAAAACAACCATATATTTCAAGTATTATACCAAATATGGGCCACCTAACAAAAATGAAGAAGAGCCCTAGAAGAAATGGTACAGAACCCTGCAAAAGATGAGGAAAAAAGCTCTTCATTTCCATATAGAATGCTTCCTTTGCTATATACATAGAGAAAACAAAAAAAGAATACAAAAGGGTGGTTTGCTTATAAGGCTTTCCATTCACATAGAAGATCTACGGCCCTCAAAGCCACATAAACAAAAAAAATGCAGTGATGTGGGGATAAAAGTTTTTGTTCATCAAAACACTGGTCAGAAATTGTTTCATTAGTCTCTAGAATGTAAAATTGACCAACACAATGAAAGCATTAAAGAACACGAGAATAGAAAACAATCTCTAGAATGCAAGTGGACAAATACGTTCAAAAGCCAATTTCTTCATCTTAAACTGTTACAGAAACAATAATGCTATGTTTAAAGTGAGGGGAAAATAGGGGGAGGAATACTAGGGGGGAAACTCCAAAGATAGTAAAAGCCCCTCGTAATTTTCTCTTTATCCAAACATAGGGCACGGGTACAAAATGGGAAGCGGTAAAAAGGATGCCAAAACCATCAAAGTTAACAAAACTAGTTTGGATCAAATTCACAAAAGTTATCATGCTTGCCAACTCATTTGTATTTATTATCAGTAGAGAAAGCGAATGACGGTGAGAGATGGAGGGAGGGGGAGGGGGAGCGAGTGGATATGTTTTATTGATTGACAGAAACTTCACGAAATATACCTTATAGTTTGCTCTGTTGGTGAAGAGGTTCAATGTGGAACGCCAACCAAGCAAAAGGGCAACACCTGCCAACCAGAATATCTGATTCCCCAATGCCAGAGTCAGTAAAGTTTTTCCTCCTTAAATTATGTTATTTTCCAAAAGGGGAAAAAAAATCAATATTTAGGTTCCTGAGGAAAGCTTTACATTTCCCAGAGCCAGTAAGCCGCGGTCAAAGAAAAGAAGTATGCCAAGAAATGAGAAAAATATGCCAAAGCCAATTAGGCCAATACCAGCCTCTGCAAGGTAAGAAATTCAAGGTCAAAAAGACATTTAATGATGTCTAAATATGCTAGTAATAACGCATATACTCATATACTAATAAAAAAGTAATTCGTGCATTCAACTAAAATTTTCACGTTCAGTTAAGAAAAGTCTTAGAATCCCTAAAATATTAGGATGAATAAAGCCTAATTTGGTTAAGAATTCAAACTCAATAAAGCACAAAGCATTCAGATTTATGCACACTAAAAGAAAATTATGCTCCTGCCAAGTTAAATGCTCAGGAAAATTCATAAACAAATAAAAATTATTCAACATTGAAGAGAACTAGATCACTCGTTCAGATATAGAAGAACACCAACTAAAATGTCAAGTAGTTCACAAATTGCAAGTGTCAGGGATGGAGAACAACACCACAATTTAAATTAACACTCAAAGCAGTTACTTTTGCACAGTATATTTATCAATTATGAACTGAATATTGAGCATGCCTCCTAGTGGTATGAAACGAACAACTCTTACTCTTTATCTCGCTTATCTCATAGGCCATATTGAATACTAAAACAGCACCAAATGAGGCAAGGACAAGAAGGGACTGCTGAAGAAACTGCAACAAATGGAGAAGTCATATCAGATCATTGATATACATGCTCATAAGCATATTAAAAGAAAATATACACGACATGAAGATACTATTATTCCTTTGAGTAGCATTGTCAGATCTTGTGCTAGTCATCATAAAATTGCTTCACATCACTTATCTTGGAGCAGAGGAGCTTCTTAAGGGTGTGTTTGGTTTGAGGGGAGGAAGGGATGGGAGGGTAGGTAAATTACCTAAAATTTAAAATGAATGAAAGAGTAATTTTTGAGTGAGAATCCAAAATTAAAAAAAAAAAATAAGAGAGTAAATTTTTGGTTTCTTTAGTCTAAACTTATAATTTCACCACCCTCCCCACAAACCAAACACACCCTTAATATTTAACAATTAATGCTTAAAAAAGCAGTTACAAGTGATTGGACAAAAAAATAAAGAGACGCAGCCTACGTAGACATCAATCAGGGCTTATTGCAGTAGAGGAACCTGACCAAATAGCAATATCGCGACCCTAATTGCGATCCAGAATTCAAAACCACGGTAGCAATTAAATTACAGGCTATGAAAAGGCACAAAGGTGCGACACTACAGCTGAAGACCAATGATTTGTACGGTTATAATTGCTAAGATCGGCACCATGAGAACAATGAAGGAATGATTATAAGACAACCTTCCATGTATTTCAGCGGAAAAATACTCTTAGGGATCAATTCCAAAGTGATTAACTTTCAACATGATACTACTTGACAAGATTATGAATACCCTGTACAGATTTCAACATCACGCTTTACAAATATAGAGTGAAAAATGGGAATTATCAAAAGATAACTGAAAATTTGCCTTCGATTTTCCAAGTGTGAAGCAGGGCTAATGCTGCAGTTTCAAGACTCTTGATACTGCCAACCAGAATCTCAATTTAAACTTCAAGACCGGAAGAGCATCTCATGCTCCATGGGGATTTGAGTGAAAAAGAAAGAAGGAAAGCTGTCTGAGCGTTACCCTGAGTGAGCTAACGAATATAACGAAAAATAAAGCACAAATTTATAGGGCAAAAAAGAATCAGGATCCAGCCGCACTAGATTCGGCGATGAGAAGAGAGAGAGAAAGAGGTTTTCTACCTTGAAATGACCCGGTTAGCGCAACAGCGAGGTAATCGCTATGTTTTATTGACCTGGGCATATTAATGGGCTTAACGATGTGATCCAAATTCTCATGGGCTTAACCATGATCTCAAACCTTTAGCCCAAGAAATTTCAAAGTCAGCTCTGGACTGTTACCAAAAAAATATCCATCTGGACTCTACTATTCATATGGTTAATATTTTATAAAATTGTAACCATATGATAAATACTATGTGAATTTTCGTTAACAGGGGTGTGATTCTACAATTGGATGATACATTTGTCATGCTTCAATTTAAATTTATTCGTTCTTGTTTTCATGTTTAGATATATTTTCTAAAGAATTAATCATCAAAAATAACATATTACTTTTATAGAGCTCGAGGCACGCTATTTATAATTAGGAAATAGGAATAGTGTAACATTTTGATTAGGCTCTATGCAATCTTTTTTTGGATGATCAATATAACATAACATAAATTTGGTGCTGCCTTAGCTAAATAAGGGAACTGCCATGCTTATTTTGATATGGTTTTTTACAAAGGCTATATGTTTGATTATTTGGAAGGAAACTCTTGTGACTTAATAATTATTAATGTAACGTGTCCGGCAAAAAAAATTATGAATGCAACCTGGCTAAGAATTGAGAACATGAATGTTTTTTTTATCAAAATTATATATTCATCGTGATCCCATTCAATATATAAAATGTGAGAAATGAACCACACTTTTCTCGACATATAAATAAACAAATACAATTTCTTTATGGATAGGGATTACACATATAAAGAACCTTTCTTAAAATTACAAGGATATAGTACAACAACATATCATGAAAAAATTACACCTACCTTTGCTTTCATAGCAGCAGGTAATATAAATTCTTGAGTGACAACTATAGCCTATTGGTATGCTCTCATTATTTACCCGTGCAATGAGGTTCCTTCCCTTGACTGAGCTTTTCGGGCCTCCAATAGTTTTTGCAACGCCATATGACACCTGAAAGTCCAAAATATGACCAAAACAAAGGTCATCAAACTAGTTAAGGTGCAGGCCGAAACATTTAAAAAAAAAAAGAAAAAAAGGTAAGGGTCAATATCATTGTTGATCCTTACAATTTAATCAAATTTTAATTTTGGTCACTATAATTTTAAATCATTGGTTTTGCTTCGTATAGTTTCATAATGACTTGGTCTAAGTTTAAGTATAGAATCTAAAATCAAAACTTGTTAAAAGTATAGGGACCAGTCGTTTAACTTAGATCAAATTTCTATAAAACTATAAGACCAAAGCCAAAAATTTGAAACTATATTGACCAAAACCAAAATTCAATCGAATTATAATGACTAACAATGGTATTAACCTACAAAATAATAATAAACTAGCAAGGGTATGAATGCAACAAATCATATTTGGCAACGAGAAAAAGACTTGGTTCGGGGCGCATCGTACCTCCAAGGGAGATGGTCAAGGAACATGGATGGAGAAACAACAATATCTTTGAATTTTTCTCTATCTGCTATATAAGCTTTGTAATGATTTTCCTTCCCCCGCAGTTTAAAAGGTGTCCAAACTGCGTTATGAGAGTTTTTAGGTTCTGGTACTATATGAATTACAAGTCCTGGAAGATAAATGTCGGGGTGGTTGCTGGCTGCCTCCATTTCTGAAGCTTGAACTGCATCTACTAAATGAGACACAGGATCATTGTTTGAATTCACTTCTGCAACAAAAGGATTCGTCAATTCACCATCATGAATTTCATCAACTTGGTCTCTTGTTCCATCGCCAACCCAGACAGAATATTCTTCAAGTTTACTGTTGCCTGTAGTAAAAAAGAAAGCACTTAGAATTTCTCTAATTATGCGATATTGCCATGGAAGCTATCAGCACTGTAAATGATTTACAACCTTCACCAGAAAAATAATTTGTAAATTCACTATTGTCCCTTTTTACACGACCACTTCTGTTAGCTTCAGACCAGAGTGGAAATTCTTGCTTATCTTCTTCCGTGTCACCTGCAGCATTAATTAAAATCTGTTAGTAAAGCACCTTTGACCCATAAAATCAACAACATACCGTCTCCTAAATGCCAACAACAGAGTAAGAAACTATAAACAACCTCTAGTGCTAATCTCAGTCTGGCTTCTGCTAATTTGATGGTTTAAATCTTCCCCAGGGATGGCCCCTGAATAATAACCAGATTGATCCTCAGCTGAAGTAATCCCACTACATTCACAGTTGCTCTTGTATATAAACTGACGGGCAAGTTGCAGAATTGTGTCAGCATCAGCTCTAGGATATTCTGACAGAGAAGCGATGGTAGCTGCCCTTAGTCGCAGAACTGATCCAATTGAAAGGCATGCTGAAAATTCATTGCCAAATATAATACTGCATAAAGAATGAATGGCTGATTTAAATGAAATAAACAAAACACAATAAAACTAGTGCATAAATTCCCACTGCAATCACCTTGTCACAAATTCCGAACATGCATTTGCCACAACCGAATCAACACATGGGAGTGGCCCATATGCATAGACACGCAGATTAGGAAAGAGGTGATAAAGCTGCGCGGAAGGTAAAAGAAAAAAAAGAACATAAAAACTAAATGGTGCAAAGCTGAGCTTATACAATAATAAGATTGGGATTCAGATAAATCTGCTATGTTCCTTCCTCACAAAAAGATTGGACATAAAAGGCTAGCATATTTGCATCTACTATCTGCATTGGTAAAAGAAACAAGGACATGTATTATTTTGTTCACAATACCCTGTATTCATCGTAAATTCAATGCAATGACAATGGAAGATTGGTACATCAACTAAAGAACGTCAACCCAAAAAAATCATTTTTAACTAAAATGTCATACTCGTATTCCAAGCAACGCAGCAATAGCACCTCCAAGAGAATGCCCAACTACGCGAACATCATACCCAAAGCATTCACAGCCGACTCCCAGTAAGGTAGAAAGAAGACCGCTGGATTTAGATTCTGCATGGCCATTTCCATTAACATGAGGATTATAGTGCACCTTAATAGTTTTTGTTGAGATTGAAAGATCCCGTTGAAGCACAATGAAAATATTATTATTATTGATCCTTCAAATAAATGAGAGTATAGGGAGGCCTTTATGCAGGCAACTGTAAAAATAGACTAACTTTAACACTAAATCCTATCATAATCTAATCTAATCAAATAAAATCAAATCATAATATCTTAAAGATATATTCCTAAAATATAATATTCATATATAATTCTAATAAATATTAAACGATATCCCTAATAGTAATAATTAATTAATATTTCTAAACTTGATATTCTCAACAGTTTTAAAAACAATAAATAAATGGCACACTTTGGTTTGGGAATGATTACGTAAAGCACATTACTGTAGTTGATTAAATAGTCATTATATGGCGATTGTTTCACTCTCACAGTGACGAAATTAAAAGAGTAGAAAGAGTGAAGGAGACGAAAGTGCTCTGGGGCCTAAGTTTCTAGATCAAATAACCAAGAATTCAAAGAACCAGAAGGGCTTCTCACCATGCTCCCCAGAATTTCCTTCAATCTGCATAAAAATCTCTCGGGCAGCCTCAACAATACCTGAGTGCCCATAATGGGGGAATGATGAGGTCACACTTTTCCTTACATCAGAATGAATGCGGTTGCAGCTGCCAATAGGTACATAAAGCATTGGAGTGAGCAGCCAATTAATTAAGGACTCAAACAAGTAAAAGATAAAAAATTTGAGTAAAGATTAAAACAGTAAGAAAATAGAAAGCACGTTATAAGGGAGGCTTTTCATTATGCTTCCTCGAAACGTCAAATCTTCATATGGTTTGCCATTTGCCATTGTGTGGCTTAAAAATGTATTTCATGGTTTCATATAAGATTCCTTGGCATGTAGCCATATTCAGTGTCGTTCTATGATCATATATCTCATCTAACTGCTTAACTTACAGTGTCATTCTAAGACCATATACTTGATCTGCATATCTAACTTCAATACCAGAGAACTGACTGAAAGATTCATAGATGTTCCGTCATTAATGTGTCAGATTCTAGTGTTGCACACAAATCTTCACTTGCTCTAATCTTACAGTGGTTAGCTTTCAAAATTAAATATATATACTCCATAACTTTTTAAAGCTAAATACTGCAAACTGGTCTTTTTAGTACAACATAGAGCTGCACCCAATTCCCTGCCAACTCAATATTGGGTTACTTAGAATAAACTGAATAACTATCGGCTCAAAAGTTGGAACTCAAATCAAGTCAAATTACCAAAGGAAATCATTGAAGCATTATGAGATGGATGGAGATGTTGTTAAATAGTCAAGAATAATAGATTTAGTTGATTAGGAAGATGCTTAAGGGAAGAAAAGAATCAGGGGATTCCATCCACAGTAGGAACCAAAATTTTCTCTTGCACCTAATAGTTCTGCATTTGCAAACGTATAAATGCAGATAGTGAGAGAGAGGAAGAAAGGAAAATACTTTATTAGACCATCCAAATCCTCTGTAGAGAGAGCGCATTCCTTGCATAACCCATCAGTTATTAGGTCCTCAGGGGTCTCAGTTCCACGGATAGTAATCACCACGCATCTTAGACTATGCAGAACCACAACAAAGTATGCAGCTTGACACTTAACCTGTCATGAAGAACAGACAAACAAATTTAGCGTGAATGTAACTTAAGCCATTCTATAATCACGATATTACACCCAGATGAACTGAGATGTGTGCATCTCAAGTTAGGTAGGCCTGATTTCCCGCATTTAAAACTAAACCTAAAATTTGGGTTCCAAACCAAAAACAAATGAACTGCTTAACCGACAATAACCAGAGTGCAGGAAGTCAATTCGGTTCATTTCACCAATGAGAAAAATCAAGAAGAACAGAATATATTTTAGCAAGGCTATATGACTGTAATATACAATTGATTTGAGAAACTTAAGGCTAAATTATACATTTGGTTCCTACGTTACTGCATTTACATTTAAGCACCTATACTTTAACAAGAACCAACATAACCCATTAACATGAGTGTTGTGACTGTGAATATAACATAAACCAAGAAACCCCGAAGGCCACCACACAAGAGCATCCTAGAACAAAGAGTTTTCCAATCTCAGATATATTTTTTAAGCATCCATTAAGCTCCTTTTCATTCCAACATGTCGCCTACTAAAATTAATTCATACATTGCTAAAGGTGAGCCTCGGTCACCTAAGTCCTAATATCAAGAGACCTTAGAGCAGATTAGTGATTAATTGAATAATCTTACCTGGTTGATACGTCCATGTCTGAGCACTTCAGGGGGTAAATTGACATACTTCAGAAAGGCTGCTGCATGACCTCGCCACCAGTTATCACCAACTAACACAGGTCGTCTAAAGAAAGTGATATCAATGATGCAGGGGGGAAGAGGCAAAAATAAATCAAATTTTATGAGTGTTTGCATATTTGAAAAGACTGCAGACGAGACATCAGATCAGAGAGCAAGAAATATGGTGTGAATGAGTAAGTATGCATGGCCTAAGCACTAAATCTAACCAATTAATGGAGTTTAATACTGTCTGAGCACTAGGTGGACAAATAAGTAGTATGCACCTGTTTTCATAAGATTTTTCTTTTGGAACAAAGTTTTCATACGATTTTAAATTTAAACATCTATCAGCTTTCTAACAAGAATTTGAAGATGTCCTTCTCTGGCCTATTACTGATGGGGAATATTGTTAGAATTACTTCATGTTTTAGTAATTAATTTAGTTTAAGTTTGTTTTCTTTAAATTATTGTAGAATAGGGTATCTAGCTTATCTTTTATAGAGGTTTTAAACTAGTTTAAATAATTATTAAAAAAAGATTATGTCTTGGGCTCAATGCCATCTTTTTTTTTTTTTTAATTCCTTGAATTTTACTCCACCTTTTCAATAAGTTTAAAAATAGGGAAAATTTTAATTTAACCAAGTATTACTATATTTCTTTTTAACATGTTATCTTCCTCATGCATTGCACAAAAAAATATCTAGTTACGTAATTATTTTAAGGCTGAAAACATTTACAATGTTCAAAGGAGAGAATACCTAATCGCATTGAAGCTAGGGTTCAACTATAATCCAATGACCCAGACATTCAAATGATTGAAGTTAATAAGCATCGAGCTATAAATGCCCGTAAAATAGGGTATCTAACAAGATAACACCAGCTCCAGTTCAGAGAGAGAGAGAGACCTGCTGCGTGTCCATGGGCACAAAACTCCTTGTCTATAGAGCCATGCGCAAGGAAATGTGAAAGGATTTCGTCCAACATCAAGCAACGGACCCTGCACAATAGCATCAGAGAAAAGCCCAATTTAAGTTAACAAGCAACAAATGTGTTTGATTTGCAAGAAGTATTTTGATCTACCTACCGTGTAGGCAGCTTCAGCAAATTTATGGAGAGCCGCGGCCTCTTGAATATGCATTTCTGGTGCTTCTGTGCATTCACCAGAGGACTCTGAAGATTTTCTATCCCTCTGAAGTAAAACCAAACCTAAAGAACAAACACATCCATGTCAGACAGCACAATGGTAGTATGACGCTGACGTTAAAATTGGTAAAATGTAACACAAGCAATATTATTTGGATTACACATCCAGCAACATCTGAATCTCCCAACTTGATCAATTCTACCTGGACCATGATTTTTGTAAGCATGGTCTTGACTACTGGAGTACAGTAGCAGACAATAGATAATCAGGGCCAAAGATAATCAACTTCCCAAGGAACCACATGAAGACTAGAGCACCAAATTACTAGCACCTCGAACCAACATGTATTAGGCATACAACTAATCATACTATCTCTTCGTGAACATGCAAACAAACCTTAAAGTAAAATATTTCATTTAGTGAATAACTGAGAGGATTAAGGCTAATGTCAAAGGCCTAAGAAAATGCATTGCTTTAAACATTTCACTGTGATAAATTTTAAAGCTTCTTAATTTATGGCAAAGAGGAAATGGTATCATCCTTTGGTGTCTTTAGCTGACGAGGGAATCTCATACACAAAAGGGGAAATCTGTATCCCTAGATTTGATATACGATGGGATCCTTTTTTAGGTGTCTCTCAAGTGTTCAGCAAGCTGATTCTCTCAGGAAATTTCTTCGGTATTGGTATAAATGTAGAGAAATCAGCCGCACCATGTTACAGAGAAAAGTCTTATACACCTGCCAAGAGCTCCAAATGCCCGGTGCCCGATGCACGATATGCAACAAGATCACCCAATAACTGTGCAACTGAATAGACTTCATCTTCTTCCATTGTACTTCTAGAGAATTGCGCAGAAAACTATAGATCAGAGCTAAGATATATCCAAAAATTTATTAAAAAAATCAAAACTCAGAGGAACAAACATGTATCTGAACCGGCCTAGACAGCACAAAGTCTCCCGTAGGCCATGATCAAACACCTCCCTGTAGTGGTGCTTCCAAGCATTATCATGGGTTTCATAAAAAGATCTCCATTTAAGAACGTCAGACCCAGAAAAGCACTGCCCTAGGGCGACAAAACATATCATAATCATGAATGAAGCCAGTAACTTCTGCATCCACCAGCTTGATTTTGAGTCCAATTCTGCATTACAACAGTGGCAGAACATAACTGTAATAAGATTCTCAGAGCTATATGCTGGTAATAACAGTTAAGTACACCAACAAACTCTAAAGCAAAACATGAAAATATAGCCATAAAGGTAAACGGTAGTTTTTTTCTAGCTGACTGGCGTTTTCTCTTTAGGAGAAAAGGTGGTAATTTATGGCATTAAATGAATGTTTTCAATTAAGAACCCAAGCTGGTTTGCTAATATCATCAGCTCCTATAAGGTTGAGGAGATACTTGTTTTTGTATTAGAAGGGGCCCAAAACTAAAAATAAAAAAATAAAAAACAGCCATTTTCAGTCGGTACTCAAGCATCAAACACAAAATAACAATTATATAACTTGACTTGAAAGATCCCTCACCTCTATTAGGTGAAAGAGGTAAACTTGCTTAATGAAATCATATATTATATGCAAAGAAGCATGAATTGATGCAAATATATACACACATACGCATACGCTATCCGAATAACAGACGTTTGATGTTTATGCAGACTCAAAGTATTAGTTGCAAGCATAAATTAAGACAAGGAAGCATACGGGAACTCACCTTACCTAAAGCACAACCACTTGATGTTCCATCTTTTGAGAAATATTCAGTTGACTTTAATATAAGATATGTTGCACACACAACTTGCAGCACCAAAACGACCATGGATAATCGACTCCACCATAGCCATTTCTTATACCTTATCTATTCTCACAAATTATAAAATATATCATGTTAATTCACACAAATATACAGATCAAATTGTTTAGGAATCATGATAATCAAGTTTCACGTATTAGTTGAAAATAATGTGAATGAAATGAAAGATGTTAGACATAGCTCATTCATGAAAATCATCAGGATAATAAATATAAGAAAGCTAGGTCATATTCTGACCCAAAAAAGAAAGAAAGAAAGAAAGCTGCATGATAAGAGAAAAACTGCCCACTGCACAATGTCTATCTGCGATTAAAATGCAGATATAGAAAATATCCATATAGCCTAAAGACAACATCTGCCTCTTGTACCACTTTAGATTAGAACGTACGGCACCGAAGATAAGCTAACAGATTTCCACCAGTTATGCGAATATCTTGTTAAATATATACTTCCTTGGTGACAACAAATTGAATTCTGAAATGACATTAAAATCAATCAAATTGCAATGATATTCATTAAGCAACACCAACAAGATTAAAACAAGATACCCTTGGTATATTAAATCGGAGTACTTCCTTATCTAACATCCACAAATACTGAAATTTCATGAGCCAGTTGCTTGATTACCCGTCTCTCCCAGCGAATTGCTGGATCAGCAACAGCGGTGCCGTCGGATGGGGACTGAAGTATGCACTTGGCAGTAGTTTCTTGAGCAATTCCAGTTTGGATCATGACCCCAATTCTCACAAGAGCGGCAACAGATACAAGCACGAACGGGAGCACATATTGGAAGTCGCAGAACGGATAAGCCTCAATGATGAGAAACCCGCCGAGGATAATGACCAACGAATTGGAAACAGCCGTGAAAATGGCGGTACGTCTCAATTTCGTCAGCCTCGAGGCCCACATTGTCACTGCGATCAAGCAGTGCAATGGAGAGATTAGGATTGGGCGGAGGAAGGAGGAGTTTTGGTTGACTGATTATATGCGATTTTTCGGGGATATGCGAGCCACAGAATATATGGCCGCTTGGCTGGAGAGTTCTGTGCATTGTTGAATTGCAGATTCCGCCATTGCCATCGCTGTCCGAAATGGTTCCGCTTAGCGATTAAGGTTGTGTTTGGGAAAGTATCAGAGCCGCCAAAAGCCCGGGAGCAAAAGTCCGATGGTGCTTTTGATTTTTTTTTTTTTTTTCAAAGTGTCTGGGATAACCTTTTTTTTTTTAATTGGCTTTTGGATAAAAAGTAACGAAGCAAATAAGTCAAAATTTATTGTTTTTGGATTTTTCATTTATGAGATAAAGATGTTGGATTTCAATTTTTTAAATTGAAATACTATTCTAATCTTTATTATAAATTTTTATAGATAAAATTTTTTATCCTAAATATAGATTCACTTAAAAATTAATCATCATTGTTCTCTTTTTTTTTTTTTTGGTAAATATTGGGGCTTAACGCCCATAACAATAATGCCAGAATCAACAACGTGGGAATATGACTCCCACTAAATCCCTGAACAGAAAATCTAATACCCCTGCAGGGGGAGATACAAAATCAATGAAATCTACATTACAATTGAAACTATAGTTTGCTAACCAATCTACAACAGAGTTACCTTCGTGCAATGTATGAGAAAACCGAATCTGCATGTCCTTGTTGCTGTCACGCAACCATGAAATCAAGATTCTATCACTTGTCTTACTCTGCAACCAAGCATCCTGAATCATATGTAAGGCTATAGTTGAGTCCCCCTCTAAAATGATCTTGTTGAAACCCATCTCTTGCGCCATTCTTAGAACCTGAACTGCTCCCCAAATCTCAGCAGTTAAAGCACTGCAGTATCCTAATTTCCTTCCAAACCCACAAACCCAGCTGCCATCACTCCTCCTCAACACCCCTCCACACCCTGCCAAACCTGTACTACCTCTAGAGGCACCATCAAAGTTTAGTTTCACCCACCCTTCCTCCGGAAAACCCCATTTCACTTCCCTCGGTTCCTTCCTTACCCCACAGCCGTCAAAGCATTTCAAAGAGTTAATACATTCTCTAACATAATTATGAATCACAATTTCAGGACGGTCAGGCATACAATAACCTTCTTCAAATAGCAATCTATTCCTCCAACCCCAAATCATCCAACAACACACAGCAAATATTATACTCCATTTCTCTCCCTTTTGCAAATTGTTTAAAAACCAGGTATTCATATTCTCTGTAAAAAACTGAGCATTTACCTTCAACACATCAAGAGCCAACCATATTCGGCGAGAGTAGGGGCAGCTTCTTAAAACATAGTCTTCGTCTTCCACTTCTCCTCCACATCTGCTACAATTTGGAACACCCCCAAGGACTCGTGCCCTTCTAGCTGATGTTAGTAATCTATCCTGCACAGCCAACCATAAGAATACTTGAATTCTTTTAGTAGTTTTTACCTTCCAAATAGCCTTCCAGATCGCCTCCCTACTCATATCCACCTCACCCCTTAATTGCTGATACATTTGGGCTACAGAAAATCTGTCCCCATGAACTCCTCTCCACACCACTATATCATCCCCATCCTCACAACAAGGTGGAGGAATGGCTTTAAGAATTAGAGAAACCTCATTGGGCAGAACGGTTTCAAGCCAATCCCAATTCCAATCCCCTTCACTAGTTAAGGTTTGAGCCACAGTAAGATTTGGGTTTAAACGCCCCAAATCCCCAACATAGCAATTAGACAACTTATCAAGCCCCTTTAGCCACTTGTCCTCCCAAAACTTAACACTCCTACCATCCCTCACTTCCCATCCAATACCCTTGACAACTTTAGGCCATATTCTAGCAATATTTTTCCACAAGACAGAATCATGTTGCTTCGCAGTACATTCAGATAGCCAGTTAGCTCCCCTTTCATATTTAGCTCTTAATACTTTTGAAACTAACCCTTTCGGATTGGCAATAAGCTGCCATCCAACTTTTCCTAGCATAGCATCATTCATTTCCTTCATTCTCCGTATACCTATTCCCCCCTCCTCCTTAGGTCTACACACTTTTTCCCAACTAACCGCATGTAACTTCCTCTTATCCCCATCAGATCCCCAAATGAAGTTCTTTTGGAGTTTTTCAATCTTATTACACACTCCAATAGGGATATTTTCATGTTGCATTTGAAAATTCAGAAGCTGTGATGTTACCGACTGGACTAACGTGAACCTCCCTGCTAGAGCCAAAGATTGGGATTTCCATCCACTAAGTTTCTTCTGCACTTTATCAATCAAAAATTGGAATTTTGCTCTGGAGTTACGGCCTTGAGTAATCTGCGCCCCCAAATATCTACCCAACTCTTCTTGGCGTTGAAAACCACTCATGCTGCAAATAATATTCTGTTGGTCTCTGGCCACATTTTTTGAGAAAAAGACTGTAATCTTACAAGGGTTAATCTTCTGCCCTGACACCTCCCCAAACAGATCCAAACATTCAAGTGCATTTCCCATCTGTTCTACACTAGCTTCACAGAATAACAGTAGATCATCAGCAAATAACAGGTGAGATATACACACATTGGATCTTCCTACCTTTATAGGCTCCCATTTCCTTCCCTCAACTGAATCAGCAATAATATGAGATAACTTTTCCATGGCTACAACAAACAAATACGAGGAAAGGGGATCTCCTTGACGAATCCCTCTAGTCGGCTTAAACTCCTCCTTTTTACTCCCATTCCACAATAAACACATTTTGACTGAAAATAAACAGTGTTTAATGATGTTAACAAAATTCTACGGTAACCCAATCTCTTCTAGTACCTTCATTAAAAACCCCAAACTCAGTCTATCATAGGCTTTCTCAAGGTCAATCTTAATTACCATATAGCCTTTCTTACCATTCATCATCTGCATCATGTGGGCAACTTCCTTAGCAATGATGATATTATCTTGGATGTTGCGGCCAGGTACAAAACTAGACTGGAAAGGATAAACAAGTTTATCCATGACATTTTTAAGTCTGTGCACTAAAATCTTTGTCAATCCTTTGTAAAGAACATTACATAACGCAATTGGCCTGAATTGAGAAACCGCTTCCGAGTTATCTACCTTAGGCACCAAGACTAATAGGGTTTTGTTCAGCTTCGCAATCCCTTCTGGTCTATCCCATAATCTTCTAATCAACTCAGAGACTTCCATTCCTACCACATCCCAATTCCTTTGATAAAAAATAGCTGGAAACCCATCCTCCCCAGGGGCCTTAAAGCCTCCAATATCAAAGAAAGCACGTCTAATCTCTTCATACTCTAGTCTCCTTCCTATCCTCCTCAATTCATCCCTCCGTACCTCACCCCACCCTTGTTTCGTGATGTGCCATCCTTTATTTACATTTCCCTCCAAAAACAATGCGTCATAAAAGTTCTGAAACATATCACAGATGATCTTCTCATCCTCCACCCAATTCCCCTCGTTATTTTTCAGGCTCTTCACCTTATTCCTCCTTCTACGGATCATAGTTTTATTATGATAATATCTGGTATTCCTGTCCCCTTGACTTATCCACATACCCCTTGATTTTTGGAACCACAACAATTCCTCTTGCTTCAAAGCATTCACCAGCTCCTCTTCTAATTCCAACTCCAGATCCATCAAGAATGGATTACTAAACCGATCTTCACATCTTTGAATCCCTTCTAATCTCTTACATATACCTCTAATTCTGTACCGAATGTGCCCAAACACCTCTTTGCTCCATATCCTCAGCTGCTCCTTCAACTCCCTTATGTTCCCACATACATCTCCTCCTTTCACCCATTTTTCTGAAAGGAAATTCTTAAACTCATTATGGTTCAACCATGCTGCCTCAAAACGAAAAGGCCTCTCTCTTCCCATTTCAGTTTCAGTACAAGTATTAATAATTAGGGGATGATGATCCGAACTCACCCTTACTCCTACCTTTACCATAGAATCCGGGAATAATTCTTGCCATCGTATATTGCAGAAACAACGATATAGCCTTTTAAAGACTTGTTCATGTCCCCTCCATTTAGGCCCCCTCCAAGTGAAGAAAGGACCCTTTGTATTCAAATCAATAAGCCCAATTCCGTCAAACCAATCCCGAAATCTATGACACCTACCTTCATTCACTCTACCTCCACCTCTTTGCTCTAAACAAGAGCTAATTTCATTCCAATCGCCTGCTAATAGCCACGGTTCTGTCATGTTCACAGCTATATCGTATAATTTTCCCCATAACTCACTTCTTACATTCTCATGTGGACTAGCATAAACAGCAGAGAAAAACCAGGATTCTTGGCCCCCAATTAGCAAACGACAATGCAGAAACTGTACATGTCTCTCCACAACATTAACAACAATAGCTGGGTCATTCCACATTAACCATATACCACCCGCAAAACCCACAGCCTCTACAATCTCAGCATACTGAAAACCGAAAGACTTAATAGCTTTCCTAGCCTTATACCCGCTAATACGAGTTTCAAGCAACACAACCATATCCATTTTATGAACAAACTTTAAATTTTTTAAGGAAGCAACAAATCCTTTGCTTGCTGCCCCTCTGCAATTCCATACAGCAATATTTAACATTATTAACAAATAAAGGGTGTTACCTCCTTTCCTTCACAATCATCCATAGACTCATCTATTTGAACTTGTGCTGCATCAGTCATATTCAAATGACTCTTATGGAGCTCATTATTTTTCATATCATCACCATAGAATTGCCCTACATCCTCTACCATAATCACCTCATTGCGTTGATATGCAATAGATTCCCTCTTTTCCGTCAAACCAATCTGACCACTGCCTTCACCCCTACTCTCCTGCTCAGAAACAACCAGTTCTCCGTTGTTGGACCCCATTTTCCCCTGTTTACTCCTCTATCCTTTAACCAGCCTTTGTGGAGCTCCTTTTGTAACATTTGTCACATCATTGAGCGGTTTAGACCATTCATTAATACTCGTTTGCTGCCTCGGCCCCTTATCTCTCCTTTTGACAAATTGTCTTACACTGTTTTCCTCCATCACAGTCCCACGGACAGAGGGAGATTCTCGCTGCACATGATCCTCTCCCTTATTTAAAACATCATATCTAGAAGAAATTTTGACATCCTCATTCCCACTCCTTCCCCTCCTCTGCCTACGCACCCTATGGACAACCCTCCATGGGCTAACTTCCTCCACAGTCCCTCCTTCCTCCATTACTTCAGGTCTCTCCAAATTCGCCTTTCCCACACCACTTTGGGTTTTATTTCCCTGCACACAATTCTCCTTAAAATGTCCAAACAGCCCGCAATTTAAACATAGAGAATGTAAACTTTCATACTCCACATGCTTTAGGACTCCATCCACCATATAATGAGGGACTAATGGTTTGGTAAGATCTAGTTCAATGCAAACTCTTGCAAATTTGTTACGCCCCTACTAGCAGTATGTACATCCAATTTCAACACCTTTCCTATGGAATTAGCTATATTAAATAGCACTTTCTTATCAAACAGCTCAGTTTCAATTTTAGGAAATCGTACCCATGCAGCTACCTTATCAATTTTCTCACTCTTTGGGTTAAACCCCGGCCTCCAACCCATAATACTCAAATACTTATCAGAAATTACCCATGGGCCACCCGTGAGAGCTCTCTCATAGTCTTCCCACTCCTGGAAAGAAACTACAAAGAACTCATTCTCCAAATCCCCCAATGTAATTGCACCTTTCCTAGCCCAAATTTGATTCAGTTTGGATTCCAGAAAATACAGACTTTTGGACCCTCCTAGCAATTTAACAAGCAATGACTTCACAAATGGCTTACAGAGACGTTCCCTTTCCTTATCATCAATCAGAAATTTAGGACACATAGGGTCAGATAGATCAACAGAGATACCTGAGTTAAAATCCATAACCTCCTCGAAGCCCACTCCAACACCAGAACCAGCCTCTGCTCCTACCGCCGTCTCATCCCCGTCATCATCCCTTGTATCAAACCAGGTCTCACGCCACTTCGATTTAGCCATGAGCGAGTCTTTATATGAATGCGTTCTGCTCCCTCCCTCCTTCGGGTCCTCATATCTGCGCATCCAATCTTCAAAACGAGGTGGATTCGACACCTTCCTTGAGAAATAACAGTCACCAGACCCAATTTTCCTCTTTCCGCGTTAAACTCCCTCCATGTCGTCCGTCGCCGGGAGTCCGTGCTCCAGCGACTCCCCTGTTTCCATAATCCTTTCGATCCTCACTATCCTTTTCTCAATTAGAGAGTGAAGGAACTCTCTTTAATCTCCGTCGCAGTGGGCGACGGAGAGTACCTAGCTGCCTGCCCACCGACGGTGGGAAGACCGGTGAAACCAGATCTGAGTCGTAAAAAGCAAAGCGAAAAGCAGAGCGTTTTTCCGTCGACTGCGGCTTCGATACTTAACTCATCATTGTTCTCTTTTTTTATCCATACTTAATTCCCATTAAAAAATGAGAAAGATGTAAAAGAATTAGTTAAAATAAACTTATAATAAAGACTAGAGTAGTAAATTTTTATGACAATACTCTCATTTAGGTTCATGAGAAATTTAATTAGGGAGAATGACTCGATAAATTTTCAACTTATGCTCTAGTAGTCGATTTAGTCTATGTTGGAAATGAAAAGTTGTGTTTATTGTTTAATAGTTTATTCATGAAACTTTTTTTCGGTTCATAACCGATTTGTTATATAATATTATTTTATTAAAAAAAATTATATTTATATGGTTTCTAATTTATATGCATTTTTAGTCATTAACTATATTTAATTATATATTTTTAGTATTGCCAGATTTTTCAAGTTAACTTTTTCACTTTTTTATAATTTTAATTTTTCTCTTATAATTATCATAATATATACACATATAATAAATAGGCAAAATCTCATATAAAGTTGCTTGAAATAGGAAAATTCAAAATCAAGTTGTTAAACTTCACAAATCCCTAATTAAGTTATTGACCCAGTTTAGAATTTCAAAATATGGATAAAATAACTTTATTGTCCTCTCCTAGTCTCTTCTATCCTCTTTAAAGAATTTTATTGCTCTGTAACTTAGTTTTTCAATAAATATATATATCAACACCAATACATAATAAAAAAAAAAATAACTCACTTAAATTAAAGGATTTTTTTTGTGTTTTAGAAGAATCATTAAGAATAATTAAAGCTAAAAAGTAAAAAAGAAAAGCATAAGCCCAAATATTAATTAAATGATTTTTAGTTAAATATTGTGAATAGTAAATTTTATTTTTGGAAGAACTTGAATTATTTTTTTCCCTACGAAAAAGAAAATCAAACTACATTAATCACACAATTTTAACTTGTGTGATATATATGTTGCTTTTTTCGACAATGATGAACCACTTTTTTTACGTTGTTAATGAAACTCTTTTTTATTATATGTAGTTAATGAACTCTTTAATTTATAGTTTGATAAATCACACATGTCATATTTTTGACTTGCGATTACCATAGTTTGATTTTCTTCTTGTAAAAATTCAATTCAAAAATAAATTTCTTATTCTTAATATTACACTAAAAATAGTTTAAATGATATTGGGGTTGAGTCTTCCTTTTTTTTCACTTGAATTATTCTTGATAATCCTTCTAGAACACAAAAAATTTCTTTGATTCAAGCAAGTCATATTTTATTTTATTATATGTTAATGTTTATATATGTGTATATACATACTTGTTGAAAAAAATAATTTACAAAGCAATGAAACTCTTTTAATAGGAGAGAAGAAGGTGGAGAGGGCAGTAAAGTCATTTAATCCATATTTTGAAATCCTAAATTGGGTCGATAACTTAATTAGGGATTTATTGAATTTAGCAACCTGATTTATAATTTTTCTATTTTAAGCAGCTTTATAAGGGATTTTCCCTAATAAATATGTATTATTTACTAAGATTCATGTCATTTTTCATCTAAATTTTCTTTTTAAAATAATTATCCAAATAAGTTTTATTTTCAGAAAAGTTACAGATGTGATAATCCAAACATAGATCACATTGCACAATTTAATTTTTATCTAATATTAAGTTTGCAAAAGTCATATTAAAACAAATTATTTTTATTACCACTATTCCAAGCACACACTAATTTGACCCTCTTTTTATGAATTAAAATAATCAGACTTATTAAAATATCATATTAAACATTAAATCTAACTAGATTAAAATTCTAATCGCCTTCATCTTATCTTATTCTCGATGAAATTCTAATCACATTACGCATAGCAACATCATCAAATTATAAAGGGAAAATGACTCAAAAAAAACTTTGAATATGGTAAAAGACTAAAAGGTGTTATAAAATTCCTAAATCCCTTAGAGGTGCTAGCACTTATCAGGAATTTACAATTTTAGGAGTAAATTATCATTTTACCCTTATCTATATTTTTATTAAAATAATAAAAAAACTTCCGTCGGCCAGCCACCACCGGTGGCGGCCCGTGGCCGCCCGGACTCGGCGGCAGGCGGGCCCAGCCGGCAAGCCCCGGCCAGGGAATATTCCGTCAGGTCCTGACGGAATATTCCCCCAAGCTTTGGGAAAAAATTCCCAAAGCTTGGTGGAGGTGGGGGATCGAACCCCCCACCAAGATGCATGACCACTAGGCTAAGCTTGCACTTTAATATATATAGTGCAGAAAAATATATATAGTAAACTTTTATTTTTAACTAAACCAACCAACAAATTTAGCTAAGGAATTGGCAGATTGATAAAAGAAATTAACAACTTCATATAAGAATTTCACAACTTTCGTTTTTTAAGCAAAAAATCCACCTACTCTATCAGACCATTCACTAGTTTAGATAAGGAATTCCCAAGTTCATATGACGAATTAACAAATTGAGATAAGGATTTCACAACTTTTATTTAGTAAAAAAATTTTAAATTAAATTTTATTAATAAGCTCCTTTTTGTTAGTAAAAAAATTTATACAAAAATTCATACAAACGGACGAACTCTAGGGATACGAAATCACTAGCAGGTAACCCGCTAGTGATGAAGTATATCACCAAAGGTTTGGTGAACCCGTGACCTCGTCACCAAAAGGGATGATCACCAGAGGGTGACCCTATGGTGACCCCGTGACCCCGTCACCAAAGGGTAACCTTGTGGTGATCATCACTAGCGGGTTACCCGCTAGTGATTTAGAATCCGAGAGTTCGTCCGTTTGTACGAATTTTTGTCTAAATTTTTTTACTAACAAAAAGGAGCTTATTAATAAAATTTAATTTAAAATTTTTTTACTAAATAAAAGTTGCGAAATCCTTATCTCAATTTGTTAATTCATCATATGAACTTGGGAATTCCTTATCTAAACTAGTGAATGGTCTGATAGAGTAAGTGGATTTTTTGCTTAAAAAACAAAAGTTGTGAAATTCTTATATGAAGTTGTTAATTTCTTTTATCAATCTACCAATTCCTTATTTAAATTTGTTGATTGGTTTAATTAAAAATAAAAGTTTACTATATATATTTTTTCTGCACTATATATATTAAAGTGCAAGCTTAGCCTAGTGATCATGCACCTTGGTGGGGGGTTCGATCCCCCACCTCCACCAAGCTTTGGGAATTTTTTCCCAAAGCTTGGGGGAATATTCCGTCAGGACCTGACGGAATATTCCTTGGCCGGGGCTTGCCGGCTGCGCCCGCCTGCAGTCGAGTCCGGGCGGCCGCGGGCCACCACCGGTGGTGGCCGGCCGGCGGAAGTTTTTTTATTATTTTAATAAAAATATAGATAAGGATAAAATGGTAATTTGCCCCTGAAATTCTAAATCTCTGATAAGTGCTAGTACCTCTGAGGGATTTAGGATTTTTGTAACACCTTTTACTCTTTTACCATATTCAAAGTTCCTTTTGAGTCATTTTCCCAATTATAAATGCCCGTTTATTTCCAATTTCTGTCTGGTGCAATTGTTCGATGGATTGCAATTTTCTTTGGTGCAATTTGAATTTGAATACAGAAATTCAGTATACTTGGGCTTGGTGAGACACTTCCAAAACCAAGGGGAAATCGATTAAACTACAAATAAAAAAATGATTTTCTAGTCGCACGTGGCAAATAAAAGGAATTCAACTGTACAATTTGTTTCCTAGAATGGTGTTCCTCAGTTAGCTTATGGCAAGCACACGGTTTACAAGTAATAGTATAGTGCCGTTTTATAAGGATTATGATAAAAATGAACTAATTATTATAACTATATTTTTAACTAGGGTGAATGAAACTATGTAAAATTGAGTAAGTCAGATAAGAAATTTTGATAAAGATAATAAAGTTGAGTAATTGAAAATGGAAAAATGATTATAACTTTAAGAGATTTAAGGTTTAAGATTACTCCTTCTCCATTATATTTCATACAACTTTGCCATTAAATCACTTACGTTAGTTGAATGCATTTATATGTCAGTTAAAGATTCTAAAATAATCAACTGAGCTTTCTTAAGCCAGGATTGTTTTTTAATATCCATTAAAAATATTCATTCTCTTATTTATATTTAATGAAAACCATCTTTCCAAAACAATTATTCATTAGACTATATTAGGCTGTCAGATATATCTATATTTTAACAAAAAACCATCCATTTAATTCATAAACTTCAAGTCTAATATGATTTTTCTCAAGTTCTACGGCCAAAACAGCTATCTCAAGTATCAATTAATTGAACTAATCAAATCATGTGGTGATTGAACATAAGATAGTCATTAAGCATAAAGAAAAATCAACATATATTCTCAATAACTTGCAAAAAAGTAAGAAAATCTAGTAGTTCCATACAATGAGTAAAAGTAATCTTAAATGAGAGTTTTAGCTACTCATAATCAATACAAATTAAAAACTAAGCCTAAAACTCATGTTCATATAAGTATAATGGGAAGAAAAGATAGATAAACAACAAAAATCAAAGGAAACCCTATAAAGAGCCCGGGAATGCTCCAAGAATTATCTTCTAAGTAGCCTCTCTTCAATCCTGAAATGAACGATTTGAGCACCCTCTCTTAGGTTAAAAAACCTCATATTTGTCACATTTTCAAAACGCACAGTATCAATTTTGTAACATCGGTTAGTACAGCAATAGTAAACACGGCCAGAAACTATATTCTTGAGGTGTTTTTGCTTTTGATTCACTGTAGCAAAACAAAAGTGACGAAAGTATCTTTATGCTGCTACTTTGATATGTTTGTTGAATTTTGTTCTTCTTTTCCCCACTTCCAATAATCATTGTAAACTTCTACATCTTGTCCTCATTCTCTTATAAAGAGAGGGAGTCTAGGAGCCTTCTAATTTCTTCAATTTAATCAAAATTTCTATAAATTTAGTTCAAAATTTGATAATTGCCAAAACATTTTCATCACATCACATTTTTCTTCATATGTATAAATTTAATGTATAATTTAAGTTCAAAACCAAAAAATATATAAGAAAAACGTAATGAAATATAAAAATTTATGAAGAATAACAAAGGTTTTAGTACTACGAGTGTAATAAGTTTGAGATTTCCTTATTCTTATCAATTTTATGTCTAAGAAATCCTTAAATAAGTACTGGCCCAAAAAAGAAATCGTTAGGCACAATCAAGCATGATTGTTTTTTTATGTGTAGTTGTAGGCCCAACATTTTTGTGGGCCTCGGCCCAATTCGTTTCTTGGCAGTAAGCGAACTTAAGAAGTGGGGGCACGCATTTGAGTTCTGACGTCCATCTTATGGGGCTTACCCGTAAATTTAACATGTATGCATTTAACCTGTAATCTTCTGTTTTATACAAATAAGAATTGAGTTTAACAGAAAAGGCTAACCTCTTATAATATGATAAATTAAAATTTATATCCTTGTTGAAAGAGTTGTCCACATTTAGTGTTTGACAATGCTTTGAATATGACTGCCCCTAATAAGAGGATATCTATACTTAGTAATATATTTACATGTGTGTGTGTGTGTGATATTTTGTTTTATGAACCATACATATATATATATATATATATATATATATATAATATGTTTTAAATCTAAAATAAATTAATCAAGTCATACATTTTCAGTCCCTTTTTTATTTATTTGAAAATAAAATTCTTCCTCCCTCTTCCTTTATTTTTATTTAAGGTCTTATTTTTTTTAATCTGATCCCTCGTCCCCAAATTAAGACTATAGTTTATGCATATTTCAAAATCTTCCATGGACAAAGGAACTTGTGAGGGTATGAACAGATAATCATAAGAGTCAGATTGGCATAACTTGAAGTCTTTGACTCGTTTATGATGATTTGTTTAATAATATTTCATTCTAGTGCATGGAACAAAGTCAGAGGCATAAAAAATAATCAGAATGAAGTCAGTATTTCCACGCGAGAACTTGATTTGGACCACGTGGGCCTCACTGCTTCTAGGCTGATTTTGGTCGGTTCCCCTCGCCCTCTCATAAATTGAAGAAATATTCAGATTATACTATCATTCTTTTCATATCTATTCAATACTTTGCACTGTTTATATTTTTGAATACTTACTAGTTAAACTCAATTACAATATAGTAATAATTTCTTAATTTGAGCGAAACAAACGGAGGCGCCATCCTTTTTTCTTGGAAGACCACAAGGATCGGACATCAATAGGTGGACGCAACATCTATCCTCATGAACCACATTGCTTCGCGTGGTTAAAATTTAACATCATTTTAATCACGTAAAGCATAATATCTCCTCGTTGAAAAATAATCACTCCAAAATCATGAATATAAGATTGGAGAAAATGATGGCAATATATAGCAAAGTTGTCGACTTAATGACCTGTTTGGTGTAAGAGAATACTTGAAAATGGGGGAGACGTCACGTTCGTGCTCTTTTTTTTCTCTTTCTTTTGGATGCTTTGATCGCTCCATGGTTTGATGCCATGCATATTATTACTCTGTCCGATTTTTAATATAAGTCTCAGTTGACGTTTTTTAGATATGTCAGAAAAGCTAAATAAATTAGTTAATTATAAGTCCCATGACCAACATTAAAAAACACATACTGACAACGTGGTGGACATGTAACAAACATTATGCGTTTATATAAAAGTTAATATTTTATTTTTATCTTGACCTTATTACAGAGTAGAAACAAGTAGGAGTATTTGCTTACACAGAAATTGTATTATAGCTAATATTTAGGGCTGAAAAAAATACATTCCTACCATATTTTTTTATAGCACACAAATATGTCTCGGTTATATACAATATGGGCGTATCTCCTAATTGAGACTAGCTATTCCTATTAGACCAAACCTCTGTTGAAACTAAATCATGGCTCTATGTTTTGCATATTCTTCCAAACAAAAGTGTTTTCATTCTTAACATCTTAAACACATTGTGACATATGCACACATATACTGATGAGTAAGATGCAGCCACGTGATCAAGGTTACAATATAAACATGTTAAAAAGATGATTTAACCAATGTTATGGAAACCGGACCGGACCGGACCGGCCGGTCCGGCCCGGTAACCGGCGAACCGGCCGGTTGGCTGGTCCGGTTCCCGGTCCTGTTTCCACTTTTTTTTTAAATTTTTTTTTTTAAAAAAATTTTCTTTAGAATTTTATATCATTAAGCCTAAAATTTTCAATTTCTCACCGGTTTGGTCCCGGTTTAGCTCCGGTTTGGCCCCGGTCTGACCCACTGACCCTTAACCCAATACCCCGACCGGTTCAGTACCCGGTTCGGGTTTTAATACCTTGGATTTAACATGCTTAATAAAAGAGTTCGTCGCAATTACGCAATAGCACTTCATGGTATCAAGAATATAAGCTATATACAGACCGGGTCAACATCACATTATCATCATCATCATCATCATCGTTGTTGTTGTTATTGTTACTGTGCATTGGTTTCACATCGGATCGTCTTGTTTGACACGAGTTTGATTTTCGAAGTTCAGGTTTAAAACTAAATAAGAAAAGGGATAGCTCAAAACTATTAAATCACAGAGATCGCGCATGTTTAGGCGAGTTCAAATTTCTTTTTAAACAAAATCTCCACAGATCTTTAAAACCGAAACCAAATGGTTTCACATCAACAAACAACTAGCTAGGGAGGACAAAACAGATTTGACATATAGAGCTGATCATCTCTTGTTTTAGGCGAGTAATAATTACTGATTATTGATTTGGTAATTCCGGATCCATAACATCGACAAAACACAGATTTTTGTTTACTTTAATGATGATATATTGAGAAGACGTGTGAGTGTGAGCCTCAATTTATGACCTCTTTTTTTTTTTTTTTATCTTTGATCAGAGGTATCCGGCGCTAGATCTGGACCCCGGAACCGAGCCGTCCGAGCAACCGACTAATCCCCGCTGATTTGTAGGTACCTCGATGGGTAGAACAGCTGGCCAGGAGATTTAACGCTGCTCCATACCCAATGCTAGGGATCGAACCCCCTACCAAGGTTAAGGGTGGAAGAGCCCTTACCGCTCTACCACACGCTCCTGGTTATTTATGACCTCTTTCTTTCTCGGAAGCCTCTGGAAAATACCTAATTAAGAGGAGATTAAAATAATTGGGATTTAGATTAGACTTAATAAACAATAACAGTATGGACATTGAAAAGTTCAAGCGCCACGTCATAAAGCGCCAAAAAAAAGGTCAGCAATAGTTCTATTCCAGGAGCTTCCTATTAGACTATTAGTTCTTGCAGATACAGGGCCCTATCTCCCGACCAAAAAACATACGAACCATAAAACGACAGACACTGTAGCAGAAACGACTTGATGTACTTGTACTTTCCACAACAACAAGCTCATTCCCACGCACACATTTACAGAACAATACACCACAAGGGTACAATATCACATCTTGCTGGTTTTACATTCCATGTCAGACAGGGAACATTCTTGGAACTGTCCCTTAAATATCCGGCAAAACATTAATCTAACCACAAATCTCACCTCCCCTATTTATATATTTTATTACATAAATTAAGTTTTCTTTCACAATAATCAACTTTTACCATACCCATTCAAATTACTAACCAAGCACGTTTTATGAGTGTTTTCCAAATTTAGACCTACGGAATTTTGTTATCCTCTGCTGCTGCTCCCACGACATTTTGGTATTTACATTAAAAAATAAAAATACACTATTAGAGTTCTTCATAACATTTAGACATTTTTAAGTGTTTTTAAGGTCGGACCGGACCGGCCGGTCTGACCATGAAACCGTCGGACCGGTGGTCCGATCGGTCCGGTTTGGCTACTGACACCGGTTCGACCAGATTTCATACGGTTTGACCAATTTTTTAAATATTTTATTCAAATGTTTATATAAATATTTCTAAAATCTTCCATTCCTCATCGGTCTAACCCCGGTTTAGCTCCGGTTTAACCCCGATCTGACCCACTAACCCTTGACCCAGTATCCCAACCGGTTCAGTGACCGATCCGGGTTTCAAAACCTTACATTTTTTTAAAAAAAAATTGTAGAGGATTATCATAAACTGAATTTCTTGGGCCATCTTTCCGGCCCATCATGCCTTGGGCTATAGCGATCCAAGAAAATACTCCCTCTAATCCTATTTATAAGTAAATTGATTGTGCAAAACGAACTGGTAGTTAAAAGCAGTAAGTGTGTTACAAATATCATGTTTTTTCCATATATGCCCCTATCTATGAAAAGAGTATAGGCAAGAGAATAGATAAAAAAGTATGAGATATGATGAGTGTAAAATATGAGAGAGAATTAGTATTTAATAAGGGTAAAATAGGAAAAAGAAGTTTATATTTTCAAACAAAAAGTAAAAGTTGCTTATAAAAGGGACCAACCATATGAAAGAGAAAGTTGCTTATAAATAGAACCGGAGAGGGAGTATAGGCACAATTTTTTATGGTAGTTAAATTCAGGGTATTTATCAAAATCAAGGTTTGGCATGGCACCGCCCTTTCGAAAATTGTCATCTGTGAAAAAAAAAAAAAATCATTTGTGATGGTTAATAACATAATTCTGGACTGTCAACAAAAAGGTTGGTTCTCAATTATAATAGCATGTTTGGCCAAAAAAAAAAAATTATAATAGCATGGGTCCAAAGCAACGAGTAGTGAACTTTGATGCACTTTTAAATTTTAATTACTATACGATTAAAAGTATATTGCCCCACATTTGTAAAAAAAAAGGTAATTAAGTTGATTATTTATAAAAAAAAATTGTGTTGAATTATCTAAAATACACCTCATTTTAATCATTTTTATCGAAAATTATTCTTATTGATTCCATATATTAATATTGCACACATTAATATGTGGGGAATTAATAAGGGTAGTTTAAAGAAAAATATAAAATATATAGAGGAGTGAAATTACATTCAAAGCAAACTTTTTAATTAGCTCATGAGTATGTATTTAGGACCGAAGCCAGCAGTGTCATATATACCACTACATCTCGCCTTTTTTATAAGACACTTCAAGGTTAGATTTTTTTTTTTTTAAATTTTAACAAGGCATCATGCAAGATATTCATTATATTTTTCTTATATTATCCTTGTTAAACGTTGTCATATTTTTTTTCCAACTTGGCTATAAATTTAACAAAGGCGAAGTTGGAAACTTTGTTAAATTTTAGAGTTATAGAGTTTTAAGGCTCTCATTAGATCTCATGATAATTACGTATGTTAAAAGCGACTTACAAAAAATGAGACGAGAAAGTGTATAATTTAATTGGCATATTTGTTGGTTGAGAATTTTAATTAGTACTATATATAAGATAAATATAACTTTTTTGAGATACTAAGAAAGCTAATTAAATTACTTTAAAATATTTAGATTTATCGTTTTTTCTTCAAATTATTTTGCTTAAAATATAAACTAATTAATATATGATATAATGATACACAACATATGATATGATCAAGTAACTTATTTAACTTTTTTAATTTCTCCAAAAAAATCAATTCTATCATATATTTAGGACTAGAGGAGTATTATTTTCCGCAGCCACTTTTTTTTTTAAAATGCCTTGATTACTATTAGCGGTGCCCGTGGATGGCCGGTTGCCGGCTGGAGAGAGAACAGTAATAACATACGATGTTGTAGGGGTGGGCATGGGCAGGGCGAAATCCCTGCCCGATGCCCTGCCCGAAGGATGAACGGGCTGCATTTTGCAGCCCGATGCCCAGCCCTGCCCGCTAAAAGCCCTAACCATATTGGGCTGGGCAAGGATGAGCTGGGCAAGGTGGGCTTCCCTGCCCAACTGATAATGTCTTGTCTTGTCCACAAATAAAATGATAATTCTGTATAAATTTCATAAATATTCCTGTAATTACCAATACCATATGTTTTAACTTCGCCCTAAGTAATATAAACTTTAAATATATTCGATGATTCCACATCTTGGGATATTTCAAAATAAGTCCACAACTTGAGTCTTGAAATTTAAAAAATATCATATGTCTTAACAAATATCCATACTTTAAAAATTAAACAACATCCATAATCCATTATAAATAAGGAAACAAAATGTTTGTAATTAAAGCCATGAAGTCAACATAGTTTGCATTAATTCAATGTCCCAAAAGTTGATCAAATGATGAAGCATCTGGAAAAAAAATAAAAAGCAACTATAATTTAATACATCACAAAGTAAAGAAGAAAGGAAGAAATATACTTATAAATAGTGTTTAGTGGCTAGGGAAAAAAAGAAATGACTAAAAGAGTATTATACAATAGACAATATATATTTTAAATAAAAAAAAAATATGAAATAATATTTAATTGATATGAAATTTTATATTTTAAATAAATAAAAATAATTTTCAGGGCAGGGCCAAATGGGCAGGGCAGCACCCCGGCCTGATGCCCAGCCCTGCCCGGTTAGTAGCTCGCCCAAAGCTGCCCAAAATTTTTTCGGGCCACTTTTTCAGGGCTGGGCTGGGCAATTTTTTACAGGGCCAGGGTGGGCGCACCGGGCTACTGGGCACCATGCTCACCCCTACGATGCTGTTTAGAGCATTATGAGAGAAATTAGTGACCAAAAACTTCGCCATAATTAGCTTCATTATTTCTTATATTCTGAAATTTCAAAAATGCACACTATTTTTCTGGTCTTTCAAAATTCTATTTTTGAATATCCACCTTTGAAAAACACAAGACGAGATTCACACCGACAAAATTCTATAGGTTCCTTTAAACTTTGATCTGCCGATGCTGCTGGCATTATATTCTGCAATTTTAATTAATAAACGATATATATATATATGGGAATTTTAAAGCACGTATACGTTACTACATTGGCTATATATATATATATATATAAATGGCGATTAAAACCTAGAAAAAAAAAACTTTGATATCAATGAGTTAATATTCACCGAAATATAAAAACAACTGCTATATGTATAGAATTCAGTCTTCTTGGGCTGCTATGTAAATATCCCTTGCTTAATGGCTTTGAATAATTTGACCATTTTTTGTTTTTGTTCTGATACTTAATATGCATAGCACATCTCACAAATTAAAGTTCATTTATATATATATGTCAAAAGAATATATATATATATAGTGACAGAAAAATAAGGAAAGTGGACAGTAACTTTTGCTAATTGCATGCATAAAGGTGCCAATTGGCCTCCCACTGAGACACAGTGGTGGGAACGAAACCATTAATTAATAATAACATTATATCCGCACCACACCTAGCTCCTTGTAAGAACCACACATATCAGAGTACTTTAACTAATAATATATCCAATCAATTCAAATATATGTCCATTAATAAGTGGGCAGCTCTCACTATATACATTCAAAATTTTGAACAAACACAAGCAAGTCCTGGATTGAACTCCCAGAAGCAGCCTATAAATAGATTATGACAATCTTACTTGATTCCTTCCTGCCTTCTCCATCAATGAAACATGAAGCAGACTTTGACTAGTATATAGTATATTTATTTCCTTTCACTTTTAGTTTTTCACTTCTAGTTATGTACATACTATACTTGAACATTAGTTTGAATAATACTTTATTATGAGAGTGATGGATGGAACAAGGAAAACTGACCAGGTTCGGTTATTGAATCAAATTAACATGCAAACTTGTTTTTGTTGTTTCTGAAAGTGATAAATGCACCTTCCTGCTCTACTCTTTTTTCTTAGTCTTCGCCATAAAGTATGGAAAGGAAAAAAAAAAAAAATCTAACTAAGATCATGTATATAGAATCAAGGTTTCCCTAATTAAGGTATATATATATGAAAATCCGTCAAAGCACACATACTTTTTAACACTGCATTAATCAATGTTGTATAATCAGTTGGTAGGACTTTCAGGAAGAAACTTAGAATTCTGATCTTGATTCTTACGTAGACATATGATTAATTATATCAAATGAAATTCAAAGTAAAAGAGTTCGATATAGAACAAAATTTGAACTCCTTTTGCTGGTCAGCGATACTTAATTTGCTTTTTCTGGGTTTAGCTTGCTAGATTCAATAACTAAAAGAGTTTAAAATGAAATTTTAAGGCAAAAGAAGTGGCAGCTATTGACCAGAGAAATAACAATAACAACAATTTGCAATAAATCAGTTGAACCATTAACATGTAATAATCTGTATGCGTTTGTACGTGTTTTCCAAGTCCAAGCCAATATAATTCGCCTTAAGTGCTGGATGTATTTACCTAATCCATAATAGCCTCGACGTATATTTAAATAACTAAATCGATCCACTATGATGTTGAATTTCCACTCATATATATCGAAGCTCACACAAATACATCAATCTAATATTTCATTTTTTGTGTATGTGTGTGCACATGGACATTGATATATTATTTGAATTAACGGATAGTTTTCCAACTTTAATTTTCTCAAAGCTTTCTCACCCAAATATAACATGCATGCATCTATATAGTCCACCATCTCTGAATTTGAGTGTCTTGCTTGGTTCCTATTACTGACTCTATTGCATATTATAAATATAACAGACCCTAATAACCAGAATAATATGAATGAAATAATGGTGGTCGATATCAGCATAATTATTGATATCATGCGCATGCGTCATTTAGTGTAAATTAATAAGTATGTCGATATGGGTTTGGTGAGGCTAAATGGCTAATTAAGGTTTTGCTTGGGTTCAAGACTTCAAGTTTAGTGGCTGTAATAGCTATTAGTACACGCTTTGGTGGACAAAGCAGGAAACAAAAATAAAATAGCTTATATATGCACGTAATTGTAGGTCACAAGAGGATCGGAATAAAAAAATACACACTACTGTAGAATAATATAGATTTTATTATTTTAAAGGACGTTTCTTTTTAAAAAAGGGAAATATAAAATAAAGACAATGACATTTTTGTAATTATGGGTGAGAACTGAATAGCTTTAGACGTCCCCAATTCAAATAGGCACATCTAAAATCACACTTTAGACATCCCTATATGCATCGGGGATGTCTAAAGTTAATTTTTTTAAAAAAAAATCAGGACACCAAATATATTAGGGACTAAAAAGGATATCCTTAGTATGATCAAATGGCGTCCCTGATGATATATTCGGGGAGCCCTTTCATGCCAAAGAGCGTCCCTGATTTAAAATTTTTTTCTTTTAATTTTTAACTTTGGACATCCCTAATGCATATAAGGACGTTTAAAGTGTGACTTTAGACGTCCCTATTTGAATTAGGGACGTCTAAAGTAAAAAAAAAATTAATTGGACAACTTTAGGTGTCCCTAAATTAAATTTGGGATGTCAAAAATAATTCAAATTTATACTGACAGTTTTTATTTGTCAGTTTTATATTACTTTTACACTCAACTCTCTCTTCTCATTGCCACAAACACAAGAAGAGTCACTGCCAGCACGCCTTTTAACTCTTGCTTCTTCTTCTTTATATGTTATTTTTAGTTTTTGCTTATTTCTTTCTCTCTCTTTTTTTCACCTCCAGATTTGTTATGCTTTCTTACCATTTTTTATTATTTTATCTTCTTACTCTTTTTTTCTTTGAGTTTCCTTTCTATTTTATCTTCTAACTCATGTTGTTATGGCTTGTAGATCGAGACTCTGAAATATGCTTCATGGCCACGTTCCCACCGAGAAAACAAGGTTCATCTCTCCCTGTCGCTCTTCTCTATTTATTATTACGAGAAAATGAATTTCAATAATAGAAGGAGATAAGTTTTTTGCAACTGATTCCTCTTATTGTTTTCATCTTCTGCCTATGAGATTTTAGCTTTTGAGTTATTATTGTGTAGATTTTGGATTTGGAGTTCATATACTATATTTGTAATTTTATTGACGATGATATATAATTTTTGGTTTTAAATACTGTTTAGCCTAGATATGTAACATAAACAATTTTTTTAAAAAAAAAATACTTTAGACGTCTCCATTTTAAATTGGGGAAGTCTAAAGTGGGACTTTAGACTTCCCCAATTTAAAATGGAGACGTCTAAAGTGCTACACTGACACTTTAGAAGTGCCCATTTTAAAATAGGAACGTCTGAAGTGTCAATGTAACACTTTAGACTTCTATAAATAGGGACGTCTTAAGTGCAGACTTTAGGTATCCTTTTATTTACGGATGTTATTGTCATTTTTTATTACATCGCTCATATAGATATTCCCTTATTTTTAGATATTAAAAGACCTAAAAAATGTATGTTAAAAATATTTAAAAATATTTTTTATAGTAGTGACGAGTAAAAAAAATAAAGGATACAACCCTATTTAATTTGTTCATGAAAAGATCATATCGAGCAGAGGAATTAACTAGCCAGCCATTAACAATATTAATCGTACGTCGTCAGCATGATGAGCAAATGATCCAAGGAACTAGGGTTTTAATAATACAACAACAATTGACGCAATTGCATGCGTATTCATACCTATTTCGTAGTCCATGTATAGCTCTCTGTCCCTTTATGGGCAAAGGAGCCTTGTTAAATAAATTATGATTCTAACAATATTAATAGGCCGTATACGCCATTTTTTACTTCCAAACCTTTCACATATATATATATATATTCATTCATTTTTATCAGTCAGACATTTAATATGTGTGTTAATTATTGGAATGAGCTTCCATATTGCTCATCTTCTAGATGAGAGGGAGAGCTACTTCCATCTGAGCCGTACGTTTAGATGGGATCTGGGCAGTCTAGATAATTTTTTTAAAAAAATTATTTTAATAGATACAGAATCTAAAATAAAAATAATCTCATAACTAATATTTTTTTTAAAAATAATTTTTTATATAAAAATAACAAGTTAAAAAAAAATCAAATTTGAACCGATGGAAAGGAGCACCAATAAGCACCGAAACCGATTCCTTGTTTATTAAAGGAAGGTTTATCACAAAATTTTAAACAAAGTTTGACCATTTTTTCTCGTGCATGGTACGTGCATATATATATATATGTGTGTGTATTTACAAACTTAAAATCACACACATGCAATGATTCATTCCTTTGGTTTTCTTCATGAAAAGATCCAAACGGAAAATTACAAACATGTCATTCACAAATATTACTACATTTAATCTTTAACATAAGAGTTGTTTGACTAATTTAGATAGATTAAAGAAATTAGTTATATTAGTTATTTGTAATAAATATATGTTGGTTTTTCTAAAATATCATCTTTTATCGTAATTATAAATGAATAAAAATTCCTGAATATATGTAATCAATAAAAATATTTTTAAAAAAATTATAAATTTAGGAGATATAATGGATTGATGTCTTATATTTAGGCTTAAATTCAATCCCGTCCCAACTAACTCTTATATTATGTCAAGTTCTATGTGTTGCCCCATTGACACCAATTACTTCTCTTAGTGTCTTCTTAAACGTATAGGGTTGTGCGTTATAATCTGATGCATGGTGTATATATAATGGATGTTGGAGTTATGAATATATATATATATATATATATTATGTATATGTATATGTATGCACGTACGTATTTGTGAAGATGGTTTCTCTCTATCCTGTTATTTTTTCCAAAATTACTTCCATGGCAATAGTGAATCAATTTTACGCTGTCTCGTTACTTTGATACAAACTTACAAATTCACCACTGAATTAGAAACTAGATAGAAAATAAAATACTACCTCTGGTTCTACATATAAGACATAATTTTCTTTTTCTTTTTATAAAGATTAAGGAAGCTAAATAAATTGCTTTAAATTATTTATATTTATCATTTTTTCTTCAAACTAATTTATATGACTTATAAATTAATATATAATCCAATGATACACTACATATATTATGATTAAATTATTTATTTAACTTATTTAATCTTTCAAAAAAAAGTCAACTATATCTTATATTAAGGACCAGAAGTATATTAAAATTTTGGTGTCTAGTAGCTAGCTTACTCGATTTTAATATATATTTGTCATTACTCATTTGTGTGTGTGTGGATGGTCATGTGAAGTCTATCTATAATCCAAAATCGATTCAAATCAAAGTTATATATATTAGGTGTACCGAAAGCATCCGGTTCTCACTCACATAGATCCATCGTGTAAAATTATGTTAGTTAAAAGTAGTACTAATATTTTTAGACATGTGTGTGGATGTGGAAAATGTGTAATTCTACAGTAAAAAATCTTAAACTAACTCCACACGTCTTCTCCCCATTGGTGTATCATCAAAAAATGAGTATGAATATTAACTAACACTTTCTAATTCCCATCCCAAATGTTAATAGATATGGATTATTCATTGCCTTCTGTAACAAGAAGAACAAAAGGAGAGGGAAAAAATCCAAACATGGGAACACTCGAAAAAATAAAAAAAAAAGGAAAATGAAGAGAAATGACATGGCAGTCAAAAGTTGACACCTCACTACAGCAACATCGTCTACTCGCCGCGTTGAAAGTAGCCACGTGTCGCCCCACGAGTGTCACATAGCAAGACCTCTCTCTCTCCCCTGGGGCTCTTTTGCAATTTCCTAATAATTAAGGACGCCACTTTAAATTGTCGGCGCTCCGCCTAATATATATTCACCTTCTTAAGTTTATAGTATTTAAAGTTCTTTTACACTAATGAAATGATTTTTCGGTTTTACATATAACTAAATTTTAACTACCTTCTACTGTTCATGACCCATAACTATTTTTGGAGTACAATGATGTTATCTTTGAAAACATTTCTTCTAAAATATTGATTTTTTAAAATTATTTTATTTTACCAATAATTAATATACTTATATATCTATGGTTAATTTATATTCCAGCATTATTGATACTTTTCCAACATGATTTAATTTTTACAAAAAAAACTCAACTTAATTAACAGCGACAGACATCTCTCACCCATCCAATGATGAAACTATATATCATGCCAATCAAGTAAACCCCTAACAATGAACTCTGATAAATACATTTTTCTCATGAATAGTGCGGTTTGTTAGGGATTTGATGTTTTATATTAATTAATTGTTACTTGCTCGCTATTGGCCAAAAAAAGAAGATTATTACTTGCTCGCTGTCTATGATATCACAACATCATTTTAAAAAAAGACATGAACATGATTCTATCGAATTGGAAATCCTGCTTAATTAAAAAGAAGACAGGCGTTATTTCATATGTGTGTGTGACTGTGTGTATTAATTTTAACATAATTAACGATATAATGGCGTTATTCTGATGTATAAAAATATCATATAACATACATCAGACCTACTATATATCTTATCGTGGGGGCCTGGGGGGAAATTAAACTAGCATAGTAAAATAAAGACACACACTTTCACACTTTAATTTTAACCCTAAAAAATGCAAATTATAGTAACTGGTCTCTAGTTTAATTTTGAAAATTCCATCTCATGACGAATCATTGAATGGTATTACAAGATATTGACTTTGATATATACTGGTTTCTGTATATTATTAATTAAAGACACATTGCATGCATGGCTCGTTAATTAAGGGACGATGTCAGACCTAGAAATTTAATGATGGGTTGAGAGAGCTACAATTTCTTGGGCAAATATATAATTCTGATGTTCACAATTCCTCGTATATATTTATACAAGAAAGATTGTCGTGTGATCAATTTGTTTTTTTTAATATAAAAAATTATATATTAGACTCGTATCTATCCGTCTATCTTCATTTTTAACGAATAAGATTCTCAGATACGAGAGAACTCCCGATTTTTCAGCACATGCATTGGGCCAAATTTTCTATCTGTTCACTCTAAGCATATAGAAATTATGAGGAGACAAAAATAGAAATGTTTGTTTGAAGTCAACGTGATGAATGAATAAATTTATAAAATAATGGGGCCACACACATGAATTTCTTGGTTAGTTGGTTTACGGGTTAATCAATTAATATGTCAAAAACGACCCAGCCGCAACTCGCACGAACCGACCCGACACCCGATAACCGACCACATAAACAAAAGAAGCCTTAGAATTTTTGGAGATCTTGGTCAAACCACTCGCCAAACATGCCTTTCCCTCGGCCTCTTTCTCCCCCTCACTCTCTCTCTACCTTCCACACTTGATTTATAACTCTCTACTGCTTCTTAATTCTCCTACCTGCAAAACCCCCCTCCCCAACGACTCTCTCTCTCTATTTCTCTCTTCAATGGCTTCATCATCATTTTCGTCCTTAAATCGCATTACACTCAGAGACAGCTTCAACAACCTTCCAAAGTCCCAATCTTTCGGACGAGTTTCACTTCCCAACAGATCAAAAACCAACCTCGGTCCTTCTTCTACTTGCTCAGTTCAATTAGCTTCTTCTTCTGATACAGTCACACCTGTAGTTAAAACCAGTAGTAGTGATCATCATACCCCTGATGATACTATAGATAATACTATCTCTCTTGCTTTATCTAATTTCTGGAGAGAGGTACAAGGGTGCAACAATTGGGAGAATCTTCTAGATCCTTTACACCCTCTTCTTCGCCGGGAAATTATCCGGTACGGCGAGTTTGTCATCGCGTGTTACAAGGCCTTCGATCTCGACCCCGCATCGAAGCGTTACTTGAACTGCAAGTATGGCAAGAAACGAATGCTGAATGAGGTAGGAATGAGAGATTGTGGTTATGAAGTGGTCAAGTACATCTACGCCACTCCAGAAATCACCATCCAGAATTTCTCCTCTTGTGGCCGTTGGATCGGCTTCGTCGCAGTGTCGTCCGACGAAACATCACGGCGGCTCGGCCGGCGCGACATCGTCATAACTTTCCGGGGGACTGTGACAAGCCAAGAATGGGTTGCTAACTTCATGAGCTCGCTGATTCCGGCTCAGCTGGACCCACATAATCCTCGACCCGACGTAAAGGTTGAATCCGGGTTTCTCTCTCTCTACACGTCTGATGAAGCGTCAACCTCAAAATTCGGAATCGTAAGTTGCCGGGAACAGTTACTGTCGGAGATATCGAGGCTGCTCAACAAATACAAAGGCGAAAATATTAGCCTGACGATGGCTGGTCACAGCATGGGGAGTGCATTGGCTCTGTTAGTGGCCTACGACGTGGCTGAGTTGGGACTCAACAAATTAGGGAACACTATTAACAGTCAAGAAACTGAAGTACCTGTCGCGGTTTTCTCGTTCGGCGGGCCGCGAGTAGGGAACCTAGGGTTCAAGAATCGGTGTGATGAGTTGGGTGTGAAAGTGCTGAGAATCGCGAATGTGAACGACCCCATCACGAAGCTTCCAGGGGTTGTGTTTAACAATGAGAATTTTAGGGTTTCCGGTTTGGGGTTTTCATGGTACGCCCATGTGGGAGTTGAGTTAGTACTAGATTTCTTCAGTGTTCAAAATCCTTCCTGTGTTCATGACTTGGAAAGTTATATAGGTTGCCTCCTAAAACACTCCAAGTCCGACAATAGAAGAGAAGAAGAGGGGTTTGAGGGGTTTCAGATTCATGTCGATGAAGTGATGAGTAATTTGAAGGAGAAGGGAAGAGAGTTGCTTTTGAGCTCTCAGCAGAACAACTTGTTGCCGGGATTGCTACCCGCTACTGGAAACCACCACGGTGTTCTGGGATGGAACTCAAAAGATTTGATAAGTTCTTGGGGCAGTGAACTCCTATTTGGCCTGGTTCTTTTGTTATTGTAGTTAGTACTAGTACATAGCAACTATATATACTAATTAGAAGAGAATTAATATACAGATGGGAGTCATTGTAAATTGAAGATACTGTTGGGGAAGAGAGTATATGTACAAATCTTTGTGAAAGATGTGTACTATATTTTTGTTATAAATAGATCATTAAGTGGGGTATGGGGATAGATGTACATAACTTAGGACTGTTTTGAGGATTTGTATTTATAATCAATTTGAAATTTATTAATTGATCAATTGATCATGTAGATGGAAATTAAAGCTGAGTTTTCTGGTCATACATGTAGATGGAAGAAGAAGAAACATTGCTGTCGCACCTGTTGGGTGGCAAGCATTAATTTGGAATGTTTTTAATATTTGACGCGTGAAGTGGCCGGTGTGATTCATAAAGTCAGATGCGTTTTCTGTTGTTCATATATTGCTGGAGATCAGCCAACTATAATTCATAGACTTGTTCCATCTCCGAATTGATTTTCCTTTTTAATCTGTTCACATAGACTACGATGTGTTGTACTTTTGTAGATGCTCAATACAGCGCAGTGGAGCAATCGAAATCTGCAGATCGCGTAGGAGCGAGTTTTTGGCATATGATTTAACATTCAGTGATTAGTGTATAATTATAACTAATCTCAGTGTAATTAATGTCTAAATCATAGTGGTTCTAGTTCATCTGTGAGCCTTCCAAGGCAACTTATGAAACTTCTTTGTCCCAAGCTGGTACTATCATCTTCTAATAATTGGTCCAGGCTAGTTAATTATTTTGAGATAATTAATCCAGTGGGGTATTCTTCTACGCTCAAAGTTCAATATGTGTGTGTGAGTGCCTCAACGTTGTTTCGACTGCGATGTTATGATAACCGTACAATAACGTCTATTGATAACATATATATGGCTTAAATTCAGATCTTGTTTTTCTTGGGCCATAGAGAATTTCAGAAGTCTCGCAGATAAACGGGAAAAGGCTTCGTTGATCTATGGTGAATAACAATATACTACCTCTTCCATATGGAAGTTAGATAACTAAGTTATTTGCGGTGATGTGATGGAAGTTAATTAAATTAGTTATGTGTAATAAATATATATATATTGAAATTAATATAGAGTTAGTCTAACAGTGTAAGGCCCTACTAGAACCGTCTGAGTCTTGAGTTCGAATTTTAGAGAAATCATTTATGTTAGGAGGAGCAACCATGAACTTCGAACCGAATATCAGATGATAATATAAATATATATATTGATTTGTCTAAAATGCTCTATTTAATTATGTGTATTATCACCACTCTTGATGGAAAAAATAGGGATATTTAAAAAAAAAAATATAAATGTGCGTAAAGGGGGATTGAGATGATATGTTTAGAACCAAAGTAAATACTACCTCCGGTCCTAATTATAAGATAAAGTTAATTTTTTTGGAGAAATTAAGGAAGCCAATTAAATTACTTTAGAGTGTTTATATTTTTAGTATCCTTAGATTATATATTAGTTTATTAGTAAAATTAATTAGTTTGGAGAAAAAAATAAAAATATAAATACTCTAAAATAATTTAATTGACTTCCTTAATTTCTCTAAAAAAATCAACTTTATCTTATAATTAAGACCGGAGGGAGTACCTGTTTACCTCCTGGTTTTCAATTTTTCTCTTTGCAGCTAGGCTGCATACACGTGTATGGCGCAAAAAAAGTGAAAAAGATTGTGATTGCGTATGATGTGGCTCAAGCTGACGGTGGCTGCGCTGACTTTTTGTTTTTTGTTTTGGTCAACTAGGCTCCACTCACTTCGAGTTTCGTAAAGAACATTTTCTTGGAAGTCTAGCCGATATTTATTACTCCCTTCAGTTCTAATTATAAAATAAAGTTAATTTTTTTAGAGAAATTAAGGAAATTAATTAAATCATTTTAGAATATTTATATTTTTAGTATCTTTAAATTATATATCAGTTTATTAGTTAAATTAATTAGTTTGAAGAAAAAAATATAAATATAAATATTCTAAAGTGATTTAATTGGCTTCCTTAATTTCTCCAAAAAAATCAACTTTATCTTATAATTAGTACCGGAGAAAGTGATTTTTTGACTATACTCATTTCCCCCCGTTATATATATATATATATAAAATTAATAAGCGCACTCATCAAAATTAATAATGTTTAATGTTGTAAATTTCTCTTCTTTTCTATTTTTATAATCATAACATTTATCTTCAATAATGTGGATCTTCGATCCGACACCTGGACATTGAACATTTCCTGCAGCTGTTTCCATTTTAGGGTCATCTTTTGACATAGTTTTCGCCTTTCCTCAGGGAAAGTAATTATGCCTCGTCTACTCTTTTCAATTCTTTTTTTTTTTTTTTTGTGCTGTTCGTTTCTAAACATCTCTCTTTTTTATTTTTTTTATATATTGAGTATTATCAATATAACTCATACATATACACAAAAATGTAACTATAGAAGTAGTTTGAAAAAAAAAACAATAATGTTAAAAAATTTGAGCAGGCTAGTGTATAAAGCTCCGATTAACTGGGGTTTAGGTAAGGATGATGCTCAATCTTATCTCCATAAGCAGAGATAGAACCTTACTGTTACTCTGAAACTCACCCTCTACTAAAAAAATCACAACAAATGTCTTAACTAAGTCTTATAGTTATTACTGGAGGGAGTAGTACATGAAATTGGTCAGTTACAAGTGTTTTGAGAGAACCTTTTATATGTGTATATATAACCACTCCAAGAAGATCAATCGGGTCTTTAAAAAAAAACAAATGGAATCCCAGGTGAAACATTAGATTTTTTTCTTTTTTGCCTGCGGTGAAACATTAGATTTGAGACTAATTAATTATCTTCTTGATATAGTAACGCTGAAACGTTAATTAGGTTTGAGGGTTTTTTTACATTATATTATCTTTTAACTAGTTTAATTTTTTCATATGCAGAAATTTACCAACTCTTTAATTACTTAGTACACTTGGTCCCCACAATCTCTTCTTAACTTGAGTCATGATTGGCTCGCACAGAAAAAGTCAATGAAAGGAACGGTGTTGGTATCATCGATGATAATAAATGGAGGAAGAACGTGGTGGAAGTTAAAAGGGTTGATGATAAAATCATTTCCTTAAGAATGATTGTTGGAAAGAATACTATAAACATTATCACTGTGTACACACCTCAAGTAGGGGTAGAAGCAAATCTTAGGGAAAAGTTATGTGAAGATATAGGGGGCTAATTTAGAGTATTCTACTGACCGAGAAGATTTTTATTGGAGGAGATCTTAATGGACATATTGGTAAGGAGGCAGGACCTCATGCAACAACTAATGGTGGTTTTGGATTTGGGGTACTCAATAATAAAAGTCAATTTATTATTAATATCTCTATTACATATAACCTCAAGATTGTCAACAGTTGATTTAATAACATACAAGAGTGGAGCCGCCAGGACATAGATTGACTTCTTTTTGGTAAGGAATCCTGATAGAAAACTTTGTATTAATGGCAAAGTGATTCCTGGGGATAATGTGACAACACAACATAGGGTTTTGGTCCTTGATGTGAATATTAAGTGTGCAAAAAAAAGCGCTGGCAAGTTTTAAACCTAAGGGTCAGGTGGTGGCAATTACAGGTGGAGAAGTAGGAGATTTTTAAGAGAACTCTTTTGGAGGAGGGGAAGTGAGAGTTACAAAGAAGTGCTAATATCATGTGGGAGAATATGTCTAAAAAGGTCCAAAAGGTTGCTAAAGCAGTTTTGGGAGAATCACAAGGTTTTGATTGGTTAGATAAGGAGACTTGGTGGTGGGATGAGACTGTTTAAGAGAAAGTCAAGCATAAGAAAAATTGTTTTAAAGCCATATACTTATGTAACAATGTTAAAAATTGGGAAAGGTATCGTTTAGCTAAAAAAGAGACTAAGAAGGCAGTGAGTGAAGCTTGTAGTAAAGCATATGAGGAGTTTTATAAGGAATTAGGGATTAAAACAAGAGAGCATAAGATTTACAAGATCGCAAAGAACAAAGAGATAAAATCGAGAGACCTGGACCAAGTGAGATGTATAAAGAATGAAGAAAGCGAAGTTTTGGTTACTGATGAAGATATTAAGAATAGGTGGGAATCTTACTTTTATAAGTTGTTCAATGATGGAGGGGGAGGGTTGCCTTGTGACTGGGAAGATTTGACAACCCAAGAAGATGATCTTAATTTGTCATTTTACCGCAAGATTTGAGTTGGCGAGGTTAAGAAAGCTCTTAAAAAAAATGAAAAATGGTAAATTGTTGGACTTGATAGTATTTCTATTGAAGTCTAGAAATGTTTGGGGTGAAGAGGATGTGTTTTGGCTCACAAAACTATCTGGTGAGATTTGATGATCCAAGAAAATGCCAAATGAGCAGAGAAAAAGTACTTTAATCCCTATTTATAAGAATAAATGGGATATTCAGAATTGTGCAAATTATAGAGGAATTAAGTTTATGAGTTATACAATAAAATTGTGGGAAAATGTGATTGAACACATGTTGAAGTTAGAGACTGATATTGCTGAAAACCAAAATGGATTCATGCCAAGAAATTCTACAACATAAGTGATTTATTTATTAAAATGGCTAATGGAAAAGTATATGAGGAAAGGAAGAGATTTGCATATGATTTTCATTTATTTGGAAAATATATATGACCATGTATTAAGAGATGTGCTTTGGAAAACCTTGGTAAAGAATGAGGTGCGGGTTGCATATATCAAAGTTATTCAAGACATATATAAGGGGGTTACAACCAATGTTAGAATGCCTGAAGGTGTTACAAAGGAATTTCTTATAAGGCTTGACCTACATTAGGGATCTATAACATCATTATATTTTTAGGGCTTAGAGTTAATTGTATCTAAGTTTTATTTAGTCAAAGAATATAGAATAAAATAATTTGTATATGTATACATCTGTGTTTATGTGCATATGCAAATATATTGTTCAAAGAAAAATAAATAAATTTTACAAATGAAACACCACCCTAAAATAATTATTTTTAATGTAAGAGTATTTGTGTTGAGACTTATCTTATTATTAAAAAGTAATATAGAACCAAAAAAATGTTGTTTGGAAAAAAATTATTATTTTCATAGAAATCAAACCCTAATTTTCTTCCCTAAAAATACTCCACCTCCTTACCACTTGAAGATCTCTAGTCTGCGGCATGTTCAGCTAGGAGATTTTCTTCTTCCGCCTTTTTCTCTCTTCCTATTTGTGCCTTATTTTTGTATTACCCTAGTCAGTGTTTTTTCATCTTTTCTTCATGTTACTGTTTTCTTCTTCCATTTGTTTTTTTCAAAGAGTTGTTGTCTTGTCATATCAAATCTTTGCTCCTGTTTATTGTGCGTGGGTGAGCAAACCTCCATTCTCTTTTGTTTTTCTTTACAACTCCTTCACGCTACTGCTCATGCGCGTTCACACGCGCGCACACACACACACACGTATTCTTGAAACATTTCCCCCTTCGTCTTTGTCAGTAGTGTTGGGAAGAGGTGATAGGAATTTTTTTTTTATTTCTTCACCCCCACCTCTTAATTCATAGACGCAAGGGGTGTGTGAGTGTTTCACAATTTTTTTGTTTTCTCGACATAAAACCCCAACAACTCATGTGAGTTTATGGGTGTGTGTGTGCATATTTATGGTCTTATCTTACTTGTCACCAAAACCCAGCAACTCTCCTTTGAGTGGTAAAGTGTGTATATGCTGGGGTCCATTTAATTCCCATTCATTCCCCGCCCTTGCCGTCAAACTCTATCCTCATTCCTTCTTTTATTTTTTTTATTATTTATTTGTTTGAGTTGCGGTTTCAGACATGTCAAAACTCATGTTTTTTTTAAAAAGAAAAGAAAAGAAAAGAAAAAAAAGTGTGTATATGTGCTAGCTTGGAATAACTTATTTTTGGACAATAAATATTTATAAATCGTGATTCACGGTATACGAGATAAATATGTAAGAGGAGTTTTATCTCGACTTACATAATAAGGATTTGTTATCTAAAAATAAGTGATACCAAATACAGGCTATGAAGCAGCCAAGCCTTGTTGCCTCTTCTCTTTCCATGCATGTGTCATCATATATATGTGTGTATAACTTTTATACATTTAAAATATGTTGCTTCTTATATATAAAAAATTTAAATTATTATTTCCCAAATAATACTATATCCAAATAAAACAGTGGAATATGTCAAAATTTAGGTGTGTATATAATATTAGTAATAGAGGGTAGTTTAAAGGCTTTAGAATAGCTTTAATTAGAATATTAATATATATTTATGTGTGTGATTTTGTAGACTCTCATTGAGAGATTTGGAGTAATACTTGTGTGACTTGTACGTTAGGGAGTATCAGGTAATTCTGAATATTCTTTCATATACTTGTAAATTGTGAATGACAATTTTTTAAAAAAAAATGGACTGAATTATATGTATATGTGTATGTTTTATAAATTTCCAAGTAAGAAATTTTACAAATAAATTTCTTTCTAACTCACTTTATTCACATAGTTAATAATTTAACTATAATTAATGTATTTTTGGATTATTGTGTTCTTTTAAGTATGTTTGAATATGTGATGATATTTTATACGAAAGGAATCATAATTTATTGTACCTTGTCTTTTAATTATAGTATTAGTGATTAAAAAATAATTGTTATGACGATTGCATTTATGATGGGTTGGAGTCACTACTACAAAAAGATTGAAAGGTGGCGCACATTTTGTGGCACTTCTTTAAAGAAGTGCCACAGCTGCCTCTTTTTTTTTTTATTTAATTTTTTTTTTAATTTTTGGGACCAGCTGTGGCGCCTGGTGGACCAGGCGCCACAGCTGGTGGGGCCAATTGTGGCGCCTGCCAAGGCAGGCGCCACAATTGGCCAGCTGTGGCGCCTGGTCCACCAGGCGCCACAGCTGCTCCTACCCAAGGGTGGCGCTTGCCTTGGCAGGCGCCACAATTGGGTCCTAAAAAAAAAAAAAAAAATTAAATAGAAAAAAAAAGGAGTAGCTGTGGCACTTCTTTAAAGAAGTGCCACAATTGGCTGATGAATTTTCAACTCTCCCGCCAACAATCAGATTTCCCTCCTTTAACTTTACTTTTTATCTTTTCCCTCCCTTTTTCCTTTTTATTCCCTCTTCCTTAGTTCACGTTCACGCCTCTCCCCCTGTAAAAGATATCACTTTCTCTTGCACAACAAAAACACACACTCGTCTTCTTCATTAAATTCTCTTGTCCCTTTTTCCATTTTGTTTCGTTAGTCCCCACTTTTGTTCCTAGTTGTTCCCCTTTCTTCGTTAGTCCCCACTCTACAGCTCACATTTGCTCATCCTCGTCACTCAAGCTAGCGTCACCAACGTAAGAAGAAGATTGTTTCATTCTAACTTGCTTTGTTTAAATTTTTTTTAGTACAGTCAAGATAAACCGTAATATTTAACGTTTTCCTTTTTGCTTTGTTTAAATTTTTTGGCCGACAAGCTTGCGTTTTTTAGTAATCTTTTAATTTACTTAATCATCAGTTGTTGATGTACTGTGTTCACATATCAAGTTCTTGTATTGTGATATTTTTTATGTTAGCTTTGGAGAGTATTAATGTAAGAACATTATTGTTGTAAAAAGCAAAAAAAAAAAAAAAAGGCCACAAGAAAGAAAAGAAAAATAAAAATAAAAAGCAAAAAAAAAAAAAAAGGTGCCTTCTGTGGCGCCTGGCTGGCCAGGCGCCACAGGAGGCATGTCTCCTGTGGCGCCCTCCTGTGGCGCCTGGTTGGTTAGGCGCCACAGAAGGGTATTGAAAAAAAAAAAAAAATTTAAATAGCTGTGGCGCTTCCAAGCGCCACAGCTATTTTTAGTAGCGTTAAGATAGGTGGCATTTCGCAAGCGCCACAGCTAATGCAATTATAAGCGCCACATATTTGGTTTTTTGTAGTAGTGAGTAAAGAATAATTTGTATGTTGAGATCTTTTACCACGTGGTATACCATCACTCAGTGCATAGTGGATGGTACTTGTCAAGGCCCCTTCTTCCATGTTTTTCTTTGGGTGGGATTGCATTGGAGTGTGGGAGCCATAGTTTTGTTCTTTTAAGGAGAAGAGTCATAATCCAGACTTAAACTCTACACCTTTGCCCGAGTGTATCCTAAGAATTAGTAAGCTTGGGACAATCCAGTCAAATAGATGGGTTTCTCTTTTAAGGAGGTTACATCTTGTATATTGCATAACTGTATATTACAGGTTGTGATGAAAATACAAATTGACATAATGATGATTAAAATTGTAATTGTTTTGTATGAGAATAATGGTACATACAAATATATACGTAATCAGTTCCTTCTTTTTTATCATATATGATTTGCTTGTGCAAGGTGAAAATTTTCAGTAGTTACTGAAACGTGGAATCTCATCCCTTATATTAACATTTTTCAAGTGAATATTATAATAGGAAGTAAGGGAAGACACTTGTAGAGTGAGCCTTGAAGGCTCTGTCATACTCCTGGAGCACATGTTACGCCACTTTATATTTGATTGCCATGACGCTAGCATTATTTTGTTATAAAATCCTTGATTAATAGATCTTTATTTTAATAAACATTTCAAATAATATTTGGAGCTATTTGGCAAGTTTTGTTTGGACTTGTGTATTAAGTATATATGTCTTAAAGATGAGGTGTTAATATGATCAACTTGAGCCTTTTTTATTTAACCTGGAGGTAGATGTTCTAACTAAGCCTGTAAAATAGGAAATTCCTAAATGTATGCTTTTTGCGGATAATATAGTTCTGTTGGTTGAATCCATGAAGGAAATTAGTTCTTTTTTTTTTGATACATAAAGATGGAAACTCTAAAAAACTCAGCCTACATCAGTAGGAATACAATGATCCAGCTCTAAAATAGCTGATAACTCAGGCGTGGAACACAAAATCGGGTGAAACCCCGTTACACATGAAATTGCCTTTTTCGCAAGGAAGTCGGCAACCCTATTTGCGTTTCTCGGAACGAACCTCAAATCTATCCTCCATTCTCGTTGCAACATGGAACGAATTTCTTCTATTGTATTAGCGTCCGGATGATTCTGGCAATTCTCACAATTAATCAGATCAATAACATCTTTCGCATCAGATTCTAATATCACTCTTCGCTTTCCTTGATCCCAAGCTGTCTTCAAACCTAGAAGAATACCCCATATTTCAGCGGTAACATGATCACCCAACTCCAATCTGTGCATAAAAGCCATAATAAAATTCCCGTTAGCCTCGCGAATAACTCCTCCGCACCCAGCACCGGATTTCTCTGAAAATGCTCCATCAACGTTTACTTTAGTCCATCCTTCCTCTGGTGGCATCCAAATGGCCCTTCTGTCCGTAACTAATGTCCCTTGTAAATTTATTCCGACAAGTTTTTTACTTGCCTTTTGAATGCTAGAAATCACAGCATGGGCATGATTCAGTAGGCTCTCATTACTCTGATTTTTCTGTTCAAAAAGACGTTCGTTTCTCCTTTTCCAGAATAACCAGCATAAAGTTGCAAACCAGTCACCCCAATCCAAGCGTCGAATATTAGAGTTCAACCACTCCTTAAGATTAAGCTCAAAGAAAAAACGATCTCTTGGCAAAGATATCTTTTCCATCCACAAACGTTTAGCTTCAGTGCAGTCCCGAAGTACATGCAGCACCGTTTCTGGACCTTTCTTACACCAACCGCACACATCATCAGCACACATGCCTCTTCTATATCTCTCCACGTTGGTAAGAAGCTTGTTGTGAGCAACGAGCCACATAAAAGTTTTACATCTTGGAATAGTATTCAGCTTCCAGATTTTCTGCCATAATACTTCTTGGTTATCTTCTTCATTTGCAATAGCTTTATAAGCAGATTTCACCGTGAATTCTCCATTTCTTGTGTGCTTCCATCGAACAATCTGTCTCCCCTGCTCAACTTCGGAGCCCTCCTGCACAAATCTCCATGCCGCCTTGATCCCTGCCCATGTATTCGATCCTATCCTCTGCATATCAATCTGAGGCATTAAATCATTTCCACATTTATATTTGCTTCTAATAACTCTTACCCATAAGTCATCCTTTTTCTTGATAAGATTCCAACCTAATTTGGCCATAAAAGCATGATTCTGGGTTTTAACATGTCTCAAACCCAAGCCACCATTACCCTTTGACTTGCACACCGTTTCCCAAGGAACAAGATGAATTTTCTGCTTTTCCTGAGTTGTACCCCACAAAAAGCTTCGGTTTTTACTCTCGATCATATCACATGAACCAAAAGGTATAGATGCCGTTTGCATTGTATAAGCTGGAATAGCTGATGTGACAGCCCCTACCAAAGTAGCACGACCAGCTAGAGATAACGAATTAACTTTCCAATTAGATAACCTCTTCTTCACTTTATCAACAACCTCACTGAAGCTCTCCTTAGTCACCCTTTTATGATGCAGAGGAACTCCCAAGTATTTGCCAAGATCTGCTGCCATTTGGAACCCCAGAATATTGCTCAACTCAGTGCGTCGATTGTGATTCACATTCCTGGAGAAGAAAACTCTAGTCTTCATAGCATTGACCTTTAAACCTGAGCTTGCACAGAATTCATCTAGACAAGCCTTAACTTCATTTGCCTGGAAAACAGAAGCTTGACCAAACAAAACAATATCATCAGCAAAAAATAAATGAGAAATAGGAGGCCCATTCTTGCATAACCTTATTGGTAGCCAGTTCGTTGTTTCCATCCTATCTTGAATCATGTGAGCCAGCCGTTCCATGCAAATTACGAATAGATATGGAGATAAAGGGTCCCCTTGTCTCACACCCCGGGAAGTTTTAAATAAATCACCTTTCTCTCCATTCCATAATAATTGCATTGAAGGCGTCGAAACACATTGAGAGATAATTCTGACCAGATTAGGAGGAAATGAAAGATCGTTCAAACATTGTTCCAAAAAACTCCAGTTCAGCCTATCATAAGCCTTCTCCATATCAATCTTAATTGCCATGTATCCACGTTTACCATGCATAGTCCTCATTGAGTGAACAACCTCCTGAGCTACAATAATATTGTCGGAACTGTGTCTGCCTGGGATAAAGCTGCATTGGTTAGGACTAATAATTTTTGGAAGGACGACCCTTATACGATTAGCAATAACCTTGGTAAGTATCTTGAAAATAACATTACATAAACTGATAGGACGAAGATCCTTTAACTCTTCCGGAGATTCCTTCTTTGGTATAAGAACCAGAAAAGTATTATTTATGCTTGCAATTTCTTCTGGATACTCCCAGATTTTTTTAATAAATCCATAAATAGATGTACCAACGTGATTCCATTGACTCTGATAAAAGAGAGCATTAAAACCATCCGGTCCCGGCGCTTTCAGCGCTCCCATATTAAAAACCACCTCTTTAACTTCTTCATCCCGAATATCTTTACCTAATAGAAAGAGGTCTTCATCTTCAATTCTTGGATATGTATTGTGACAATGGATTTTCTCCCTCTGCATTCGTTCCTCTGTAAACAAAGTAGTAAAATAAGAAGAAGCCATCTCTTTAATTAATTGCGCTTCATATACCCATTCTCCATCCTGATTACGAATAGCTCCAACAAAGTTTCTTTTTCTTCTTCCATTAGCCCTAGCATGAAAGAACTTCGTATTTCTGTCTCCACTCACTGACCAATCAGAGCGTGCCTTTTGAGCCCATAATAATGATTCCTGCAATAAGACACCTTCAAGCTCGCCCCATAAAGAAGTTTGAAGATTTTGAAGCTCTATAGAAAGCCCATAATGATTCTCAACTCTAGTAATCCCATTAAGACGACGCATTATCTCCCTTTTCCTCTTATCCGTATGACCGAATACATTTTTATTCCAACTTCTACAATCTTCAGAAAATAGAGTGATTGTCTCCTTCCACTCGCCAGTCGTTCTCCAATTTTCCTTGACAAATTCTTCAAACTCATCATGTAATACCCAAGCCGCGATAAACCGGAATGGTTTATTAATCTGTCTCGTCCTGCTAAACCCTTCCAAACGCAACAGAATAGGACGATGATCAGATTTATACCATGGTAAATGAGTAACACTAGCATTAGGAAACATTTCAACCCAATCATTAGATCCAAGAACACGATCAATTCTGCTCTGAGAATCCGTTCTATGCCACGTAAACTCTGGTCCATCAAACCCGAGATCATTCAAAACAGCAGCATCAACAAAATTAATGAACTCTCTATCTGGCCCAATATTCTCACCCACAGATCTTCTTTCATTTGTCATCAGAGTAGCATTAAAATCACCACCAATAGCCCAAGGCCCGTGTATCCTATTTCGCAACTCAAATAGATCATGCCACAATTTACGTCTTTGCATTAAATTCGGGCTAGCATAAATAAGAGTCAGATCCCAAGTTCTACGATCATTCCCACAGATTCTGATATGCATAAATTGAGGATTCTTCACTAACACCTCAACTTTTCCCACCTTTTCAGACCACACACACCAAATCCCACCCTTGAAACCTTCTGCATCAATAATATCAACAAATTGAAATCCCAGCTTACCAGCTATTTGGACTGCTTTATTCCCACTGCATCTAGTTTCAAAAATTGCCATAAAATCCACATTATGGAACCGAGACATTTCCCTTATGAGATTAGGAAAAAGGCGAGCTCCTGTGCCCCGCGTATTCCATAAAATGAAATTCATTAAGACAGATTATGGATTTTTGGGGCGGAATCCCCCATCAAAGCAACTTCATCCACTCTAACAATCCCACCTTCAGACAAATTAAATGAAGAAGGGTCATCATGATGATCAGTAATTATCATACCTTGATCCACTATATAACTAGTACTTTGCAACATGTCTCCCTGTTCCATCTCCATGTTTAGATTTTCCTCTTCATTATATTGAGATTCTTCAGTAGCCTTCATGGTTTCACTAGGCCTGACTTCCAAAACAGAAAAAGGATTTAGGGAGATCAATTCGCTAACATCATTGTTTCCAATCCCCCCTCCTTTTGTTACATCATGAGAAGGTAATTTTCCTCTAATCATGTTCAATTTTTCTCTTGCACGTCTCTTAATCCCGGTTAGTCTTTTTTCTCCCACAGGAACCCACTTCTGCTCTGTAACATTCTTATTAAAATCCATCCCAACTTGACGCCTTCTCTCATTTAATCCCTCACTCTCATCATTCTTTTCAACCGTCTTTCCCTTATCCTTGGCTAAATTAAAATCATTTTTCTTTTGCGAACCCTTCTGACTTGTAACCCCTTTTTTACCTCCTCCATTCGAGCTTGAACCTACAAAATCCACTTTATTAAAATTTCCACTAACCTCCCGTCTTACAAGCATATGTGGCCCAAAAACTCCACCCTTTGATTCACTTTTCTCAGTACTCTCAGCATCCTTCCTCAAATTATTCCTCACCTCATCAGAGGATTTTTCCGGAGCTTTATTTGGACGAATCTCCCCATTCTCCTTCATTTGATCTGGACCTTTATGATGACAAACCCCTATATGATGGCCATATTGCCCACAGTGAAAGCAGACAAGATGTAATCCCTCATACTCAATCTTCCTGTCCTCCCCAAAATGGTTGAAAAAAGGTAATAAAGGTTTCTGCAAATCCAACTCCACACAAATTCTAGCAAAGCCTCCTTTCTCTGAAAACGCCGTAGTTCTATCAATTTTCAAAGTTTTCCCCACGAGGTTTCCCAGTCTCCTTAAAGATTCAATACTGTAAAGTTCCGCCGGTAAATCCGGAAATCGAATCCACACAGCTATTTTCTTTTGATAATCCGCCTTCCAAGGATTAAAGTTTGGCCGCCAACGTTGTATCATCAAATAATGGTCAGCAATCATCCAAGGTCCTTCCAAAAGAGCGTAATCTCTATCCTCTCTTGTAGAAAACGACACAATAAAATATCCATTACTCAAAGGGGTAACTTTCATCGGACTTTTTGGATTCCACATTCTTTCCATTCTCTGCCTCATAAAACCAACTCTGAATGACTTCCCCAAAAGCTTAACAATCAGAGAATTTACATATGGTTTACACCAAGATTCATATTCTTCCGCTGAAAATTTCAACTTCGGATATTTCCCTCCTTTTTGCCAAGTGTCCCCTGCTTCATCACCATATATATCTTCTTCTTCAGCCTCAACATTCTCGGACGTGCTATTACTGCTCATTTTCGCACAATAATCTTTCCAACCATTAAGGGCATCACAAGTTGACATGTTTATTTCCAGAAATCCGGAGTCACCAAGACTCAACAATTTGTCCCGGTACGAGAGTTGTTGCAGGATCAAAGTAAACAGAATACAGAGAAGAGAGAAGTTTAGAGAGAGAATGTCTGAGTTTTTGACCGTTGCCTAACGGTCGGACTTCGAAATCGGTGACGGTGCTTGCGGCTGTTCTTGGAGGTCCGGCTTCCTTCTTCCAGCGGTGGCGTTGCTCGTTGAGTCTGTGCTTTGACTGTCGCCTGTATCAGTCGGATAACGCAATCGGCGACGGTGCTGGCGGTTTTTCCTGGAGGTCCGACGTTCTTCTTCCAGCGGTGGCGGTGCTCGTCGTTGGATTCAGATTGTCGGCCGACGTTAGTTCATGATCTTCATAACTGTTCAATGGTGGTTTTTGAGCTACACATGCGTCTGATCCTCGGTTAGCTCTCTTCCTCTGTTTTGTTTTTCTGTTTCTGTTTCTGGTTTTTTTTTTTTTTTTTTTTGTCTGTTTTTTCTGTTTTTGTTCTGTTTCTTTTTTTTTTTTTTTTTTTTCCCCCTTATTCCTATTATGAGAGAAAACTGTGAACGAGAGTCTGGTGCGAGTGGTGGTGAGAAGGGGAGTGGCAGTGGGGGTGTTGGGAGTCTAAATGGAATTGGGGGTCAGTCTCCAGTTTTTAGCAGCAAGGTAGAGAAATCTGGAAGTAGGAGGGAAGGGATTGAGAAGGAAATTAGTTCTAAACTTAAGATATTGAGACGGACTTTGGAATTGAAGGGCTTTCATATGAGTAGAAGCAAAACTGAACATATGTATTGTAATTATAATAAGAGACAATGTTGAAGTAAAGTGGAAGTTAAATTGGAGAGTAAGTCATTTTCGCAAGTGACAAAATTTAAATATTTGAGATCAATTAGACAATAAGATGGTGAAGTTGATGGATATGTCAATCACAGAATTTAAGTTGGATGGTATAAATTGAAAAGCTACTGAAGTTATTTGTAATCGGAATATACCTATTAAGGTAAAAGGGAATTTCTATCGCACTGTTATAAGACTAGCAATGATATATGATAGTGAGTGTTGAACTTTAAAGGGATAATATGAACATAAAATGAGGATAGTCGAGATGCGGATGTTGAGATGGACTTATGGTCATACAAGAAAATACAAGATTCTTAATACTCATATACGTAAATGAGTTGGAGTGGTCTCTATTGAAGGAAAAATGGTAGAAAGTCGTTTAAGGTGGTTTGGATATATTCAAAGAAGGCCATTGAATGCTTCGGTGAGGAGGGATGATCAAGCAGTATAAAGTCCTATAAAATGAGGTCAAGGAAGGGTGAAACGAGCACTCAATAAGATTATAGAAAAAATCTTTTGATTAATAATATATCTAAAAATATGATTTTTGATAAAATATAATAACATCATATGATGTATATAATCGAGCACACCTAATTCTAACGAAATAAAAACTTTGCTGTAGGTGTTGATGAGCTCACACGGACATGCTTTTTCGTCTCTTTTTCTTTTCCTTTTCTATATGTCCACTTACCCCTAACGCAATTTTGGCTTTTCAGTTTTCCAATGAAGTCGTTTTCATCACGGAATGATCTGAAAAAAATGACTACGGTATCCGTAATTTTTTGTTTTTCCAACGAAATTAACCATTTGTTTGATTTTTCCCGCAACCCCAGCGAACCTAATTAACCAAACAATAATAATAAGAGTAATAATTAAAGTGAGCTTGCACTATGTACGGACGCAATATGAAGATGGGATTGGGTGTTAAAATAACGAATAGCCTAATCTTCTATATATGAATTAATGGACTTAGTCAATGTCATTATGATAATTATGCATCCCTACTTAAGTTCTAATCAGCTACTCATTAAGGTCAAAAAAAAAAAAAAATCAGCTACTCATTAATTCCCTTTTTGTCCAACACTCCGGTAATTAATAATTTTTCCCCTTAATGGCCGATTTGCTTTCAATTATTTTTATAAAGGCTTCTAAATTAAAAGATTGTGTAAGAATGAATTTTATGTGCAGTCTATTGCATATTGATCTGATGATAGGATTGATTAATTATTGGCTGCTACTACACTTAGCAGATTAAGTGCATTATGACCTTCCATGAGCCCAGTATAAAAGCAAGTCAAGGTACAGAATCAAATTTCGAATACATGTTGCGCCCATATAAATATTTGAGCACTACAAACTTGTTAGCTTTGTAATGAATTTAATGGGTTGGTGAGGAGGCTGCTAGCTATAGCTAGATGGTTCATTATTAATTTTTGCTGAAACCTCGAGTCTGGAGACGTGTTGAACACCAGAAATATAATATTATATTGTATATCCCAAAAAGGTCCATTATTAAACCTGCGAACAAACCTTTTACACACGTGTTCTTCAATTTATATATATATATATATATATATATATATATATATATATATATTTCAGCATCACAGGATGCACTTTGCTCTGCAATTTCCATATGTCTGTTTACCTTTCTATCAAATACTTCCTTCGGTACTTCATTTTATAAGCTGTTTTTTTTAATTGTGTAAAATGAATTGATGGTTAAGATTAGTTAAAAATAATAAATATGTTAAAATTGTCATGTTTCTTCTAAATACTCCCTCTGGTCTTATTTATAATCAACTTTTCCTTTGATTGCACAAAACAAACTGATAATTAAAAATAATAAGTGTATAAAAAATGTCATATTTTTTTTCATATATGCCCCTATTTATAAAAGGAGTATAGGAGAGAAAATAGATAAAAAGTATGAGATATAAAGATGTGTATTTAATAGGGTAGAAAAGAAAAAAGTAATTTAAATTTTGAGACAGAAGAAAAAAATTGTTTATAAAAATGATCAACCCTAAGAGAAAGAATGTTACTTATAAAAAGAATAGGAGGGAGAGTAATTAAAGTTTAATTTAATTTGTTTTGAAAAAAAACTATAAGAAGAAGGATTTTTTTTTTGCCAACTATAAGAAGAAGGATACTTACACACACATACAAATATTCATATATATATAATTAACTATTTCAAATTTCAAATATTAAACCAATAATATAAATTTGAGGCAATTTTATGCATAATCATATATTTATATAAATTATCATGATGAATTTACATTGCAAGGGATATGAATGACTATAGTTGAGTTTAATTTGTTTGCGTTTATATATATATATATATATATATATATATATATGGTATCTTACTAATTAATTAATTAACGTTGAAATGTGCGATAGAATATAATTAAGAATGAAATATATATATATATATATATATGTATAGGATAAAGTTGCTGATGAAAGTGCGGAATATATATGCATGGAGAATCTGAGCACTGGGAAGACTTTTTTTTATGAGTTGAATGATGTTTATGGGGCAAATTCCATGGTCGGTTAGTTTTATGTCTGCCTTCTTCGTGTTTCCTTATATTTTATATAGTATTTGTTTGGGATGATTTATTTTTGATTTATAAATACGTACACTTATAAATCTTGATTTACAATATACGAAATAAATATATGAAAGGAGTTTTATCTCAACTTACATAATCAATACTTATTTTCTTAAAAAAAGCTATTTCAAACATAACTATAATCTAGTCCAATTCCGTTCGTGGTTTTTAACTTTAAAGAAAGACAGTTCTTTCAGTCTTACATATAAAATCAAATGTACATGTCTTATGGATTTATAATGTGTTTTTAAAAAAATATGAACCTAGATATAAGATCAAACCTCTTTGTATTCTAGATTTATAATTTTTTTTAAAAAAAATTATTTATATTAATTGCATATATTAAATGTGGGTTCGATTGACATGCACAACAAAGATTAAATTGGGTATTTTAAGAAAATTGTTAGTTCATTTCATATGTGGTACAAATAACTAATTTAATTATTAACTTGCGTTACTAAGTTGATATATAAGGTTGTAGTTCTACAAGTGGTGGCTCGAAATTTGGTCGGATTTAAGCGCAAAAAGAAAAAAAAAAAAGAAGAAAAAGGAATGATCTCTCCGTATATTCCAATAATATTATGAATTTTTTATTTGCATTTAATCTTGCCATATTCATATCTCATAAGAACATATCATACCTTATTTTTTAATTAGATTAGTTATATAAATAATACTCTTAAAATTTTTATTCAATTCATTTATAAGTCATTAGTTTTTTTTTTAATATTTTGCCAGAATTAATTGAACTTTTGAACACACTTGGTATGTTTAATTGCAACCATGAATTGTAAGGGAATAATAATGAATGGAAATGGAAATGAAATGAAATGAAATTACTTAGCCTCTTAATTTCATATGTTTTAGATTTAGGCAATAATAATGGGGGTACCAATTTGTTTGCTCTTACATGAATCCTTTTTCAAAGATGAACAAATGCTAAGTATGACTTTGTATAACTCTTTACAAAATGCATATATAGTGTTGACTCATCATCCCAACTATAGGACGGTGAGGAGAAGGGTACGGCTAAATTAAATGAATCTATTTCCTACTTACCCAAACAAACACTTTGATTTGGTGACGTGATTGAGATGTTTTTTCATCAATTCCCAACTTCTCTATTAAATCAAACTAACTAGCTAGTTGATGCCCTTGAAAATAAATACTCCCTCTTATATATCTTTAATAAAATTAAATAAGTTACATTAAATCATTTATATTTATCACTTTTTTTCTAAACTAATTTAATTTATCTAACTTATAAATTGATACATAATCTAATGATATGTAACATATATTATGATTAAATAACTTATTTAATTTTTTAATTTCTTAAAAAAAGTCAACTAATTTTTATATTAAGAATCAAATGTAGTATGATAATATATACTAATGTCATAAAATCCTTAAATAAGTAAAGAGATTTGAATTTACAATCTTACAGGTTAAGAGGCAAACCCTTGCCAATATAATTAAACTGACATTTATTGGCATGATATATAAACGGATTTTTTTTAATAATGATGCAAAAATGTCACTATACAGTTTTTAAATGTCCATATTATATATATATAGTTATTTTTATAAATGCAGAAAACAAATTGTTAAAACGAGGGAAAGGAGGTAAAAAATGAAACCACATAGTCCCTCTTCCTTTTATCAAAACATAACTCAGCAAGGGTATATATCTTTGACCTATTCAAAAGTATTACGTAGTACAGTTGACATTCACTTCTTTCAAACGACACATTGTCTTCTTTTTCATTCATCAAAGCTAAAGAGTTCCTCATATTCCCATCATATGATCGATGCAACACAACTTTACAGTTTTCTCTCATATATAATTTCTTCATGTTGTTTTTTTTTCCCCAAAGCTCACGTGTGAATGTGGTTATACATTTAAACAATATTGGTCTTGTTCATGCCATCTAGATATAGCTTCTCGCAAAGTACATAAATTCAGTAGTTTTGAAGGCAAAAAAATTCAGTAATTGGTTTCAGTTAGCAAATTCAAACCTTGATCAAAATTGAGAAATGCGTGTTGTAGTTAAAAGCTCTAATTCTTTTTAAAGTATATAAATTCAGTAGTTTTGAAGGCAAAAAAATTCAGTAATTGGTTTCAGTTAGCAAATTCAAACCTTGATCAAAATTGAGAAATGCGTGTTGTAGTTAAAAGCTCTAATTCTTTTTAAAGTATATAAATTCAGTAGTTTTGAAGGCAAAAAAATTCAGTAATTGGTTTCAGTTAGCAAATTCAAACCTTGATCAAAATTGAGAAATGCGTGTTGTAGTTAAAAGCTCTAATTCTTTTTAAAGTATATAAATTCAGTAGTTTTGAAGGCAAAAAAATTCAGTAATTGGTTTCAGTTAGCAAATTCAAACCTTGATCAAAATTGAGAAATGCGTGTTGTAGTTAAAAGCTCTAATTCTTTTTCTATCATGAAAAATTCAAATGTGAGTCACAAGAATGGGAATGTGGTCAACTAGTTTGGCAATTTCAGTTATACACGCATATGCATGTGCATTATTGTTTATATTACTACTTCGTAGTCATTTTCAATTAAGGTTATAGGTTAATTTGTTAATGTTGTTGTAGTATCATGAAATTAGAAATCGTAAATTATCACATTTATATGATATTGGAAAGAATCCCTTATTATAGACATTATATTAATCCTACGCGCAATCTTGTGGATAACAGTTTCGGATAAATTTTATTCTATATACATTCAAATGTTTCAATGTCAAAATTTGGTTACTTTCAAGAATTAAATACCTTGGTCCACATAACTTTTATTAGATAAAAATTACAGATTCTTAAAAATTAAACTAGTTTCAACTTCTGGTAATAATCTTTAAAAAAAGATACTTCAAAATTATTTATAACTGTTCAATTATTTTTCAAAGATAGTTGCATATTTCAACGGTACGGTAGATAAAAATGATTTAATTTAGTCGTCTTCATTTTTATTTCTTAAATGTTATGATGAGACACTTTAATATTAATTAAAAAGACAAAAATCTACGACGCTTCTAACCATAGATAATATAATGAGTCCCTGAGCTGAATCCAGACCTCCAACAACAGCTACGCACACAAGCAGAGAATAATAATTCACAAGATTGAAAATGTTGTTATGGTTAAAAAAGGATGCCTCCGAAGTGGAATTAATGATTGTAAGTTTGGAAGACAAGTGCAAGATTGAGAGGGAAATTAAATCGTAGGTTTTGAAAGGAAAACGTTGTTAAAAAGTAAAATTTGAGTGTCAAATAGAGCGGCGGAATTTTTCTCATCCGCCTCCTGCGTTGTTGGAAAGGAAGCACTCCATTATCATTTCAATTTTCTGTTATTCGTTTATTCAGAATTCCTTATTTTCGTCCCCATAATAATCACGGTACGTAAGGACTTCATATTTCAATAAATTTTTAATACAAACGCACACTCCATTCGATTTTTATCAGAATGAAGAAATATAGTTAACTCACTAAACATGTTTAAAATCGAATATTTTTTAATTTTATCTATATTAAATTAGGTTTTAAATTAAATGAGAGGAAATAAACAAAAAATTACATTTAAATATTAACTATGTACATAAGTTTGACAAATAAACATTAATTACATACTCTTCAAGTGATTGATATCGTCGACCAAAGCTTTTTTCTAGAAGTGATTTATATTGTAACTTAGAGCGAGTATATATATATATATATATTATTTGGAATAAAAAATAAATCTTTGATGGCAAAAAAAAAAGAATAAAAAATAAATCAAAACTCATATTTCAACAATATTACATAGATCGCATAAGTAACAACACCAACTTCTTGTGTTATATGAGAAAAAATAACTTCTTGATGAACACCCAAACACACCAGATATTTAGTGTTGCCTTGAATCTTTAATACAACAGCTAGTTTAATTTAATTAAGGTAGGATTTGATCTTAAATATAACACCTCAATCACTACAAAAAAAATGGTATTTTGTAGCGGTGATATTATAGCGGTTACAATTAACCGCTACAAATAGTAAGATTTGTAGCGATTAAAGCCTCAACTGCTATAAATGTGTAGCGGCAAACTACGCGCCAAGTGGCGTGACAGATTGACAACGTTTTTTGTAGCAGTCAAGTATAAATAACCGCTATAAATATAACGCGCAATTCCAGTCAAAAGTTGTAGCGGTACTTTTGTAGCAGTTACTAAACTATAACCGCTATAAAGTTGGTGTCACTTGGCTTGAACAAAAAGCGCCAATAGTGTAGTGTTTATTTGTAGCGGTTTAATCATAAAGTTGGTGTCACTTGGCTTGAACAAAAAGCGCCAATAGTGTAGTGTTTATTTGTAGCGGTTTAATCAATTAAACCGCTACAAAATGTGAAAGGTTGCGTATTTGTAGCGGTTATAAATTTATAACCGCCACAGAATTTGAGAAATCTCTAAATTTGTAGCGGTTTTATACCATAATTGCTACAGAACTTCAAACATTTTTGTAATTTATAGTAGTTATTCTAGAACTGCTATAAATTTTAGCTGCCCAAGGTTATTTGTAGCAGTTGATGTAGCGGTTATTTTAGGAATTGCTACAAAGGCTGCCCTTATTTAAGCCCACCTCCCCCCTTCACTCTTCTGTTTGACCATTTTGTTTCCTGAGATTCCTTTGAGTGTTTTCTTTTAGATTTGAGCGTTCAGGCGTCTGTGGAAGAGTTTTTGCTTCAATATTTCTCATTATTTGCACTTGAGGTACGGAGACAATACGTATTATATATATATATATATATATATATATTTATTTTTATTATATTTTTGCATAATAGTGTAACTAAAATGTTTTTTTTTTTTGTGAAATTTTGTAATTGATATGGCTTCTAGACAGGATAAGGGGAAGGAGCTCGAGGTCCCCAGATCGATTTTGTGGGGCGACAGTAGTAGATCTGGGGATAGAGGGAGGGGGTAGCGTGGAGGGAGGGCGACGGCGGCATTTCAGCCCATCCCCCCACAGGAGTCGGCCCAACCACAGGCACCGCAGACAATCCCACAGGAGACGACTACACCAGTGGTGTCTGATTTAGGGGAGGCATATATCAACGTTGAGGACTATGGCGCAAACGAGGACTTCGACATCCCGATTGAGATCAGAGAAATGAAACAGTTCCTCGATGAGGAGGAGGCGCGGGAGTAGAACAACCCACGAGGGTTGTCTTTGCGGTCTACTGGGCTTGAGGTGCAGGTCCAAGGTAAATAAATTTTTTTATTTAATAAATTGTTTATTTAAATTCGAAATGTTAAATTTGAATTACAATTTATCTAATGTGCGGTAAATTGTACAGATGAGCAGTTGAACGTGTCAACGAGACCTTTACGACATGGGTGAAGGCGATAACATCGCTTACGAGAGTGAGCCATTTCGGCCATCCGATTTTGAAAACTACTTCCCTGAAGGCGATGACAATTTACCTCTACTGTAGTGCGTTTTTTTAAATCCATATCATTTAAATTAAATTTTTTAAATTTAATAATACATCACTAACAATAATTTTCCTACATAATTTCTGTAGGGATGGCTAGGATGAGTGATCAAATTCAAATTATGTTTTTGTTTAAAAAAAAGACTGGAAAAAAATATTTAAAAATAAAATAAAATAATATTTGTAGCGGTATTTGAACCGCTACAAAAATAAAAATAACTGCTACTAATTAAAAACTGCTACAAAATGGGGATATTAACCGCTACAAATGCTACGTGGATTCCTATAAATACCCCTACCACATCTCATGTCAAACACTTCCCCATTTCTTTTCACTTTATACTTCTTCCATTTTCTCTCATTTACAAATTTTTTTGTATGCGTTGAGGAGCTTAACAATACGATCAAATATGTTAACAAGTTTTTTAATTTTTTGTTTCAGTACTTCTTTCCTTCACATAAAAATTATTCTCACCATTTTCTTTTTCCAGATATTTCAGAGCTTTATCTTATCTTCATCTATTTTTCATACACAATTACATTGTAGTAGACAACATAATAATTCCTTATTATCTACATATCCTTAATAATATTATCAATACAATTTTTACACTTATCCAACTAAATTAAATTATTCCTTTTCATTTAGCTAAACTATTGAATAATAAGCTAATTAAATTAGCTAAACTACTAAAAAAATAATTTAATATCAAAATAACATAAACAAATAATTGTATTTGTTTTTTTTTAAATTTTCTTAATTTTTGTAGCTATTATTAAACCGCTACTAATTAACGCGCTTGGTTCAAAATGAAATTAATTTTTTTGCGGAAATTTTGAATTTTGATGAAATTAGTAGCGGTTTTAGAACTGCTACTAATTTTAGAAATTTCCTATTAGTAGCGGTTCTTAAACCGCTACAAATGAGAAAAAAAATTTTATTTTTCTTTTCCCGTATTGAAAATTTTCTTTTTGATATTTATAGTGGTTATATAACCACTATAAATATCCCAGAAAAAGCTTACGGCTTATGGCGATGTTGTAGCGGTGGGATTGAACCACTACAAATAAAGTAGCAGTTATTTTGCTTGAGTAGCGGTTTTTTTATAACCGCTACAAATGCGCTTACAACATGCGATTTAGTAGCGGTTTTATAAACCGCTACTAATATTTCTTGTAGCGATTAAAACTGTTACTAATGACCATTTTTCACCACTACTAAATCACGTTTTTTTAATGAATCCACTTTGTCTTGTAATTTAATTTATAATTTTTTTTAAAAGTATCCTCATTAATTACATATATTCAAGGGGTTTTTATCTAAGTATGGTCGTGATTAGAAAAGGTACTTCAAGAAAAATCACCCATATTTGTAATAAATAATTAACTTAACTATTTTCTTTTTAATTTACGTACCTAAAATAGTTAAATAGCTCTTATGTTAAGAAGATGGGGCAGTATAATATTATCATATGTATTTGATATTGCTTATGGTTAAGGTGAAAATCTACTTATAATAAAGACAAATTAGATATTGTAAATTTTTGTTGGATATAATAGTACACATAAAAATTTGTTTCTAAATAGGGCAAAAATGTCATGTGATGTAGACAACATTCGTTAGGTATTGATAAATGACATAACGATTTTGCTCTATTTAAGAATTTGAGAATGTACATTATGTATTGTTGCACTCAAGAAAACTCTATGAAACAAAAGTGACACACTTCATTATAAATATAAACTCACAAGTGTATATATCTACTAGCTTACACAATGCTAGTTGAGGGGTACTTATGATTATGAATGAATACATTGCAACAAATCGTTTTGATTATAAGTTTTAGTTTTAAAGTGTCTTTTACGAAATCATTAGCAATTTTCAAAGCTACATAGCCATGTTCATCGAGTGAGGAAACACGTGAGAAGCTAAACTTTCATAGAATAGTACGTTTGTATTTATAGCAAATATAATAATAAATCATTATATAATAAAAAACTGTATCGAACCTTATATATAATTAATTTAATGCCAGTCTCATCTATAAAAAATACTAAGTAATCTGCTACAAGTTATAGTATAGCCGCTATTTACATTGTGTTCATAAGGAATTATTATATTCATAAATGGGTTGATGCATATGTATTCTTTTATTTTTTAATATCAAAGTCAAGTTTAAATTATATTTATGAGTTCATATATCATTTGACAATGCCCAAGGACTCATTACGGCTTTCGACAAGGAATAATATATTTGACTTCAATTTTTTAATATTAAATTTTTTAATCACTCCGTCTATTGTCTTTATGAAAAATTTTGGTTAAAAAAATCTCAGGAAGTGTGAATTGGATTTTTATATTCTCTTAAAAAATTGGAAATTTTATTTCTCGACAAGAAATTGATAAACATGATGATGAGCATTAAATATGAAATTTTATGGTTTTTCTCCTCACTAATTTAAATTTTTCAGATGAATTTAAAAACTAATTTAAAGATGATTCCAATATATAAGTGTGAATAAAAAAGGGAAATATATTTTAACAGTAGTTTTGCTTCACGCCACTTGTTTAAAAGGCGAGAATTCTTACTTTGTATCACTAATATCAACATTTTTTTTATACACGTCACTAATATCAACATTTGGCTTGATATATTTTAATTAATTATGAAGTATCATAAAATGAAATGTTATGAATTGGATTAATTTATTTAAAGGTTAAGGTGCAAATTTGTTTTGAAAGTTTTTACTGAGGACCAATGTTATCTTGAAAGTTTTTTTATGTTTAAAGTTGTCTCACAAGTATTAAAATAAAATAATATTAATCTTTATCAGTAAAAAATTAATAGTTAATATTAATTTTTTAACGGCCAATGTTAATTTTTTGATGGTATAGGAAATCATTGCTATGTTTTGAAACTTTTGAAATGACATTAAACTTGAAAACTTGGTTAACATTGCTCTTCAACGAAAATTTTCAATATAAATTTTCATATGAACCCTTTATTTAATATATGGTGATGTACACGCAACAATGGATTAGGGGATTCCTATAAATAAAATCCAAAGGCGTTGAATTTATGAGAAACCAATATGTATAATTTGAGTGTTAAAATTATTTTGTATGTGGTCAACGTTAGAGGTTGAGTTCCTCTTCCTCAACTATGCCCTTGGCAAAAAAAAAAAAAAAAAAGAATTCCTCAACTATGCTAATTTGCCTCCATTCACAGAAAAGCTGTATAATAATGTCGCTCCCTTCCCTACATAAAACCAAAACAAAACGGCAGTGATATGAGCCAAAAGCAAATTAATAGTATTATAAACATTTGTTGTCTTGGAAATTCAAACCATATATTTTCATAAGTTGGATTAATGCGTCGTAACTTTTTACTTTTGATTGACTTGACTTCCATTATATCTTCTGTGGAGTGAATTAATGATGTAGGGTTTGATTCATTCGTTTATTAATTAATAATTATTCATTTGGTATTAATTTTTCAACACTAGCTACTCTCTACTGTTCTACTGGTGGCTGTGGACATTATTGCTGATGCCTCACGTCCTCATCAATGAATGACTCATCATTTGTCAAGTAATTTCCCTTTCTTAATTATAACTTCCATTCCAATCATCTTTATGTTCATTCAATGCCCATTAATTAATTAATCCAACTAACAAATAAAAAATTTTCTCCTTGTTCCATCTAAACATCTCATTCTTCTAAAAGCGAATCACTTGGATATGATATTTGTGATTTGTGTGTCTAAAGAATCTTTGCGCTTGATATATGTGCGTTTAAAATAATTAGAGAAAATTACACTCAAATCTTAAGGAAGAAGGGAAATGAAAAAAATGGTTCATTGAAATTACAAAATAAAAAAATGGTCCCATTGACACTCCACGAGTGGGTCATTGACAACTCCAGAAGTGGGCATTGACAACTTCATGGGACCATTCACTGCTACAAATAGATGATTCAACAACACCAATTGGCGACCGTTTTAAAAAAATAGTAGTAGAAAACAACGCAGTGGCATAACTATAAATATGGTAGTAGGATTCAACGACTGGTTTTGAAAACCAATCGTTGTAAGTAGAATTCAAAGACTGGTTTTCAAGATTCAACGGATGGTTTTCACAACCAGTCGTGTTTAATATTTCAACAACTGTTTATCAAGAAACAGTCGTTGAAACTCTGCCATAAAATCCCCAAATCAAACCATTCCCGCCTTTGTAAAGCTTACATTGTGTCACGCCGCGCCTATGAAGAGTTCACATTATGTCGCATCTCCTCGTCCGACTCAGAATTCCCCTCTGCCTCTTGCCACATAGCTCTCCAACGACTTCTCCGGCCATTAGCCTTGCTCTCTGCTCTTCGCAGTCGTCCATTGGTTTGGGTTCTTCAGCTGCCCTGTTTTCCCTCTTCGGTTCAGGTGTGTTGTCTCCTTTTCTCAGTCCTCCATTCATCTGGGTTTTGCAGCACCCCTCTTTTCCCTCTTTAGTTCAGGTGTGTTGTTTCCCTCTTCGGTTCAGGTTAGCCAAATTTCATTTATTTTACTTTCCTTTTCTTTCTGCTGTACACAACGTGCATTTATGGTTAGGTTAATTGCTTGTTTTGTCAAATTTCTTGGTTAGGTATGTAATAGATTTTAGAAAGTTGGTTTTAAATAGATTCTTTTCTTTTAATTCCCTTTTATTACTTCTAATTTTCTTAGTTTAAAAAAAATATCCCAGTAAGTTTTTGCACGATTTTTGTTCATATATTTGACTATCACCATTGTTATGTTGTTACTCTCCATCTTCCTGTGTCTGACTATCGCATCTTTGTTATGTATCCAATGTTTCCTCTCACCCTATTTACTGATGCCAAAAACATGTTCACCACCCTGCATAGCTATTATAGGATCATGCTCTCTAATTTGGACTTGTTTGGTGTGAAAGAGGCAAGCATTGTTTCACTTGCGAGTGTGACTGGTCCTCACTCGAGTGCAAATGTCTTACTCGAGTACGCCAGCATTGTTTCACTTCTGGTTCTTCTTTTGTTCAGCACTTACATCAGTTCTTTGAGGAAGTGAGCTTTAATTTCTCACTCGTGAGTGTTATGGTACTTCACTTGAGTGCAATTGGTCTCACTCGAGTGCACTTCATGCTTTCAGGTTTAGCTCACTCTCGGATAAGCACTTTCTGTGCTTCACTCGCAGGGCTCGAGTGAGCTTGTGGCTCTCACTCGAGTGTTGAGTCAGTGCTCGAGTGCAACGCTCATTTTTTGTCTCTAACTTGTCTTTCTGTCAAGCACTCCCAAGAATGTGCCTTCATACTCGAGTGCAAACCTGGTCTTCACTCGAGTGCACTGCCTATCACTCGAGTGTTGCTGAAATATTCCACTATCCAGCAGCTATTGTAAGACACTTTCCGAGCAACACTTCTTGGACTCGAGTGAGGTTGCTTCACTCGAGTGCATCAGTCAAATTCTCAGCAACTTTCTCTTTACTTTGTGAAATGCATTTGATAAAAATTTTAGATCAATGTTTACACTTTCAAAACATGATTTAATTATCAAAACACATAGTCACTTTTGTTATCATCAAAACTTGCATTCTAACATGGGGTAGAGAAAGAAACTTATTTTTGTTCAATTTCAATGATTGTTTTTGTATATAACTGATGTTGAAATCCTTTCTGGTATGTCAGAGTTCTGTTCTTGTTAATTGGATTGTTGTTCGAAGTTTTGGATGTCTTACTTTTAAGGGGAAATGCTGCTGAAATTTTTAAAAAATGAGTAAGCCATGCCCTTCCTTGACCCATATTCATATTATAATGACATTGGTTCAAAATTGAGTATTACTGAAAATGGAATAGGCCATGTATTGTAAAATGGATCACCGTTGGATGAATGCTTTGAGAACTAGTGAAGAATATGAGAAAGGGGTGGAAGAGTTTATTGAATTTGCTAAAATAAATAAGCCTAGTAACAATGGGAAGTATTTTTATCCATGTGTGAAGTGTTTAAATAAGAGTCGACGGGATATTGATGATATAAGATATTACTTACTTTATGATGGAATAAATCTTTGGTACACAAGGTGGATATGACATGGTGAGGAAGTAACTGCTTGTGCGTCCCACGAGAAGGAAGTTTTTGATGTCGGAGATGACAATAGAATGGAGAAAATGATTCATGATGTTGAGGTAGAATGTTTTGCACAATCGCCTGTATATGGTAACGTGCAGAGTGATGAATAGACACCTTTATACCCCTGGTGTACTAAGTATACATGCTTGTTAAGTATTTTGCACTTGATCAACTTAAAAGCAACTTGTAGGTGAACTGATAGTAGTTTTACATTGTTACTTGAATTGTTGTGTGATATGTTGCTTGAGGATAATGTACTTCCAAGTCGTATGTATGAGGCCAAGAAAATCTTGTCTATAATGGGTATAGAGTGTAAAAAAAATACATACTTGCCTTAATGATTGCGTATTGTACAAAAAGAAATATGAAGGGTTAAGTGAGTGTCCAAAATGTAAAACTTCCAGATACAAAGTGAAGAAAGGTGCTGGTTGTAGTAATGAGACAAGCAAAAGACAACCTTTAAAGGTTTTGTGATATCTTCCTATCATACCGTGATTTAAATGAATATTTGCTAATGTAAAAGAAGCAAAGAAGTTGAGATGGTATTATGATAAGAGAATATGTGATGGAAAATACCTTCGGCACCCGACTGATTCTTCACAATGGAAGAAAATAGATGAAATGTTTCCGGGATTTGGCAACGAGCCAAGAAACCTTCGACTTGGGCTTTGCATAGACGGAATTAATCCTTATGATACTCTTAGTAGTACACATAGTGCATGGCTAGTTCTGCTGGTGATTTACAACTTACCTCCTTGGTTGTGTATGAAACACAAGTATATGATGCTTTCTATGATAATTTCGGGACCAAAACAGCCAAGAAATGATATCGATGTCTGCTTGGTACCTTTGATAGATGACTTAAAGAAGTTATGGGAGAAAGGCGTAGATGTGTTTGACGCATATAAGCAAGAGTCTTTTAAGCTACGTGCAATAATTTTCACCACAATTAACAACTTCCCTGCATACGGGAACTTGTCATGGTATAGTGTAAAGGATCATAAAGCATGTCCGATATGTGAAGCAGACACACACTTCCATCAACTTAAGCATGAAAGAAAAACGATCTACCTTGGTCATGGACGATTTCTTCCTCAGTTCCACCTATATCGTAGGCTAAAGAAGGCTTTTAACGATTTGCCGGAGAATGAAAATGGCTCCAAAAGCATTAACTAGAGATGATGTTTATAGTCGGGTGGAAAGAATTAATGTCTCTTTTGGTAAGAATCAAAGGACTACGGGTGAGAAGAATATATGGAAGAAGAGGTCAATTTTCTTTGATCTTCTATTTTGGCATAATCTTGATATGAGACACAGTATTGATGTGATGCATGTGGAGAAAAATATATGTGATAGCCTTATTGGTTAGCTTTTGCACATACCAGGGAGAACTAAAGATGGAATTAGTACGAGGCTAGACTTAGTTGAAATGAGAATAAGAGAACAGCTACATCCACAACTAAGAGATGATGGTAAGAGAGCGTATATGGAACCAACAGCGCATACATTGTCAAAAGCTGAGAGAAGTTTGTGTGGGTGTTTGCATGGCATTAAGGTGCCACAAGTGTATTCTTATAATGTGAGTTAGCTTGTGTCAATGAAAAATTTCAAGTTAGTAGGAATGAAGTCCCATGATTGCCATGTTTTTATGTAACAATTATTACCGACAGCTATAAGAGGCATTATGAAAGATGATGTGCGAAGCATGATAACAAGGTTGTGCAATTTCTTTAATGCTATTTGTAACAAAGTTGTTAACATTGCAAAGTTAGACGCATTGGAAAATTAGGGTTATACTATTATATCCCAACTAGAGATGCATTTTCCTCCCTCATTCTTCGATATAATGGTGTATTTAATAGTTCATTTAGTAAAGGAGATAAGACTATATAACCCAGTTTATCTAAGGTGGATGTACCCTTTTAAACGATACAAAAAGAACTCGAATGAAATAAACAAAACACAATAAAACTAGTGCATAAATTCCCACTGCAATCACCTTGTCACAAATTCCGAACATGCATTTGCCACAACCGAATCAACACATGGGAGTGGCCCATATGCATAGACCCGCACATTAGGAAAGAGGTGATAAAGCTGCGCAGAAGGTAACAACAAAATGAAAATAAAAACTAAATGGTGCAAAGCTGAGCTTATACAATAAGAAGATTGGCATACAGATAAATCTGCTATGTTCCTTCATCACAAAAAGATTGGACATAAAAGGCTAGCATATTTGCATCTACTATCTGCATTGGTAAAAGAAACGAGGACATGCATTATTTTGTTCACAATACCCTGTATTCACAGTAAATTCAATGCAATGACAATAGAAGATCGTTACATCAACTAAAGAACGTCAACCCAAAAAAATCATTTTTAAGTAAAATGTCATATTCGTATTCCAAGCAACGCAGCAATAGCACCTCCAAGAGAATGCCCAACTACGCGAACATCATACCCAAAGCATTCACAGCCAACTCCCAGTAAGGTAGAAAGAAGACCGCTGGATTTAGATTCTGCATGGTCATTACCATTAGCACTAGGATTATATTAAGAATGTCAAGTGCACCTTAATAGTTTTTGTTCAGATTGAAGGATCACGTTGAAGCACAATGAAAATATTAATATTATTGATCCTTCAGATAAATAAGAATACAAGGAGGTTTTTATATAGGCAATAGTAAGAATAAACTAGCTCTAACCCTAAAATCTATCATAATCTAATCTAATCAAATAAAATCAAATCATAACATCTTAAAGATATGTTCCTAAAATATAATATTCATATCTAATTCTAATAACCATTAAACGATATCCCTAATAATAATAATTAATTAATATTTTTAAACTTGATATTCTCAGCAGTTTTAAAAACAATAAATAAATGGCATACTTTGGTTTGGGAATGATTATGTAAAGCACATTATTGTAGTTGATTAAATAGTCATTATATGGTGATTGTTTCACTCTCACAGTGACGAAATTAAAGGAGTAGAAAGAGTGAAGGAGGTGAAAGTGCTCTGGGGCCTAAGTTTCTAGATCAAATAACCAAGAATTCGAAGAACCAGAAGGGCTTCTCACCATGTCCCCCAGAATTTCCTTCAATCTGCATACAATCCTCTCGGGCAGCCTCAACAATACCTAAGTGCCCATAATGGGGGAATGATGAGGTCACACTTTTCCTTACATCAGAATGAATGCGGTTGCAGCTGCCAATAGGTACATAAAGCATTGGAGTGAGTAGCCAATTAATTAAGGACTCAAACAAGTGAAGATAAAAAATTGAGTGAAAAATTAAAACAGTAAGAAAATAGAAAGCTCATTATAAGGGATAATGCTAAAAGCAGGGCTTTTCATGATGCTTCCTCGAAACGTCAAATCTTCATATGGTTTGCCATTTGTCATTGCGTGGCTTAAAAATGCATTCGATGGTTTCATATAAGATTCCTTGGCATGTAGCCATATTCAGTGTCGTTCTATAATCATATATCTCATCTAACTGCTTAACTTACAGTGTCATTCTAAAACCATACACTTGATCTGCATATCTAACTTCAATACCAGAGAACTGACTGAAAGTTCATAGATATTCCTTCATTAATGTGTCAGATTCTTGGTGGCGGTCAGCAAGATAAGGAGACTTGGTGGTGGGATAAGACTGTTTAAGAGAAGGCCAAGCATAAGAAAGATTGTTTTAAAGCAATACACTTGTGTAATAATGTTGAAAATTGGGAAAGGCATCATTAGGATAAAAACGAGACTAAGCAAGCAGTGAGTGAAGCTCGTAATAAAGCATATGAGGAGTTTTATAAGGAGTTAGGGACAAAGGCGGGAGAGCGTAAGATCTACAAGATCGCAAGAATAAAGAGAGAAAATCAAGAGACTTGGACCAAATGAGGTGTATAAAAGACGAAGAAGGCAATGTTTTGGTTACTGATGGAGATATTAAGAATAAATGGGAAGCCTACTTTTATAAGTTGTTCAATGATGGAGAGGGAGGGTCGCCTTGTGATTGGGAAGATTTGACAACTCGAGAAAGTGATCTTAATTTGTCATTTTACCGCAGGATTCGAGTTGGCAAGGTTAGGGAAGCTCTTAAGAAAATGGAAAATGGTAAAGCTGTTGGACATGATGGTATTCCGATTGAAGTTTGGAAATGTTTGGATGAAGAGGGTGTATTGTGGCTCACAAAATTATTTAATGAGATTTTACAATTCAAGAAAATGCCGGATGAGTAGAGGAAAAATACTTTAATTCCTATTTATAAAAATAAAGGGGATATTCAAAATTGTGCAAACTATAGAGGAATTAAACTTACGAGTCATACAATGAAATTGTGGAAAAAGGTGATTGAGCACATGTTGAGGTTGGAAACTAATATTGCTAAAAACCAATTTGAATTCATGTCAATAAGGTCTACAACAGAAGCGATTTATTTATTAAGGGGGCTAATGGAAAAAATATAAGAGCAAAAGAAGAGATTTGCATATGGTTTTCATTGATTTAGAAAAAGCATATGACCGTGTGCCAAGAGAGGTACTTTGGAAAGCCTTGGAAAAAAAGGGGGTGTAGTTGCATATATCAAAGCCTTTCAGGATATGTATAAGTGGGTTACAACCAATGTTAGAACGCCTGGAGGTGTAACAAAGGACTTTCCTATAAGGATTGGCCTACATCAGGGATCAGCTTTGAGCCCTTATTTGTTTAACCTAGTGGTCGATGTTCTAATTGAGCCTATAAAAAAGAAGATCCCTAAATGCATGCTTTTTGCAGATGATATAGTTCTGTTGGCTTAATCCAGAGAGGAAATTAATTCTAAACGTGAGATATGGAGACAGACTTTGGAAGTGAAGGGTTTTCATCTAACTAGGAGCAAAACTGAATATATACATTACAAGTATGATAAGAGACAAGGTCGAAGCGAAGTGGAAGTTAAATGGGGGGCAAGTCATTCCACAAGTAACAAAATTGATGGAGATATCAATCACAGAATTCAAGCTGAATGGTATAAATAGAGAAAAGTCATTGGAGTTATTTATGATCGGAAAGTACTTAATAAGGTAAAAAGGAAGTTCTACCGCACTACTATAAGACTAGCAATGCTATATGGTAGTGAGTGTTGGGCTTTAAAGGGACAACATGAACATCAAATGGGGGTGGCTGAGATGAGGATGTTGAGATGGATGTGTGATCATACAAGAAAAGATAAAATTCGTAATAATAATATACGTGAACGAGTTAGAGTGACCTCCATTGAAGGAAAAATAGTAGAAAGTCGTTTCAGGTGATTTAGACATGTTCAATGAAGGCTATTGAATGCACCGGTGAGAAAGGTTGATTAAGCAGTATGGAGTCCTATAAAATGAGGTCACGGAAGGCTAAAGCGAAGGCTCAATAAGGTTATAGAAAGAGACCTTTTGATTAATAATATACTTAAAGATATGGTTTTCGATAGAGCACAATGGCGTCATGCGATCCATATAGCCGACCCCACCTAATGGGATAAAGGCTTTGTTGTTGTTGTTGTTGTTGTTGTTGTAATGTGTTAGATTCTAGTGTTGCACACAAATCTTCACTTGCTCTAATCTTACCGTGGTTAGCTTTCAAAATTAAATCTATATACTCCATGGCTTTTTAAAGCTAAATACCGCGAACTGGTCCTTTTAGTACAACATAGAGATGCACCCAATTCCCTGCCAACTCAATATTGGGTTACTTAGAATAAACTGAATAACTATCGGCTCAAAAGTTGGAACTCAAATCAAGTCAAATTACCAAAGGAAATCACTGAAGCATTATGAGATGGATGGACATGTTGTTAAATAGTCAAGAATAATAGGTTTAGTTGATTAGGAAGATGCTTAAGGGAAGAAAAGAATCAGGGGATTCCATCTTCTGCATTTGCAAACGTATAAATGCAGATAGTGAGAGAGAGGAAGAAAGGAAAATACTTTATTAAACCAGCCAAATCCTCTGTAGAGAGGGCGCTCATTACATAACCCATCAGTTATTAGGCCCTCAGGGGTCTCAGTTCCACGGATAGTAATCACGACACATCTTAGACTATGCAGAACCACAACAAAGTATGCAGCTTGACACTTAACCTGTCATGAAGAAAAGACAAAGAAATTTAGCATGAATGTAACTTAAGCCATTCTATAATCACAACATTACACCCAGATGAACTGAGATGTGTGCATCTCAAGTTAGGTAGGCCTGATTTCCCGCATTTAAAACTAAACCTAAAATTTGGGTTCCAAAACAAAAACGAATGAACTGCTTAACCGACAATAACCAGAGTGCAGGAAGTCAATTCGGTTCATTTCCACCAATGAGAAAAGTTAAGAAGAACAGAATATATTTTAGCAAGGCTGTATGACTGTAATATACCATTGATTTGAGAAACTTAACGTTAAATTATACATTGGGTTCCTACTTTACTGCATTTACATTTAAGCACCTATACTTTAACAAGAACCAACATAACCCATTAACATGAGTGTTGTGATTGTGAATATAACATAAACCAAGAAACCCCGAAGGCCATCACACAAGAGCATCCTAGAACAAAAAGTTTTCCAATCTCAGATATTTTTTTTAAGCATCCTTTAAGCTCCTTTTCATTCCTACATGTCGCCTACTAAGATTAATTCATACATTGCTAAAGGTGAGCCTCTGTCACCCAAGTCCTAATATCAAGAGACCTTAGAGCAGATTAGTGATTAATTGAATAATCTTACCTGGTTGATACGTCCATGTCTGAGCACTTCATGGGGTAAATTGATATACTTCAGAAAGGCCGCTGCATGACCTCGCCACCAGTTATCACCAACTAGCACAGGTCGTCTAAAGAAAGTGATATCAATGATGCAGGGGGGAAGAGGCAAAAATAAATCAAATTTTATGAGTGTTTGCATATTTGAAAAGACTGCAGACGAGACATCAGATGAGAGAGCAGGAAATATAGTGTGAATGAGTAAGTATGCATGGCCTAAGCACTAAATCTAACCAATTTATGGAGTTTAATACTGTCTGAGCACTACATGGACAAATAAGTAATATGCACCTGTTTTCGTATGATTTTTCTTCTTGGAACAAAGTCTAAGTATTGTAGAATAGGGCATCTAGCTTATCTTTTATAGAGGTTTTAAACTAGTTTAAACATCTATGAGCTTTCTAACAAGAATTTGAAAATATCCTTTTCTGGCCTATTACTGATGGGGAATATTGTTAGAATTACTTCATGTTTTAGTAATTAATTTAGTTTAAAGTTTGTTTTCTTTAAATTATTGTAGAATAGGGTATCTAGCTTATCTTTTATAGAGGTTTTAAACTAGTTTAAATAATTATTAAATAAGATTATGTCTTGGGCTCAATGCCATCTTTTTTTTTAATTCCTAGAACTTTACTCCACCTTTTCAATAAGTTTAAAAATAGGGAAAATTTTAATTTAACCAAGTATTACTATATTTCTTTTTAACATGTTATCTTCCTCATGCATTGCACAAAAAAATATCTAGTTATGTAATTATTTTAAGTCTGAAAACATTTACAATGTTCAAAGGAGAGAATATCTAATAGCATTAAAGCTAGGGTTCAACTATCATCCAATGACCCAGACATTCAAATGGTTGAAGTTAATAAGCATCGAGCTATAAATGCCCATAAAATAGGGTATCCAACAAGATAACACCAGCTCCAGTTCAGAGAGAGAGACCTGCTGCGTGTCCATGGGCACCAAACTCCTTGTCTATAGAGCCATGCGCAAGGAAATGTGAAAGGATTTCGTCCAACATCAAGCAACGGACCCTGCACGATAGCATCAGAGAAAAGCCCAATTTAAGTTAACAAGCAACAAATGTGTTTGATTTGCAAGAAGTATTTTGATCTCCCTACCGTGTAGGCAGCTTCTGCAAATTTATGGAGAGCCGCGGCCTCTTGAATATGCATTTCTGGTGCTTCTGTGCATTCACCAGAGGACTCTAAAGATTTTCTATCCCTCTGAAGTAAAACCAAACCTAAAGAACAAACACATCCATGTCAGACGGCAAAATGGTATTATGACGCTGAAGTTAAAATTGGTAAAATGTAACACAAGCAATGTCATTTGGATTACACATCCAGCAACATCTGAATCTCCCAACTTGATCAATTCTACCTGGGCCATGTTTTTGTAAGCATGGTCTTGACTACTGGAGTACAGTAGCAGACAATAGATAATCAGGGCCAAAGATGATCAACTTCCCAAGGAACCACCTGAAGACTAGAGCACCAAATTACTAGCACCTCGAACCAACATGTATTAGGCATACAACTAATCATACTATCTCTTCGTGAACATGAAAACAGACCTTAAAGTAAAATATTTCATTTAGTGAAATATAACTGGGAGGATTAAGGCTAATGTCAAAGGCCTAAGAAAACGCATTGCTTTAAACATTTCACTGTGATAAATTTTAAAGCTTCTTAATTTATGGCAAAGAGGAAATGGTATCATCCTTTGGTGTCTTTAGCTGACTAGGGAATCTCATACACAAAAGGGGAAACCTGTATCCCTAGATTTGATATACGATGGGATCCTTTTTTTAGGTGTCTCTCAAGTGTTCAGCACGCTGATTCTCTCAGGAAATTTCTTCGGTAGTGGTATAAATGTGGAGAAATCAGCCGCACCATGCTACAGAGAAAAGTCTTATACACCTGCCAAGAGCTCCAAATGCCCGGTGCCCGATGCACGAAATGCAACAAGATCACCCAATAACTGTGCAACTGAATAGACTTCATCTTCTTCCATTGTAGTTCTAGAGAATTGCGCAGAAAACTATAGATCAGAGCTAAAATATATCCAAAAATTTATTAAAAAAATCAAAACTCAGAGGAACAAACATGTATCTGAACCGGCCTAGACAGCACAAAGTCTCCCGTAGGCCATGATCAAACACCTCCCTGTAGTGGTGCTTCCAAGCATTATCATGGGTTTCATAAAAAGATCTCCATTTAAGAACGTCAGACCCAGAAAAGCACTGCCCTAGGGCGACAAAACATATCATAATCATGAATGAAGCCAGTAACTTCTGCATCCACCAGCTTGATTTTGAGTCCAATGCTGCATTTCAACAGTGGCAGAACATAACTGTTATAAGATTCTCAGAGATATATGCTGGTAATAACAGTTAAGTACACCAACAAACTCTAAAGCAAAACATGAAAATATAGCCATAAAAGTAAACGGTAGTTTTTTTCTAGCTGACTGCCGTTTTCTCTTTAGGAGAAAAGGTGGTAATTGATGGGATTTAAATGAATGTTTTCAATTAAGAACCCAAGCTGGTTTGCTAATATCATCAGCTCCTATAAGGTTGAGGAGATACTTGTTTTCGTATTAGAAGGGGCCCAAAACTAAAAATAAAAAAATAAAAAACAGCCATGTTTCAATCGGTACTCAAGCATCAAACACAAAATAACACTTATATAACTTGACTTGAAAGATCCCTCACCTCTATTAGGTGAAAGAGGTAAACTTGCTTAATGAAATCATATATTATATGCAAAGAAGCACGAATTGATGCAAATATATACACACATACGCATACGCTATCCAAATAACAGACGTTTGATGTTTATGCAGACTCAAAGTATTAGTTGAAAGCATAAATTAAGACAAAGAAGCATGCGGGAACTCACCTTACCTAAAGCACAACCACTTGATGTTCCATATTTTGAGAAATATTCAGTTGACTTTAATATAAGGTATGTTGCACACACAACTTGCAGCACTAAAACGACCATGGATAATCGACTCCACCATAGCCATTTCTTATACCTTATCTATTCTCACAAATTATAAAATATATCATGTTAATTCACACAAATATACAGATCAAATTGTTTAGGAATCATAGTAATCAAGTTTCACGTATTACTTGAAAATAATGTGAATGAAATGAAAGATGTTAGACATAGCTCATTCGTGAAAATCATCAGGATAATAAATATAAGAAAGCTAGGTGATATTCTGACCCAACAAAGAAAGAAAGAAAGCAAGCTGCATGACAAGAGAAAAACTGCCCACTGCACAATGTGTATCTGCGATTAAAATGCAGCTATAGAAAATATCCATATAGCCTAAAGACAACATCTGCCTCTTGTACCACTTTCGATTAGAACGTACGGCACCGAAGATAAGCTAACAAATTTTCCACCAGTTATGCGAATATCTTGTTAAATACATACTTCCTTGGAGACAACAAATTGAATTCTGAAATGAAATTAACATCAATCAAATTGCAATGATAGTAATCGACTCCACTTAGCCTGGGTTCATTAAGCAACACCAACAAGATTAAAACAAGATACCTGTGGTATATTAAATTGGAGTACTTCCTTATCTAACATCCACAAATACTGAAATTTCATGAGCCAGTTGCTTGATTACCCGTCTCTCCCAGCGAATTACTGGATCAGCAACAGCGGTGCCATCGGATGGGGACTGAAGGATGCACTTGGCAGTAGTTGCTTCAGCAATTCCAGTTTGGATCATGACCCCAATTCTCACAAGAGCGGCAACAGATACAAGCACGAACGGGAGCACACATTGGCGGTCGCAGAACGGATAAGCCTCAATGATGAGAAACCAGCCGAGGATGATGACCAACGAATTGGAAACAGCCGTGAAAATGGCGGTACGTCTCAATTTCGTCAGCCTCGAGGCCTACATTGTCACTGCGATCAAGCAGTGCAATGGAGCGTTCTGTGCATTGTTGAATTGTAGATTGCGCCATTGTCATCGCTGTCAGAAATGGTTCCGCTTAGCGAGTTTGGGAAAGTATCAGAGCCGCCAAAAGCCCGGGAGCAAAAGTCAGCCGGGTGCTTCTGACCCTTTTTTTTTCCCCAATGTGTTTGGGGCAACTTTTTATTTTTTTTTTATTGGCTTTTGGATGAAAAGTAACTTAAACAACGAGTCAAAATTTCTTGTTTTTGGATTTTTCACTATATAGAGAGAGAAAAGTAACTTATAAAATAAAGATGTTGGGTCCCAATTTTTTAGATTGAAATACTATTCTAATCTTTATTATAAATTCTTATATATAAAATTTTTTATCCTGAATATAAATTCACTTAAAAATTAATTATCATTGTTTTCTACTTTTATCCATACTTAATTCTCATTGAAAATAGAAAAATACATAAGAAAATTAGTTAAAATAAGCTTATAATAAAGACTAGTGGTAAATTTTTATGACAATATTCTCACCTAGGGTCATGAGAAATTTAATTAGGGAGAATGACTCGATAAATTTTCAAATTATGCTCTAGTGGTCGATTTGGTCTATGTAGAAGGTGAAAAGTTGTGTTTGTTACTTAATAGTCTGTTTATGAAACTTTTTTTTGGTTCATGGCCGATTAGTTATGTAATATTATTTTATAAAAAATTATATTTGTATGATTTCTAATTTATATGCATTTTTATTCATTAAATATATTTAACTATCTATTTTTAGTATTGGCAAATTTTTCAAGTTATATTTTTTCACTTTTTTATAATTTTAATTTTTCTTTTATAATTATCACAATATATACACATATAATAAATATGTACTACCTTCAGTCCTAATTATAAAACAAAATTGACTTTTTTTAGAGAGATTAAGGAAGCTAAATAAGTTACTTAATCACACCATATGTTATGTATATTTATATTATATATTAGTTTATTAGTCAAACTAATTAGTTTGGAAAAAAAATAAAAATACTCTAGAGTAATTTAATTAACTTCCTTAATTTCTCCAAAAAAATCAACTTTATCTTATAATTAAGACCGAAGGGAGTATTATTTATTAAGGTTCCTGTTATTTTCAATCATTTTTCATCTAAATTTGCTTTTCAAAATAATCATCCAAACAAGTTTTATTTCAAAAAAGTTACATATACAATAATCCAAATATAAATTACATTACCCAATCTAATTTTTACCTAATCTTAAGTTTATAAAAGTCACGTTAAAAAAAATATTTTTTTTATCGCTATTCCAAACACACACTAATTCAACCCTCTTTTTATGAACTAAAATAGCCAGACTTATTAAAATGTCATATTAAACACTAAATCTAACTAAATTAAAATTCCAATCGCCTTTCATCATATCTTATCCACGATGAAATTATAATCACATTACGCATAGCAACATCATCAAATTATAAGTGCCCGTTTATTTCCAATTTCTGTTAGATGCCATTGTTCGATGGATTGCAATTTTCTTTGGTGAAATTTGAATTTGAATCCACAAATTCAGTATACTTGGACTTGGTGAGACACTTCCAAAAACAAGGGAAATCGATATTACAAATAAAAAAATGAATTTCTAGTCGCACGTGGCAAATAAAAAGAATCCAATTGTACAATTTGTTTCCTAGAAGGGAGTTCACCGGTTAGCTCACAGCAAACGTATGAGTTGTAAGTAATAATATAGTAATAAAAAAAGTGTCATTTCATCAAGATTAAGACAAAAATAAATTAATTATTGTAATTATATTCTTAGATTGAATAAAATCATTTAAAATTGAGTAAGTCAAATAAGGAATTTTGATGAAGACAATAAAGTTGAGTAATGGAAAATGGAAAAATGATTCTAACTTCAATAGATTAGAGGTTTAGGACTATTTCTTCCTCATTATATTTCATGAAACTGTGCAATTAAATCACTTGAGTTAGTTGAATACGTCTATATGCTAGTCAAAGCTTTTAAAATAATCAATCGAGCTCTCTCAAGTCGTTTTTTAATCTCCATTAAAAATATTCGATTTCTTATTTATATATAAGGGTTAATGAGCAAATTTACCAACAAAATTTTAAGGAAGAAGGGCATGGCATAATCATATTTAAAAGGAGGCAAAAATATATATAAGGAATTAAAAGTGGTGCATCCAGCACAAAACGGTTAAATTTGGCCTAACGACGTTAAATTATAAGAGAAGAAAACCCCTATTGATGTTAGGTCAAATTTAACGGGTTTGTGCTGGATGCTCCACTTTTAATTCCTTATATGTATTTTTGCCTCATTTAAAACATAATTGTGCCAGACGCTCATTTCGTAAAACTTTGTTGGTAAATTTACTCCTTAACCCTGTATTTAATTAAAACCATCTTTCAAAAACAAGTATTCATTAAACTATGTTAGGTTGTTAGATATGTCTCTATTCTAACAAAAAAAAAAAAAAAAACCATCCATTTAATTCATAAACTCCAAATCTAATGTGATTTTTCTCAAGTTATACAACCAAAATAGCTCTCTCAAGCATCAATCAATTGAATTAATCTAATCATGTGGTGATCAAGCATAAAATGGTCATTAAGCATCAAGAAAAATTAACATATATTCTCAATAACTTGCAAAAGCAAGAAAATCTAATAGTTCCAATTCATACAATGGGCAAAAATAATCCTAAATGAGAGTTTTAGCTATTCATAATCAATATAAACTAAAAACTAAGCTTAAAACTCATGTTTATATCAGCACAATGAGAAGAAAAGAGAGATAAACCAAAAAAACCAAAGGAAACCCTTGAATCTCTCTAAGAATTTCTTTCAAGAGCCCCAATATACTCCAAGAACTCTCATCTAAGTAGCCTCTCTTCATGCTAGCATCTCTTCAGTCCTAAATGAGCAATTTGGGCATCCTTTCTTAGATTGAAAGACTCCAGATTCGTCACCTTTTCATAACGCACAATATTAATTTTGCAACTTTGCTTAGCAAAGTAATAGTGAACATAGTCACAAAGTCTATTGTTGGAGGGTTTTTGCTTTTGTTTTACTGTAGCAAAAGAAAAGTGACTAAGAGTATCTTCATGTTGCTACTTTGATATGCCTGTTGAATTTTGTTCTTTTTTTCCTCACTTTCAATAATCATTGTAAGTTTCTACATTTTGTCATCATCCTCCTATAAAGAAAGGGAGTATATGAGGTTTATAATTTTTTCAATTTAATCAAAACTTCTATACATTTAGCTCAAAATTCGATAATTACTAAAAAAATTTCATCACATCACATTTTTCTTTATATTTATAAGTTTTATGCATAATTTAAGTTCAAAACTAAAAAATATATAAGCAAAATGTGATGAAATATAAGAATTTATAGAGAATAATAAAGTTACTAATACTACCAGAGTGTAATAAGTTTGAGATTTTCTGATACTTATCATAAATAATTTTTTAAATAATTTTATGTCTAAGAAATCATTAAATAATTACTGGCCAAAAAAAGAAATCGTTAGATGATAATCATGCATGATTTGTTTTTGGGACAATCATGCATGATTTCTTTTTTGCGTGTAATTGTAGCCCAACATTTGTGTGGGCCTCGGCCCAATTCGTTTCGTGGCAGTAAGCGAACTTGAGAAGTGGGGGGGGGGGGGGGGGGGGCACGCATTTGAGTTTTGACGTCCATCTTCTCGGGCTTGCCCATAAATTTAAGATATATGGATTTAATGTAAAGTTAAGGAACAAATTTATTAATGAAGTTTTAAAGAAAGAGTGTATAGCATAATTATATTTTAAAGAGAGAAAAAATATATATAAGGTTTTAAAAGTGGAGCATCTAATACAAAATCTTTAAATTTGACCCAATGTCGTTAGTTGTTTTCTTCTCTAATAATTTAATGCAATTCGGTCGAATTTTACGGTTTTGTATTGGATACTCTATTTTTAAAATTTTATGTGTATTTTTGCCCCTTTAAAATATAATTGTGCCAGACATTTCTTTCTTAAAACTTTATTAGTAAATTTGCTCCTTAACCCTTCAATATATAATCTTTTGTTTTATGCAAATCGGGATTGAGTTTATCGGAAAAGGTCAGCCTCTTATAACATGTCAAATCAAGATTTATATCCTTGTTGAAAGAGTTGCTTACATTTAGTGTACGATAATACCTTAAATATGACTGCTCTTAATAAGAGGATATCTATACTTAACAATATATACGTATATAAAGTCATACATTTTGAGTCCCTTTTTTATTGGTTTGAAAATAAAATTCTTCCTCTGTCTTCCTTTATTTTCATTTAAGGTCTTATTTTTTTTTAATCTGATCTCTTCCGATCTTAAATATATAGTATAATGCCCAAGTTAAGACTCTGGTTAATGCATATTTCAAAATCTTCCATGGACAAAGGAACTTGTGAGGGTATGAACAGATAATCATAAGAGTCAGCTTGGCATAACTTGAAGTCTTTGACTCGTTTTATGACGATTTGTTTAATAATATTATATTTCATTATTTCTGTTGCATGGAGCAAAGTCAGAGGCATAAAAAAATAATCAAAATGAAGTCAGTATTTCCACGTGAGAACTTGATTTGGACCACGTGGGCCTCACTAGGTCTCGGCTGATTTTGGTCGGTTCCACGCCTCTCATAAATTGAAGAAATATTCAGATTATACGACACAAAACTATTATTCTTTTCATATCTATTCAATACTTTGCACTGTTTATATTTGAATACTAGTTAAACTCAATTACAATATATAGTAATAATTTCTTACTTTGAGTGGAACAAATGGAGGCGCCATCCTTTTTTCTTGGAAGACCAACAAGGATCGAACATCAATAGGTGGACGCAACATCTATCCTCATGAACCACATTGCTTCGCGTGGTTAAAATCTAACATCATTTTAATCACGTAAAGCATAATATCTCCTCGTTGAAAAAAAATCAGTCCAAAATCATGAATAAAAAATTGGAGAAAATGATGGCAATATATAACAAAATTGTTTATTGAATGCCCAGTTTGGTGTAATAGAATACTTAAAAATGGGGGAAACGTCACATTCATGCGCTTTTTTTTTTTTTCTTTGGATGCTTTGATCGCTCCATGGTTTGATGCAATGACAATGTCATGCATATTATTACTCTCACTATAAAAAAAAAAAATGGTATTTCGTAACGGTGATATTATAACAGTTATAATTAACCGCTATAAATATTAATATTTGTAGCGGTTAATGCCTTAGGGTATGTTTGTTTGGGCGTTACGATTGCTTATAAGTTATTTTTTACGTAAATCGAGACACAACTCCTCTCACATACTTACTTCGTATACCGTAAATCACTATTGAAAAGCTACTTATAAGCAATCGAATCGCTAAAACAAACATGCCCTAAATCGCTATAAATTTATAGCGATAAGCTACGCGTCAAGTGGCACGATAGATTGACAACGTTTTTTTAGCGGTTAAGTATAAATAACCGCTACAAATATGGAGCGCAATTCCCACTAAAATTTGTAGCGATACCTTTATAGTGGTTAGTATATTATAACAGCTACGAAGTTGGCGCCATTTGGCGCGAACAAAACGAGCCAACACTGTAACGTTTATTTGTAATGGTTTAATCAATTAAACCGCTACAAAATGCAAAAAGTCGCGTATTTGTAGCGGTTATAGATTTATAAGCACTACAGAATTTGAGAAGTCGCTAAATTTATAGCGGTTTTGTACAATAACCGCTACAGAACTTCAAACATTTTTGTAATTTGTAACGGTTATTCTAGAACCGTTACAAATTTTAGCCGCCTAAGATTATTTGTGGTAGTTGATGTAGCGGTTATTTAAAGAATCGCTACAAAGGCTGCCTCTATTTAAACCCCCTCCCCCCTTCACTTTTCCGTTTGGCTATTTTGTTTCCTGAGATTCCTTTGAATGTTTTCTTTTAGATTTGAGTGTTCAGGTGTCTATGGAAGAGTTTTTGCTAAAGTATTTCTCATTATTTGCACTTGAGGTACGGAGACAATACGTATTTTATATGTATTTTTATTTTTATTATATTTTTACATAATAATATGACTAAAATATTTTTTTTTTAAAATTTTGTAGTTGATATGGCTTCTAGACAGGATAAGAGGAAGGAGCCCGAGGTCCCCAGACCAATTTTGTGGGGCGACAGCAGTAGATCTGGGGGTAGAGGGAGGGGGTAGCGTGGAGGGAGGGTGACGACGACATTTCAGCCCATCCCCCTACAGGAGTCGGCTCAACCACAGGCACCGCAGACGATCCCACAGGAGACGATCGCACAAGTGGTGCCTGATTTGGGGTAGGTAGATATCAGCGTCGAGGAATATGGCGCCATCGAGGACTTCGACATCCCGATTAGGATCAGAGAGATGGAGCAATTTCTCGATGAGGAGGAGGCGCGAGAGCAGAGCAACCCACGAGGGTCGTCTTCTCGGTCTACTGGGTTTGAGGTGCAGGTCCAAGGTAAATAAATTTTTTTATCTAACGTGCGGTAAATTGTGCAAATGAGCAGGAAAATAAATTTTTTATCTAATATGCGGTAAATTATGCAGATAAGCAGGGGAATGTGTCCACAAGGAGGCTAGACGTGGCCGGTCTGAACAGCATGGACCGGACACTACGAGTTGTAGTGCCATGGAATGAGGCCACGGACCAGCCGATCGACAACGGGGGTCACCTGTTCAATCGCTTCCTGAACGAGCTGGGCTCGAATTGGATGCGGTTCCCCCTTCACTTCAGGACATGGAGGTACGTTTCGAAAGGGCCGAAGGACATGGCTTGGAAGGAGGTGGTTCAGGTAATTAATAATATTTTTTGTAATTAATTCTATTTAATTAATATTTTTTAATAGGATTTTTGTAATTATTGATATTTAAATAATTTTTTTGCACCTGCGGTTTACCGTCCGGGCCAACCGGAAGAGGTACACCCTGGTGAAGATGGGTGACGGCTGGAGAAATAGGAGGAACCGTCTCTTCCACAGTGTGGATAAGGAAGGGATGATGCCTCTGGAGCAGTTGATCGAGAGCATCTCGGACGGCGTCCTGCCGAACGACTGGGCTAGTTTTGTCCAGTTCAGGAGGAGCCCTGAGGGGCAGGTAATGTATTTATTATATTATTTATATATAATTTTGTAATTGTTAAGTATTAAATTATAATTTAAATTTAATTAATTTTAACTTCAAATTTATTAATTTTAAATGTTTTATATTGTTTTAATGCATTTAATATTGTTTTATTCAGGCACTTTCTCAGAGGAACACTAGGTGCCGTGGGCAGCAGACGATCCACCACACAGCAGGATCGAAGACATTTGCTGTCACTTACAGCGAGTTGGTAACTTTTCATAATATCACTGACTTTTAACTGGTATTTCATAATACTAATTGAATTTTGTAATTGTTTTAGGAGAGGAAGGCACAGCAGGAGAACCGTCAAAAAGACTATGGAGAGTTGTACGCTATCACACACAGACACCGTGACGGGACTCTGACCTTTCAGCAAGCAGAGGCGACCATTGTAAGTAATTTCATTATTATAACTTTTATATAACCAACTTAATAATTTAAAAGTTTAATAAGTAATTATTTCATAAAATGGCAGGAGCAGATATAGCAGTTGCAGGCTGAGCTGCGAGAGACCCAGGCCGAGGAGTCACAGGGGTCAGTGGACCCGACGGCTCCTTTGAAGGCGGGTCTGGGTTAGGCTGAGCACCCCTGACAAGTGCGAGGGATGGGGATAGGCGTCAGACCTAGCATGGTTTATGGCAAGAGCGCCGCCTCTGAGGCTAGCAGCTCTAGAGGGATTAGACGCCCAAGGGACTAGTCTGTTGAACAGCTATGGTTAGATTTGGAGCGGACACAGGCTGTAGTGGCACAGCAGCAGCAGCAGATGCAGCTGTAGGCTGATTTGATCTACGCTCAGCAGACGCAGTGGCGTGAAATCACAAACAAAATGCTCGAGCGGTCATGGAGTCGCCTGTTCCAGGACGAGCAGCATCCATTGGTTCCTCTTGTCCCTCGGTACGTCGTCCAGACTACTCCCCTCTCCTCCTGCTGATGATGATGGTGCTGTTAACTCTGCCCAGGCCCCGATCCAGCAGCACCTGAGGGAGCCCCACTTGAGGGAGCACCAGATGATCAACCCCCAGCTACTTAGTTTAGGACATATTTATTTTTTGTTGTTGAAACATTTGTAAATAGATATATATAATTTTATATTTCAGAAATTCTATTCTTATTGTGTTTACCATAGTTATATTTATATTTTTAGACCGCGTTGTTGAATTGGTGAATTAATTACAACAGTTATATTTATATTCTTAGACCGCGTTTACCACAGTTATAGTTATATTTGTATTTCTAAAACTTGAAAAAAAATAAATTATATATTGTTGTAGTGGTTATATGATAAAACCGCTACAAATATATATTAATAGCGGTTAATAAAATAAATGCTACAAATTCAAACTCTTTATATTTATAACGGTTTTATAATATAACAGCTACAAATATATATAATTTATTTTTCTTTTAAGTTTAAAAAATATAGTTCCATATTTGTAGCGGTTAAAGCTGAAACCGCTACAAATTGAAAGACATGAGTGCAGCAAAATTCAAAATTGAATAGTTAACTATTTGTAGCGGTTATATAAATAACCGCTACAAATAATTACTTTCTAAATTTGAATTTCCCCCCATTTTTTGTAAAGTTGTAGCAGTTATTTATGTATAACCGCTACAAAGTATTATTAGTAGCGGTTATAAGCAAAACAGCTAAAAATTCAAAACAATTTCTTCAATAAGCTTCCCAACGACTTGATAATTAGTATCAAAAGGTTGCTGGCCTGAAGAGTCATGACTCGTATGTTCTTATGCAACAGTTACTCCCTCTAGCTATAAAGAATGCACTTCCTCCTGATGTTTCCATCGTTTTGGTGGAACTTTGTTCTTTCTTTCGGAAGTTGTATTCTAAGGTTTTGATCGTTGAGGAGCTCGATCAGCTGCAGTCCAAAATCATTCTTACGCTTTGTCACTTGGAGATGATCTTTCCTCCGTCTTTTTTTATTGTGATGGTTCACCTACCAATCCACCTCGTTTATGAAACAAAGCTCGCTGGCCCAGTACAATATCGATTGATGTATCCGATTGAGAGGTACTCATTTTAAATATGTGTTTCATTATTAGTTCTTATGTTTGCTAGTCGTCCTTTTCAGCATTTAGTATCAATTTTCTCTTTTTTACTTCGTAGGTTCCTTGGGAAATTAAAATCTTATGTAAAGAATAAGGCGTGGTCAGAAGGTTCTATAGTTGAAGGCTATATAGAGGATGAGGTGTTGTATTTTTGTTCAAGGTACTTTGATGACCTTGAGACGACTTTCAACTGCCCACCTCGTGTTGACGATTGTCCTGAACCTGTGCCAACATCAGGAGAATTTATCCCTTGTGTTGGTAAACCAGTTGGAGAAACTGAGAACTTCAAAGAAACAGCAACTGAGAAGTTGCAAGCACATATACATGTTTTGATTAACTGCACTCAAGTTGAACCTTTCATACAGTAAGAATTGTACACTCACATGTTATTCTATATTTTTCGTAACATTTTTCACTTTCATTCCACTATCACCTTTCCATTATTAATTGCAGGGAATTCAGAAGTCATGTTAAGCGTCAACTCAGAATCCGTACACAAACATCCTCGGAAGTTGACAAAAAGGTCCATAGAGAATTCCCGACCTGGTTTGCTCTCATAATACTAAATGACCATAACCCACACTCACCATATTTCAGGGCTCTCGCAATCGGCCCTCTTGATCATTCAAAAAGGTTTACAACATACAATGTCAATGGTTTTAAGTTTTGCACGGTTTCACGGGATCAATGATTGCAAACTCAAAATTCGGGTGTTTACGGCACATTTGGGACAAGGAGTTATGCGAGCAGCAGTGACGCCAACATGCAGTTCAGAGGCGTCCCTTACTATGGAAAGCTTCTTGATGTGGTTGAACTTAATTATTAAGGCCGTTTCACCGTGACGCTGTTCAAGTGTTTGTGGGCAAATACTATTACTTCTCGGGGACTTACAATTGATGACTTAGGGATCACATTAATCAATTTCTCACGGCCAATTCATACTGGTACTTCTTGAGATGATGAGCCGTATACTCTTGCTTCAGAGGCACATCAGGTTTATTATGTCGAGAACGAGAGGCATAGGGATTGGCACATGATTGTTCATTTAAAGCCACGAGACCTTTACGACATGGATGAAGGCGATAACATCGTTTATAAGAGTAAGCCATTTCAGCCAACCGATTTTGAAAACTACTTCCCTGAAGGCGATGACAATTTACCTCTACTGCGGTGCGTTTTTTTAAGTCCACATAATTTAAATTAAATTTTTTAAATTTAATAATACATCACTAACAATAATTTTTCTACATAATTTCTGTAGGGATGACGAGGATGAGTGATCAAATTCAAATTATGTTTTTATTTTAAAAAAAAACTGAAAAAAAAATATTTAAAAATAAAATAAAATAATAGTTGTAGCGGTTCTTTAACAGCTACAAAAATACAAATAACTGCTACTAATTAAAAACCACTACAAATGCTATGCGGATTCCTATAAATACCCCTATCACATCTCATTTCAAACACTCCCCCATTTCTTTTCACCTTATTTTTCTTCCATTTTCTCTCATTTACAAATATTTTTGTATACGTTGAGGAGCTTAACATACGATTAAATATCGTAACAAGTTTTTTAATTTTTTATTTCAATACTTCTTTCCTTCACATAAAAATTGTTCTCACCATTTTCTTTTTTCAAATATTTTAAAGCTTTATATCATTTTCATCTATTTTTTATACACAATTACGTTATAGTAGACAACATAATAGTTCCTTATTACCTACGTATCCTTAATAATATTATCAATACAATTTTTATACTTATCCAACTAAATTAAATTATTCCTTTTAATTTATAAATGATCTAAAATATTGAATAATAAGCTCATTAAATTAGCTAAACTATTTAAAAAATAAAATATTTAACTTAATATCAAAATAACATAAACAAATGATTATATTTTGTTAAAAAAAATTTCTTAATTTTTGTAGGGGTTATTAAACCGCTACTAATTAAGGTGCCTGGTTTAAACCGAAATTAATTTTTTGACGGGAATTTTGAATTTTGATGAAATTAGTAGCGGTTCTAGAACCGCTACTAATTTTAGAAACTTATTATTAGTAGCGGTTCTTAAACCGCTACAAATGAGAAAAAAAAGAATTTCATTTTTATTTTCCCGCCTTGAAGATTTTCTTTTTGATATTTGTAGCGGTTATATAACCGTTACAAATATCCCAAAAAGAGCCTTCGGCTTGTGGTGATGTTGTAGCGGTGGGATTGAACTGCTACAAATAAAGTGGCGGTTATTTTGATTGAGTAGTGATTTTTTATAACCGCTATAAATACGCTTGCAATATGCGATTTAGTGACGGTTTTGTAAACCGCTACTAATATTTCTCGTAGCGGTTAAAACCACTATTAATAACCATTTTTAACCTCTACTAAATCATTTTTTTTTTTGTAATATTTGTCCAATCTTTAATATAAGTCTTAATTGAATTTTTTAGAGAGGTCAGAAAAGCTAAATAAATTAGTTAATCATAAGTCCCAATATTAAAAAACACGCATATTAACGACATGGTGGGCATTTAGCAAACATTATACATTTATATAAAAGTTAATATTTTATTTTTATTTTGGCCTTATTACTGACTAGAAACATTTAGGAGTATTTGCTTACATAGAAATTGTATTATAGCTCATATTTAGGGCTGAAAAAATACATTCCTACCATATTTTTTTATAGCAAACAAATATGTATCGGTTATATACAATATGGGCGTATCTCCTAATTGACTATTATACCAAACCTTCGCTGAAAATAAATCACGGCTCTATGTTTTGCATATTCTTCCAAACGAAAGTGTTTTCATTCTAACATCTTAAACATATTGTGACACACACACATATAGTGATGAGTAAGAATATGCAGCCACGTGATCGAGGCTACAATCTAAACATGTTAAAAATATGATTTAACGTGCTTAATAAAAGAGTTCGTCGCAATTACGCAATGACACCCCATATTATCAAGAATATAAGCTATATACAGACCAGGTCAACATTATTATTATAATTATTTATTGTGCATTGGTTTCACATCGGATCGTCTTGTTTGACACGAGTTTGATTTTCGAAGTTCAGATTTAAAACTAAATAAGAAAAAGGATAGCTCAAAACTATTTAATCACAAAGATCGCGCATGTTTAGGCGAGTTCAAATTTCTTTTTAAACAAAAGCTCCACAGATCATTAAAACCGATACCAAATGGTTTCACATCAACAAACAACTAGCTAGGTAGGACAAAACAGATTTGACATATAGAGCTGATCATCTCTTGTTTTAGGCGAGTAATAATTACTGATTATTGATTTGGTAATTCTGGATTCACATCGACAAAACACAGATTTTTGTTTACTTTAATGATGATATATTGAGAAGACGTGTGAGCGTGAGCCTCAATTTATGACCTCTTTCTTTCTCGAAAGCCTCTGGAAAATAGCTAATTAAGAGGAGATTAAGATGATTGGGATTAAGATTAGACTTAATAAACAATAACAGTATGGACATTGAAAAGTTCAAGCGCCACGTCATAAAGCGTCAAAACAAAGGTCAACAGTAGTCCTATTCCAGGAGCTTCTTATTAGTTCTTACAGGGCACTATCTCCCGACCAAAAAACATAGTAACCATAAAATGACAAACACTGTCGCCGAAACGACAACAGTTTTTGTTGTTGTACTTGTACTTTCCACCACAACATGAACATTCCCACGCCCACATACATAGAACAATACACCACAAGAGTAAAATATCACAACTTGCTGGTTTTACATTAATCTACCCACAAATCCCACCACCCCTATTTATATCTTTTACTAAATAAATTAAGTTTTCTTCACAATAATAAACTTTTACCATACCCATCCAAATTACTAACCAGGCACGTTTTATGAGTTTTTTCCAAATTTAAACCTACGTAATTTTGTCATCGTCTGCTGCTACTCCCACGACATTTTGGTATTTACATTAAAAATACACCTACTACTACTTGAGTTCTTTATAACATTGAGACATTTTAAAAAAATTGTAGAGGATTCTCAGAAACTGAATTTCCTGGACCTTATTTCCGGCCCATCATGAGTTGGGCTATAGCTATCCAAGAAAGTATAGGCACAATTTTTCTCGTAGTTAAATTCAGGGTATTTATCAAAATTGAGGTTTGGCATGGCACCGCCCTTAGAAAAAATTTCATTTGTAAAAAAAAATCATTTGTGATGGTTAATAACATAATTCTGGACTGTCAACAAAAGATTGGTTCTCAATTATAATAGCATGGGTCCAAAGCAACGAGTATTGAACTTTGATGCACTTTTTTAATTTTAATTACTATACAATTAAAAGTATAATGCCCCACATTTGTAAAAAAAAGTAATTAAGTTGATTATTTATAAAAAAAATTGTGCTGAATTATCTAAAATACCCCTCATTTTAATCATTTTTATCGGAAATTATTCTTATTGATTCCATATTGTACACATTAATAATGTGGGGAATTAATAAGGGTAGTTTAAAGAAAAATAACAGATATAAAATTTATAGAAGAGTGAAATATTACATTCAAAGTAAACTTTTTAATTAGCTCATGTGTATGTATTTAGGACCGAAGCCGGCCAGTGTCATATATAGCACTACATCTCGCCTTTTTTATTAGACGCTTGAAGGTTAGATGTAAATATATATATATATATTTTCATTTTTACAAGGCATCATGCAAGATATTCATTATATTTTTCTTATATTATCCTTGTTAAACGTTGTCATATTTTTTCCCAACTTGGCTATGAATTTAACAAAGGCAAAGTTGGAAACTTTGTTAAATTTTAGAGCCATGGAGTTTTAAGGCTTCCATTGGATCTCATGATAACTACGTATGTTAAGGGTCTGTTTGGTTCGATGGAAAAGGTAGGAGGGATTTTAATGGAAGGGAGGGGATATGGAAGATTTTAATAATACCTTATTATGATTGATAAGAAGGGAGGGGAGAGAAATTATTTTCATATAGACAACTTTACACTTATGTTATAAGTGATTTTTTTCAAACTCTATTAAATGTATAATAAAGCTTAACTATACATAATATTTTTATGCCCTAAATTATAAATAACATTTAATACAATTATATATATATATATATTATATATTAATTATAGTTATACACATATATATAGTCAAAATAAAAAATGAGTAGAGAAAGCATATAATTTAATTGGCATATTTGTTGGTTGAGAATGTTAATTATTAAATATAAGATAAAGTTAATTTTTTTGAGATAGCTGATTAAATTATTTTAAAATATTTAGATTTATTATTTTTTCTCCAAACTATTTTACCTAATATATAGATTGATATATAATCTAATGATACACAACATATGATATAATTAAGTAACTTATTTAATTTTTTTAATTTCTCCAAAAAATCAACTTTATCTTATATTTAAGACTAAAAAAATATTATTTTCTGTAGCCACCTTTTTTAACATGCCTTGATTACGATTAGCGGTGCCCGTGGATGGGCGGCTGCAGAGAGAACAGTAATAACAAACGATGCTGTCGGGGACCAAGAGCATCAGGAGAGAAATTAGAGACCAAAAACTTCGCCGTAATTAGCTTCATTATTTCTTATATTCTGAAATTTTAAAAATCCACACTATTATTCTGGTCTTTCAAAATTCTATTTTTGAATATCCACATTTGAAAAACACAAGACGAGATTCACACCGACAAAATTCTATATGTTCCTTTAAACTTTGATCTGCCGCGATGTTGTTGGCATTATATTCTGCAATTTTAATTAATAAACGATATATATTTGGGAATTTTAAAGCACGTATGCGTACTACATTTGTCTGTATGTATGGCGATTAAAACGTAGGGAAAAAAACTTTAATATCCATGAGTTAATAATATTCACCGAAATATAAAAACAACTGCTATATATATAGAACTCAGTCTTCTTGGGCTGCTATGTAAATACCCCTGGCTTAATGGCTTTGAATAATTTGACCATTTTTTGGTTTTGGTTTGATACTTTCTATGTAATATATACATAGCACATCTCACAAATTAAAGATCATTTATATATGCACGGCTACAAAATATAAATTTAGCAACTCTAATCTTATAACACTTATTTAAACAAATATTAGAGGAGATTTCTATTTTTTAAAAAAAAAAAATACAAGTGGCAGCTATGGCATTTTCTTAATCCACCATAGTTACCTAATAAATTGTATGATGTTTATCTGAAGAAGCGCCATACAAGACGTCAAGTTTTTTTTAACAAAAACTAGATCCCCTTATATGGCGTTTATTGGGACAAGCGCCATAGCTAGTCTTATTTTTTATAAAAAAAAAAAAAAGGGTCTTATAATACTTTCAATAATCGAAAAAAAAGAAGTTAAGGTAACTGAGTTAAAAAGTTAAGGCCTTCAATGACGCTTGACGAATCAAGCGCCATTGAAGGCATATGCTAATGCTTTGAATGGTGCTTGATTCATCAAGGGCAATTGAAAGCTTCATCAAGTGGCATTGAAGGTATTAGCCTTCAATGGCACTTGATGAAAATCAAGCACCATTGAAGGCATTAACCTTTTAATTTAGCTGCCTTAGCTTTTTTTTTTTTTATTGTTATTATTGAAAGCTATAGTGCTTGCATAGGCAAATGCCATATCTTTTCTTCATGCTTTATTTTAAAAAATTTGTCCAGCTTGTCATATGTTTTTTTCTTCATATTGTCATTTATACGTACAGATCTAGATGTGAAATTTATCGCTCTGTTGCCTAAGTCTCTCATGTTTAAAGAAATACGCAGTCTAATCCGATTGAAAATCTTACACCTAAGCTTGTAGTACTAGAGAAAATAAGTGAGACTATGGCATCCTCTTCTCTAAGTACATACTGAATTCCTAAATCTCATAAGCTTCTTTCTTCTTATTGTCTCCTCCTTCAGAAACTCCCTTGTAAATATTTTTTCTTTTTTTAAATAGAAGCTTTCATCGATTGGCACTGTGTTTCCTTTTTTATATTTTAAGTTTAAAATTTGTCATAAAATTTAGCTTGTAGTTTTATATGTGCTTATAATTTTTTTCCAAGTATTTGCTTAAAGTTACAACTCTTTCTTGTTAAACTTTCTATATATTGTAAGTTTTTTAATTTTTGAGCTTACAAATATAATTTTATTAGTTGTTACTAGTTTAATTTACTCAATGTAATTCTCTTTTTGGAGTTATTATATTTCATTATGATTTTGTTCATTTTGCTGTGAATTTATATTGTAAAATACAGAGTTCATTAGAAAAATGAAAAATTACATAAAATTATTTTTTTTTAAAAAAATACTTACTATGGTGCTTCTCTAGGAAGTGTATACTTCTTATAACACTTCTTTAAGGAGGCGTCATAGAAAGCTATTTTTAAAAAAGAAAAAAAGAAACAAACTATGATGCTTCCATAGATTTAAGAAGCACCGTAGCTTTCTTTTACGGTGCTTCCCAAACGTTATAGTATTCTTAAAAATAAGAAACACTTGTGTTTTTTTTAGTAATGATGTTCAAAGAATATATATATATATATATATATATATATATATATATATATAGTGACAGAAAGATAAGGAAAGTGGAGAGTAACTTTTGCAAATTGCATGCGTAAAGGTGCCAATTGGCCTCCCACAGAGACTCGGTGGTGGGCACGAAACCATTAATTAAAAATAACCTTATACACGCACCACACCTAGCTCATTGTAAGAACCACACATATCAAAGTACTTTAACTAATGATATATCCAATCAATTCAATTTTATGTCCATCAATAAGTGGGCACCTCTCGTTATATATATTCAAAATTTTGAACAAATACAAGCAAGTCCTGGATTGAACTCCCAGAAGCAGCCTATAACTAGAGTCTGGTCATCTTAGTGTGTGTTTGGGAACCCCAAAAAGCTCAATTAAATACCAAAACCCCAATTGTCAATTGAGAACTCAAATTTTGAGTGTTTGGTTGAAGCAATTGGAGGTTGGGCTTACAATCCAAATAGCATGATTGATTAAAAGCTGAAATTTAGAGCTTATGCAGTTGAGCTTTTGGCATAAGAGTGAATAATTAAAATATTTTTTTAGTTATGCCCAATGTGTTATCAAACTTATTTCAATCTTACCTTTAATGTACTTTTTCAGCTACAAAAATTAATTTAAAATATTTTTTTTGTGCTTTTAACCCCTTAAAATATTTTTTTCAACCGTACTCAGTATGTTATCAGACTGATTGCAACTTTACCCTTAATGTACTTTTTCAGCTGCAAAAATTAATTTAAAATATTTTTTTGTGCTTTTCACCCCTTAAAATATTTTTCCAACTGTACCCAATGTGTGTTTGGCGATCCAATTAGTTAAGTAATCTTATTTCATCAACTTGTATTAATTTTAATTTCCAAATTTCCCAACTTAAACTTTTATAAATTTTTTATAATTTTTAATTTAATTTCTCTCTTACCATTATCACAAAAGCCTTTATGTTTAAGCCAATCCAAACAATTTTTATTTTTATAAAAGTCATTTTTACAATCGTCAATCCAAACATAAATTATATTACATAATTTGGCTTTTACTAAAAGTAATATTACAAAAATTCAAATTGAAACAAGCCCAATTGCCAATCACTGTTCCAAACACATAGTTACTTGATTCCTTCTTGCCTTCTCCATCAATGGAAAATGAAGCATACTTTGACTAGTATAGTATATTTTATTTCCTTTTACTTTTTATTTTTCACTTCTAGTTATATATGTATACTATACTTGAACATTAGTTTGAATAATACTTTATTATGAGAGTGATGGATGGAACAAGGAAAATTGACCAGGTTCGGTTATTGAATCAAATTTACATGCAACTTGTATTTGTTTTTTCTGAAAGTGATAAATGCACCTTCCTGCTCTACTCTTTTTTCTTAGTCTTCGCCATAAAGTATGGAAAGAAAAAAAAAGTCTAACTAAGATCATGTATATAGAATCAAGGTTTCACTGATTAAGGTATAAAAATGAAAATCCGTCAAAGCACACATACTTTTTAACACTGCATTAATCAACGTTGTATAATCAGTTGGGTAGGACTTTCAGGAAGAAACTTAGAATTCTGATCTTGATTCTTATGTACGTAGACATATGATTGTTTGAATATTAATCATGTCAAATGAAATTCAAAGTAAAAGAGTTCGATATAGAACAAAATTTGAACTCCTTTTGCTGGTCAGTGATACTTAAGGTGCTTTTTCTGGGTTTAGCTTGCTAGATTCAATAACTAAAAGAGTTTAAAATTAAAGTTTAAGGCAAAAGAAGTGGCAGGTATTGACCAGAGAAATAACAAAAACGACAGTTTGCAATAAATCAGTTGAACCATTAACATCTAATAATCTGTATGCATTTGTACGTGTTTTCCAAGTCCAAGCCAATATAATTCGCCTTAAGTGCTGGATCTATTTACCTAATCCATAATAGCCTCGACATATATTTAAATAACTAAATCGATCCACTATGATGTTGAATTTCCACTCATATAGATCGAAGCACGCACAAAAACATCAATCTAATATTTCAGTTTTTGTGTATGTGTGTGCACATGCACATTGATATATATTATTTGAATTAACGGATAGTCTTCCAACTTTAATTTTGTCAAAGCTTTCTCACCCAAATATAACATGCATGCATCTATATAGCTCACCATCTCGGAATTTGAGTGTCTTGCTTGGTTCCTAATACAGACTTTGATGCAGATTATAAATATAAAAAACCCTAATAACCAGAATAATATGAATGAAATAATGGTGGTCGATATCAGCATAATTATTGATATCATGCCCATGCGTCATTTAGTGTAAATTAATAAGTACATCGATATAGGTTTGGTGAGGCTAAATGGCTAATTAAGGTTGGTTTGTGTTCAAGACTTCAAGTTTAGTGGCTGTAATAGCTATTAGTATACACTTTGGGGGACAAAGCAGCAGAAAAGAAAAATAAAATAGCTTATATATGCACGTAATTGTAGGCCACAAGAGGATCGGAATTAAATAATACGAGTAAAAAAAAAAAGGATACAACCTTATTTATTTGTTTATGAAGAGATCGAGCAGAGGAATTAAACTAGCTAGCCACAACGGTCATTAACAATATTAATCGTACGTCATCACCATGATGAGCACATAATACAAGGAACTAGGGTTTTAATAATATAACAACAATTGACGCAGCATGCCTAGCTACTTGTGTATTCATACCTATTTCGTAGTCCATGTATAGCTCTCTGCCCCTTTTTGTGCAAAGGAACCTAGTTAAATAAATTATGATTCTAACAATATTAAAAGGCCGTATACGCCATTTTTTACTTCCAAACCTTTCATATATACATGTATATATATATTCATTCATTTTTATTAGTCAGACATTTAACCTGTGTGTTAATTAAAAGAAGGTTTGTCACAAAATTTTAAACTAAGTTTGACCTTTTTTTTTTCTTGTGGTATATATATACCCGTGTGTGTGTATTTACAAACTTAAAATCACACACATGCAATGATTCATTCCTTTTGGTTTCGTCATGAACAGATCCAAAGGGAAAATTACAAAACATGTCATTCACAAACATTACTACATCTAATCTTTAACATAAGAGCTGGTTGACTAATTTAGATAGATTAAAAAAATTAATTTTATCAATTATTTGTGATACATATAGGTTGGTTTTCCTAAAATACCATCTTTTATCATAATTATCAATGAATAGAAACTCTTTACAAATTAACCACTCAGTTAGAAACTAGATAGAAAATAAAATAAAATTTTAGTGTCTAGTAGCTAGCTTACTCAATTTTAATATATGTTTGTCATTACTCACTTGTGTGTGTTGATGGCCATATGGAGTCTATATATCTATAATCCAAAATCGATTGAAATCAAAGTTATATATATTAGGTGTACCGAAAGCTCCGGTTCTGACTCACATAGATCCATCGTGTAAAATTATGTCATTACTAATATTTTTAGATATGTGTGTGCATGTGGAAAATGCGTAATTCTACAGTAAAAAATCTTAAACTACCTCCACGCGTCTTCTCCCCATTGATGTATCATCAAAAAATGAGTATGAATATTAACCAACACTTTCTAATTCCCATCCCAAATGTCAATAGGTATGGATTTCATTGCCTTCTGTAAAAATCCAAACATTATGTGAACACTCGAAAAAAGAAAAAAAGGAAAATAAAGAGAAATGACATGGCAGTCAAAAGTTGACACCTGACTACAGCAACATCGTCTACTCGCCGCGTTGAAAGTTCCACGTGTCGCCCCAAGAGTGTCAGGTAGCAAGACCCCCCCCCTGGTGCTCTCTTGCAATTTCCTAATAATTTAAGGACGCCCCTTTAAATTGTCGGCGCTCCCCTAATATATATTCACCTTCTTAAGTTTATATTACTTCCGTTTCTAATTATAAAATAAAATTGATTTTTATAGAGAAATTAAAGAAACTAATTAAATTATTTTAGAGTATTTATATTTTTATTTTTTTCTCCAAACTAATTAGTTTGACTTATAAACTAATATATAATATAAGGATACATAATATATAATATGATTAAGAAACTTATTTAATTTCTTTAATCTCTCCAAAAAAAATAACTTTGTCTTATATTTAGAATCAGAGGCAGTAGTATTTAAAGTTCTTTTGCACTAATGAAATTATATTTTCATTAAATTTTACTCTTTTTTTAAATTCATCATGCTCAAAAATTTTGTTCTTGCAGGACAATTGGCAGGTGGGCGAGCTGATGTTCATAACAAAGGGTTCCTTTTATAGAGTGATTTTTCACTCAAACTTTTTGCATCTCAGTAGAGCTCTTATATATTTGTCTCTTTTATGTTTTTCCGTTTTACATCTAACTAAATTTTAACTAACTTCTACTGTTCATGACCGATAACTATTTTGGGAGTACAACGATGTTATCTTTGAAAACATTTCTTCTAAAATATTGATTTTTAAATTATTTTACTTTAGCAATAATTAATACACTTATATATCTATGGTTAATTTATATTCCAGCATAGATACTTCTCCAACATGATTTAATTTTTACAAAAAACTCAACTTATTGATTAACAGCAACAAACATCTCTCGCCCATCATAATAATGAAAATATCCTGACAATCAAGTAGGCCCCTAATAATGAACTCTGATAAATAAATTTTTCTCATGAATAGTGTAGTTTGTTAGTGATTTGATGTTTTATATTAATTGATTATTTCTTGCTCGCTATTGGCCAAAAAATAGATTATTACTTCTCGTATCTATGATATCACAACTTCATTTTTAAAAAAGATATGAACATGATTCTATCGAATTGGAAATCCTACTTAATTAAAAAGAAGGCGTTATGTCATATGTGTGTGACTGTGTGTATTAATTTTAACATAATTAACAATATCATGGTGTTATTCTCATGTATAAAAATATCATATAACATACATCAGACCTATTGTATATCTTATCGTGGGGGGAAATTAAACCAGCATAGTAAAATAAAGATACAAACTTTTACACTTTTTAACCTTGAAAAATGCACATTATAGTAACTAGTTTCTAGTTTAATTTTGAAAAATCCATCTCATGACGAATCATTGAATGGTATTACAAGAGATTGACTTTGATATACACTCGTTTCTGTATATCATTAATTAAAGACACATTGCATGCATGGCTCGTTAATTAAGCGACGATGTCAAACCTAGAAATTTAATGATGAGTTGAAAGAGCTACGATGTTTTTGGGCAAATATATAATTCTGATGTTCACAATTCCTCGTATATATATATATACACACAAGAAAGAATATCGTGTGATCACTTCTTTTTTTTTAAATGAAAAAATTGTATATTAGACTCGTATCTATTCGTCTATCTCCATTTTTAAAGTATAAGATTCTCAGATACGAGAGAACTCCCCATTTTTCAGCACATTAGGCCAAATTTTCTATCTGTTCACTCTAAGCAACTAGAAATTATGAGGAGAAAAAATAGAAATGTTTGTTTGAAGTCAACGTGCTGAATGAATAAATTTATAAAATAATGGGGCCACACACATGAATTTCTTGGTTTACAAGTTAATCAATTAATCTCTCAAAAACGACTCAGCCGCAACTCGCACGACCCGACCCGACACCCGATAGCCGACCACATAAACAAAAGGAGCCTTGGAATTTTTGGAGATCTCGGTCAAACCACTCGCCAAACATGCCTTTCGCTCGGTCTCTCTCCCTCCCTTCCACACTTGATTTATAATTCTCACTGCTTCTTAATTCTCTAACCTGCAAAACCCCACTCTCTCTCTCTCTCTATTTCTCTAGCTCTTCAATGACTTCATCATCATTTTCGTCCTTAAATCGCATTACACTCAGAGAAAGCTTCAACAACCTTCCAAAATCCCAATCTTTCGGACGAGTTTCACTTCCCAACAGATCAAAAACCAAACTTGGTCCTTCTTCTACTTGCTCAGTTCAATTAGCTTCTTCTTCTGATACAGTCACACCTGTAGTTAAAACCAGTAGTACTGATCATCATACCTCTGATGAAACTACAAATAATACTATCTCTCTCGCTTTATCTAATTTCTGGAGAGAGGTACAAGGGTGCGACAACTGGGAGAATCTTCTAGATCCTTTACACCCTCTTCTTCGCCGGGAAATTATCCGGTACGGCGAGTTCGTCAGCGCGTGCTACAAGGCCTTCGATCTCGACCCCGCATCGAAGCGTTACTTGAACTGCAAGTATGGCAAGAAACGAATGCTGAATGAGGTGGGAATGGGAGATTGTGGTTATGAAGTGGTCAAGTACATCTACGCCACTCCAGAAATCACCATCCAGAATTTCTCCTCTTGTGGCCGTTGGATCGGCTTCGTCGCCGTGTCGTCCGACGAAGCTTCACGGCGGCTCGGCAGGCGCGATATCGTCATAACTTTCCGGGGGACTGTGACAAGCCAAGAATGGGTCGCTAACTTCATGAGCTCGCTGATTCCTGCTCAGCTGGACCCACATAATCCTCGACCCGACGTAAAGGTTGAATCCGGGTTTCTCTCGCTCTACACGTCTGATGAAGCTTCAACCTCAAAATTCGGAATCGTAAGTTGCCGGGAACAGTTACTGTCGGAGATATCGAGGCTGCTCAACAAATACAAAGGCGAAAATATTAGCATGACGATGGCGGGTCACAGCATGGGGAGTGCATTGGCTCTGTTAGTGGCCTACGACGTGGCTGAGTTGGGACTCAACAAATTAGGGAACACTATTAACGGTCAAGAAACTGAAGTACCTGTCGCGGTTTTCTCGTTCGGCGGGCCGCGAGTCGGAAACCTAGGGTTCAAGAATCGGTGTGATGAGTTGGGTGTCAAAGTGCTGAGAATCGCGAATGTGAACGACCCCATCACGAAGCTTCCAGGGGTTGTGTTTAACAATGAGAATTTTAGGGTTTCCGGTTTGGGGTTTTCATGGTACGCCCATGTGGGAGTTGAGTTAGTACTAGATTTCTTCAGTGTTCAAAATCCTTCCTGTGTTCATGACTTGGAAAGTTATATAGGTTGCCTCCTAAAACACTCCAAGTCCGACAATAGAAGAGAAGAAGAGGGGTTTGACGGGTTTCAGATTCATGTCGATGAAGTGATGAGTAATTTGAAGGAGAAGGGAAGAGAGTTGCTTTTGAGCTCTCAGCAGAACATCAACGTGTTGCCGGGATTGCTCTCCGATGCCGGAAACCACCACGGTGTTCTGGGATGGAACTCAAAAGATTTGATAAGTTCTTGGGGCAGTGAACTCCTATTTGGCCTGGTTCTTTTGTTATTGTAGTTAGTACTAGTACTTAGCAACTATATATACTATAATATACAGATGGAGTCATTGTAAATTGAAGATACTGTTGGGGTGGGGGGGAGTATATGTACAAATCTTTGTGAAAGATGAGTATTATATTTTTGTTATAAATAATAGATCATTCATGTTTATATAAAGAGAAAAAAAAAGGGCGACTCAGTACACGAAGCTCTCACTAAGTGGGATCTGGGATAATTGTACATAACCTAGGACTGTTTCCAGGATGCATGTTTATATATAATCAATTTGAAATTTATTAATTCATCAAGCGATCATGTAGATGGAAATTAAAAAGCTGGGTTTTCTGGTCATACATACAGCTAGTTTTTCTACTAATAATTTTACAGAACTTGAGGAAGAAGAAGGAACACTGTTATCGCACCAGTTGGCTGGCAAGCATTTAATTTGGAATGGTTTTAATGTTTGACGCGAGAAGTGGTGTGGTTCATAAAGTCAGATGTGTTTTCTGTTGTTCATATATTGTTGAAGATCAGCCAGCTATTCATAGAGTTTTTCCATCTCTGAATTGATTTTCCTTTTTAATCTCCTCACATTGACAAACATATTTTTACTTGTGTAGATATGTTCAATACAGCGGAGCAATCGAAATCTGCAGAACGCGTAGGAGCGAGTTTTTGGCATATATGATTTAACATTCAGATATTAGTGTATAATTATAATTAATCTCAGTGTAATGTCTAAATCATAGTGGTTCTAGTTCACCTGTGAGCCTTCCGAGGCAACTTATGAAACTTCTTTGTCCCAAGCTGTGGTACTGTCATCTTCTAATAATTGGTCCAGACTAGTTAATTATTTTGAGATAATTAATCCAGTGGGGTATTCTTCTACGCACAAGTTCAATATGTGTGTGTGAATGCCTCAACGTTGTTTCGACTGCGATGTTATGATACCGTACAATAACGTCTATTGCTCACATATATATCGCTTAAATTCAGAGCTTGTTTTCCCTGGGCCACAGAGAATTTCAGAAGTCGAAGATGAACCTAATGGGAAAAGGCTTCTTTGATATAAGGTAGATAACAATATACTAGCTCTTGGATAAAAGAGTTACATAACTAATTTATGTAGATGTTAAGAAAGTTAGTTAAATTAATTATGTGTAATAAATATATATTTAAACTGATATAGAATTGGTCTAACAGTGTAAGACCCTTCTAGAACACTCTGGGTCTCGAGTTTAAGTTCTAAAAGAGTCACTTATATTAAAAGGGACCATCACAAATTCCAAACCAAATTTCAAATGATAATATAAATATATATATATATATATATCTTGATTTGTCTAAAATACCCTATTTAATTACTTGCATTATAACCACTCTTGATAGAAAAATAGGGATATTTAAAAAAATTATAAAAATATATTGGTTTAGCTATTGGTTTCATACTTTTCTCTTTCCGGCGAGGCTGCATACACGTGTATGGCGCAAAAAGGGGGGGTGTTTTGTGATTGTGCATGATGTTACTCAAGCTGACGTAGGCTCCAATCACATTATCTTTGGTTTTTACTTTTTACTACTCCTCTTCTGTCCTAACCATAACATTATCTTCAATAATGTGGATCTTGGATCCGACACCTGGACGCCATTGGACATTTCCTGCAGCTGTTTCCATTTTAGGGTTATCTTTTGACATAGTTTTCGCCTTTATTTCCTCAAGGAAAGTAGTTAGCCTCCTCTACTCTTTTCAATTCTTCTTTTTTTTTTTTGTGCAGTTCGTTTCTAAATATCTCTCTTTTTTAATTTTTTATATATTGAGTATTATCAATATAAGTATTTGGCAAAAAAAAATTATCAATATAAGTAAATAACTCATACCTATATATGCACAAAAATTTAACTATAGAAGTAGTTTGGGAAAAAAAAAAAACAATATTGATGAAAAAATGGAGCAGGCTGGTGTATAAAGCTTCCATCAATATATTGGAGTTTAGGGAAGGATCATACACAGTCTTATTATCTCTATAAGCAGAGACAAGACCTTACTGTTACTTTGAAACTCACCCTCTACTAAAAAAATCACAACAAATGTCTTAACTAATTCTTATAGTTTGAACTGGAGGGAGTAATACATGAAATTAGTCAGTTACAAGTATTTTGAGAGAACCTTTTATGTATTCATATATATCCACTCTAAGAAGATCAATCGGGTATTTTTTTTTAAAAAAATGGAATCCCGGGTGAAACATTAGATTTGTTTTTTTTTTTTTTATGGTTGCCTGCGGTGAAACATTAGATTTGAGACTAATTAATTATCTTGATATAGTAACGCTGAAACGTTAATTAGGTTTGAGGGTTTTTTTTCTTATATTATCTTTTAACTAGTTTAATTTTTTCAGATGCAGAAATTTACAAACTCTTTAATTACTTAGTACACTTGGTCCCCACAATCTCTTCCTAATTTGAGCCATGACGTGCTCACATAAGGAAGTTCAGTGGAAGGAATGGTGTTGGCATCTTCGATGATGATGAATGGAGGAAGAACGTGGTGGAAGTTAAGAGGTTGATGATAGAATCATTCCCTTAAGAATGATTGTTGGGAATAATACTATAAACAGTATTAGTGCGTACACACACTACTACAGAATTATGATATAACCACCCCAATGGACGTCCCAATTTTAAAATTGGGAGGTTAAAAAGGAAGGCGGTGGCATTTTCGTAATTATGTGTACGTAGAGAAACCTTTAAACGTTCCAAATTTGAATTTGGGACGCCTAAAGTAGAGTTTAGACGTCCCAAATTTTATTTGGGACGCCTAAAGATTTTCACTGGAGCGAAAAAAATAAATTAAAAAAATTTAACTTACTTTAGGAGTCCCAAATGGCATTTGGGACTCCTAAAGTCATGTCAGAAATTCTGACATGCGCAAGACTTTTCTTCCCTTTTCAAAGTTATAAGTTATAAGATAATTTTAATATATTTAATTTATTTATTTTAAAATTTTTCAATAGAAGATCGTAGTTCACGCAATATTGATGTGTGATATATTGACAACTTATTTAAATTTGAATTTCTTCTGGTAAAAATATGAAATATATTCTTTGTCCAATTTAAAAAGGGAAAATAATTATTCAATAATTGATAATATTGCTTGATGATCATAAAAATGTCCAAATACTTGTTCATTAAATTATAGTTTAATTATAAACAATTATTGCTATTTTCTTCTTGGGGTCCCAACTATAAACATGAATACGAAACACACTAGAGTCATCAAAATCATTATCACTTTTGATCATTTCAAAGATGCAAACATCTCCTACTTTTAAACCATATTCTTTCGCTATTTTCTTCCATTCTCCGGTAACTCTCACTTCTTTTCTATCAAGTCCACGTTTGAGCACTAGTATCTCGACATTCCGAATTTCTTGGGATATTTGAAACTTGATCCTTTTGTTTAGTATATCCTTCATGTCTTCTCTGAGAAAATCTGTGGGTATACACTGTAGGAACAAATTAAACATTAATGCATATTTAAATAAAAAAGGAGAGTAACTTATCATACTCCCTTATATCCTTAATGTAAAACTTATTTGCCTAATTTGATTAGATTAAGAAAGCTAGCTAAATTAGTTAATATGTCTCTTTTTTTTTCGTAATTATGTGTACGTAGAGAAACCTTTAGACGTCCCAAATTTGAATTTGGGACGCCTAAAGTAGAGTCTAGACGTCCCAAATTTTATTTGGGAGGCCTAAAGATTTTCACTGGCGCGAAAAAAATAAATTAAAAAAATTTAACTTACTTTAGGCGTCCCAAATGGCATTTGGGACGCCTAAAGTCAAGACTTTAGGAGTCCCAAAAAAATTTGGGACTCCTAAAGTCACTTTAGGAGTCCCAAATGGCATTTGGGACTCCTAAAGTCATGTCAGAAATTCTGACATGCGCAAGACTTTTCTTCCCTTTTCTTCATTCCCATGTCAGAAACCCATCCCTCCTTTTCCATCTTTCCCATCCCCCATGACTTCTCTTCCCTTTTTTCTTTCATTCCCGTGACTTCGTCTTCTCTATCTACACCATGAGTATGCTTTTTCATTATTTTCTTTTCTTCATTACACTTCGTCTTCCTCTTTTCCTTTTCTTCATTCTCTTTTCCTCCACCTCCTTCCATTCTCATAGCACCTTCTTTGCTCTCACCCTCCGGCGAACGCCTCCTCCACCTTTTTTCCCCCCTCCGGCGTAGACCTCCCACTTTCATCATTGCTTTCAGCCTTCGGCGTACCTCTCCTCTCCACTGTGCATAAACAACTCCTCCAACGTCTTCTCTCCACCTTGGAAGCACATAGATACCGTTGGTGCCCTCTCCCCTACTTTCATCAGGTTTATTTTTTTTAAATATAAATTTACATGAAGAATTAAGTTAAACTTGCAATGTGAAATTATTATAATGCTTTCACTTTATTTACATGATTCTAGTTATTGGAGTATTTTTCCCTTGATTGTTTTTTTTCCAGAATCATAAACTAGTTGTTAGTAGTTATGCAATACTAATAATGTTTTTGTTTTATACGTTTGGAGCTTGGAAATAGAGGGAAATACATATGTATATTTAGTTTGATGAAATGAACAACAATTAGTTTATAGTTGTTAGTGACAAACATTTTGACACTTTCTGGTTGTTGTTATACATATATAATATTAGGTTGTATGAGTTGTTGTTATTATACATATATATATATATATATAGTAAAAAGATTGCAATGCTAGATGTCTTTATCATTTTGTAAGGGATATTTTGTGGTTTATGAATCCATCTTCAATTCTATTTCTGCAATTTTAATTTGCTGGGTAATGAAGAATATAAATAATAATTTTTAAAAAATAAAACTTTTTAATGTCCCAAATTAAGAATTGGGATGTCTAAAGTCCCCCTGTGGAGGACTTTAGACGTCCCAAATTGAGATTTGGGAGGTCTAAAGTCCTCCACGGGGGGACTTTAGACCTCCCAAATTGAGAATTGGGAAATCTAAAGTCCCCCCGTGCAGGACTTTAGACCTCCCAAATCTCAATTTGGGAGGTCTAAAGTCCTCCACGGGGGGACTTTAGACCTCCCAAATTAAGAATTGGGACGTCTAAAGTCCTGACTTTAGACGTCCCAATTCTTAATTTGGGACGTCTAAAGTCCTGACTTTAGACGTCCCAATTCTTAATTTGGGACGTCTAAAGTCCTGACTTTAGACGTCTCATTTTTTTTGGGACGTCTTTTCTTAAAACATACTACGCCCCCTACATAGACGTCCCCCAGTTTTTGGACGTTAAAAGTGCCAAAATAGGGACGTTAAAACCCTTTTTTGTAGTAGTGACACCTCAAGTAGAGGCATAAACAAATCTTAAGGAAAAGTTTTGTGAAGATATAGAGGGGCTAATTCAGAGTATTCTACTAATTGAAAAGATTTTTATTGGAGGACATCTTAATGGATATATTGGTAAGGAGGCAGGACCTCATGCAAGGGCTCATGGTGGTTTTGGATTTGGGGTGCTCGATAATGAAGGTCAGTCTATTATTAATTTCTTCCTCACATATAACCTCAAGATTGTCAACAATTGCTTTAATAACACACGAGAATAGAGCCGCCAGGACACAGATTGACTTCTTTTTGGTGAGAAATCCTGATAGAAGACTTTGTACTAATGGCAAAGTGATCCTTGGGGATGGTGTGATAACACAATATAGTGTTTTGTTCATTGATGTGAATATTAAGTGTGCAAAACAAAAGTGCCGGTAAGTTTTAAACCCAAGGGTCAGGTGGTGTCAATTAAAGGGGGAGAAGCGAGAGATTTGTAAGAGAACTCTTTTGGAGGAGAGGGAGTGGGAACAAAGAAGTGCTAATATCATGTGGAAGAACATGTCTAAAAAGGTCCATAAGGTTGCTAAAGCAATTTTGGGAGAATCACATGGTTTTGGTCGGCAAGATAAGAAGACTCGGTGGTGGGATAAGACTGCTGAAGAGAAATTCAAGCATAAGAAAGATTGTTTTAAAGCCATACATTTGTGTAATAATGTTCAAAATTGGGAAAGGTGTCATTTGATTAAAAAGGAGATTAAGAAGGCGGTGAGTGAAGTTCGTAATAAACCAAATGAGGAGTTTTATAAGAAATTAGGGATAAAGACAGGAGAGCATAAGATTTACAAGATCGCAAAGAATAAGGAGAGAAAATCGAGAGACTTGGACCAAGTGAGGTGTACAAAGGACGAATAAGGCGAAGTTTTTGTTACTGATGAAGATATTAAGAATGGGTGTGAAGCTTACTTTTATAAGTTGTTCAATGATGGAGAGAGGGTCGTCTTGTGACTAGGAAGATTTGACAACTCGAGAATGTGATCTCAATTTGTTATTTTTCCGCAGGATTTGGGTTGATGAGGTTAATGAAACTCTTAAAAAAATGGAAAATGGTTAAGTTGTTGGATCTGATGGTATTCCTACTGAAGTCTAGAAATGTTTGGGTGAAGAGGGTGTGTTGTGGCTCACAAAACTATTTAATGAGATTTTACGATCCAAGAAAATGCCAAATGAGTAGAGAAAAAAATACTTTGATCCCTAATTATGAGAATAAAGGGAATATTCATAATTGTGCAAACTATAGAGGAATTAAACTTACGAGTCATACAATAAAATTGTGGGAAAATGTGATTAAACACAGATTGAAGTTGGGGATTGATATTGCTGAAAACCAATTTGGATTCATGTCAGAAATTTCTACAATAGAAGCGATTTATTTATTAAGGGAGCTAATGGAAAATTATAGGAGCAAAGGAAGAAATTTATATACGGTTTTCATTAATTTGGAAAAAAATATATGACTGTATGTCAAGAGATGTACTTTGGAAAGCCTTGGAAAAATTGGAGATTGATATTGCTGAAAACCAATTTGGATTCAAGACATGTATAAGAGGGTTATAACCAATATTAGAATGCTTGAAAGTGTTAAAAGGACTTTCCTATAAATATTGACCTACGTCAGGAATATGTAACATCCTTAAATTTATAAGGCTTAAAGTTAATTATAACTTAAATTTTATTTAATCAAAGAGTATTGAATAATATAATATATATATATATATATGCGCATGCATATATATATATATATTGTTCAAAGAAAAAATATTTTATAAATGAAATACTGCCTTAAAATAATTTTTTTTTTTTTTTTTGTAAAAGTATGTGTGCAGAGACTTATCTTATTATTAGAAAATAAAAAAAAAATAAAAAAATCTTGTTTAAAAAAAATTGTTATTTTAGTAGTAAGCAAACCCTAACTTTCTTTCTTATAAATACCTCACCTTTTGAAAGATCCCTAGTCTGCCTAGTCTGCGGCATGTCCACCTAGCAGGTTTTCTTCTTCGGACTTTTTCTCTCTTCCAATTTGTATTACCCTAGTCAATGTCTGTTAACCTTTTCTTCATGTTACTGTTTTCTTCTTCCATTTGTTTTTTTCAAAGATTTGTTGTCTTGTCATATCAAATCTTTGCTCCTCTTTTTCTGTGCGTGGGTGAACAAACCTCCATTCTCTCTCTCTTTTTTAACAACTCCTCCATACTACTCCTCATGTGTTCATGATATATATACATGCATATTCTTAAAACATTTCCCCCTTCGTGTTTGTTAGTAGTGTTGGGGAAGAGGTGATAGGATTTTTCTTTTTCTTTTTTATTTCTTCACCCCCACCGCTTAACCCACAGATGCGAGGGGTGTGTGAGTGTTTCACAATTTTTTTTTCCAACATAAAACCCCAACAAGGAAACAACTCATGTGAGTGTAAACATATTTATGGTCTTATCTTACTTGTCACCAAAACCCAGCAACTCTCCTTTGAGTGGTAAAATGTGTATAAGCTGGAGTCCATTTAATTCCCATTCATTCCCTGCCCTTGCCGTCAAACTCTATCCTCACTCCTTCTTTTATTTTTTTTTATTATTTATTTGTTCGAGTTGCTGTTCCAGACATGCCAAAACTCATGTTTTTTTTCAAAAGAAAAAAGTGTGTATATGAAGCAGCCAAGCCTTTTTACCTTTTCTCTTTCTATGCTTGTGTCATCATATATATGCGTGTATAACTTTTATACATTTAGAATCTGCTGCTTCTTATATATATAAAAAAATAAATTATTTTCCCCCGAATAACACTATATGTAAATAAAACAGTGGAATATTTTGAAATTTAGGTGTGTCTATAATATTAGTAATAGACGGTAGTTTTAAGGCTTTAGAATAGTTTTAATTAATATATTAATAGATATTTATATGTATAATTTTATAGACTCTTGTTGAGAGATTTAGAGTAACACTTGTGTGATTACCTGGATGCTAGGGAGTACTAAGTAACTATGAATATTCTTCCATATACTTGTAAGTTGTGTATAATTGTGAATGATTATATTTTTTTTTAAAAAAAGGGCTGAATTATATGTATATATGTATCTATTATAAATTCTAAAGTAAAAAATGTTACAAGTAAATTTCTTTCTAACTCACTTTATTCACATAGTTAATAATTTAATTATAATTAATGTACTGTTGGATTATTGTGTTCTTTTAAGCATGTTTGAATATGTGATGATATTTTATACAAAAGGAAGCAGGATTTATTATACCTTGTCTTTTAATTATATTTTGGTGATTAAAAAATAACTGTTATGGCGGTTGCATTTATAATGAGTTAGAGTAAGGGGGAATTTGTATGTTGAGATATTTTACCACGTGATATACCATCACTCGGTGACAGTGGATGATAGTTGTCAGGGCCCCTTCTTTCATGTTTTCCTTTAGCTGGGATTGCATTGGAGCTGTGGGACATGTAACAACTCCTTAGTTGTGTTCTTTTAAGGAGGGGAGCCATAGTCCATATTTAAGCTTTATACCTTTGGCCAAGTGTATCTTAAGAACTAGTGAGCTTAGAACAATCCAGTTAAATGGATGGGTTTCTATTTGAGTATGTGTTCGCCTATAGCTCCAGACAGCGGTATAAGGATGGACGGTGATATAAGGGAGGTTGCATTTTACATATTGTATAACTGTATATTACATGTTGTGATGAAAATATAGATTGACATAATTATGATTAAATTTGTAATTATTTTGTATGAGTATAATGGTACATACAAATATATACGTAATCAGTTCCCTATTTTTATCATATATGTTTTGCTTGTGCAAGGTAGAAATTTTCAGTAGTTATTGAGACATGTAATTTCATCCCGTATATTAACATTTCAGTTGAATGTTATAATAGGAAGTAAGGGAAGGAATATGTGGAGTGAACCTTGAAGGCCCTGTCGTACTCCTGAATGGAGCACATGTTATACCACTTTATATTTGATTGCTATGACACTAGGATTATTTTGTTATAAAATCCTTGATTAATAAATCATTCTTTTAATAAAAATTTCAAATAATATTTGGGGCTATTTAGTAAGTTTCGTTTGGACTTGTATATTAAGTATATGGGTTTTAAGGATGAGGAGTTACAGGATCAGTTTTGTGCCCATATTTGTTTAACCTAGTGGTAGATGTTCAAACTAAACCCATAAAAGATGAGATTCCTAAATGTATGTTTTTTTGCGAATGATATAGTTATGTTGGTTGAATCCAGGAAGAAAATCAATTCTAAACTTGAGATATGGAGACAAACTTTGGAATTGAAGGGCTTTCGTCTGAGTAGAAGCAAAACTGAATATATGCATTGTAATTATGGTAAGAGACAATATCGAAGTGAAGTGGAAGTTAAATTGTGGGGCCAAGTCATTCTGCAAATGACAAAAAATTTAGATATTTGAGATTAATTATACAACAAGATGGTGAAATTAATGGAGATGTCAATCACAGAATTCAAGCTGGATGATATAAATGGAGAAAAGCTATTGGAGTTATTTGTGATCGGAATGTACCTATTGTCAACACCCGTTTCCATTTCGATATTTAAAGAGTAATGGAGACGGAATTCAATGGGCGTACAAAAAAGTGCAATTATACTGATAAAAATATTTCTTTACAATCCCACGTTGTTCGTCAACGGAATACAGAAAATACAACAGACACTTAATATATACAGGATTTTCCAAAATATCTAAACATAAACTAATCATAATCATGATATTGTCCTTGCCTCGAGACACGTGCCAATTATTTCCCAGCATCCACACCCTTGCCTTTTGAACCATTGGCACATGGGTGAGATTTCGAAGATTCCCAGTAGAAACATGCTCTCGTTCATATAAAATGTGAAAAGTAAATATGATATATGCCATGTATACACCAATTAATGAATAATATAAACATATCATCTGCATGTATACATGGCACAAACTAGCCTGAGCCTGGCCTGTTGGAGGCCAAATTTTAGGCCTAGGCTTGGCCTGGTCTAAAGCCTGTTAAGGAGGCCTGAATTTGTAAAATTTTTTAAGCAAACCAACAGGCCTACAGGCCACATTGCAAAATAGGCCACAGGCCGAAAACAGGCCTCCTTAACAGGTTTTCTTAAACAGGCTGAAAACATGTTAAAATTTACATAAATTATTATCAATGATTCAAAATACATCAAAATACAAGAGAACAAGTAGGGAACATGCATACGAACCAAGATAACTTGTTAGTCACATACTTTTATAGAAGAAATAACATACACTTGTTTGATGCACAGATTAAAGTTTTCCTGTTCCCTGGAAGAAAATACTTTAGAGACAAGGTCTTAATTTGTAAATTCCATAGTTCAACAAGTTTTAGCTTGAGATCTTCAAAACTTGTTTCATGATTAACCTCCACTGCATGTGTTTCGCTACCATCATCATGAGTAAGTATATGAGATAAATCCATCATCATTTTTTGAATTTCTCACAAAGCAAAATCTGGTGTATATAACATAGATCCATTATCATGAGTAAGTATCTAAATTATACTCAAGAGTCAACAAGTAAATTTAAAATTGCATTCAAGGATAATAATCATTTAGAGTAAGGCCAACAAAAGTTTGATTGAAAAGTCAGCTCTTACAAAATCAAATGAAAAGAGGAAAATAAGAGAGACTTATTAACATGGTTCTCTTTTATGGTTGGTCAGATAAGAATAAAGGTTCTAGAAAAGAACAAGTCGATTGCTTATGTAAACATGAATACTTAACCTCTTCCACACTTGCAATTCGATTTACCAAATCAATGTTAGAATTGTGACTCCACTATTTAAAATGCATATGAACAAAATGTGTTTGTGAAAAGGAGAGAGAATATATATATAAAAAAAAGGGAGAAATACGATTTTTTGGCCACAGATGTGTTTTTACCAAAGACAGAACTTGACACTCACACAACTTGCATAAAGAAGACAGGTTCTCTTTAGTAGTTAAAGCATTCTTTCATCAAGTTCACATAAAAAGTTCAGGAAATCTTGATTATATCTTGTAATATTGATACACTAAAACTACACTAATAAGTCACTAAACTATGAACTAGAAACAGAAAATCAAAAATTGAACCAGAAACAGAAAATGAAATAGAACAGGACAGTGACAAATCATGGAATCAAAATAGCAGAAGTACAGAAATATAACATGTATTTCCATCATAAAAATGAACGAGAAACAGAAAATCAGAAAATGAACCAGAAACAAAAAATCAGAAAATGAACAAGACAGAACAGTAAGAAATCTCAGAATCAGAACAACAGAAGTCCAGAAATATAACATGTATTTCCATAATAAAAATGAACCAGAAAAAAATATGATTGCTTGACGAATCAGAACAGAAGAAGTCCAAAACAATGACGAATCAGAAAATGAACCAGAAACATAAAATTAGAAAATGAACCAAAACAGGAGAGACGAGGGACTGACGAAGAGACGATGGAGAGACAGGGCGACTGTAGGAAGGACCGAGGTCGACTGACGAGTAACGACTATGGATGACGGATGGAGTCGAGGAGCGAAGAGTTATGTCATGCGCCTTTGTGAGATGTGATGCAGGCAATGTTGTGAAAACCGGACCGGAACGGACGGTCAGGCCGGTTGAATCGGTGCCCGGGAGGGCTTTCGACTCGTTAGCATGGTTCAACTGTTTCACCATTTGGACCGTTTCAGACCAGCTGTTGGGCCGGAAACCGGGGTTAAACCGAGAACCGGAAACCATTTATTGGTCTTATTTACATATTATTGTGATATTTTTATTGATCTCAATGTATTAGAACTTGGGATTTAGGAAAGATGATACATATAAGCTTTTGTATGTGTTTATTTTTAAGTAATGTTAAAATTTCATATTTTTTTATATGTATATAATTATATATACATATAATATTATTTTTATTTAATTATTATGTTATCGGTCCGACCGGTTCGACCATGCGACCCATGACCCGATAGCCTCTCCGGTTCGATTTCCTGTCCGGATTTTAAAACATTGGATGCCGGAAAGAGGAGAGCTGTGGCTTGTGGTGCCGCCGCCAACCGGTGTCGATGTGGAGTTGAGGATTGAGGAGTAATGACCGAGAGGAGAGAATGAAGATGAAGAATAATAGGGTTAAGGATTGCAAAAGCAAGGAAGAAGAATTTAAGATGACGAAGTGAGGAAAAAAAATTTAACTTTGAAAATAGAATGGTAATTGGTAAGTTGCGACTTGCAAGTAATTACCCCACAATTATTAAAATGTTGTTTTTAAAAATATTTTAATAGGCTCAGGCAGGTCTGACAATAAGCTTTGGCCTGGCTTATTAAGCAAAACAGGCTTTTGTTTCAGCCTTGTAACCTGAACAGGCCGAACACAGACCAGGCTACAGGCCCCTGATAGGCCGCCTGACCTATTTCTACCCCTAAGTAGGGCCTAGCCCCACTAATCTGCATCGGTTGGGTTCTCACCAACTCAGTGTAAGTACCTCTAGCACTATGGCTTCTCTCTGGGCAAATCATGTTGATTAATAAAGTAAATTTACAACAATGGCATCTACACAATCATATAACTATGGCATGATGTATGAAGGATAATGTTCATACCTCAAAGCTTTATAGATTCCTTTTTTAGATGTGTCTCATAAAACGTGTTGTTCCGACCTCCAATTCGGTCCTAAAATATTAAATGTACAAGAAATAGGTTATAACCTATCCAAGTATCATTTTAGACTCTACTATAGTATTTCTTGTGGTTATATTAGTCTATGATGAAAATTTACCAAAATGCCCTGTGGACCCCAGCCCGGCCGTACCTGGCCCGATGGCACATTTTTTCAAAATTTTGACTAGGTATATCCTAACATATTTTCGTCCAAGAAATCCATTTTCGGGCTCAGAATCACTAAATTCAATGTCAAATTATGAAAATACTCTTGACAGCCCTTATTCAAGGATTTCAGTGGCATTTTCGTAATTATGCTTTTTCAGTCTCTATCAAAAAATTGCCCAACTGTAACCCCACCTATTTTTGCCCACTGAATCCAATGGAACCATTTATTTCATGAAAATCCAACTCTTACCCCTTGAAACAGTGCTGGCAGAAATATTTCAAGAAAAATGGAAAAATGTAGTTTTGTGTTTTAGCTTCCAAAACTTGTACTTTTCCACTTCTAATCCCTTATTAATTCATTTAAACACTTATTAACCATGATTTAAAGAAATTTAGGCAGCAAAACCCCTTAGGCTATGTTTGGTACGTGGTATTGAATTTTGATGGATTGGGATAGGGATTGGTATTGGGATTGGGATTGGGATTGGGATTAGGATTGGGTTTGATACTTTAAAAATATGTTTGGTATGAGGTGGTAATTGGAGGGAATGATTTTACTAATATTATTTAATAAATATATATTAATTATAAAATGACACCAATACCCTACCCAAAATCCCAAATAATCGATCGAAGGAATTATGACACCAATACGACCGGACCCTCCACTTACGACGGTTTCCGGATCCTCCGTCCATCGTTTACCTTCGCCGGCGGCTCGGCATTGAATGGTTCCTGAAGAATACAGCAGATCGAACTTGAGTCGCAATACAGATGATAGAAACAAGCCATATACTTGAAGACGCATAGTGCACACTTAAACCAAATAGGCCACATTCAGTTAAATACTGCAGAAATCGATTGTATGGTTCAGAGTGATGGTTTCACGGCTGGTGAGGAAAAATCGAAGAGGGAGTGATTGTGAGAGAGATTGATTAGGTTAAAATCAGGGTATTTTTTTCTCACAAAATTTAAATCAAGGGTAATTTTGTCTCTACAATTTTGGAATCCAGGGATTGAAAACACAAAACCAGGGGGGAGGTGGCTTTGTAGCAATCCCTCTTTCGTGGCATTCCCAATCCCTGATTATTCATAATCCCTGGTACCAAACGATATATTTTGACTTAATCCCTCACCCAATCCCTATCCCTACCCCCTGTTACTTCGTACCAAACATAGCCATAGGGTTATAGCTTTTCCAATTTTTCAAATCAACCAAAAATCACCAAACTAACAACAACTTCAAAACCAACTTCATACAAGTATAGATTTAAGTTTGGTGTAGTTACCTCTTAGACTTCTTAGTTTTTCTCTCTATATACGCCCTCTCTCTCTTCTCCTTGAGCTAAGAATGAGTCTTAAGATTTCTTCTACCTCTTCTCTCTAACTCTTCAAAGTTTCTCCAAACTCTCTTTCTCTATGTTGAACGAAAAGGCATGAAGGGAAGGGAAGAGAAAGCCTTCATAAAAATGCTCCCTTGATTCCAAACCATTGATCCCATCTAAGGTTGAGATGGCAACACTTGTCTTGCACCATACCTTCCTCCATGCTTTCACCATACCTCTCCACTTTATGTCACACCTCCTTTATCATTGACTTCAATTGGAATTGGACTAGATTTTCTTCTTTTGGTTAGCTTAAAAAAATGTGATGCCTCTCTTCTCCAACCAACCAAGTGTTTTTCCAACTAAATCCAACTTCCTACTCCACCAAGCAATCAAGTTTACCCATTTCTTCACCCTAGCTTACCATTATGTACTTCACCTTACCTTCATGTAATGTACACCTTACCATTATCATCATTACTCTTGATAAGTAAAATATTTGCATATTTATTTTCCCCTATATGATGATTTTATGGACGATATTTGAACTTAATATAATATATTTGGGTGTAAAATAAATAGTATTTAAAAAAATAAATAAAAATATGAAAAAAGGTCAGTATTGTAGCGTCAGTCACTATTCATGACGGAATCACTGTAGCAGGACGTTACTGTAGCGAATGGAATCACTGTAGCAGGTGACAAAACACTGTAGCAGTCGTGGAAAAATGCGTAAGTTTGCTGAGAAGTCATTGTTCATGCTTGAAAAGAAGACAAAACACTGTAGCACCTGTGGAAAAAAGAAGAAGCAACATACGCACTCGTGAAAGGACTTCGCCTGCCTATATATAGATGTGCCTCTTTGCAAAATGAATAAAAGGAAGAGGAGGGAAGAAATATAGTAGCTTGATTCTCTGACAGGGAGAGATCTTTTCTCTGACAGTTCTAAATAAAATTATGTTATTTTTTATTTTAAATTTTATGTATTGTATTACTTTTTGCATGCCTCCTACATAGAAGGCTTAATATTATATTAGTTTCTGCATGCCTCCTATATGGAAGGTTTAGTATTGTATTACTTTTTGCATGCCGCCTACATGGAAGGCTTAGTATTGTATTACATTTTGCATGCCGCCTACATGGAAGGTTTTACTTCCTAAAGGGACGGCTAAATTTGTCCATTTTTTATGCATATTTTTGATTGTATATTTATGTTTGAGAATTTAATATTCAAGTTTATGCAGTATTTATGAGGATTTTATTCTAGCTTTATATAATGTCAATTTATTTTGGTTTTGTTTTTAATTTTATCATGAGCTAAATTTTCATTTTCCTAGGGTGATGACGTAGCTTACTAATGACGGATTGAATCTTAACTTATTAAATCTAGTTTTCATTTCTCCTTCATGATTGAGTTTTAATTATTATTCTTAATGCTTTCATTTGATTGGTCACCTTTTGAATGATTACAATATGCATGTTGAGACCGGAAGGAGATGCATGTGTGTAGATCCTATAATTAAAACCATGACTTGCATATAAAATAGGAATATATTCATATGAGTTGTGTAGTCTTATTGAGTTCCATAAATCTTAATACATAATTAATTGCTTAAATTCATATAGGAATATATTGGATTAGCAATTAATTATAGAATTGCTTGACCTTAGAAGAGGCTAGTAATTAAATTAGGGAACCTCGACTATCAATTATGTGGAATAAATTGGGCTAGAATAGATAAGTGATTCAATCCGGAATTTGTTAAGTGAAATCTAATCCCTAGAATTTTTTCTTATATTTGTTTTCATATCATCTGCACTCATATTTAATTATTTTTCTTTTATTTGTACTCTCAATCACCAATTTATCGATCGACTAAATAGAATTAAAATTACCCATTTTGGTACTTAGTGATCAATCCTCGTGGGAACGATACTCTACTTACTTCTATATTACTTGATTACGACAGTGTACACTTGCACTTTCTAATAGACCATTTACACTCATAACAACTCTCTTCATGACACTTGGCTTTTTAATTCCATTAATCAATTTCTAAAACATTTTATTTTCAATTTTGGGAATAATGTCAATTTTGGCAAATTTTCTGTACTAACTTTAAAAAATCATAACTAATCTTGTAGATATCTTTTTGGAGTGATTCTAAAGGATATGGAACCCTTATTGAGTCTAGTTTCAAGGAAAAATATGGAATTTTACTAGCTGGGATCATATTATTCCTAGATTTTCAATCTCTGACAGCTGCTCCAGAAACTTTCTAGATTTTCTGGGCTAACTTCAAAAATTCATATCTTTTTGTACATAGCTTCAATTGATTCATATGACTTATCAAATTAAAGCTTAGGATGTCTACTTTCATCCGGTAAAATTTCATAATTTTTTCTCATCATTTGGTATTCCAAAACTACATGACAAGCTCACTGCCTCGCAAACGATTTCATTAAAAACACTATTCAACTTTCAATTTTCAATATTTAATTCCTTGGACCTTAAATAATCACTATTTCATTGAATTTATAAATTAATTATATTATATTTTAGGTGAATATAAAATTTGGGGTGTTACATTAAGAAAAAAGGGAACTTCTATCGCACTGCTATAATACCAGCAATGTTATATAGTAGTGAGTGTTGGGCTTTAAAGGGACAATATAAACATAAAATGGGGGTAGCCAATATGATGATGTTGAGATGGATGTGTGTTCATCAATGTATGGAAAACCGGACCGGACCGGCCGGTTCAGACCGGAAACCGGTGAACCGGTCACTGGTCCGGTCCGGGTGAGGGGAAAAACCGGTGAACCGGTCAACCCGGTCTGACCCGGTGTGAACCGGTCAGAACCGGGGTGAACCGGCCTGACCCGGACTAGTCACGGTTTGCTCCTTTTTTTTTTTTTTTTTACTTTTTTACACTCCAAATGAAGTCATTTTGGCTTTTTTTTTTCAAAAAAAAAAATATTCCTAACAGTTTTTTTATTTATAAGGAGCTTTAAAAGGATTATGGAATACTTTTAACATTGGTTGGGGAAAAATCCTTATATATTTAATGATATTTTTGTAGGTATTACGTTCAGGAGGTTATATTGGACTATTAGTTGAAAAATAACTCTCATATAGTTTTTTGAAATGTATGTATGAACATTTAAATTATATATATTTTTTAAATTGACCCCGGTCTGACCCCCGGTTTGACCCCCGGGTTGACCCCGGTTTGAACCACTGACCCTTAACCCAGTGCCTCGACCGGTTCAATGTCCGGTCCGGTTTTCAGTACCTTGGTGTTCATACAATAAAAGATAAGATTCTTAACACTCATATACGTGAACGAGTTGGGGTGGTCTCTATTGAAGGAAAAATGGTAGAAAGTCATTTAAGGTGATTTAGACATATTCAACAAATAAAGGCCATTGAATGCTTCGATGAGGAGGGTTGATCAAGAAGTATTAAATCTTATAAAATGAGGTCAAGGAAGGCCGAAACGAGCACTCAATGAAGTTATAAAGATAGATCTTTTTATTAATAATATATCTAAAGATATGGTTTTCGACAAAATATAATGACATCGTGCGATATATATAACCGATCTCACCTAATAAGATAAAAGCTTTATTGTTGTTGTGACTAAGTACTAACTCACACAAACATGCTTTTTCGTCTCTTTTTCTTTTCCTTTTGGGAAAATTGTGAAAAAATCCCTCATTGGCAACTTATTTGTCAAATGGGACCTTCGCGTGCAGATGATCTTCCACGTGTGCAGAATATCTTCCCTGGTGTGCAGATGATCTTCCCTGTGTGCAAAATTCTTCCCTATACGTGTGCAGAAATCTTCCCTACATGTGCAGAAATCTTCCCTCCGTGTGCAGATCTTCCTTTTATGTGCAAGATATCTTCCAAAGTCTCATTTAGCAAATAACTTATCAATGAGATCTTTTTTAACAATTCTCCCTTTCCTTTTCTATGATCCACTCCCCTAATGCAATTTTGGCTTTTCAGTTTTCCAATGAAGTCGTTTTTCATCACGTAATGATCTGTAAAAAATTACGGCATCAGTAATTTTTTGTTTTTCCAACGAAATTAACCATTTGTTTAATTTTTCCCGCAACCCTAGCGAACCTAATTAACCAAACGACAACAATAACAGCAATAATAATTAAAGTGAGCTTGCACTATGTACGGACGCAATATGAAGATGGGATTAGGTGTTAAAACAACCAATAGCCTAATCTTCTATATATAAATTAAAGGACTTAGTCAATGTCATCATGATAATTATGCATCCCTTCTTAAGTTCTACTCAGCTACTCATTAATTAATTCCCTTTTTGTCCAGCACTCCGGTGATAATTTTTTCCCTTAATGGCAGATTTGCTTTCAATTATATATATAAAGGCTTCTAAATTAAAAGATTGTGTAAAAATTAATTTTATGTGCAGGCTATTGCATATTGATCTGATGATAGGATTGATTAATCATTGGCTGCTACTACACTTAGCACATTAAGTGCATTTTGAACTTCCATGAGCCAAGTATAAAAGCAAGTCAAGGTACAGAAGCAAATTCTGGAAGACATGTTGTACACATATCTAAATATTTGAGCACTACAAACTTTTTAGCTTTGTAATGAACTAATGGGTTCGTGGGGAGGCTACTAGCTAGATGGTTCATTATTAATTTTGGCTAAAGCCTGGAGTCTGGAGACGTGTTGAACACGAGAAATATAATATTATATTGTATATCCCAAAAAGGTGCATTATTAAATTAAACCTGCGAACAAACATTTTAGACATGTGTTCGTCAGTTAATATCTCTATATATATATATATATATATATATCAGCATCACAGTGTGCACTATGCTCTGCAATTTCCATGTGTCTGTTTACCTTTCTATCAAATAATTAAAGTTTATTGATAAAAAAATAATAATTAAAGTTTAATTTGATTTGTTTTGAAAAAAACTGTAGGAAGAAGGATACTTGCACACACATACAGATATTCATATATATAATTAACTATTGCAAATTTCAAATATTAAACCTTAGTTTGAGGCAATTTTATGCATAATCTAATATTTATATATATTATCATGATGAATTTACATTGCAAGGGATGTGAATGACTATAGTTGAGTTGTTTGTGCTTGTGTGTGTGTGTGTGTGTGTGTGTGTGTGTGTGATATCTTACTAATTAATTAATTAACGTTGAAATGTGAGATAGAATGGAATTAAGAATGAAATATATATAGGATCAAGTTGCTGATGAAAGTGCGAAATATATATGCAGGGAGAATCTAGGCACTGGGAAGACTTCTTTTTTGAGTTGACTGACGTTTCTGGGGCAAATTCCTTGGTCGGTTTGTTTTATGTCTGCCTTCTTCGTATTTCCTTATATTTTATATAATCTAGTCCAATTCCTTATATTTTCCACAGTGTGCACTATGCTCTGCAATTTCCATGTGCCTGTTTACCTTTCTATCAAATAATTAAAGTTTATTGATAAAGAAATAATAATTAAAGTTTAATTTAATTTGTTTCAAAAAAAACAATAGGAAGAATGATGCTTGCGCCCACATACAGATATTCATATATATAATTAACTATTGCAAATTTCAAATATTAAACCTTAGTTTGAGGCAATTTTATGCATAATCTAATATTTATATATATTATCATGATGAATTTACATTGCAAGCTAGGGATGCGAATGACTATAGTTGAGTTTGTTTGTGTTTGCGTGTTTGTGATATCTTACTAATTAATTAATTAATTAACGTTGAAATGTGAGATAGAATATAATTAAGAATGAAATATATATATATATATATAGGATCAAGTTGCTGATGAAAGTGCGGAATGTATATGCAGGGAGACTCTAGTAACTGGTAAGACTTCTTTTTTGAGTTGACTGACGTTTCTGGAGCAAATTCCTTGGTCGGTTTGTTTTATGTCTGCCTTCTTTGTATTTCCTTATATTTTATATAATCTGGTCCAATTCCGTTCGCGGTTTTTTAACTTTAAAAAAAGATAATCCTTTTAGTCCTGAACATAAAATAAAATGTATATATCTTTTGGATTTATAATGTTTTTTTTTTAAAAAAATATGAACCTAGATATAAGATCAAACCTCTTTGTAGTCTAGATTTATAATTTTTTTTAGAAAAATTATTCATATTAATTACATATATTAAATGTGGGTTCGATCCACATACACAATAAAGATTAAATTGGATATTTTAAGAAAATCGTTAGTTCATTACAAATGTGGTACAAATAACTAATTTAATTATTAACTTGCGTAGTAACTATGTTTATATATAAGGTTGTAGTTCTAAAAGTGGTGGCTCGTGATTTGGTCGGATTTAAGCGCAAAAAAAAAAAAAAAAAAAAAGGAATGATCTCTCCGTATATTCCAATAATATTATGAATTTTTTATTTTCATTTAATCTTGCCATATTTATATCTCATAAGAACATATCATAACTTATTTTTTAATTAGAGTAGTTATATAAAATAATAATCTTAAAATTTATATTCAATTCATTTATGTGTCATTAGTTTTTTTTTTTATATTTTGCCAAAATTAATTGTACTTTTGAACAAATTTGGTATGCTTAATATGCAACCATGAATTATAAGGGAATAAGAATGAATGGAAATGGAAATGAAATTACTTAGCCTCTTAATTTTCACATGTTTTAGATTTAGGCAATAATAATGGGGGTACAAATTTATTTGTGCTTACATGAATCGTTTTTGGGTTAAGGTGCAAAAACACCCATGAACTTTTCTCAAACGTGCATCCAACACCATAAACTTTTTTTAGGTGCAAAAATACCCATGAACTTCTCAAAATGGGGCAAAAATGTCAAACCGTTAATTGGTACAAACGTCCGTTTTGTGGGACCTACAATTTTATTTTTTGAGGTGCAAAAATACCCATGAACTTTTCTAAAAAGTGCACCAAACACCATAAACTTTTAAAAAGTTCATGGGTATTTTTGCACCCAGAAAAAATTTTATGGTGTTGGATGTACTTTTTAGAAAAGTTCATGGGTATTTTTGCACCTCAAAAAATAAAATTGTGGGTCCCACAAAATGTACGTTTGTACCAATTAACGGTTTGACATTTTTGCCCCATTTTGAGAAGTTCATGGGTATTTTTGCACCTAAAAAAAGTTTATGGTATTGGATACACTTTTAAAAAAAATTCATAGGTATTTTTGCACCTTAAGCCATCGTTTTTCAAACATGAACAAATGCTAACTGCTAAGTATGACTTTCTATATCTCTTTACAAAATGCATATGTAGGACGGTGAGGAGAAGGGTACGGCTAAATTAAATGAATATATTTCCTACTTACCCAAACAAACACTTTGATTTGGTGACGTGATTGAGATGTTTTTTCATCAATTCCCAACTTCTCTATTATATCAAACTAACTATGGTCAGTTACCTGCTCATCCAAAAGGATGGGCAGGGAGCGCTTTCTCGTTTAGGTTGTTTAGATTTTTTTTTTAAATTATTTTAATGAATACAAAATTTAAAATAAAAATAATTTTTTAACTAATAATTTTTTAAAAGATGATTTTTTTTTTTCAAAAATCCCCAATTAAAAAAAAATCAATCTGGACCATCCAGATTGGGAAGAGCTCTTTGGATATGCAGGGAAACGGATTCCAACTAACTAGCTAGTTGATGCGCTTGAAAATAAATACTTCCTCTTATATTTAAGAAAGCTACATAAGTTACATTAAATCATTTATGGCCCATTTGGTAAAGTGGAATTGATTTTAATGAAAATGGAAATAGATATGGATATGGGAAATGGAAATAGAAATGAAAAATGGACATGGATATAAGATTTAAAAGTATGTTTGGTATGTCATGGAAATGAGTCCTAATTTTTATGTGAAAAGATATGGATTATCTCCCTTGTCCTCCCTCTCCTTCTTCCACTCCGACCATACCTCTCCGTCCGGCATCCACTCCTTCTCCATCGTCCTCATCTCTTCTTCCTCCCCTTTAAACAGATCTAGAGTTCCAGAAAGGTCGCTGGACTCGAACTCCGCAATTGAAGGAGAAAACCTGAAAGTGGTTGAACACTTGAATAGGTCAGTTGGTTGGTTCCAAAAAGGTTGCCAAAATCGAAGGAAGAAACCTGAAAGTGGAGGTGCCGAACTCGAACTTTGGCGAAAAGCCACCGCTGCTTGAATAGGTTCACAACTCGCTGTGTCTTCTGTCGTCTCTCATCGAATAGGTTTGCAACTTCATGTGATAGTCCTCAGATCTGGTTACTGGTGATAGCATCGCATCCTCACCGTCGCTAGAGATCTTGCTGTCTTGTAGGAGGTCGATTGTTGGACATGGTCAAGCTCGGTGGTCTTCAATCTATAGATTGCAAGCCACGACGAGAGATCGAAGGAGGTGGTCTAGGTGATCGAGCATGGTGGTCTTCAATCTATGGACTGCAAGCCATGGCAAGAGATTGAAGGAGGTAGTCCAGGTGATGATTAAGATTGAGGGTAAGGTTGGAAATATGGACATGGATTTGTAAATCAGAGTTTTTTTTATGGAATTCATCTTGATGGAATTGAGCTTATTTCAATTCCACATGGAATTCAATTCTGAGGTCAATTCCACTATACCAAATATGCTATGAGTATGAAATCCAATTCTAATTCCATACCTCCAATTCCACCGTACCAAACAGGGCATTATATTTATCGCTTTTCTCTAAACTAATTCAATTTACCTGACTTATAAACTGATATATAATCCAATGATACATAACATATGCTATGATTAAATAACTTATTTAACTTTTTAATCTTTCCAAAAAAGTTAACTGACTCTTATATTAAAGATCAGAGGTGGTATGATAATATATACTAATGTCATAAGGTCCTTAAACCAACAAGAAGATTTGAATTCACAACCATCCAGGTTAAGAGTCAAAATCTTGCCAAGTAGATCGACATTTACTGGCATGATAAACGGGGGGTTTTTTTTTTTTTTTTGAATATTCATTCACGCATTTAGAAAGATATAATGGTGCAAAAATGTCACTATACATTTTTTAAATGTCCATATTATATATATAGTTACTTTTATAAATGCAGAAAACAAATTGTTAAAACGAGGAAAAGGAGGTAAAAAATGAACCCACATAGTCCTTCTTCCTTAAATCAAAACATAACTCCGTAAGAGTATATATCTTCGACCTATTCAAAAGTATTACGTAGTACAGTGACATTCACTTCTTTCAAACGACACGTTGTCTTCTTTTTCATTCATCAAAGCTGATGAAGAGTTCCTCATATTCCCATCATATGATCGATGCAAGATAACTTTACAGTTTTCTCTCACATATAATTTCTTCCTGTTGCTTTCTTGTTTATTCAAAGCTCACGTGTGAATGTGGTTATACATTAAACAATATTGGTCTTGTTCATGCCATCTATAGCTTCTCGCAAAGTTTAATTCAGTAGTTTTGAAGGCAAAAAATTCAGTAATTGGTTTCAATTGGCAAATTCAAACCTTGATCAAGATTGAGAAATGCGTGTTGTAGTTAAAAGCTCTAATTCTTTTTCTATCATGAAAAATATTATATGCGTTCAAATGTGAGTCACAAGCATAGGAATGTGGTCAACTACTTTGTCAATTTCAATTATACACGCGTGCATGTGCATTATTGTTTATATTACTACTTCGTAGTCATTTTCAATTAAGGTTATAGGTTAATTTGTTAATGTTGTTGTAGTATCATGAAATTAGAAATCGTCAATTATCACATTTATATGATATTGGAAAGAAGCCCTTATTATAGTCATTATATTAATCCTACGTGCAATATTGTGGATAACAGTTTCGGATAAATTTGTTCTATTTACATTGAAATGTTTCAATGTCAAAATTTGGTTCCTTTCAAGAATTAAATACCTTGGTCAACATAACTTTTATGAGATAAAAATTACAGATTCTTAAAAATTAAACTAGTTTCAACTTCTGGTAATAATCTTTAAAAAAGATACTTCAATATAACTGTTCAATTATTTTTCAAAGATAGTTGCATATTTCAACGGTACGGTAGATAAAAATGATTTAATTTAGTCATCTTCATTTTTATTTCTTAAATGTTATGATGAGACACTTTAATATTAATTAAAAAGACAAAAATCTACGACGCTTCTAGCTATAGGTAATGAGTCCCCGAGCTGAATCCAGACCTCCAACAACAGCTACGCACACAAGCAGAGAATAATAATTCACAAGATTGAAAATGTTGTTATGGTTAAAAAAGGATGCCTCCGAAGTGGAATTAATGATTGTAAGTTTGGAAGACAAGTGCAAGATTGAGAGGGAAATTAAATCGTAGGTTTTGAAAGGAAAACGTTGTTAAAAGCTAAATTTGCGTGTCAAATAGAGCGGCGGAATTTTTCTCATCCTCCTCCTGCGTTGTTGGAAAGGAAGCACTCCATTATGTATATGTTCCATTTTAATTTTCTATCATTCGTTTATTCAGAATTCCTTATTTTCGTCCCCATAACAATCACGGTACGTAAGGACTTCATATTTCAATAAATTTTTAATATATATATATATATACTCCATTCGACTTTCATTAGAATCAAGAAATAGTAGTTAACTCACTAAACATGTCTTAAATTGAATTTTTTTCTTCTTCAAATTTTCCTATATTAAATTAGGTTTCAAGTTAAATGAGAGGGAACAAATAAAAATTTACATTTAAATATTAACTACGTATATAAGCATAATTGACAAATAAGCATTAATTACGTACTCTCTAAGTGACTGATATTGTCCACCAAAGCTTTCTTCTATAAGTGATCCATATTGTGAATTAGAGGGAGTATAAATATTCACTACAACAACTACTTTAATTTAAGGTAGGATTTGATTTTAAATACAACACCTCAATCCACTTTGTTTTGTAATTTATGATTTTTTTTCTTAAAAGTGTCCCCCTTGATGACATATATTCAAGGGTTTTCATCTAAGAGTGGTTGTGATTAGAAAAGGTACTTTAAGAAAAACAACCCATATTTATTACAAATAATTAACTCAACTATTGTTTTTAAATTTATGTGCCCAAATTAGTTAAGCAGCTCTTATGTTAAGAAGACGGGGCAGTATAATATTATCATATGTATTTGATATTGCTTATGGTTAAGGTGAAAATCTACTTATAAAGACACATTAGATATTATAATTTTTTTTTGGATGTAATAGTACACATGAACATTTGTTTAATTTCTAAATAGAGCAAAGATGCCATGTAGATGTGATGCAGACAACATTCATTAGGTATTGGTAAATGACATAATGATTTTGCTCTATTTAAGAGTGTTCATATGTGTTGTTGCATTCAAGAAAACTCTATAAAACAAAAGCGACACACTTCATTATGAATATAAACTTACAAGTATAAATATCTACTAGCTTACACAATGCTAGTTAAGGGGTATATGTGATTATGAATGAATACATTGCAACAAATCGTTTTGATTATAAGTTGTAGGAAAAATAAGGAGAGAGAAAACTAGCGTACCAGGGCGAATCCATGTTTAGATTCGGGTCAAAGCTCCATAATAGTGCCCATACAAGTATTATACTATAAGAGCCTAATTAGGATTGGCACAGCAGATCACCAAAACAAGAAAGATGGTAGGAGAGAAGAGATTGCTAGAAAACTCAATAGCGGGGTGGTTTGCAATTAGAGCTGGGAAAACGGGCCGGCCCGGCCTTACAGGGCCGGCCCTTCACGGGCTCGGGCCTAAACGGGCCGGCCCGTTTAGACCCGTTTCCTAAAAAGTACCATATTTTTGAAGCCCGCGGCCCTACAGGGCTGGCCCTTCACGGGCTCGGGCCTAAACGGGCTTAAACTCATTTTAATTCAAAATTTTTTTTATAAATTTTTACAATTTATTTATTATTTTGCTTTAAATTGGTATACATTATTTTTAAAACTCATAAATTTTTAGTTAAAATAATCATCTAATGTCCAAATTAGCCTTTTTTTTAGTTTAAATGAATAAAACATTGTAGAAAATAAAATAAATCAAACCAATTAATAAGTGTTTGCCTGTTATTAATACTCTATTAGGAACTTAGGTGTCTCTCATATTGATAATTTGATATAATGATATTATATTTATTAATTTATTTTAAAAAAAATATTAAACGGGCCTAAAAGGGCCGTCCCGCAGGGCTTCAGGGCTGGCCCTTTTAGGCCCGCTTCCATTTTCAGCCTCTAAATCATAGGCCCAGCCCTTGACGGGCTCGGGCCTAAATGGGCCGGCCCGACGGGCTCGGCCCGAATTCCCGGCTCTATTTGCAATTGAGGAGGCACACCCTATTTATAGTGGTTTAGGGTGGGTACTAATTAGAAAACGTGTGCACTCCTTCTTGCCCTCTAAGACAGTAATTAAATTAATTGATTCTCAATTAATTTCCTAATTATGGTGACTTGCTCCTCAATTAGCAATCCCATAATTAATACTGACTTATTCCCCAATTTGCAATTAATGCTGATTTTATTCTTATTTGATTAGGCTACTTGTATCCTAATTAAATAGTCCGGCCCATCAAGGGCCGACTTGGACCCAAAGTCCAATATCTCCTACTCGCACTTCTGTTACTCTTTCTTGTTTCATACTTGGCGTCTGCCGTGACCGCGTGGTAAAAGTGTCTTCAATATTTGGTGCTTGTGATACTAGAAATTCATCATACCGGATCAGCATCCAATGACACCCTTGATATCTGTAAGCTATATATTCATTGTGTCAGATGCCTCAGATTCTCCTATATATATTACTCATGACATATCTAATCCCTCTCGAGTTAATATGTTGATTAACTCAAATTGCCTTCCATGCACATATCATCCTACTTACAAGCTACACATAGAGCTAGTAAGGGGTCGACTACAGACACTAGCACATCTTACGTATCTAGGAGTAAATCTTCTTTTTTGACTAAACACCAGTCCATCTTGACTTAGTCGCTTTCCGGTTTTCACTCATCTGACCGAATCGAGTGTGATCATAAAGCTTCAGCTAAAGTAGCTATCACCAAATCAAGCTTTCATGATGTGACCTAAGTCTTAAGGGCATCATGGAAGGATTTTTCCTTCTTGGGACTCACACTGTAGTGAACTAGGGATCTTTCACCTACATCCCATGTTGCAGTCTAACTCTCAAGCACACGCAGTATGAATTGCATGCTACAATGAACGGTTTGTGGTGTACGTCGATTTCTTGCTCTTTCACCGTACAGATATTACTTCCAAAATGTACTCAACATTCGAACCAGAACTTTCTTTTTCATAATATCTCTTTTACAATATCATTTATGAAAAAGAGTTCTTTTCCTGGATACAGGTATGTATTCATACTCCAATCCATTTTATGTGTATATATACACATATTGATCTCATCTCACTCTAACTAAGGCGACTCAAACGCAAAGATTCTTCTTAACCATCTCATGGTGATCATTTGCTCGTCTTACCCTCCCATGCCCCTGCAAAACATAGGAAGATGGTTGTTCGTATGAGTGAACCAACCTCTTCGAACCTGTACGACATACAAAATTGTATACCGTATATATGTATTTACTCATAACATACATACTATTTCTTTTATCTTCATATAAAAGAAGTTCACGACCCTATATTTTATTTGCACCCCAAAATTTTCACTAACTGAATGAATATCAAGCTACGAGTTCATGTAAGGGGAACTGCCAATATTTTATCAGCAGAAGGTCATTGAACTGTCGCTTTCCCTCTTTGAAAGCATATCTCGCATAGAGATATATCAAATGTATGTTTCGCCTGGTTGTGATACTTAGGATCCTTATCATAAGATGCTATCGTTTGGATGCTTCTATCTACCATTCATTCCCAATCACTCATAGGAACTTCTCTATCCATATGACACCTTGAATGATGGTAGAACTCAATCTGTGTTCTATTTCCATGGATAACAAGAAAAAACTTTATTTATTTCCCTACTCCATTATCATTTGCCTAGGTCATGTATTGGAGTATCCTTTCAAAAGAAAGTTGTTGTCTTGACAACTTAATCCATGGTTATTGTCATAATCTACTCCCTCCGATCCTATTTATAAGCAATTTTCTCCTTGATTACGCAAAACAAACTGGTAGTTAAAAGCAATGAGTGTGTCAAAAATGCCATATTTTTTCATATATACCCCTATTTATGAAAAGAATATAGGAGAGAGAAAAGATAAAAAGTATGAGAGATAATGAGTATAAGATATAAGAGAGAATGAGTATTTAATAAGGATAAAATAGGAAAGAGAAGCATACATTTTCAAGCAAAAAGTGAAAGTTGCTTATAAAAGGGACAAACCCTATGAGAGAGAAAGTTGCTTATAAACAGAACTGAAGGAAGTATTTCACAGTAGGACCAAAAATAGATTCCAAGTCCGACAAAAAATATTTGGTCTTATGTACACCAATGTGTACATTTATATTACCAACCATAGTCTCACATGGGACTCTACCACCTTTTTTGTGTTGAATTCCTGATAGGACATGTAACCTCTTTAAGTTTGTGCTCTTGACTTCAAGGTTGTCCATGGGTTTGTAGTTTGGCATTCTAAAATGCCTAAGGATCACACTTGTACATGTTTTAGGTGGTAAAGATTGCATCTTCCTTATGCAATCTCCGTTTACCTTGTCATTTAAGATATTATTCAACCCATGATTTTTTTCAACTCAGAATTTAAGGATTCTCTGATCATTTATTCCTTTGACTCCCTTGACACTTGTTTTAGCTAAACATATATCATTTGACAAAGGATGACTTCATAAAGAATCATTACTAGACCGTTTGGCACTCATGTAGTGTTCTTCGATTATCTCGAAGTTGGTGAGGCTTTCACCTTGTGAAACCTCATATATTACTATCTGGGTGATTGTTTCTCTGAAGCCCTTAAGCTGCTTCATGTAGAGTTCATCATCTAATTTCCATAATTCTAAATTAGAAAGTGGTCTTTACATCATCTTGATGTAATTTCAAAACTAAGCTTGTTGTTATAGCCAAAGTTCAGAGTTAAAATGCATAACGGACAACCTTCCATTGTAGTACCTCTTAGCCACTAAGTGTTTTAGGTTTTTCATTCCTCCAACAGATTTGAGAACCTACTTGTTCCCAATCGCCTCTTGGCTAGGTGACAAATTGCCCAAAACATGTACTTGGCTAGTTTCAAAAAGGAATCCAAATCCTCCTACATGACACTTTACAATTCTTTTTAGCAGGTCCTTCTAATATCTTTAGACACTTATAAGTAGTTATCATTACCTTCTAAATGATGAGGAGAGCATTTAATCCATTAGATAATATATCCCCTTATAGTCATTTGCTAAATGACAATTTGCTCCGAGGTGGATTTTATAGGATTCTTTTCCTATGTATGGGTGAGGTAATCCTCTTGTAACTTACCTCTTTAGTTGTGAAAATGGTCTCAACCCTCCCACTCGGATCAGTGAACTTAGGAACACTTGGTTATTCCTTGTTACTGTGAACCTCTTAAAGAGATTTAATATGATTAATGCTCATTTCCTATTAGGAAATCTGGGCTTTATGAACATTGCATCCCTCGGCTCTCTCGCAGTCATTGAGCCACCATCATTTTCACTAATGAAGACATGTCTTGTCAAATTCTCAGGTCATCTCACAAAGAGATACCTTATATACCTTAACCCTAATCCTCCTTACTCATAGGAAGAATTATGAATATGAAGTTGCTGACCTTTATGGTCTTAACAAGTTTGGACCTGTTCTAAGGCCTATCCATAATTCATAGGGTAAGGTCACGACTGACTTAGATGGCATTTGGTTAAGTGTAAAGATAATAGCTGTGAGTTTACATACTAACATATGGCTAATAGTTTCACTTATGCCACTATTTACTCAACCATATCAAGGAGAGGTCTTTCTCTCTATTTCAACAACTCTATTATGTTGAAGGGTTTTAGATATTGATAGTTTCCTAACAATCCCTTTCTTATACACAAAGTAGGTTGAACTAATCACGTGGGTATCCTTAACCCTTGTTAGTTTGAAAGGTCTTATCCTTTAAGTTTAACTGATTCCTGACTAGTTCAACCATTATCTAACAGCTTCACACTTGACTAAAATCAAATAAACATTACTGTATTTCGAGTAAATGTCCATGACGTTAACAAAACACCAAGCTTTGTGTTTTGCCCTCACGTTCATTTAGTTTACAAACGTCATAGTTTGCCAATTGCAGAGGATATCTTCTCAAAATATTTCTTTGTCTTTCTTGCCAGGTAGATTAAGTTTCTCAACTTACTCATAAGAGTATTAACCCTTTAGCACACATCATTTAGCAAATTCTCTTTTACTAGTTTGATCATTCTTTTGATCAATGTGTACATGTGGCAAGAAATGGATTTATTATCCCCAAAAAGAAACATCAAAATCCAATAAAGGATTTGAGAGTCAGAGTCCCATCGATCCTTAACTAAAGAGATAGAAAAGATGTGATTTTGTCTATTACAATTACATGGAGTGAATCAGGGTGATTTATTTATGCAGAGTTAACGTGCAAGTCTCAATCCCTTAATTCTTTCTCTTTCTTGCTTTACATCTGACATGAAGCCATATGCTTCTATGAAACATCCAATACTCATATGGATTGCTACTTCTACAACCCTAAAAGATTATCAAAGCGCCTTTCATCTTTATAGAAACCATTGACTTCCTCTAGATCAAGTTTACTTCATAGGTTTCTTGCCCTTAGGCTTAGAAGATGAATCCTCCCACTTTTTAGCCAAGTTCGTCTGACTGATGGATCTTGGATCCTTCAATCTTTCACACTCAAGTTCAATATGGCAAATCACATTGCTAAAGGTCAAGATATGCATATCAGGAGCAATATTTGCTTTCGTATATGCCCACTCACTGAAAGACGTGGCTTAATCCCACTCATTGGGAGACATAGCTTACTCCCACTCACTGGGAAACGTCTTATCACAACATACACTTATTGTTTGTTAGAAAGAACTTAGCATTGTATTTGTCTTAACTTCTTAGTTTGACATTTTCCTCAAGTGTTGCCTAAACGACATGTTAGGACTTAATACACTATGTTAAAACTTAATTTAGTTTTAACTTTATAGATGAATATCATCTATTTCACTATCTTCTAATACTATCCAAATAGCTTGGATAAAGTTATATTGCTCGTACTATCATAAGTCTGAGCAATGTTGTTCTGTTTATACTTGATAGCATAAACTTTTTGTATTTTTCAGTTGCTTTAACCTCTAAATGCTGAAGACTAGTTGGTAGGATGTCCCTGACATCTCATTCTTACTAAATGAAAAGAGATTTGAGAGTTTCTAACTCCATAGATATCTCTTTTAAGCTTGTATTCATAAGATTAGTCAAATAGACTTGGTCATAATTGGTCACTTAGACGATTATGGTATCTAAATCATATTTGTTCAAATAAGACAAAGGATAATTAGATAATAAGTTCACTAGTTTCATGTTTAGGAGACAACTATGTTGACTCTCATCCCACACATGTAGTTAGCTCATCACCCTCTTAGCAATAGTCTTCATTGAACATATTCCCCTTTGGATTTCTAGATCCATTCTAGAAACTCTCACTCAATCAAAGACAGTTATAATAATAAGATAATAACATAATATCATCTAATCAATATGAATGTTCATGAAAACTAGAAGATAATAGCTTAATCCAATTCCAATAACAAAGAATTTAATCATAAATTCAATTAAAAAGAACATTAAAAATTTTATAAAAATTTTGCCTCATATTGTTGTCTTTTAATTAGGTTCTCCCTCTCATAGGCCCTTCTGACCATATAAACTCATGTAGCATCTAGCTACAATGTCAAGCTCCTCTTTTCCATGTTTACATCCACTTACTTGGATGTATTTGCAACATACCTCCCACTTGATGAAATGATTCTCACATCTCTATCTGTCTTGTCCTTTGTCACAACATTTGTGATAAAGGGTTGACTTTAGCAGCCATTGCTTCAATCCCAACTAGATCAATGTGGTTAAAAGCATGGGAAGACTTATTATTATTCAATAATTTTAAGTTGCTGCAATTTTCAGGTTTTATCTCTAAAATTTTGAGTCAAGGTTAGATAAAATCTTATATTCAAAAACTCATTTGAATAATCTCTTACTTTAAAGAATCTTGCAGCATTAATCTTATGTTGCAGTTGAAAATACTTTTAATAAGTAAGCCAACTTATCCCAAAAATAATAGAATTATCATTGACTCAATTTCAACGTTTTTGGGAATCTCCAAGTGCATATAAGCTCCTTTTTTTACTCAAATCACATCCAAACGTGCTTCAAATATATGCAAATTATATATCAAATTGAAGCTCTCAAATTTAGAGATTTTTAGGATCAAACCGCGTCTCAATTGGAGGACCCACTCACCCCTAGAAGTGGTCTGGATCAAAAAATCTTGAAAAATTGGAAAATTCCAACGATGGCCACTCTCAGCGGAGGCGCGTGTACATCTCGCACCGTCTTGCAGCTGTCTACCAGTGACACACGTCGGTTTGCTTGACTCCAAACACCGTCCTTTCTCCGACGGTGCTTGCCACATGTCAAACAGTGGCTATAGCTGGGAATACGGGCCAACCCGCAGGTTACGGGCTGGCCCGCACCAACCCACGGCCCGCACGGTGCAGGCCTGTCCAGCCCGTACTTTTGCGGGCTGGGAAAATGTCAACCCTAACCTGCAGTATGCGGGCTGCGGTCCAGCCCGCGGGCTCGCATATTTTTTTTGAAAAAAAAAATTCATATTTTTTAAAGAGGATTGATAATATGAGACACATATATATGAATAATTAAATTTACCTTCCTAGTATCAATCATTTCTCTTATAAAAATTTAAAAACATAATCTACAATTTAAGAGATAAAGATATCAAATTTGTTAAAGTTTATAAACAAAACATAAACTCATCATCAAGTAACCAAGATATAATAATTTTGTTTAAAGAAGAAGGGAAGAAGTTAAGATTTTTTCTCTTTGGATTGGGAGGTACCAAGATAAGAGTGAAAAACTTATAAGTTTTGTAAAATTATTATATGTAAATAAAAAATAAAAAATTTTGCGGGCCAACCCGCGCGGGTTATGCACAGGCCCGCATTTTTACGGGTTGGGAAAACCTGTTAAAACCCACGGGCTCATGGTTTGAGCCCGCGGGTTGGACCCATATTACTGGCTTTAACAGTGACCCTAGTGGGCCCCATACGCTACTTGTCAATTTCTGGTTTTTTTGGGTCAACGGTCAGTCAATGTTGACTGTTGACTGCTAACATGGCGATGACATGTCTCAGTCAACGGATGACGTGGCCAGCGTTTACCGACGCTGACGTGGTGCTCGCTGGTTGGCGCTACGTGGCTTTGGATGACTAATGATCATAGTTATTAAACCCGGACCGAACCGGCCCGGGAACCGGCGACCCAGTGAGAAAACCGGTCCGGTTCAGTATTTTTTAAAAAATAAATATTTTTTAAAAAAATTTCTTTATAATTTCATATTAATAAACCTAAAATTTTCACTCTCTCACCGGTTTGGTCCCGGGTTAGCTCCGGTTTGACTCCGGTCTGACCCACTGACCCTTGACCCAGTATCCCGACCGGTTCACTAACCGGTCCCGGTTTAATAACCTTGCTAATGATATGGCAATTGACTGCCACATCATCATCTTCAACCTCTAGCCGGGTCAACCCGACCTAGTTGGAGCATCGGCGGGTCATCGCGACCTGCAAACTGTGGAAAGTCATATCTCCCTAATTTTAGCTTCAATTTTTATGTTCTTGGTATTGTTGGAATCGTAGTTGAATGAACTACAAATCCATGGCTTTCATTTATTCTGAAAATGTCTTTTTTATTGATCAAATTGTGAGTCAAATCGACAAACGACCCACCTACTTCTTTCCTTCATTTCTCCATCGTTTGAACTCCGTTTGACGCGTTCTAAGCCTCGTTGGAATCGTCTCTTCGAGCTCTACACATCCATGGCTCACTGCTAGAAAAAATGATTTTAACGTCCCTTTTTTGGGCCTTTTAACATCTAAAAACAGGGAGACATCTATCTGAGGGACGCAGAAAAAAATGTCAATAACGTCCGTAAAACAGGGGACGTCTAAGGGCATGACTTTAGACGTCCCCACCTAAGACTGGGGATGTCTAAAGTCACTTTAGACGTCCCCAATTTGGATAGGGGACGTCTAAAGTGTACCTTTAGAAGTCCCCAGTTTTGACTCGGGATGTCTAAAGGTCCAAAAAATGTACCTTTAGACGTTCCCTTTCCACACTGGGGACGTCTAAAGTCACTTTAGAGGTCCCCAGTTCAGACTGGGGATGTCTAAACTAATAAATAACTTGTTTCTATGTCCCTTTTTATTTTAAGGACGTTAATTTTTTTAATGGCATTTTTTAAATATATATAACTGTCTGAAAAATTTAAACTGCAGAAATAGGATGGAAACAACAGAATGAAGCAACAGCAGTTCAGCATAATGGAAATAACAATCTATATGCCGCTGTTATGCTAATGGAAACAACAGAAGACATAGCTGCCATGACACACTCTTGCCTCTGTTATGCTAATGGAAACAATGACCAGGGATTTAGTAGCTAGTTACACAGCTACTAGCAGATAGCAAGAGTAGCACACAAGCTCAGACTGGAGAAGTAACACCTTGAAACACAGTGATCAACCCCAAGGCTCTTTATGCAATATAACTTTAAGGAGTAGCAAACTAATTAACTAACAAACCACACAACAATCTATATCCAATAACAACGCTAATTATATTTAAAATATATAGAACCACCACAAATGTATGTCCTACACAAACTACTAAAGACTTTACTCTAGTATACGTTGAAGAAGATGTCCAGCCAAAAAGTCTCTGATCATATTTATGTCTTTATATAAGTAGGCATCTTCATTGTCAAAAATCTGTAAATTAGAAACTAAGCTTAGATGAAATAATGAATCAAGTGAATGAATTGCCATTGAATTACAACATCAAAAATATTATCCTCTGAGAATGAAGAAGCGATTACTTGTTCAAAATCTGTCATAATGCCACTCTGAATAATGTTAAACATATAAAGTAAGACATAATATCCACATTCCCAGCCGTCAGGTTGTTGAGGGCACTATAAATCAAAAGCAAATGGTTAAAATCAATAAAGGCATATCTAAAATGACCGTTCATCAAAAGAACTTTATTTGAAACTACGTACCTTTGGAAACAACCATTTCAGGTCTTTGCCACTTTTACGATCGCGTGGCCTACCAAGCACTCGATATGTCTGGCATGCCCTATCATTAAAATGAAAATCAACAAAAATTAGAATAAGTCATTTAAGTCAAGAATCAAGAAGTAATGAAATATAAAAAAATAATATACGTGTTGAAGACATTTTTTGTTTCTTTGTCTGGCCTTTTACTCAAGGAATCAAACCAATAAACTACGTGGAACCGAGGACAGAGAACACACAAACTCCAGTGGTAACTATAACAACATATACATATTAAAATGAAGTTAGATCGCAATGCAATTATTTATTAAATATCTCAAATAGACAAAATTAATATGCGTACCATTGAACAATCGGTGCTAGATAACAACGATAGTCATTCTCTCCCATTGTGAAGCTCGCATAGTGAGTCCTTTTTTGCACTATATTCCTATCCCTTGTCGTATTTACAGGACACAAGAATCCATCTAAATCAACTCTTTGCTTGTCATATATGACAGAAGGAGCTATAATAGAATTAAAATGATGAATGTATTAGCCAGTGAATATATGAAACCAAAAAACCATTTCACTAAATGAAGAAAAAAATAGGAAATTAAAAACTTACAGGATTGCAAATTTGACCCATCCTACATCTATCTCCTCCAACTTAATGAACTGTTTAAGGTCATCTTTATCAATTGTGAAGGGATACTGTAATTTCTGGCCCACAATCCCTAGAGGCATATGCAAATCGATCTGGTGAATGCCTTTATAGATATGTTGCAGTCGTGCTAAGAATGGTCATTTTCCTGCTTCTTGCTCGTTCTTGTATAACATAAAAAAAAATATTGTTAGTAGAATGCCAATGGATCTCAAGTAAAAGTGAGGTTGTTCCATATCATTGGAGGTGTTGCCGCTGCTGAGCAAATAAGATATACAGGCCAAAGGATGAAAGATCCTCTCACCTGAGCTATCGTGGCAACCTCGTCATCAGGAATAGGGATGGCTGTATCTTCTTCCCCCTTTGAACACACGTCACAGTCACCCTACGTAAATGTTGTGGAATTTACTGAAGATAGTGGGTGGTAGCTTGTGTGTGAATGAGAGCATCTGCAACTACACGCAGCACTGGGGCATCTAAAGAGAGGATGGCAGGTTTTCCTGGCGCTGGAGTGGGAGAAGGGTCACCAAGTAGTTCCTCCACCGGGTTGTAACTTCCTTTGGTGCTGTGGAAGGTCGGGGATGAATAGGTTCGTTGCTCGGTAGTTGACATTTACGATTCAAACATCTTCATCATTTTAGCTCGTAGCTCAGGCATCAGCTCAAGACGTAACTCTGGCAACAGCTCTTATCGGAGCTTGTCACGAAGGTTGGCCTCGAGCTCTTGTGAGACTTCCTGGCCAATCTTGGACAAGCTCCCTACTGGGTTCAGCTTGTGACGAATAAGAATGTGAGGCTCGGCCAAAATACTTCACAACACGAACTTCCCCTGCCTCCCCTTAAACATGACCGGGGTGATCTGCCTTCCCAATCGCCATTGACAAGATGTCAATCCATCCACTTGGAGTGAACAAACCTTGGCTACTGTGATCTTCCAGTTCATTCTGCAGCATAAAAGTTATTATAAATGAAAATTAAGCACTCCCAATATGAAAAAAACTTTGTACTTATACTCTAACTACTTACAATTCTTGTGGCAACCTCAGCAATAGTTGGATTTATGTACTTTCCTCCCTTAAACCTCCCTGCTTTCTATTTTTTGTGACATGGAAGAGGTAGCGGGGCCTGAATGACAACGCTAGGATCTGATGTGGCTGCTTCCTTCCATTTCTCCAACTCTCCTGCCATCATCCTTTGCTCAAGCTTCTGATAACCACCACGAGACATACAATGTCGATACTTATTAGCTGCTTGCTTCTCTTCATTTGCTGCACTTAATACTTGTGAAAGGAAAACAATGAACACTAAATCAATAATGTCAACTATATTCAAATAAAACACTGATATCAGAAATTTTACCAAAAAGTTTGGATCTTCTCGTGATGCCAATAACAACCTCCAGTCCTTTGGAGACAAATACGTATACTCCTGACATGGATCCTTCCCCCTCAAGTCCCCTCGAATGTAATCTCGTGTAAGCCTGTTCTTGAAATCTTTCCATCATAGACGAACCTCCCTCATCCACTCCTTGTACATCACCGTAGTGTCGGGACATCATAGGTTTGCTACAAGGTAAAAACATAGGTTGATTATATTTGAAGCAATAGGAATAAAGATATATATGCAGATGTATTGAAACTCATACACCAAAAATTGTTGCTAAATCAAGTCTTTAGTTTTTGATGGAACCAACTTCCAATTATCATAGATAATATGAACTTTGCTCCGACCCAAATAACATAAGTAGCTAATGAAATGGTCTTCCTTCGGACCAATTGTTTCAAATTGTAATCAAAGTCAATATGCAATCTCTCTTGTTGATGTTGATTACGTGCTACCAATGCAAGAAATTTTATATTGCCTCTAACCCTTCTTCTCGTAACTAGTTCAGGCCTATTCATTTCATTATCCCTATCACTTTGTGAGTCACTAGAATTGTCTATATTCCTGTAGCACAAAAATCATTGCCAGATAGGTGAATAAATTGTAAGTAAATGAATAAACTAACTAGTTATAAAATAAATAGCACACATTACTATTTTCTAAGTTAAGCTCTTACTCTATATTGTTTCTCACATTCCTTCACCATGATCATTTCTTATAGCATATTCTTCATCATCTACCAATTCTACTTCACTTGTTGTAGGTGGATTAATTGTGAAAGGTGGTGTGTCGTCAAGGTTGAAGGTCGAATCACCATGCTTCTGTTTTTTACTTTGAAGTACAATGGAAATTTTTTTATTTGTAAGATCTGAGACATAAAACACTTGTTTCACCTGTCTTGCTAGAACGAATGGCTCATCCCTATAACCTACTCTTTCAAGATCAACTGAGACAAATCCAATTTATTGATCTACTACCACAACATTATTGCTAACCCACTTACATTTGAATAAAGCAACTTTAAATTTGTTGTAAGTGATTTCCCATATTTCTTCTATCATTCCATAATAGGCCATGTATGCTAATATGGGGTTTTTGTCTTTCGAATTGGAAAAGTGCATGGCTTCAACTTCTACCATCACCCCACTATTTTGCATGGTACTTCTGTCATCTTGATCTTTTATGTAGAAAGAATACCCGTTTATATCATAAGCAGTCCAAGTAATAATCTGAAACGAAGGCCTCCAGGCTAGCTACTTTATTGTCTCAGACACACCGGTCTCATGCAAAACCTTTTCCTGAAACCACTCTATGAATGTCTTATTTTGCTCAATTGCAATCTGCATGTCATTCTTCCTTGGATTCATGTTCTTCAATCTCTTTATGTGTTCATCTATGTACGGTTGAACTTCAGCCATGTTATTCAGGATATACAAGTGTGCTTGTAACACCTCTTCACGAGGTCTAGTCTTCACTTTCAGTCCTCGTGTTTCTTTGCTTCTCCCCTCTTCATGCCGAGATTGTTTCTTCTTCCCTAATAGATAATTACTGTAGAAGTCCATAGCCTCTTCAAATACATATCTTTCAACTATTGAGCTTCTGGTCGATAGAGATTTTTAGAGTACCCTTTTAAGATCTTCATGTATCGCTCAAAAGGGTACATCCACCTCAGGTAAACTGGACCGCAGAGCCTTACCTCCCTTACCAAATGAACTATCATATGCATTATTATATCAAAAAATGAAGGAGGAAAGTGCATCTCTAATTGGGACAACATAATATAACCCTCAGCTTCCAGTTCATCCAACTTTTTAGTCTCAATGAATTTGTTACAGATAGCATTAAAGAAAACACACAATCTTGTTATAGTAATTCAAACTTCATCTTTCATAATGCCTCTAAAAGCTATTGGTAATAGTTGTTGCATCAACACATAATAATCATAGGACTTCATTCCCACTAGCTTCAAATCATCCATTGACACGCACCTTCTCACATTCGAAGAATACCCTTGTGGCACCTTAATTTCATGCAAACACCCACACAAACTTCTTTTCTCCACTTTTGATAGTGTATGCGCTGCTGGCTCCATGTATGCCCTCCTACCATTATCTTTTAGCTGTGGATGTAACCGTTCTCTTATTTCTATATCAATAAGGTCTAGTCTCGCACTAATCCTATCCTTAGTCTTCCCTGGTATGTGTAAAAGCATAATGACAAGGCTATCACAAACGTTTTTCTCCACATGCATCACATCAATACTATGTCTCACATCAAGACTACACCAATGTGGAAGATCAATAAAAATTGATCTCTTCTTCCATATGTTCTTCTCACCCGCAGTCTTCTGATTCTTACCGAATAAGACATTGATACGTTCGACCCGACTGTAAACTTCCTCTCCGGTTAATGCCTTTAAAGCCATTTCATGCTCCAGCAAGCCGTTAAAACACTTTCTTAACCTACGATACCGATGGAACCTAGGAAGGAACCTCCTGTGACCAAGGTAGACCATTTTTCTTCCATGTCTAAGTTGGTGGAAGTGAGTGTCTGCTTCATAGATAAGACATGTTTTATGCCCCTTCACACTGTACCCTGACAGGTTTCCGTACGTAGGGAAGTCATTTATCATGGTGAAAATCATTGCACGTAGCTTGAAGGACTAATCTTATATGCATCAAACACATCTATGCCTTCCTCCCACAACTTCTTCAAGTCCTCAATTAAAGGCGCCAGGTAGACAACAATATTGTTTCCTGGCTGTTTTGATCAATAAATCATCACAGAAAGCATCATATACTTGCGTTTCATACAAAGCCAGGGAGGCAAATTGTATATTACAAGGAGTATCGGTCACGCACTGTGTGTGCTATTAAGAGTTTCATACGGATTGATGCCATTTGTACAAAGCCCAATGCATGCTCATGCTCATGCAAGCAAATTCAGTGCATGCTCATGGCAAACTCAATGTCTAACTATATTGAATCAACGAAATTCAAATAACATGGATGGAAAGAGTTGCTACCTTGGATTTTCTAAGCTTTACAACCTTCTGTTCTCACTTGATTCCAATAGAACTTTGCATATATAAATCCTAGTTCACATGTACCATAACTAAAATTATTCCAAGGTAAAAAAAGGGATAAAAGTAGAAATACAGGGGCACTCTTGTCTCTATACTCTACTCTTTTTTTTTGCTAAAACTTGTGTATGTAATTTATATATCCAAACAGTGAAATTAGCTTGCAAATATTCTTATGGAAACATCCCAACAAACAAATAGGAAAAAAAAGAAAGTGTATATAATTTCCCAACCAACGTTTGAGTCAGAATTGCAGCAATACAAGTCAGCAACGATGACCATTTATTTGCAAAGAGTATATGGCAAAGAAAAATTATTTGCTCAAACAATTTAAGCATTGCATCTATGGAAATTTAATATTCAAAAAATGTAAACAAAGGTGTGGTTGGAACTTGGAAGCAAACCTGTAGAGGATGCTTTACGGGGAGACAACCCACGATGGTGAGAGGAGGAAGACGGTGGCCACAATGTCAGCAAACCAACGGTGATGAGTTGAGGCAGGGAAGAGAGAAGAATGCAGGACCAAGAACAGAGAACATGTGAAGGAGTAAGAAGAGAGGAGATGAAAGTTGAAGACCAAGAACAGAAAACGCGCTTTCACTACAAAAAAAAAGGTCTTTCGTAGCGGTGCACTTGTAGCGGTTTAATATAACCGCTACAAATTAAAGTATTTGTAGCGGTTTTTACCTAAACCGCTACAAATTTGTAGCAGCAAGAATATTTGTAGCGGTTTCCTACAAAAAACCGCTACAAATTTGGCGCGAAATTCCCGCCACAACTTGTAGCGGTTAATGCACATAAACCGCTACAAAATACCAAAGGTCAGAATTTTGTAGCGGTTTTTACTGAAAACCGCTACAGAATTTCAAGAGACTCCAAATTTGTAGCGGTTCTGGGCAATAACCGCTACAGAATTTCAAACGTTGTGAAGATTTGTAGCGGTTATTGTAGAACCGCTACAAATTTAATTATTTGTAGCGGTTAGAGTAGCGGTTATTTTTAATAACCGCTACTAATTACTGGTCTATTTAAACGCCCCACCTCCTTCATTTCTCCGTTTGCTCATTTTGTTTCCTGAGGTTTCTCTGAGTGATTTCTTCGAGATTTGAGCGTTCAGACGTCTCTATAGGAGTTTTTAGTCAGTATTCCGCAGTATTTACACTTGAGGTACGTATATAACACGTATTTTATTTATATTTATATTTTTATTATATTTTTGCATAATAATGTGACTAATTTTTTTTTTAATTTGTACAGTTGATATGGCTTCAGGACAGGATAAAGGGAAGGGGAAGGCCCCTGAGGTCCCCAGACCGAATTTACGGGGCGGCAGCAGCCGGGCCCCGGGCAGAGGGAGGGGGCAGCGCGCAGGCAGGGCTACCGAGGCATCTCAGCCCATCCCGCCACAGGAACCGCAGACGATCCCACAGGCGACGACCTCAGCTGAGGTGCCTGAGTTGGACGTGCCAGAGATTAGCGTTGAGGACTTCCTCAACGAGGAGGAGTTCGAGATCCCGATTAGTGGGTTCAGGGAGATGGAGCAGTTCCTCGATGAGGAAGAGGCTCGGGAGCAGAACAACCCACGAGGGTCGTCTTCGCGGTCCACTGGGTTTGAGGTGCAGGTCGAAGGTAAATTATTTAATTTTTTAACTTTTTAACTTTGAATTATAATTTATCTAACGTGCGGTCAACTGTGCAGATGAGCAGGGGAACGTGTCGACGAGGAGGCTGGATGTGACCGGTCTGAACAGCATGGACCGGTCCCTGCGAGTTGTAGTGCCGTGGAATGAGGGCACTGACCAGCCGATCCACAATGGGGGTCACCTGCTCAACCGCTTCCTGAGCGACCTGGGATCGAATTGGATGCGGTTCCCCCTTCACTTCCCGACGTGGAGGCACATTCCGAAGGGGCCGAAGGACCAGGCTTGGGAGGAGGCGGTTCAGGTAATTAAAACTATTTAATTAATATTTTTTTAATTAATTCTATTTAATTATTTTTTTTAAATTATGGTTTTTATAATTATTGATATTTAAATGTATTTTTTTCAGCTGCGGTTTGCCGTCCGGGCCAACCGGAAGAGGTACGCCCTCGTGAAGATGGGCGACGCCTGGAGGAACAGGAGGAACCGTCTCTTCCATAGCGTGGATGGGGACGGGACGATGCCTCTGGAGCAGCTGCAGGAGAGCGTCCTGGACGGTGTGCCGCCGAACGACTGGGCGCGTTTTGTCCAGTTCAGGAGGAGCCCTGAGGCACAGGTAATGTATTTATTAGATTTTTGATATATAATTTTGTAATTGTTAAATATTAAATTATAATATCAATTTATTTTGTATTTAATTTTAAATTATAATACATTTAATTTTTTTTTCCAGGAGCTTGCTCGGAGGAACGCCGCGATCCGGGCGCAGCAGACGATCCACCACACAGCAGGATCGAAGACCTTTGCTGTGACCTACAGCGAGCTGGTAACTTTTCAAGTGCTTCACTTACTTTTAGCTCATAATTTCATAATTAATACTAATTGTTTTGTAATTGTTTCAGGAGACGAAAGCACAGCAGGAGAACCGTCAGACGGACTATGCGGAGCTGTACGCCATCACACACAGACACCGTGACGGGACTGCGACCTCTCAGCAGGCAGAGGCGGCGATTGTAAGTTAATTTATTATTATATTTTTTATAAAACCAAGTTAATAATGAAAAATGGTAATTATTAATTGTTTCATAAAATGGCAAGAGCGGATGCAGCAGTAGCAGGCTGAGCTGCGACAGACCCAGCCTGAGGAGTCACAGGGGTCAGTGGACCCGACGGCTCCTCTGAAGGCGGGTCTGGCTCAGCCTGAGCACCCCGGACGAGTGCGGGGGATGGGGATAGGCGCCAGACCCAGCATGATCTACGGCAGGAGCGCCGCCTCTGAGGCTGGCAGCTCTAGAGGGGTCAGACGTCGGAGGGACGAGTCGATTGACCAGCTGCGGTCAAATTTGCAGCAGCAGATGGCGCAGCAGATGCAGGTGCAGCAGCAGCAGCAGCTGCAGATCCACGCAGACGCTATATTCGCGCAGCAGACGCAGTGGCGTGAGATCGCAAACACTATGCTCGAGGGAGCATGGGGTCGGCTGTTCCCGGACCAGCAGTATCCAGCGGTCCCCCTGTCCCTCACTACGTCGTCCCGACCACTACTCCTCCTCCTACAGCTCCTCCTCCTGCTGATGAGGATGGTGCGGTTCAGTCTGCGCAGCGGCCCGATCCAGCGGCATCTGAGGGAGCCCCACCTGAGGGAGCACCAGAGGATCAGCCCCCAGCTCCTTAGTTTAGGACTTTTTCTTTTCTTTTAAACATTTGTAAATATTTATGAGATTTTATTTCAGAATTTTCTTATTGTGTTTTATATAATTATATTTATATTATTATATCGCATTGAAATAATTTATAAATGATTTAAATCTAAATTTAAAAAAAAAATTATATATATAGATTTGTAGCGGTTTTAACCTAAAACCGCTACAAATGTATAGATTTGTAGCGGTTTTAACCTAAAACCGCTACAAATATATACATTTGTAGCGGTTATTAGTACATATCCGCTACAAATATATAATAATTTTATAAATAATTTATAAATTAAATATATATATAATTTATTTTTTTAAATATATTTTAAAAAAAAATAAATTATATATACATTTCTAAATAATTTATAAATGTATATTTGTAGCGGTTTTGAACTCATAACCGCTACAAATTTACTTATATATTTGTAGCGGTTTCCCTTCAGAAACCGCTACAAATATATAAGTTTGTAGCGGTTACACACTAATAACCGCTACAAAGACTCAAATCATTTGAATTTTGAAATTTGCCGCCTTTGTGCACATTTGTAGCGGTTATCTTATGTAAAACCGTTACAAATTAGAAAATTATTTTTATATTTAATGTTCAACGGCTTTAATATTAGTAGCGGTTTTATATATGTAACCGCTACTAATACGTTGAACATTAGTAGCGGTTATAGATATAAAACCGCTACTAATACCCAACAAGTACATTTTAAATTTCCCTCCAATTAACTGCTTGAATATTAGTAGCGGTTTTATATATATATAACCGCTACTAAATTATAAACGTTGGAATTTCTGTAGCGGTTGTTGTAGCGGTTTAATAACCGCTACAAAATTATAAACGTTGGATTTTCAGAATATAAGGTTCTACGCATTCGTCATTATCTTCTCACTCATCTTCTTCTATATACTTTCTTCTCTCTCACTTGTAGCTATGGATAAATCATGGATAAGGTTGCCGCGCAATTCTCCTGAATATTTGTACGGATTAAACAGTTTCTTAGATTTCGCATTCACTCACGCCAGCTGTAACGGCAAGATCGTCTGTCCGTGTCGGAAATGCAAGTTCAAGAAGTGGCATGCACGAAATGTTGTGATGGAACATTTGCTTGTGAAGCCTTTCCCTGAGGACTATACGTTCTGGGCAGTTCATGGTGAGAAGGCCGGCGTTAGATATGACGAGGCTCTTCCTCGAAGTTCTCAAGTAGGCGTTCAAGTAGATGAAGATGATCCTGTGAATGATGCTGTGCGTGATGCGTTTGGATTTCAAGGCGACAACTTCAACGAAGAAGTGCACGGCTCTGAGCCGGCTTTTATGGGGAATGAAGCAGCTCGGGATTTTTTCAGCTTGATGGATGAGGCAGATCGTCCTTTATATCAAGGTTGTCGCAAATATTCTAAATTATCTTTCTTGATCAAACTGTATCATATCAAGTGCTTGTGTGGGATCACGGATAAGGGAATGTCCATGTTGCTCGACTTATTACAAGATGCATTCCCCGACGCCGAGATTCCCACAACCTTCTACGAGGCCAAGAAGATCATCAACAGGTTGGGGTTGAATTATCAAAAGATTGATGCGTGCCCAAATGATTGTATGCTGTATTGGGGAGACGATTCCAGCAGGGAGACATGCAAGAGATGTCACACATCGAGGTACAAGACAATTCGGAAGGGGAAAAAGCAGAAGAAGAAACCTGCAAAGATTCTCAGGTACTTCCCTTTGAAACCTCGTCTACAAAGATTATTTATGTCGTCTAAAACTGCTGAGCACATGAGGTGGCATGCCGTTGATAAAAACGAAGACGGTAAATTAAGACATCCGCGGGATGCAGCTGCTTGGAAAACGTTTGACAACGACTTTCCAGATTTTGCGACTGACCCCAGAAATGTCCGGCTTGCGTTGGCGACCGACGGTTTCAATCCTTTCGGGAATCTTAGCACAAGTTACAGCATTTGGCCGGTAGTCTTAGTTCCCTACAACTTACCCCCCTGGATGTGTATGAAACAAAGCTCTTTCATTATGTCTATGATCATTCCAGGCAAAAAGGCACCGGGCAATGACATCGATGTGTATCTCCAACCGCTTATTGCGGAATTGCTTGACCTGTGGAATGTCGGCTTGGAGACGTACGACGCTCACAGCAAGACTTTGTTCAACATGCGTGCAGCCTTAATGTGGACGATCAGTGACTTTCCTGGCCTTGGCACATTATCTGGTTGGAACGTGCACACTGGGTCGGCGTGTCCGGCTTGCAATTTCGACTCTGACGCAGTGCGCCTTCCCCACAGCCGAAAGTGGTGCTTTATGGGGCATCGGAGGTTTCTCGATGGAACGCATAAGTTCAGATTGCAACGGAATCGCTTCAATGGGAAACCAGAGAAAAGAGGACCACCTCAGACTTTGTCCGGTACAGATATCTTACAGCAGCTTGAGCATGTTGACTTCGAGTTTGGAAAAAGCGACGGTTCAGCACAAACTCGCCAAAATACGCGTAGGACTTCGGCGCCTCAGCAGTGGAAGAAGATAAGTATCTTCTTCACACTTCCGTATTGGAGATCTAATTTACTTCGCCATAGTCTTGATGTAATGCACATTGAAAAGAATGTTTGCGACAATGTGCTGTATACGCTGCTTAACGAACCCGGCAAGACAAAAGATCACCTTCAAGCTAGGAAAGATTTACGCGACATGGGAGTTCGTGAAGACGCTTGGCCAGATGAGAATGACAGATTTACACCGGCAAAGTTTACCCTCACAAAACCGAACAAGGATGTGTTCCTCGCGACGTTGAAGAAATTAAAAGTTCCTGATGGGTATTCAAGCAACATTTCTCGATGTGTCGACTTGCAGGCTCGAAAGGTTGCTGGCCTGAAGAGTCACGACTCACATGTTCTTATGCAGCAGTTACTCCCTCTGGCTATAAAGAATACACTTCCTCCCGATGTTTCCATCGTTTTGGTGGAACTTTGTTCTTTCTTTCGGAAGTTGTGTTCTAAGGTTTTGATCGTTGAGGAGCTCGATCAGCTGCAGTCGAAAATCATTCTTACGCTTTGTCACTTGGAGATGATCTTTCCTCCGTCCTTTTTTACTGTGATGGTTCACCTCACAGTCCACCTCGTTCATGAAACAAAGCTCGCTGGACCAGTACAATATCGTTGGATGTATCCGATTGAGAGGTACTCATTTTAAATATGTGCTTTCATTTATTATCCGTATTTAATGTTTGCTCGTCGTCCTTTTCATCATTTTATATCAATTTTCTCTTATGTACTTCGTAGGTTCCTTGGGAAATTAAAATCTTACGTGAGGAATAAGGCGTGGCCAGAAGGTTGTATAGCTGAAGGCTATATAGGGGATGAGGTGCTATATTTTTGCTCAAGGTACTTTGATGATCTTGAGACGGCTTTCAACCGCCCGCCTCGTGTTGACGATTGTCCTGAACCTGCGCCGACATCAGGAGAATTTATCCCTCGTGTTGGTAAACCAGTTGGAGCAACTGAGAACTTCAAACTAACGGCAACTGAGAAGTTCCAAGCACATAGACATGTCTTGATTAATTGCACTCAAGTTGAGCCTTTCATACGGTAAGAATTGTACACTCACATGTATGTTATTCGATCTATATCTTTCGTAACATTTCTCACTTTCATTTCACTAACGCCTTTCCATTATTAATTGCAGGGAATTCAGAAGTCATGTCAAGCGTCAGCTCAGGATCCGTACACAGACATCCTCGGAAGTTGATAGGAGGGTCCACAGAGAATTCCCTGGCTGGTTTGCTCGCAGAATACTAAATGACCACAACCCACACTCACCGGATTTCAGAGCTCTCGCAATCGGCCCTCTTGATCATGCAAAACGGTTTACAGCATACAATGTCAATGGTTTTAAGTTTTGCACGGTTTCACGGGATCAGGGATTGCAAACACAGAATTCGGGTGTTTATGGCACATTTGGGATAAGGAGTTATGCGAGCAGCAGTGACGCCAACATGCAGTTCGGAGGCGTCCCTTACTATGGCAAGCTTCTTGATGTGGTCGAGCTTAATTATCAAGGCCGTTTCACCGTGACGCTGTTCAAGTGTTTGTGGGCAAATACCACGACTTCTCGGGGACTGACAACTGACGACCTAGGGATCACATCAGTCAATTTCTCACGCCCGATTCATACTGGTATTTCTCAAGATGATGAGCCATATATTCTAGCTTCAGAGGCACATCAGGTTTATTATGTCGAGGACGAGCGGCATAGGGATTGGCACATGGTCGTTCATTTAAAGCCAAGAGACCTTTACGACATGGGTGAAGGCGATAACATCGCCTACGAGAGTGAGCCATTTCAGCCAGCTGATTTTGAAAACTACTTCCCTGAAGGCGATGACAATTTACCTCTACTGCGGTGAGTTTTTTTAAGTCCACGTCATTTCAATTAAATTTTTTAAATTTAATAATACATCAATAACAATAATTTTTCTACAAAATTTCTGTAGGGATGGCGACGATGAGTGATCAAATTCAATTGTAAAAAATTTGTCTTTAAAAAAAATGCAAAAAATTTGTGTTAAAATAAAATGTAAACAAAAATTAAAATAATATTTGTAGAATTCAAGTGTAAAAAATTTTTCTTTACAAAAAATGAAAAAAATTTGTGTTAAAAAAAATTTTAAAAAAAAAATTAATATAATATTTGTAGCGGTTATTAAACTGCTACAAAAAAATAAATAACCGCTACTAAATAATAACCGCTACATTAACCGCTACAACTAATTAAACCGCTACAAAATATAAATAACCGCTACTAATTAGTAACCGCTACATTAACCGCTACAAATAATACGTAAATCCCTATAAATACCCTTATCACAACTCATTTCAAACACTCCCCAATTTCTTTTCACCTTACCCTTCTTTCATTTCCTCTCATTTACAACTTCTTTCGTATGAATAGAGGAGCTGAATAATACGATCAAATATGGTAACAAGATTTTCAATTTCTTTTAGAATACTTCTTTCATTTCTATAAAATTTATTCTAAACATCTTTTTTTCTAGATATATCTTAACTCTATCTCATTTTCATCTATTTTTCATATACAATTACATTATATTATAAAACATAATAATTCCTTATTACCTAACTATCGTTAATAATATTATTAATATAATTTTATACTAATTATATTCAATTACATTTTTTCTTTTTAATTTATTAATAAGTTAAACTATTAAATAATAAACTAATTGAAATAGATAAAATAATAACAAATTAAACTATTTAATATAATATTGAAAAAAAAGAAAAAAATCAATGTATATATTTAAAAAAAAATTTAAATATTTGTAGCGGTTATTAAACCGCTACTAAATAACGCACCTTTTTTAAAGGTAAATTTAAATTTTTTGGCGGTAAATTTGAATTTGATGAAATTAGTAGCGGTTCTAAGAACCGCTACTAATTTCATGAAATTCAAATTTGGTAGCGGTTTCTTAACCGCTACAAATAAAAAAAGTCATTTTTAACAAATTTTCATTTTTATATATTTGTAGCGGTTTTTTAACCGCTACAAAAAAAAATTCTTTTTAAAGCTGTAAATAAAATTTTTTATATTTGTAGCGGTTATATAACCGCTACAAATATCTCTTGATTTTGTAGCGGTTACTATTAACCGCTACAAAGTTTGTAGCGGTTATTTTTGATTGAGTAGCGGTTTTATAAAACCGCTACAAAACCGCTTGCAACGTACGATTTAGTAGCGGTTTTTCTAACCGCTACTAACATAGTTTGTAGCGGTTAGAACCGCTACGAATACCTATTTTTAACCGCTACTAAATCACGTTTTTTTTGTAGTGTTTGTTGTCTTCACAAGACTAGCTCACAAGACTCTTAGCTTGCTGCTCACAAGACTTGCTCACAAAACTCTTAGCTTGCTGCTCACAAGACTCGGTCACACTCACAAGACTCTCTCAATGTTGTGTTCTGAACTGATGCTGGGTTTTAAGCTCACCTCAGCTCTGTTTTGAAGACCTTTAGGCTTCCCCACTAAAAATGGGGACCCCTAAACCTTGTATATGTGTCCCCATTTTGACTAGGGATGCCTAAAGTATTATTTAGGCGTCCCCAGTCAAATTGGGGCCGCCTAAAAGGAATTTAGGCACCCTCAAAATGGCTGGGGACTCCTAAATGCCTGACAGATGCACATGCACTGTCACGTCAGACTAATGCATGTGCACGTTTACAGCAGCCTTTTAATAAAAAAAAATTTAAGCCTTTAGGCGACTGGGGACGCCTAATGTGGCCACCCTTTTAATATAAAAAAATTTAAGCCTTTAAGCGTCCACAGTCCAACTAGGGACGCCTAAAGTTGTCTTTAGGCATCCCCAATTAGATTGGGGACGCCTCAACATGCCTTTAGGTGCCTAAATGTTTGCTATGGGCCCGTTTTAGAGGAAAATTTAAAGTTTCTGATGTTTTAGGCATCCCTTTCTAAATAGGGGATGTCCTCTAGGGTAGTAGTATGTATTTTCTATAGTAGTGGCTTTACTTTGGGCAAAAACACTTAGTTTCAAACACCCAATTTTTTTCTTGACGTTGACAGTGCTGCATAACGTGACCTGGATGTGTGTCCTCTGTGTTTCAAAAGCTTTCCTAGCTTTTGAGGGTTAAAGCCTCTTGTTTTTTGATCCACATAGGTCTCAAAGACTCGCCTTTAATAGGAACGAAGAGGTGAGGAAAAGAAGAGGAAAATAAACTCTGTAACATGAAAAATACATATACGCTTATATATATATAATAATCAAAGGATCGAGCACGCACGTTTCATGTGTAATGCAATCCAGGAGGAAGAAAAAAAAATTTGATGGAGCATTAGATTTCATGAGCATGTCGCATATGCACAAGCTTGGAAACATACAGTAACCATGTTTACATTTATGAAATTCATCAACAAATGATAAAATCATATGATCATATATGAAAAAACAAACATGCTAGATACAACATATAAAAATTGTCATCATATAATATATATGATAGTGCAGCGGAAATAAAAAATGTGATGGAGATATCAACAAATTATATCATTTAATTATTCACAAAGAATAAATCACAGCCACAGGATCAACACGCTTTGATGCCAATGTAGGAAAAATAAGGAGAGAGAGAACTAGCGTATCGGGGTGAATCTATGTTCGGATCCAGGTCAAAGCTCCATTAGTGCCTACACAAGTATTAGACTACAAGAGCCTAATTAGGATTGGCACAGCAGATCACCAGAACAAGAAAGATGGTAGGAGAGAAGAGATTGCTAGAAAACTCAATAGCAGGGTGGTTTGCAATTGAGGAGGCGCGCCCTATTTATAGTGGTTTAAAGTGTGTACTAATTAGGAAACGTGTGCACTCCTTCTTGCCCTCTAAGACAGTAATTAAATTAATTGATTCTCAATTAATTTCATAATTATGGTGACTTGCTCCTCAATTAACAATCCTATAATTAATACTGACTTATTCTCCAATCTGTAATTAATATTGATTTTATTCTTATTTGATTAGGCTACTTGTATCCTAATCAAATAATCCGGCTCATTAAAGACGGACTTCGACCCAAAGTCCAACATAAGTTTTAGGAGGCCTTCGAGTTTTAGAGTGTCTTTTACGAAATCAATAGCAATTTTCAAAGCTATATATCCATGTTCATCGAGTGTGGAAACAAGTGAGAAGCTAGACTTTCATAGAATAGTACGTTTGTATATATAGCAATAAATCATTATATAATAAAAAATTGTATCGAACCTTATATTTAATTAATTTAATGCCAGTCTCATCTATAAAAAATTCTAAGTAATCTGCTGCAAGTTATAGGATAGCCGCTATTTACATTGTGTTCATAAGGAATTATTCATAAATGGGTTGATGCATATGTATTATTTTATATTTTTTAATAGGGAAAATTGCCCAAAAATATTTTTAGGGCAAATTAATTATTGAATGCTACCAAGCGTGCAAACAATCTTCCGTGCATGCAAATGATCTTCCGTGTGTGCAAAAATCTTCCATATGAATATGCAAACAATTTTCCGTTATGTGTAAAATATCTTCCGTTTAAGTGCAACAGATCTTCTAAAATATTACTTAACAATTAATTTATCAAAAGGTATTTATTCACAATTCTCCCTTTTTAATATCAAAGTCAAGCTCAAATTATATTTATGAGTTCATATATCATTTGACAATGCCCAAGGACGCATTACGGCTTTCGACAAGGAAATGAAGGAATAATATATTTGACTTTAATTTTTTAATCACTACGTCTATTCTATTTATGAAAAATTTTGGTTAAAAAATCTCAGGAAGTGTGAATTGGATTTGTATATTCTCTTAAAAAAATTGGAAATTTTTTGTGTATAAAAAATTGGAAATTTTATTTTTCGATGAGAATTTGATAAACATGATGATGAGCATTAAACAATTGACATAATGACAAAAATACATCCCACTTTTCACTTGTTCTCAAAGCATTCATCCAACTATAATCCATTTTATTACCACCTACACCATTCCCATTAACACTCAAGTTTAGAATAATTGTCAATACTGAGAATTGCCTTTTACAATTTTGTTTTAAAAAATTTTGGCAGCATTTCCCCTTAAAAATGAGACATCCCAAAATCAAAATAACAAATCATCTCAGCTTAATTTAAACGAAACTAAATTAATTAAGGCAATTCATAATCAAAACAATATCAGCACATCAAATCCAACAATTTTAGTTGCAACACCACTCATTCATGCATTCAAATCATGCAAATTCACAAGTAATGCCATGAAAGTTCACAATTCATAAGCATACGTTTAATCAAGAAATTGTATAAATGGCCATGGCACATTGTCAAGCAATGATTCCAGCAAACTATGCAAGCAAATTCAGTGCATGCTCATGGCAAACTCAATATCTAACTATATTGAATCAACGAAATTCAAATAACATGGATGGAAAGAGTTGCTACCTTGGATTTTCTAAGCTTTACAACCTTCTGTTCTCACTTGATTCCAATAGAACTTTGCATATATAAATCCTAGTTCACATGTACCATAACTAAAATTATTCCAAGGTAAAAAAAGGGATAAAAGTAGAAATACAGGGACACTCTTGTCTCTATACTCTACTCTCTTTTTTTTTTGCTAAAACTTGTGTATGTAATTTATATATCCAAACAGTGAAATTAGCTTGCAAATATTCTTATGGAAACATCCCAACAAACAAATAGGAAAAAAAAGAAAGTGTATATAATTTCCCAACCAACGTTTGAGTCAGAATTGCAGCAATACAAGTCAGCAACGATGACCATTTATTTGCAAAGAGTACATGGCAAAGAAAAATTATTTGCTCAAACAATTTAAGCATTGCATCTATGGAAATTTAATATTCAAAAAATGTAAACAAAGGTGTGGTTGGAACTTGGAAGCAAACCTGTAGAGGATGCTTTACGGGGAGACAACCCACGATGGTGAGAGGAGGAAGACGGTGGCCACAATGTCAGCAAACCAACGGTGATGAGTTGAGGCAGGGAAGAGAGAAGAATGCAGGACCAAGAACAGAGAACATGTGAAGGAGTAAGAAGAGAGGAGATGAAAGTTGAAGACCAAGAACAGAAAACGCGCTTTGTTGTCTTCACAAGACTAGCTCACAAGACTCTTAGCTTGCTGCTCACAAGACTTGCTCACAAAACTCTTAGCTTGCTGCTCACAAGACTCGGTCACACTCACAAGACTCTCTCGATGTTGGGTTCTGAACTGATGCTGGGTTTTAAGCTCACCTCAGCTCTGTTTTGAAGACCTTTAGGCTTCCCCACTAAAAATGGGGACCCCTAAACCTTGTATATGTGTCCCCATTTTGACTAGGGATGCCTAAAGTATTATTTAGGCATCCCTAGTCAAATTAGGGATACCTAAAAGGCATTTAAGGGCCCCCAAAATGGCTGGGGACTCTTAAATGCCTGACAGATGCACATGCACTGTCACGTCAGACTAGTGCATATACACGTTTACAGCAGCCTTTTAATAAAAAAAAAATTTAAGCCTTTAGGCACTGGGGACGCCTAATGTGGCCACCCTTTTAATAAAAAAAATTTAAGCCTTTAAGCATCCGCAGTCCAACTGGGGACGCCTAAACTTGTCTTTAGGCGTCCCCAATTGGACTGGGGACGCCTAAACATGCCTTTAGGTGCCTAAATGTTCGCTATGGCGCGTTTTAGAGGAAAATTTATGTTTCAGATGTTTTAGGCGTCCCTTTCAAAACAGGGGATGTCTTTTAGGGTAGTAGTATGTATTTTCTATAGTAGTGGCTTTACTTTTGGGCAAAAACACTTCGTTTCAAACACCCAATTTTTTTCTCGACGTCAACAGTACTGCGTAACATGACCTGGATGTCTGTCCTCTGTGTTTCAAAAGATTTCCTAGCTATTGAGGGTTAAAGTCTCTTGTTTTTTGTTCCACATAAGTATCAAAGACTCACCTTTAATAGGAACGAAGAGGTGAGGAGAAGAGGAGGAAAAAAAACTCTGTACCATGAAAAATTCATATATGCTTATATATATATATATATATATATAATAATCAAAGGATAGAGCACGCATGTTTCATGTGTAATGCAATCCAGGAGGAAGAAAAAAAAATTGATGGAGTATCATATTTCATGAGCATGTCGCATATGCACAAGCTTGGAAACATATAGTAACCATGTTTACATTTAAGAAATTCATCAACAAATGATAAATATGATCATATATGAAAAAAAACATGCTAGAGACAACATAGAAAAATTGTCATCATATAATATATATGATAGCACAGCGGAAATAAAAAATGTGATGGAGATATAAACAAATTATATCATTTAATTATTCACAAAGAATAAATCACAGCCACAGGATCAACATGCTCGGATGCCAATGTAGGAAAAATAAGGAGGGAGGGAGAACTAGCGTACCGGGGTAAATCCATGTTCGGATCCAGGTCAAAGCTTCATAATAGTGCTTACACGAGTATTAGACTACAAGAGCCTAATTAGGATTGGCACAGCAGATCACCAGAACAAGAAAGATGGTAGGAGAGAAGAGATTGCCAGAAAACTCAATAGCAGGGGTGGTTTGCAATTGAGGAGGCGCGCCCTATTTATAGTGGTTTAGAGTGGATACTAATTAGGAAACGTGTGCACTCCTTCTTGCCTTCCAAGACAGTAATTAAATTAATTGATTCTCAATTAATTTCATAATTATGGTGACTTGCTCCTCAATTAACAATCCGATAATTAATACTGACTTATTCCTCAATCTGTAATTAATGTTGATTTTATTCTTATTTGATTATGCTACTTGTATTCTAATCAAATAGGCCGACCTATTAAGGACGGACCTGGACCCAAAATCCAACATAAGTTTTAGGAGGCCTTCGAGTTTTAGAGTGTCTTTTACGAAATCATTAGCAATTTTCAAAGCTATATATCCATGTTCATCGAGTGTGGAAACAAGTGAGAAGCTAGACTTTCATAGAATAGTACGTTTGTATATATAGCAATAAATCATTATATAATAAAAAATTGTATCAAACCTTATATTTAATTAATTTAATGCCAGTCTCATCTATAAAAAAATTCTAAGTAATCTGCTTCAAGTTATAGGATAGCCGCTATTTACATTGTGTTCATAAGGAATTATTCATAAATGGGTTGATGCATATGTATTATTTATATTTTTTAACAGGGAAAATCGTCTAAAAATATCTTTAGGGCAAATTAATTATTGAATGCTACCAAGCGTGCAAACAATCTTCCGTATGTGTAAAAATCTTCCATATGAATATGCAAACAATTTTCCGTTATGTGTAAAATATCTTCCGTTTAATTGTAACAGATCTTCTAAAGTATTACTTAACAATTAATTTGTCAAAAAGTATTTATTCACAATTCTCCCTTTTTAATATCAAAGTCAAGCTCAAATTATATTTATGAGTTCATATATCATTTGACAATGCCCAAGGACGCATTACGGCTTTCGACAAGGAAATGAAGGAGTAATATATTTGACTTCAATTTTTTAATCACTACGTCTATTCTATTTATGAAAAATTTTGGTTAAAAAATCTCAGGAAGTGTGAATTGGATTTGTATATTCTCTTAAAAAAATTGGAAATTTTTTGTGTATAAAAAATTGGAAATTTTATTTTTTGATGAGAATTTGATAAACATGATGATGAGCATTAAATATGAAATTTTATGGGTTTCTCCTCACTAATTTAAATTTTTCAGATGAATTTAAAAACTAATTTAAAGATATATCCAATATATAAGTGTGAATAAAAAACGGAAATATATTTTAACAGCAGTTTTGCTTCACGCCACCTGTTCAAAAGGCGAGAATTCTTACTTTGTATCGCTAATATCAACATTTTTTGTATACACATCACTAATATCAGCATTTGGCTTGATATATTTTAATTAATTATGAATTATCATAAAATGAAATGTTATGAATTGTATTAATTATTTAAGGGTTAAGGTGCAAATTTGTTTTGGAAGTCTTCGCTGAGAACCAATGTTACCCTAAAAGTTTTTTTATGTTTAATGTTGCCCCAAAAGTATTAAAATGGAACAACGTTACTTCTAACTGTTAAAAAGTTAATAGTCAATATTAATTTTTAAAGGGGGATGTTAGTTTTTTTACGGTATAGGAAAATATTGCTATATTTTGAAACTTTCAAAGTGACATTAAACTTAAAAAAACTTTTAAGGTAACATTGTTATTTGGTGAAAACTTTCCGGACAAATTTACATATTAACACTTTCTTTAATATATGGCGGTGTAAACGCAACAATGGATTAGGGGATTCCTATAAATAAAATCAAAAGGGTTGAATTTATGAGAAACCAACATGTATAATTTAAATGTTAAAATTATTTTGTCCGTGGTCAACCCTAGAGTTGAGTTCCTCAACTATTCTAATTTGCCTCCATTCACAGAAAAGCTCTATAATAATGTCGCTCCCTTCCCTACATAAAACCAAAACAAAACAGCAGTGATATGAGCCAAAAGCAAAATTAATAGTATTATAAACATTTGTTGTCTTGAAATTCAAACCATATATTTTCATAATGCGTCGTAACTTTTGACTGACTTGACTTCCATTATATCTTTTGTGGAGTGAATTAATGATGTAGGGTTTGATTCATTAGTTAATTAATTAATAATTATTCATTTTGTATTAATTTTTCAACACTAGCTACTCTCTACTGCTCCACTGGTGGCTGCGGACATTATTGGCGATGCCTCACGTCCTCATCAATGAATGACTCATCTCATTTGTCAAGTAATTTCCCTTTCTTAATTATAACTTCCATTCCAAGCATCTTTATGTTAATTCAATGCCCATTAATTGATTAATTAATTAATCCAATTAACAAATCAAAAAATTTCTCCTTCTTCCATCTAAACATCTCATTCTTCTAAAAGCGAATCACTTGGATATGATGTTTGTGATTTGTGTGTCTAAAGAATCTTTGCGCTTGATATTTGTGCGTTTAAAATAATTAGTATATATATATCTCAAATCATAAGCAGTCGCGTTGGCTGGCTAGTTAAACAAATCAGCACCGCTCTTTTAGTATAATACTTATATCTGTCCTATCAACGCAAGTGGTAGGGCCATGGGGGTACCCAATTATGAACTTTATTAATTTTCTTAAGAAATATCGATCCCTACTTAATATAATTACCAAAAGAAGTTATATATATCAAACTATATGTATGAAGGTTATCATCGGCTAGCTACTTTTTGAGAATAGATATATAGATACAGTGAATAGTGCACTTTGATAGCATTTTGTGTGTGTGAGGGGGGGATCAGAGAGAGATTGTGTGTGTGTGTGTGTGTGTGTGTGTGTTGATAATAATAGAGATGAGAATATGCAAAAAAAAGGGTTATGTGGTTATATGCAAAATAATGAAGTGGATTTTACACGTGAGAGGGTAGGGTTAGGGATACACTCCAAAATAGTGTCAGTCAAAGGTTTGATGATTAGTGTCATAATTTGTAGATATAGGTGACCAAACTTTTGGGGTGCCGTATAGTAAGAAGACCATCGTAGAGACAAAAAAGCATGTTAGATATATATATATATATATATATATAGCCAGCTATGGACTTGATAGCAAGATTCACATGGCTACATAATTTCCCAAACACTCTTCTTTTGAATTGTTTGGTGGCAGCTATGTATGACTAATTCCATATAATTTCCAAGTGATACAGAGAGAGAGAGAGGGAGGGCAATATTTTTTAATTTATATAATTATTCAGTTCTGCCTTACTATTACCATTTGCGAACAGTGGGATTTAACCCGTGGCACATTAACTGTACGGATGTTTTGATGTGCCTAATTTTTAACTGAACCCCGGGGAGACCAAGTAAACTCTCTTGTCACACTGTTCAATTAATATATTCAAGACAGTGTAATCTATCTAATCTTATATAGTTTTTTTGGGGTTATTGCTAGACACAATCATTACAATTTGTCTCTCAACTGTGCATTACTAGCTATTCCCAAGTCACAAGCCGAGTGGATTCTGGCCGGTAAGTGCAGTAGTGATATCAGAAGATAGTGTTGCTGTCATGGAACTATAATCTAACACTTAACTAATACTCATTTCTTTTATTATTATTTATTATTATTTTTTTTTTACTGGGTCTCCAAGTTCAACAAAAACAATCAATTCTAACTTCCCTTTAGGATTTACAATTTTGTGGAACTCGAGTTAAATACATGAGTTACAAACTATGCGTAACCCACAACCTTTTTCGTGAGAAAAGAGGCGTGGGGTGCCATTGAACAAAGATATTTTTAGCAAATATAGGAGTTTATTTAATGCATATAGTTATATTAGGTTACCCCGCACTAGGTAATTCCTCAAGTAACCATCGGGTTAGAATCGGGAGTAGATCTACTTAACCATCGGGTTAGCTCCCTAATGAGGGTTTTATTGTCATTTAGGAGGCCCATATTGTTTGGGTTTGCTCTTATTGTAGTTTTGGTCTCTCAAATTTTAAATAAAAGTTTTTTACTCCCCAAAATGATCCAGATTTTCAAATTTTCTTTTTAAAAAAAGACCCAACTTACAGTCTTTGAACTAAGTTGGCTCGACAACATAGCTACTTAACCTAAAATGATATCATAGCAATTCGATTTCCAAAACAAAATAAGAAAAGAGAAGGCCCATAACTTTCACCCAAAATAATAGGGAAAAAGACCTCAGAGGCCCGAAGAAATCACTTACCATAGTTGGGCTCAGCATCGAGGATTAGAATACAAGACAGGGCCGAACTAATAAACATGAAAGCCCAAGCAATGTATTTCCCACAACATGAGATCCTTTAGTCCCGGGCCTATCTTCAAATCCTAATCCTAAACTAAACAGTTTCTTTTTTCCTTAGAAAAAAAAAACAACAACAACCTCTATACTAAACTCATTACTCAATGTTCGTTGTCACCCATGAGGGGTGGGTGTAACTGAAAACCGTTAGTTCGGCGTAGCATGAATATGATAAATATAAATTTGTTTTCTTGCTACATGTCTTTTTGATGGGAGAATATCTATGTCTATTAAAAAAATCAATGTTCAATTTGTTCTTGGGCTTGTAATTTCAAACACTTCCTCTAGTACTAAATATAAGATAAAGTTGACTTTCTTTGAAGAGATTAAGGAAGCTAAATAAGTTATTTAATCATATAATTTATTGTGTATCTTTAGAATATATATCAGTTTATTAGTCAAGTTAATTATTTTGGAGAAAAATAAATAAATATAAATACTCTAAGCTAATTTAATTAACTTCATTAATTTCTCAAAAAAATTTAACTTTATCTTATATTTAGAACCGAATGTAGTAAAATTTATTTAATAGATGTGCTTACCCAAAAATAATATTTGTGATTTCTAAATGAAAAAGAAGAAGAAAATATAAATGAAATCTCAAAATCCAAAATCTGTGATTTCTTATTGAAATAAGTTATTAATTGCTCTGCTTTCACTATTAAGTACTCCCTCCGGTCCTAATTATAAGACAACATTTGGGAGTTGATTTTGGTCTTAATTATATGACAAAGTTCTAATTTTTATCAATTTCTTCCCAAAATACCCCATATTGATACTTTCTCAATAATAATTTAATAATACACATATATATTCTATAAAATGAGTAATACTAACAACTCATTAATACCACATAATCACGTGCACCTCAATCTATTTGCTTTCTCGGTAAAAATCTCTGTGCGATTCATTAAAAAAAAAAAGAAGAAGAATCAATGTGTGGATTTGATGTGAAGCATCTGCGGTGGCTAGGGGTGGGAATAGGCCAGGCCAGGCTTTTGCCTTAACAGGCCAGGCCTGTTTTGTCTCAAGATGGCCTAATCCTGGCCTGTGGCCTGTAAAAGGCCATTTTTTCGGCCTAAGCCTGGCCTGTACAAAGGCCTAACCTGGCCTGTGGCCTGTTAAGAGGCCTAGAAATTTAAAACATTTTAAACAGGCCACAGGCCTCATAATAGATCTCTTGAGAAAGAGGCCAAAAACAAGTCCTATTACACCAATAATTCAATATACATCATAAAATATGAAACAAAATATAAAGTCTCTAGACCTTCTCATCTTCATATCAAATCTTCAATATAATTTCCTCTTCTCCTTCAAAGACCTGCAAAAAAAAATAATCAGCATTAGAGTATAAAACAATTTAACAAATAATCTCCTTCAAAGACCTTTTAAAAAAATAATTAGTATTAGAGTATAAAACAATTTAACAAATAATCTGTTTCATCACTTACCGAAAGCAAGCACTCACAACACAAGCACTCATCACCTTTGACCTTTGATACTTTATGCTACTTCCTTGGCCCCACAAGCACTCACAACTCACAAGCACATTAGTGGCATTCATTATGGTCTAGACGCAAAGAGTTTCATCTTTATCTTTTTCTTTGGGCCAAAAAAAAAATCTTTGTCTTCTTCCATCCTTGTCTGTCCATTGTGTTTCTGCTACTCCGTCCGTTATCCAAACTTCATCCTCAAAAAAATAATCAAATGTTCCTTCTCTTTGATCAGTTTAAACAACCAAGAACAAAATATTTAAACAGAGTTTAACATCCAAGAACAAAACCAAGAACAGAGTTTCTGCAACTTATCAAACACAGTTTAACAGCCAAGAACAAAAGCAAGAACAGAGTTTAATAACCAAGAACAAAACAATAAATCAGAACAGAATTCAAACCATACCGAATTCCACTAAAAAAAACCATACTAAATTACGAACGGAGAAGGGATGACGGACGGTGATGACATAGCATCAACCGTATAACCGAATCAGATCCTACGACGTCGGAGAAGGGATGACGGACAGCGATAGCGATGGCGATGGTGATGTAAGGACAGATCTGTGGTGTGAGGGTTGAGATGAGAGTTGACAGGATGATAACTAGATGAGATTGAGACTTGAGAGCTGAGAACTGGAGAAGGGAGGAGTAGGATGGAGATTGAGAACTGAGAGTTGAGAATTTTTTTTGGTCGAAACTCGAAAGAAAGATGTGAGAAACTGAGAATTGAGACTTGAGAGTGAGATGAGCTTGAGAGTTGAGAGTTGAGCTGAGTGCCTTGTGAGCTGTGAGCTGAGTGCCTTGTGAGTTGTCGCCTGTCGGTTTGATTGTATGAATAATGTGGGCCGATAACTTTAAGTCAAATTTTTTTTATTGTTTCTAGGCCGGCCTGGTAGGCTTAAAAGGCCTACTAACAGGCCTAGGCCTGGCCTATTAAATAAAACAGGCTCTGTATAAGGCCTAGGCCTGGCCTTTTAGCCTGATAGGCCAGGCCTAAAACAGGCCAGGCGGCAGGCCCCTGACAGGCCGCCTGGCCTGTTCCCACCCCTAGCGGTGGCATATGGAGCTGGAGAGCCATTGGTAATAGAGGAAGTTGAAGTGAGCCCTCCTCAACCTTCGGAGATTCGGATTATAGTTGTCTCCACCTCTCTTTGTCGTAGCGATCTCTCCGCTGGGAAAATAAGGGTATTTTTTGAAAATAAATATGATTAATAAATTTAACTATTATCTTTAATTTCTTCAAAGTTAGATAAATATGTTCTATAATTAGGATCGGAGGGAGTATTAATACATACTCCTATTTACACTACAAACTATGTCCTATATTTAGGACCGGAGGTAGTATATTATACTCTGATAAGAAATAAGATTGATTTAAAATTTTAAAATTCTAAGTGATTTTTTTTTTTTCCTTTTCAAATTGCATAATTTGTTTGATGCATGAATTGGGGGGGGGGGGGGGGGATGGGTTACCTCCTTCACGGGGAATGTAGCTACTTAAATAACGAAAAAACAAATTGACGTTAGGGGTCAGTGATTTTCATGGTTTTCAAAACGCAACCCCTTCCTTGGCTTGCCCAGGACTGACTTCTTTCGCTATCACGACCCGACCCCTCTCTTCCAAGTCTTCCTTTCTTCAACATCGTCTCGCGCTCTCTCTGCTTCTGCAATTGTTCCCTCCATGGCTCCCTCCATGAAGATCGTTTTTGGGCTCCTCACATTTGTCACTGTCGGAATGATTATAGGTGCTGCAAGTTTTTCTTAGCTCTGCTTTTACCTTCTTGCTCTGTATTTCCGTTTTTTTTTTTTTTTGCTAGTTTGATTTTTGGGGTCAAACGCTTTTGTGTGATCCACTCGCTGAATATCATCTTTTGGTACCATCCCAACAATAGGACAGATTCCCCTTTTGTGTAATATTACAATCTTAGCCCGATCCTGTGACATCTCAATATGGGCTTCCTCCCTGCACACGGGGTCGCTTTAACCTGAAATGGCTCTTTTATGATAGGGGAACTCATAGAAAGAAGTAAAATTGATACGAAATAATTCGACGACAAGTATTGCTTGGGTGGTAATGATCCTTCGCAAAGAAAAGGACGCTTCATTCTGGCCCTGGAAGTAAATGACAAGGAATTTTCGGGTACAGCTCAGGTTGATTTGTGGTATCTCTGATATTTATATATATAGATGTCATCTTCTTTTTTTTTTTTGTTCAAAAGATGTCATCTTCTTCAAGACCCATATTCCAAGGCTGATTATCGATGTTGGGGGCATTTCTGTTGGCTTTAGTAGACAAACTGATAAAGAAGATTAGTTTGCTGCGATTTTGAAATTGTGATATCTTAAGAATCGTGGTCTTTCTGCCTTCATTTATCTTATCTTTTGTTAAAGAAATAGTAGACACTAAGGGTGTGCGCTTCAGACACTTTTTTGAGGACAGTTCACACAGTAGATTGGATTTTTCCGAAGGTCTGAGCAGATGCAAAGTTCTGATCTGTTTCTGCCTCTGGCTTTGCACGTAGTTCAAATTTCTGATACAGAGATTGGTACATTAGATGGAAGATTTGAAAAAATAGATATGGCGCTCAACACAGGTTTAGTTTTGTTTTTTCTGGTTACATAAGGAAATTTTCGGAAGGGGGTTGGGCTCACCCATTATCCAAGGGCAGGACGAAATCTCCTTTCCTCCTAGGTGATACCAATGTTGGGCAGGGCGAGCCGTTAATTACCTTCAAGTGTTTACCTAGGCACCCAAAAGCTAGGATGCCTCCTAAAGCGCCGTGACGGGGATCGAACCTTCTCCCTATTGGTGAGAAGGTGCAGTCCTTACCGCTGAACCCACGGATGATGGGTAGAGGTTTAGTTTTTGAGCTCAAAATCAAAATGGTAATAGAGAAATAGCTCTGTGTTGCCTTTGATCGTTGATTGTTGTTTCTCTATGAATTTACTGCATGTTAAATTTAAACGGTTACATGATCTTTTGAGGAGATTGAGCTATACAGTTATAATAGTTCATGTTGATTACAATTAAGCAAATTAGAGTGATGTATGTTGGTACCCCCTAACGATTGATGAATGGAGTTTTAAGAAAGACTGAATCATGAGTGGAGTTCTTTTTCTATGATTACAGGTGCTCTCTCTCAATTGGCGTTCATACGGAAGTTGGAAGACTCATATGGTATATATTTGCACTTATTTTATGCCATAATATGGCTTGAGAATTTTAAAGATGTTGAAATCTGTGTTTATCCTTTTATGTAATTTCAATTTTTAGTTTTCTGTTATTGTTTGACATGTCTACCGTTACTGTTCCTGGCATTTTGTATCAAAACTGTTCTGTTTAAGTGGACCTCTTCAAGGTACCTGTTCTGTTAGTAGTTTCTTGGCTGGTGCTTATTTTAATTGATTTTGTATTAGAATTCTGTCTTTAGATGTTTTTGGGCTAGGATAATGTTTGGGAGTTTCTGTTTGGCATTCATCTCCGGGTTTCTTCTAGGGCTAGCCTTTTTTGGCCATCTAGTTTTGATGCTTGTACTTATTTGTAAGATAAGAGTTTTTAGGTAGGAGTATAACTTTTGTTATTACATTCTTACCTAATATTCTCTCAATAAAAAATTGTTAACTATATATAATAATAATCTTGTTGTGGCAATCACTAATCAGGCCTAGAACTAGAATTTGATATATTTAATTTATGTTGCTTTCCTCTTTTCTGGCCTAACTGATTCATTTTAGGCACTGAATCTCAGTCATATAGAAGATTGAGTGGATTTCAGGTTGATGGTTACCTTAAGTTGCCCAGAGGTCAGTATCATTTTTAAGTTTTATTTGGAATATAGGCTTTACTATTGTATTAAGTTGTACTACTTAGTCGAGAGTCCAAAGAGTCTATGCGTCTATCTTAAGCTCGCCCCTTCTGTATCTTAGTTTCAGTCGATCTAACTACTACATGTATTATTTTCTATACGGTTGTACTTGCTGTCAATAGTTAATCAATAATACATCCACATTTCACTCCAAAAAAAAAAAGTTGTACTACTTAGTTTCTTTTTTACTTTATTTCTAATATACTGTTATTGAATATTGGTGCAGTGGATTACATGGTTTTTACCATGCCATGCTGTTTACATAGATGCCATTAGCTCATGATTAGTAGTCTTTCTATACATCTCTTTTTCAATTACCTCTTCTTGTTATCAGGCCTTCCTTTTTGGAATGACGACAAGGAAGCAGAAATCTTGCGCCTGGGATATGTGAGTCAATCCCTCCTTTTCTGTCTGTTGCTTGTATTGCTGTTGTTTTTAAGTCGCTGCCTTCAAAGAAAGTATTTAGGGAAATATATCAGGTGATTGTAGGTATAGTGACCTAAAGTTTTGGAACTTAATCAGGAGAGCAAAATACCATATATAGATGGCTTGCCTTGCCTTGTTCTTTAGCTGTATTATGTGCTTCCTTTCTGACTAACGGAATGTAATAACATTAGCCCAACTGTTTATTCTGCATACACTCTCACTCAAAATGTCTGTCTTTCTGGGTCTACTTTATTGAGTCGAATCCTTCGCATATTTGAGAGAATAGAGATTATTTGCATGCTTAAAACTTGTTGATTACTCAGCTATTCTCTTGTGCTATGTAATATTTGATATAGGTGAAACCTGAAGTGCTAAGCTGGTCACCACGGATTATTTTACTACATAAGTTTCTGAGCGTGGAGGTATGTTTTACTCCTGACTGCTGGTTGTTGCGCTCATTTATAAAGTAGAGATTCAACATTATGGACACAGGTTTAATAGTCCAACTATCATCTCTATCACATGCATTGATTTCTTGTAAACCATTTATCGCATGCTACTTTTCATCGTAAGTAATTGTAGCATCATTTAATTGGTACCAGACAAACCCATCCATACAAGTGTGAGAATATCATTGTTTGCATCTTGTTAATTAATAATGTGTTGAAGCGGTAAGAGACTTAGGGAACTTTGGCATAAATTTAATCGGCGTGGTTTAGTGGCTGGGCCAAAATGATTATATTTATGACCGACTTGTGCCTGCCACGTTATTCTTATTGCACTGTGAAGTGCAATCCCCTTTATAAACCCGATGATCTGGCTATAAATATGTCAAAGTCTGGCCGTTTGGTATAATGGAAAGGGAATGAGGTTGTCATGGAAATGACCCTTCTGCCCCCTACCAAAAGAGGTAATAACAATGAACAAACATAGTTGAGTAATGCTACATAGGTATAATAAACAGTGCATAAAAAGTAGTCTTGCCTTTTGTGATTACAGTATATCCTTTATTTTCCATCCACCCCAACTTAAGATAGCCTCATTGATTTGTTTGATGGCTCCCAGTTCCCAACTAAGATCTTCACTTGTGAAACAAAATTAAATCCTGATATGGAATTAAAAGTTATCATTTGCTCCTGATCTTTGAAGCAATTACATAGTGCTTTCACAAATTCAGGATCTCAATAAACTCATTGAGTTATGCAACCTGCAGAAATGTTATTGAAAGTCATATTGCTTTCACAGGAATGTGATTATCTTAGGGCTGTAGCCCTCCCTCGCCTTCATGTTTCAACAGTGGTGGATGCAAAAACCGGGAAGGTATATTGACTTCTTCTTCATGTGTTTTTACCATTTTGATTATATTTTCATTGTCTGCATTGTTTGACCCTCGCCACCCATAAACTTTGGCGGCCTTTTTACTTTATTCAATATACATCAGGTGGAGGCTAAATTTACCTTCAATCTGTTGAAAAGAAGAAAGAATAGTCAAAAGCATATTAATCTGTTGTCAACAAGTTCATTCTTTTTCTCATTGTATCTTGGGAATGGCGGGTCACATGCATACATGCAACAAGGGTCTTTGCAGTTCGCCTATTCCAACAAAAACCATAGACTCACTTTGATAAGATGCATCTTTCTCTGCAGAAATTATTCAAACAATGAATAGAATACGAAGGCCGCAAAAAAAAAAAAAAATATATATATATATATATATATAATACTGATCCTAATATAGATTTGTACAAAAGGAATTGTGGCATTTAGGTTTTACTATCTTTTTGAATTATTTTGTCATTTGAAGTGATTGAACACCTTTGTTAAAAATCCTGATATATTTACCTTTTCTATAGGGAATCAAGAGTGATGTCAGGACAAGCTCTGGTATGTTTCTGAGTGCTGAAGAGAGAAAATATCCCATAATACAAGTAAGCTTCTTTACCTAAATTATTGTTCAATTGTTTCACGGAAGATGTTTTATAATTTATATGTTTATTGCAAACCCTCCTGAACATAAAAAAGTGATTATTTTTAGTGCTTGAAACGCTGTAATAGGCAAAAAAATTTGAAGAACAAAGAATAATGAAACTCGTACAAGACATATGTGACTTGTGAAAGTTTAACAAGGTCTATTGTGCCATTTCAAACTCAACTCTATATGGGAGTATAGATGAGAAAATTTAGGGGAGAAGCTTTTGCCAATTTAAAGCTCTCAAAAGGCTGTTTTGTTATGGGAACCAGATGTCAAGGTTTGTTGGGTTTTTTTGAACATTTTGCTGAAGTGTCTACATCTTCACCTTGCATAACTAGGCAATTGAAAAGAGAATTTCCATCTACTCTCAAGTGCCAGTTGAAAATGGAGAGCTTATGCAAGTTCTAAGGTGAGGATTACCTTGGTTTCTGAACAAGAAATTTTCTTTTGGTATCAAGGCTAACATCTGCGGCAGTACAGGTATGAGAAGAATCAGTTTTACAAACCCCATCATGACTATTTTTCTGATACTGTGAGTTATATTGCTCTCTCTGGAATTTTCACTATCCCATTAAGCATAAGAATTGCCTTGAAGTGCCTTTACTTAAAAATTTTTGCCATCTTGTGTTCTGCTGTTGATTTCCAATGCAGTTTAACTTGAAGCGTGGGGGGCAGCGAATAGCAACAGTGCTTATGTATTTAAGTGACAATGTTGAGGGAGGAGAAACATATTTCCCAATGGTAAGGAAAACTTTCTGTATCAGAATTTTTAACCTTACGTAAATTTATTTCATTAGTTATTGTATATATGTCCCGGAAGCATGTGGGTAGCCTGTTATTAATAGGAACTTGGAGGCTGTTGCAGGTCATGTTTGGGTCATAATTCTGGATTCTAGCTGAGATAAGAGAATGCTTGTTATGATGAATGCAATATTGGAAGACATTTGTTTTTAAATCTTTCAAGTTCCCAAAACCCTTCGATATCATCTTCCCTCCTTCTAGCATATTTGAAAATCCTGTTTCTTATGTCTCCTGTTGATGATTCGTCACTTTCTTGTCCATGTGGGTTTTAGTTGGTGTAGGCACCCAAGTGAAGTGTGTAAATATTCTCCAAAAGTTAGCCATTGAAGTGTGAGAAACAATTCACACTGACGTCTTACTATGCCAATAATTGCAGGCTGGTTCGGGACAGTGTAGCTGTGGGGGGAAAATTGTCCAAGGACTTTCCGTTAAACCAGTTAAAGGAAATGCAGTGCTGTTCTGGAGTATGGTTAGTATTCCTTAGTTTCTGTTCCCACCTATTAAGTCAAAGGGCATAATTATGTGTCCATATTTACTAAATCTAGTTGATCTGACCAAACAAGCAAGTTGATATGTGTTTGGCTGGCAATGTTCAGGGATTGGATGGACAATCAAGTCCAAGTAGTGTGCATGGAGGGTGTGAAGTTTTGTCTGGTGAGAAGTGGTCGGCCACCAAGTGGATGAGGCAGAGAGCTCATGTGTGAATGAATGTATAGTGAAGTGATTTAGCAATTTATATGGGGCCCCCCATTATTGGGTTTTTCCCCTATTGATACATACAGCTTCTTATGCCAACAATAAAAAGAAAATTAGTGATTGTGATAGTAAAACATTCATAGAAATACTAGTAATTAGGTTAAATTGAACTTTATTCAGTACTCCCTTCGTTTCTTAATATAGAGCAGAGTTGACTTTTATGAAGAGATTAAGGAAGCTAATTAATTATTTTAGAATATTTATATTTATATATATATTTTTTCCAAACTAATTAATTTGACTAATAAAATGATATATAATCTAAGGATATACAACATATGATATAATTAAGTAACTTATTTAGCTTCTTTAATCTCTTAAAAAAAGTTAACTTTATCTTATATTTAGAATAAAAGGAGTAGTTGATTACGGCTGTGGGAAGTAGCTAGTTACAATTTTGAACTCTTAAAAGCGTCATCATTTGAACATGCTTGATTACCGACATAACTAGGCATGTTCAAGGACAACCACAATCATTGACTTGAAAATAAAAAGGTTCACCAGACTCCAATTGTCTGCTGATCATTCACACTGCAATAGGGTTGGAACTACTTTCAATGACCTCTCCGTTTCAGTTGTAACTACCCACTTTTTCTATTGGTGCTTCAATTCCAACTACTTTTTTTAACTAAAAAAATTAGTGTCTTTCATTAAAATTTTACAAATTACGTTCATTTTTATATCCCCCTGATAAATATAATAACTATCGAAATTGAAAGACGTATAAAAGAATTAATGCACCACAAATTCTTATATAGAATAATGATTTATACTAAGGATCATAAAACTTTTGTAGAATACAAACTATATAAAGGACCGTTGGTGTTTAATTATTATCGCCAACTCATACCCAACTATGTTCAGCCTTAGAGCTTACTCAAGCAGACAAGTAATAAGTCTCTCCATCTCTCCCGGAAATTAGTGCGGTTTATGTTTATGAAGAGAAAAATTGTATATCTTAATTTTTTTTGTTGATTTATGAATACTGAATATAATAAAACAACGAAGCCAAATGCAACTTTTTTTTTTTTAATTCGTATGGATAAAATATGAAGTTCTGACCGAAAATAAAATAAACAACGAATATGAAGTGGTCGGCCGTGGAGTTGAGAAACGATCCATACAATAATTGTTGACTTTATTTATTTTAATTAATTAATTAATAGGGCTGCTCAGCAGGTAAACAGTGACGATCAGATACTTGAGGCAAATCATTAATTTATGGCAATATTTACAGATCGTGAAGAGTGGCACGTTCCCCATATTCTGACCAATGCACAAAGCATAAAATAATCAACAAAAACATCTTGTTGTTTTCAATATTATCCTAATATTTATTGCTAATCTCCTTCCGATTGAATCCTCACAAACATTCTCTTTTTTCATTCAAATATTTTTCTTTTCACATTCTCTTTCAATACATGAATGACTATTATTAGGGAGAGTGTAAATTGCATTTAACATCTTCCATAATCTTCAAAGCTATTCAATTCTTTTGTCATTAAAAAGGATCGATCCCAATAGCGGCCTATTGTTTGGAAGAGGTTTTACTAAAATCTGAATCTGGACAATTGATATTTATTTTAAAAAAATTATTTTTTAACATATATAATCTAAAATAAAGATGATTTCTTAACGGTCAAATTTTCAGGAAAAATATGTTTTATTAAAAAATTATCAGTTGAAAATCTTAAAATAGCATTTGGACAAGTAAGCTTCACTGTAGGGATGAGTACCACTAAAAATGGTTCCGGTTATTATTAGCAGATATTTTAGTAATTTTTGTGTTGTGTCTGTTGTGGGTGAGAAAAAGAAGAATGGAGAAAGAGAATTGAGAAACGACAGAAAATGGGTTATTAGCTAGGAAGCCAAAAAGAGAAGGTGGTTAGAATAAAAATCTCTCTCAAAATTGGTCAAAGGGAATCATTTGGATTAGTCTTTTAGTAATCCAATCCCGAAGAAGCAAAACTTTAAAGAGATTCAATGACAGAACTGCAATATACTCCCTCCCGTCCTAATTATATGATAACATTTGGAAGTTGATCTTGGTCCTAATTATAAGACAAAATTTTAATTTTTGTCAATTTGTTCCCAAAATTTTGTGGCATATGAAATGAATGAAGTTGCATTCCCACTTCCCGGCTCTAACGTGATCCCTCCATTAAACTATTTCCATATTCTGATCTCCCCTTTTCACACTGTTACATACATATATATCTCTATCAAAATATATATATATAGTTGCAATACAATATCTTTGTCGACATTCACATAGAAAAAGAAGAAGAATCCAAGATCTAGAGAGAGATCAGAGAAGCACATCATGACGTTATTGTCAGAATCACCAAGATTGGTTGTGAAGAAGGTTTTAGCCAAATGTCTGCAGGAATCCGATGGAGCTATCCTCAGAGGCTTTATTGGAAGGTTTTATTATATATACAACATTCTTCTTTCATTTTGATTTCTCCATAATAATTCAAGTTTTATTTTGTCCACACTTGTCTGCGATGCTGGATCGATATTCATTATTGGTTTTTCCCTTGTGACCCTGAAAAGAGAGCTGGAATGTGATCCATTTGTGATGCTGAGTCACTTCTCAGGTATGTATATATGTATAATTAATGCCAATACACATAATTTTTATATGTCTGATCATCACTTCATTAGCGTCAAATATGTATTTGTACTGTACATATTATTGATATGATGGTTTTTGTGCAGTGACTCCACCTGGAGGATTTCCAGACCACCCCCACAGAGGTACACTCTAGCTAGCTAATTAATACGATAATGCTCGCTTCTTAATTTTCATTCTATTATTTCTCTGTAATAATTGATTGATTTTGTTGATATTTTGATATATGACTTCAGGTTTCGAGGCTGTCACCTACATGCTGCAGGTATCATCCACACTTTAATTTTGATCATTAGTGAGTACGTGCTTAATTAATTGATTAATTGAAATCATTATGTGGGGGGCTAATGAATGAAACGGACATGAGCAGGGAGCCCTAAGGTATGAAGATTTTGGTGAACACAAGGGTACTTTAAGAACCGGTGACGTTCAGGTGCATAATAAATTAAGTATATATATATATATATATCTTACTTTGATGAAGGATTTCTCCTTCCAAAGTTTAAAGTACGGAGGGTTTTCGTCTCTTTCAAAATACGTACTCAGATATATGGATGTGGTTTTGCATCATAATTAATTTAAGATTGATAATGCAGTGGATGAGGGCCGGGAGAGGAATAGTTCACTCAGAAATGCCTGCAGAAGAAGGAACCCACACCGGACTTCAACTCTGGATCAATTTGCCTTCCCAACATAAAATGTACTATATCTCCGTATATCATCACTACTCCTATCTTCCTCTCTCTCTATATATATATTTATACTATATTTCTGTATGCAAATGATGGTCAGGATTGAACCTGGGTGTCGAGAGGTTGTGAGCAAGGAGATACCAAGAGTGGAGAGAGATGGAGCAGAAATTAGGGTTTTAGCCGGAGAATCGTTAGGGGTTAAAGCTCCGGTGCACAGCAAGACGCCGATTATGTTGCTGGATGTGACAGTGAAGCCAAACTCACAAGTGCATTTGAGAACCCCTGAATCGGGGTGGAACTACTTGGTGTATGTGATCGAGGGAGAAGCGGTGGTGGGGAGTGAGTCAGCGGAGGCAATAACGGCGGAGGAGGCGGCAGTGCTAGGCGGAGGAGATGGGGTGAGCGTATGGAACAAGTCAGAGAAAAAGAGGGTGAGGATGGTGGTGGTAGGTGGAGAGGCGGTGAAGGAAAAGGTGGCTCAGAAGGGACCATTTGTGATGAACACAGAATCAGAGATAGAGGAGGCCATGGAGGATTTTTTTATGTTTAAGAATGGCTTCCAGATGGCTAACTCTTGGAAATCTAATCATATGAATAATGCCTGAGTTTCTTTATGTTCTCATCACCCACAAAGCCTTTCTTCTTTCTTCTCTTTTCTTTTCTTGTTATAATGTATTCGAAACTTAGAATGTAAAGGTTTTTGGCTTATTTCACCCACAAAACCTTTACATCTATATATATCTCTTCTTATTAAATTTCATTTCTTTGTCTTTTTGTTTCATCCTCTATTATATATATGCACATTAATTCTCATGACATCAATATAAAGCCTTATTAACTATTCAAGCCAAACATTTCTTTTAAGCTTCCTTTTATAAAATATGAAATTGTTCCTTTGAGGTCTATGGGAAGAATATATATGGAAAAAGGAGAAGAAAAAAACCACCTCTAGTAAGCTTAGATTGAGGCAGATTCTTTCTAAACTGTCCCACCAAACTCAACATCCCAACTACTACCTCCTATGGTGTCATTTATAATTCAAATAACACTACAAAATAAGATTTTATATTAATGATATAAGGTTGTACTATATAATTTAAGCCATTTTTTTTTTTTTTGAAATAAAGAAGTTCAACACACTAATTCATGCAAAAAGAAAAGATACACTTCAATCATGGGTTGGGCTTTGAGAAAATGTTAAAAATAAATGAGTTTGGGCCGGCTTGGCTCTTTTATGTTGTGGGTTTGCCTCTTTTGAAACTAAAAAGAAAAAAAATAGAATAAAAAGATTAGGAGTTAAAATTTTTCATTGAATATTCAATTCAACACAGATACAATACTCTTTATTAAAATGTGCAAAATCTTATGGATTTCAATCTTATAATTTAATATGTTGATTTTTTGGTGGTAGGAGTAGTAATAGTAGTAATAATAATTTTGCACTGCTGGATTGAACCAAACTATCAAGATCTGTTGAAGGAAAACATTCCAAGAGCAGAGAAAGAACGGGTTGAAGTAAAGGTGATAGCAGGTGAAGCATTAGGGGTTAAATCAGAGACATACACAAGAACTCCAGCCATGTTTCTTGATTTCAAGCTGAACCCACAAGCCCAAGTGCACCACAACATTCCAGAGACTTGGAATTCCTTTGTGTATGTGCTTGAAGGAGAAGGAGTGTTTGGCTCCTCAAGCTCATCACCAATTGGACCTTCCAATGTGGTGTTCTTGGGGCTTGGAGATGGTATGAGTGTGTGGAACAAATCTTCTGAGCCACTGAGGTTTCTGCTCATAGCCGGGGAGCCATTGCAAGAGCTGGTGACAAGGGTTTATTTGGTATGAGGGGAGGGGAGGGAAAATGGGCGGAGGAAAAAATTTTTGAGTTGAGTTTAAAAAAATTAAAGAAGTGGAGTTAAAAATTTTTTATTAATTTTTCTTACTCTTTTATCTTATATATTCTCTTTATCAAAATTTTATTATCTCACTTCTTCAATCTTTTAAAATTCAACTCATAAAAATTTTCCCTCTCCTCCCTTCCCCTCCCAATCCCACATGAAACAGACCCTAAGTATGGTCCTTTTGTGATGAACACACAATTTGAGATTGAGCAGGCCATGGAGGATTTCCATTTAGTGTAAGAATGGTTTTGAGAATGACAGACATTGGAGGTCACAGTGATGTGTGATTTCTGAGTCACAGGCTTGTGTGAGAAATAATCTGAATTATGACAAGACTATATCATTCACGTACGTATAGTATTTTCAATGAAGTGATTGAGGACAATAAGGTTGCTTTTGGCTGTTGGTCTATGGCACATTTGTGTAGTTGGTAAAACTAAATGTGCACTTTGTTTTGCCTTTTTATGTATCTTAAATATGATATATCTTTGATTCATGTATACTCTGCTCGGATGGGAGGAAAGAAAATGAGAGGAGAGAAGACTAGGAAGAAAATGTTATCACCTCTCATATTTGGATGGATGAAAGAAAATAGGTTGGATGGAAAAGGAGTAAATATCTTAATTACTAAAATACCCTTTCATCTATGTCAAAATATCATGTTTAAAATAAAATTAAATTTCAAAATTGAAAAAAAAAAATCATATTGACATAATCAAATAATTGAAAATCAAATTATCTAATAAAATAAAATCAGTGAACCAGTCTCGGTTAGGACATATATGATGGCTACAAGCTGAGACCAACAATTATACGTCTGACGATTTTGACGACATTGTTGTAGATAATGGGAAATCTGAATTTTCACTATTACCATCAGCTACATTTGAGTGCATAACAACCTTCTCATTGTTAGGTTTGGCTTTATTTTTCAACTTTGGACAATCATTCTTCTAATGGCCTTTTTTCTCGACAAAAAACACATTTATCTTTGTTGAGTCTGGACCTCGATTTGGATTTTCCTTTTCTCAATCTCGTATGGTTTTTACTATATCCTCTCATGACTAGTGCCTTTACTTCTCCACCTTTTTGTATTTATCTCTTCCTTTGTTCATAGCTATATACGATAGAACAAATGTCTCTGAAAGATACTTTCTCTTTGCCTTGAAGTAGAGTAGTCTGTAAGTGCTCGTACTCATCGGGAAGTAATCCCGACAACATCAAGGCCAGATCTTCATCTTCAAAGGTCACGTCCATATTCTGCAAATCTATTACCAACTTATTAAAGCTGGTGATATGATCATTTATTGTGGTATTAGGAACATAAGTAAAGTGAAGCAGTCTTTTCTTCATATGAAGTCTATTCTGACTGCTTTTCTTCAAGAATTTGTCCTCCATTGGCTTCCATAGTCTACATGCAAAAGTTTACTTTGTGTGTAGATACTTCTGTTCTCTTGAAAGGTACGATCAAATGGTACCACAAGCAACACAATTGATAATCCTTCAATTTTCCTTCCCCACACTGTCTAGTCTTCTTTCTTTAGTAACAAAGTCTAGTCCTTATTGCAAAAAGATATTAAGAACCTTACTTTGCCACATCCCAAAATGTCTCGATCAGTCAAAAATTTCAATTGCAAACTTCCCATTGGACACAATTCTTGTCAAAACCGCTAATGACGAATTGTTGAAATTTGATGCGGATTTTTCATTCTTTTTATCCGTCATTTCTACTTCAGATACTATTTAATAGCAGTCAATGTAAAAGCCCAAAGTAATTCTTTTTTTTTATAATAGAAGTTCAAACTATGTTGCAACCATAGAGCATACTCAAACAGAACCTTGGCTCTGATACCAATTGTTACGGAAACATGATATATAGAGCGTAGCTAATTAAACTAAAAAATTATAATACTAGAAAACAAAGTTTCTAGATATAATTTAATAATATAACAAATCATAACTACCATATCTAATAACAGCTAATAAATAATAAATAAGACAACGATAAAAGAAATACCAAAATCTAATTTCATTCAAAATAATTACAAGTAAAATACTATAAAAGAGGAGGAATTACAAAACGCCTTATTAAAAAGAAAGGCAATTTGAGAGATGAGTTTAAAGAAGGAGGGCCTCCTCTTTTATGGTGTAAGAGCCTCCCCTCATCTTGAAAACTCATTGATGTGAGACTTCTTGCCATAACCTACAAGTTGTGGTAAAGCTTACACATAATTGTTTGGAATAGTGATTGAAGCATCCAAAAACAGTTTTTTAATTGTGATTTACGGTATACAAGATAAGTATGTGAGAAGAGTTTTGTCTAGATTTACGTAAATAAGCATTTTTAGAGGTCCCAAACATGATCCCAAACAAAACATTAGACAGTGAGAATTCCACAAAATGCAGAATACATGAAACTTCTAGTCAGAAGAAGAAAATGCATGGAGAAAGGGACAGGAGGAGACTTTCACAAAAGAAAAAAGACGGAACCGAATTCTGGTCAGTGTCGAGGCATCGTCCCCTAATTCTGACCATTCCAAAATATATATATCTTGTCTGTAATGATAGTATTTATCATTGTACATTAGCCAGAAAAATATAAAATTATGGGCATGCTTTTTACAAGCCTCAATGTTTCAGTACAAATTGAATTTCTTAGTGGTATTGTTTGTGCGTGTGTGCATGTAGCATAATGTTTTTAATAAATTTGCTGACTCAGAAATGCAATATTTGTCCCTTATAAACCCCTCACGGTTAAAACCCGAAAATATTGAAGAAATAATATATAAATCCCCTCAGGATTAATGCATCTGTACAATCCTTATCACCAGCTTTAAATCCAATAATGGAAAGAGCCATTTTTTGAATCCTTTTCCGGCCAACGGCCTTTCCCAAAAAAAAAAAAAATCACGTCTGATTGATAACGTTGAATACATACAAAATGGCAGGAAATTATAGAGAAAACACTGCCATGAACACTGGCAACAAATTACATGCACAGGCATGTAAGAAAAATATGGAGTGATTTTTCTTTTTTCTTTTTTCCTGAAAATTTGGATATGATTCAGGGATTTTGTTTTATTTTTGACACTGAAAATACGATTTATTTTTAATTGGCTTCAGATCCTCAAGCCCCTCAACCAATGGAATTAATTCCAATCCTTATTGTGTCCAAACCCAACAAATGCTGAAATTCATTACAAAGTTTTTCCATCTTTCCAACTGACTTTTGAGTGTTTCTACTGCCCCAAAAACACACTAAAATATGGAATGGTTTGAACTTTGAAGGGATGAAATGGCTCAAATGAGCTAAGAAGTTTGAATTAACGGAATATAAATCAATACTTAATATAAGATATATTTGTAGAGTTGATTTTAGTCTTAAATATAAAACATAATTTTCATATTTATCAATCTTTTTCTTATGCTCCCTTTACAATAATCAAGGAGAAGAGGAAATGAAGAAATTAAGAAAGACAGATAGGTTATTTTAGAAAGTACATATAATATGAACTAACTCAATTAGATTCTTTAATTGAATCAAATTAGGTAAATATACTACCTCCGATCCAAAATATAAAACATAATTGACTTTTTTTGTAGAAATATTGGAAGTTAATTAACTGATATAGATATATAATCAAATGATACACGACATATTTTATGATTAATAACTAACTTATTTAGCTTCCTCAATTGTTTTTAAAAGAGTCAACATAGTTTATAGTAAGGACTAGAGGAAAGAATATATATGGGAATAATTTTCATGGAAGAGAATGCCTTAAGGCCCGTTTGGTACACTATAATTAATTTTAATGGAAATGGATATGAAGATGAATATAAATTTTAAAAATGTGTTTGGTACAAGGAACAAAAAACCAGACCAGGCAATGAACCGGTCACGGCACAGGTTTAAGAGTTAATGGGTCAACTGGGGTCTAACCGGTGATCGAACCAATCATATTAAAATATTATAATTTATTAGTGACAATATATATATTAATATATTTTTAAACTTCCATAGATAAAAATGAAGATCTTTAGAAAAAATGCTTAAAATCTATTAGTATTAGCTATGATGCTTATACTTATGTAATGATATCTCATTTCCTATAATTATTATATCCTTTTAAATAGTTTTTTTATCATCATCTTCTTTTTTTAGATTTATTCTTTCTTTACCTACTTTTCACTTCATCTTGGTCTTCAACCTTTCATTTTTTTCCCTAAAAAATAATGCAAGATAATAGTTGGAAAAATTAAAAAAAAAATAAAAAGGAACCCGGTCCAACCAATAAACCACCGGTTCAACCAGTTTTTGAACGGTTCACGGTCTGATGATTGAACCAAACCGGACCACTGACCGGTTACTGGTTCAACCGGTTGAATTGGCTGGTCCAATCCGGTTTTTTGTACTATGATTTGGTATGGCATTAAAATAAGACTTTATTTTTTTTAATTAAAATATGTATTGTTTGTATTAAAAGATTAGAATACCCTTCACAACTTTTTCAATGTGAAGAACCTATATGACCCATCTCTGCCACCATCGAAGCCTTAAAAAATCTCTTCTCCCATTGAAACTTCGAGCTCCAGCTAATAATGTCCTTCACCCTCCCTACAATGCATTGAAGGTTCAGAAACAATCAATAAAGAAGCAAAAATCGAAGTTCAGCAGAGCATTATTGTTAGATGTAGAACACACTTTTCATTATAACATGAAAAAATCAAAACTTAAACCCATATCTAAAGCACGTCAATTCCTCTAGTCTTCGTCATTGCCTAATCTCACTAACTCCCCCACTATCATCGTCGTCTCCTCCCCAGATCCTTATTGTTGTCACACAAGAAGGAAGTTGTTGGAGGAGGCCACCCTCACTGTTGTCGCAGGTAGAGGGGAAGGTCACTGGCAATGGGGTGGGCAGTTGTTAGCAACGGGGTGAAAGGAGGAGGTAGATGGTGGCATGAAGATCAAGGGGCAGAGACAAGGGTAAAAATGGATATGATGGATATGAAATTATAAATTTCATGTTTAGAGATGGGAGTCATTTTAATAGAATTAGCCTATTTTATTTTCACATAAAATTAGAATTGAGAACCAACTCTATTATACCAAACAAACGTATCAATTGAAGCCAATTCCATTTTCACATCTTCAATTCCGCTGTACCAGATGGACCCTCTGGCAGCGCAATTAGGGGGGAGGAATTAAGGACAAGAACGACATGTGGCACCGTAAAAGACGGTTAGGGTTCATACTTAGAAAAGAGCGTGTTTTGTCTGCTTGTGGAACCTTTTTCTGAGAGGGATCATTGCTGACTAGACATTCTTCCCTTCACTCCTGTGTCTGTGACTTTCGCAGCGAGAGCTCAGAAAGAAACAGATGGTGGACCTCATGGACTGGCAGAAGCAGCAGCAGAACGGAAATGCTAACAATGGAAACGGAGGAATGATGTACGTTAAGGTCATGACCGATGATCAATTGGAAACTCTCAGGCAGCAAATCGCTGATTATACCTTCATCTGTGAGAAGCTCGTTGAGACGCACAAGACTCTTGCCGATCAGCAGGATCTTGCTGGTCTTTTCCCCTTTCCTTTTTTTCCCCCCTCAGCTTTTTTAAAGTTATTCTTGCTGTTTTTGCTCGTGATCATTGCCTGCTTCTCTTGCTCTCCATTACTACTAAATTGTTCTTCGATTTCTTGACAATTTCGGAAACTTTCTTTAATTACCTCTTATCCCGCCTCCTTTTTACTTTTCTCCAACGTGATCTGCGTATTGGATAGTTTGGAAATTATCCAAGTTAAAATTCATTCGTCAGATTATACCTTTGCTACAGTTGGACTAGTTTAAGCGTGGAAAGATTAATCATTGGTTTTCAAGTCCTTCACGAGAATTATTTTGAAAATTGCTTGATGAATGGCCTTGGTGCCATCAAACACAGGCGTTTCAAAACTGTTACCTCTCTATTTGACCCTCCATTTCATTACTCTGTGTCAGTCCTGCTCTCAAACTCAATAGCTGTTAATCTCTGTAGTTCTTATAATTATATTTGCAATATTCTCTTGTTCTTGTTTGCCGTTACCCTTAAGGCTCAATGATAAGATTTTTGGGTGTTTGGGTGCTCAATTGAGTTTCTCTGTGAGAGTATGGGAAGAGTAATGCCTGGATCACGTTGAAATAGCTACTTAATTACCATATGTAGCTGGGAACTGCTAATCTGGTATCACATCTATGACAAAATCAATGCCCAAGGGCTTTGTCCTTGGATTTTCCTTTTCGCTTTTGCATATGAAAATGGCTTTAAGTTGTGTAATCATGTTTCAGCTAGTTTGCTGTTTTTTGATAAAATATAAGGCTTTGTATAAAGTCTGAGATGAGTTGTATTGTTTATAGACACGTTGATGAGGCTTCAAGTAAGTTTTATATCATCCATAAATGTATGGATGAAGCAAACTTTTGAAAGGTTGAGGCTTCAAGTAAGTTTTATATCATCTATAGATGTATGGATTAAGCAAACTTTTGAAAGGTTGAGGCTTCAAGTAAGTTTTATATCATCTATAGATGTACAGATTAAGCAAACTTTTGAAAGAAAATCCATACTTTCTTGACTCAAATGCAATCCTGACGATGAATAAAACCTCAATTCTTAGTTCACAATAAATATCTTTAACAGTTAGTCGCCATTTTCAGATCAGCTGCCAGCCGTGCATACTACTTTTTATTAAAACCCGGCATTCTCTAATTCTCCACATAATAATATTATGGTTTTCTGTATCAGGAGTTTGTGACCCATTGATGACTTCTGCTGGACTCAAAATAACTTCCAGACCGAGGTGGGCTCCGACGCCTGTGCAACTCCAAATTCTTGAGCGTATATTTGATCAGGAGAACGGAACTCCAAGCAAGCAAAAGATCATGGAGATTACTGCTGAACTGAGCCAGCATGGCCAGATTTCTGAAACAAATGTCTATAATTGGTTCCAGAATAGGCGTGCTCGATCCAAAAGAATGCAGCATAATGTGGCACCAAACACTGAATCTTAAAATAGCATTTGGTCACGTAAATTTCACTGTAGGGATGAGTACCACTAAAAATGGTTCCGGTTATTATTAGCATATATTTAGTAATTTTTGTCTTGTGTCTGTTTTGGGTGTGAAAAGAAGAATGGAGAGAGAAAGAGAGAAAAGAAAGAAAATGGGGTAGCTAGGACGCATAATAGAGAAGGTGGTGAGAATAAAAATCTCTCTCAAAATTGGTCGAAGGGAATCATTTGGAGTAGTCTTAGTAATTCAATCCCGAAGAAGCAAAACGTTAAAGAGATTCAATGACAGAACTGTAATATATGTGTGTGTGTGTGTGATTTTGTGGCCTATGAAATGAATGAAGTTGCATTCCCATTTCCCGACTCTAACGTGATCCTCTCCATTAAACTATTTCCATATTCTGATCTCCCCTTTTCACACTGTTACATATATATACATCTCTATCAATATATATATATATATAGTTGCAATAAAATATCTTTGTCGACATTCAAATAGAAGAAGAATCCAAGATCTAGAGAGAGATCAGAGAAGCATATCATGATGTTATTGTCAGAATCGCCAAGATTGGTTGTGAAGAAGGTTTTAGCCAAATGTCTGCAGGAATCCGATGGAGCTATCCTCAGAGGCTTTATTGGAAGGTTTTATTATCCATACAACATTCTTCTTTCATTTTAATTTCTCCCTAATAATTCAAGTTTTATTTTGTCCACAATTGTCTGCGATGCTGGATCGATATTCATTATTAGTTTTTCACTTGTGACCCTGAAAAGAGAGCTGGAATGCGATCCATTTGTGATGCTGATTCACTTCTCAGGTATGTATGTTTGTATAATTTTTACGCGTCTGATCATCACTTCATTAGCGTCAAATATATATTTGTACATATTATTGATATATTGGTTTTTGTGCAGTGACTCCACTGGGAGGATTTCCCGATCACCCCCACTGAGGGACACTCTAGCTAGCTAATTAGTCGATAATGGTGGCTTCTTAATTTTCATTCTATTCTGTCTCTGTAATAATTGATTGATTTTGTTGATATTTTGATATGACTTCAGGTTTCGAGGCTGTCACCTACATGCTGCAGGTATCATCCACACTTCAATTTTGATCATTAGTGAGTACGTGCTTAATTAATTGATTAATTGAAATCATTATGTGGGGGGCTAATGAATGAAACGGACATGTGCAGGGACCCATAAGGTATGAAGATTTTGGTGAACACAAGGGTACTTTAAGAAACGGTGACGGTCAGGAGCATAATAAATTAAGTATATATCCCTTTTTTAAAAAAAATTTGGTCAAGGGTTGAGTTTTTCCTTTTGAAGCAAAGCTCAAGGCGCCCATGGTTTTCGTCTCTCCCAACTCCCAACAAATATATGGACTTGGTTTTGCATCATAATTAATTTAAGATTGATAATGCAGTGGATGAGGGCAGGGAGAGGAATGGTTCACTCAGAAATGCCGGCAGAAGAAGGAACCCACACCGGACGGCGGCTCTGGATCAATTTGCCTTCCCAACATAAAATGTACTATATCTCTATATATCATCACTACTCCTATCTTCCTCTCTCTCTCTATATATATATATTTCTGTATGGAAATGATGGTCAGGATTGAACCAGGGTGCCAAGAGGTTGTGAGCAAGGAGATACCAAGAGTGGAGAGAGATGGAGCAGAAATTTGGGTTTTGGCCTTAGAAGCATTAGGAGTTAAAGCTCCGGTGCACATCAAGACGCCGATTATGTTGGCGGACGTGACAGTGAAGCCAAACTCACAAGTGCATTTGAGAACCCTTGAATCAGGGTGGAACTACTTGGTGTATGTGATCATGGGAGAAGCGGTGGTGGGGAGTGAGTCAGCGGAGGCAATAACGGCGGAGGAGGCTACGGTGCTAGGGGGAGGAGATGGGGTGAGCGTGTGGAACAAGTCAGAGAAAAAGAGGGTGAGGATGGTGGTGGTAGGTGGAGAGGCGGTGAAGGAAAAGGTGGCTCAGAGGGGACCATTTGTGATGAACACAGAATCAGAGATAGAGGAGGCCATGGAGGATTTTCGTATGTTTAAGAATGGCTTCCAGATGGCTAACTCTTGGAAATCTAATCAAATAATGCCTGAGTTGCCGACTTAAAACGCTAAGAGTTTTCCCCTTTCTCAATAGATATATTATTTTTAGGGACTTAAAATCGTACCATCTCAATCTCAACCAATAATTTATTGGTTCAACTGGAAAGCCTTTACATCCATATATCTCTCTTCTTCCTGTTAAACTTCATTTCTCTGTCTTTTTGTTCCATCCTCTATTATATATATATATATATATATATATATATATATATATATATATGCACACTAATTTTCATGACATTAATATAAAATCTTATTAATTATTCAAACCAAACATTTCTTTTAAGCTTCCTTCTATAAAATATGAGATTGAGTTTGAGGTCTATGGGAAGGATATATGTGGAAAAAGAAAAAGGAAAAAAAAAACACCATTAGTAAGCTTGCTCAAGAATATGGTAATTTACACCGAAGGCTTAAGAATATAATAAAAAAAAATCCTATTGAAGTAGATTCTTTCTAAGCTAACCCACCAAACTCAGTATTCCATTTATTACCTCTTATTTTTAATATAAGGTCTTATTTATAATTTAAATAATCTTGCAAATGAGATTTTATATTAATGATATAAGATTGTACTATATAATTTAAGCCACCTTTTTGTTTTGAAATAAAGAAGTTCAACAGATTTTTTTTTTTTTTTTGCTCAAAAAGAAGTTCAACAGATTGATTCATGCAAAAAGCAAAGGTGCACTTCTATCATCGGTTGGGCTTTAAGAAAACGGTATAAAAAAATATAGTTTGGGCCGGCTTGGCTCTTTTAAATCTTTTCATATTTAAATAAAAGACTTTAAAAATTTAGAATAAAAATGTTAGGAGTTAAAATTTTGCATTGCATGAATATTCAATTCAACACAGATACAAGACTATTAAAGTGTGCAAAATCTTATGGATAACAGTCTTATCATCTAATATGTTGATTTTTTCGTGGTGGTAGGAGGAGTAGTAGTAGTAGTAATAATAATAATTTATTACTCCTACTGTCCTTAATAATGTTAATCAAATACTTAGCCGCAGGGGAACCTAGAATCAGCAATTTTTAATGCCCAACAAAAATTGCACATGAATAATATATTCATTTTTCTGTTTCTAGATAACAAACCATTTCTAAAACACAAACAAAGTCAAGGAAATCCTAATTATGTGGGGAAAAAATGATGTCGAATACGACATTCCATTGCTTGCTGTATTACTTTTGACTGTTATGCCGATGAGTATTGACTTTCTTTTTCACAAATTTATAGAAATTAATTTTTTTTGCGAATTGTATTCGTTCTTAAGAAAGCATAGTACTTATTTAAAGATAGAAAGTTGATTTTCTCACAGAAAATTTTTCAAATAGGAATATTTGCTTCAGTTTTAAGATAAAACGCAAAAAAAAAAAAAAAACGTTTAATGACACATAATTAATATTGCCCATTGAATCCAAACCATAATCTCTGACAACGAAGAAACTTCTACTAATATCGTTTTTTTGGTGATTAACAATCCCTTTGCTATATTCACACATTTCAATATAGCTTATGTTTTACACTGTTTAAATACTATATCTCCCAGGGATAAGAAGATCATGAATTCAACTTTTGATTTTGTAACAGAGGATTGAGGACTTCCAAATTATGACGACAGAAACGTTTTATCATTTGATTTTTTATGATAAAAGAATCATCTATCATTTACTTTGTCCAAAGCAGGCCTTGCATTTTCAACTTCAATGCGTCACACTACTTTGAAAATTAGCATCCTCCAGGATATATATTTGCATCCAAACCTAAAGGAATCACATATAGACTCAGTTTATGAGAGCCATAAGGAACATTTTGGGGTTCAATAGCAGAGAATCAGTCTCTTCTGTTAGAAATATCATCATGTCTCAGTCAGATGAATCGCCTGTTTTTAGCAAACCCAGATTGGTACTCAAGAAGGTGCTTGCGAGAAATGTAAATCATGGAAGTCGTCTAATGGTGAACAAGAACATTGCAAGGTAGTCTTAGACTGTTAAATGTCTATTATCTGATGATATTTCTTGCTATTATGTTATTTTTCCTTGTGGGGTACTGATGGTTTCTCTCATTTTCCATTTTGGGGCATCTGATTCTTGAAGTGAGTTCAAGGGTTTGGATCCTTTTCTGAATCTGGATCACTTTTCAGGTACTATGGAATGTGACATACGATCTTAGTACTAGTTCTGTTAGCTCCTAGTCTTTGAATTTTAAGCCCTTGACTTGTGTGAATTTTGCAGTGACTCACCCTGTAGGATTCACTGATCATCCACATAGAGGTACTTCATTATTGCTTTTTAGAATTCACTGCCGGATCTGTATATACCTTGTAGAGTCCACTTATTGATATCTTATCTGATTATTATTATTTTCAGGGTTTGAGACAGTCACCTATATCCTAGAGGTATGCACATAATTGAAGCCCATGAACATGACCAGTTTGATTGTTTGTTTGTGAGGGAGAAAGAATTGGACAGTTTGACTTTGTTTACCTGTGTGGTGGATCTTAGGGAGCATTTGTTCATCAAGATTTTATTGGCAATAAAGGAACAATAAGAGCTGGTGATGTTCAAGTGAGTATCATAAACCCATCATTTATGCCTTTGTCCTCTCCTTCAGAATATGGTTGTTTTTCTGTGCAGTGGATGTCTGCAGGCAGAGGGATCATTCACTCTGAGATGCCTGCAGGAGTGGGTACACACACAGGAGTGCAGCTATGGATCAATCTTTCCAAGAAAGACAAAATGTAAAATCATTATTTGTTTAAGATAACACCTCTAAGTTCCAATCAACTTCATGCAAAAAGTTTCAAATTTTAAACCCCTTTTTTTTCAAGGCTTGAATTCTGAAGATTGGGTCCAGACAAGAATTGAGCTCAGTTTTAAGATATGACTGATTCTAAATTCCAAGAGTTTTAAGTTAAGCTAAGTCTGAATTTGACCCCTAAACAAAGGCGTCTCATCTAGCATGACAAACACAAACAGAGATCTTTTCTTTTCATGAGTAAGCTTTGTACCAAAACTAAAACTGGGTTTTGAAATTTGTACCGCAGGATTGAACCAAGCTATCAAGATCTGCTGGAGGAAAACATTCCAAGAGCAGAGAAAGATGGGGTTGAAGTAAAAGTGATAGCAGGTGAAGCATTAGGGGTTAAATCAGAGACATACACAAGAACTCCAGCCATGTTTCTTGATTTCAAGCTGAACCCTCAAGCCCAAGCGCACCACAACATTCCACAGACTTGGAATTCCTTTGTGTATGTGCTTGAAGGAGAAGGAGTGTTTGGCTCCTCAAGCTCATCACCAATTGGACCTTCCAATGTGGTGTTCTTGGGGCTTGGAGATGGTGTGAGTGTGTGGAACAAATCTTCTGAGCCACTGAGGTTTCTGCTCATAGCCGGCGAGCCATTGAACGAGCCAATGGCTAAGTATGGTCCTTTTGTGATGAACACACAGTCTGAGATTGAGCAGGCCATGGAAGATTTTCATTACTCTAAGAATGGTTTTGAGAACGGCAGACATTGGAGGTCTCAGTGATGTGTGATTTCTGAGTCAGAGGCTTGTGTGAGGAATAATCTGAATTATGACAAGACTATCTTATTCATGTGCTTATAGTATTTTCAATGAGGTGAGTGATTGAGGACAATAAGGTTGCATTTTGCTGTTGGTCCATGCCACCTTTGTATAGTTGGTAAAACTAAATGGGCACTTCGTTTTTCTTTTTTTACGTATCTTAAATATGATTCGTGTAGAAATTTATTGTGATTCTTTTTTGGGCCCCGAACGAATTTAATCCTCCCGGTTGGTTGGGCTTTAGATTGTGACCCATTTATAACACATGATCTCCACGCTAGCTGAACCATTGATGGGGAGGAAAAATTGGGCAATTTAACCATTTTGGGCCATTTTAAGTGGGCTCGAGTGCCTCGTAATTATTCATTTGGGCCCAAAACTGTAATACACATCATTGACAAATTTAATACTTCCTTTATTCCTATATATAAGAGTTACTGTATTTACCAATCGGTAGGGCTAATACTTCATAATATGGTGAATTAAGGTTTGAATTTTTAATAGAAAAGGTATCCACATTAACAGAATTACTTCTGATAATAGGATACTTGTGCTTAGCAAAAAAAAAAAAAAAGTACTATGTTTTCAACTATTTTACACATGTTAATAGATTAAGGATTGAGGGTTAAAATGATCCAGATGTTAGAAAATATGATAAAAAACCTTATACTTCTCCGGTCCTTAATATAAGACATAGTATTTATATTTATTATTATTTTTCTAATTTATCCCTATTGATACTGCTTTAACTATAATAAAGGAGGAAAAAGAATAAAAAAATTAAGGAAGATGGTTATGATAATTTAAAAAATATATGTCATATTAATTAATTTTTTTAATTTAATCAAATTAAATAAATATATCTTATATTAAGAACTGAAAAAGTATTATGATAAGTGAAACATGGAGGCTGGAGGCAATATATTTTAGAGAGAGAATCGTTAAGAAGTTCCAAACAAGAAACGCAATTACTATAAAATTTTACAATAAATGGGTTTCATACCTGTAATAATCAGTTTCCGTATAAAAAGTAACAACATATCCATGCTGGTTATTTATTATTAGAGTGCATGTTGGTTAATTGTTATTAAATTTTAATAACGTGTTAGAACCATGGTGTGAAAAACCGGATCCGACCAGCCGGTCCAACCGGAAAACCGGTGAACCGATCATCAGTCTAGTCCGGTTTGCTGTTTTAAAGAGGAGGGAGGTCGAACCGGTGGAAACCGGTTCAAAACCGGTGGGTCACTAGTTCAACTAGTTTGCTCTTTTTTTTTTTTGAAAAATGAGATATCCGGTTCAAAAAAAAGCTGAAAAAAAAAAAAGAAAATCATAGATTTAGACCGATATACATACAATCTATAATATTTTACTAAATTATAAGAACAAATTTTAATTTCAAGGCTACAAAAATTTAAAAAATAAAAAGAATAAAAGAAAAAATATTATATATTATATACATATAATATATAATATTTTAGCCAATTAATTTTATATGATTCAAGTAATCAAATCTAATATAATCAATTGATTTTATCTATAGAAGTTTAAGAATATATTAATATATATATATATATATTGTTACTAATAAATTGTAATATTTTAATATGACCAGTTCGACCCCAGTTGAACCATTAATCCTTGAACCTGTTCCGTGACCAGTTCATTGACCGATCCAATTTTTTGTTCCTTGGTTAGAACGCATTAAATCATTAATGGGTAGTATTTAGCTCAAATTCTTATGAAACACGCAGCGTGCTTCTGGTTAGAGCTGGGAAAACGGGCCGGACCGGCCCGTTTAGGCCTGTTTCCTAAAAAGTACCATATTTTTTAAGCCCGCGGCCCTACAGGGCTGGCCCTCCACGGACTCGGGCTTAAACTCATTTTAATTCAAAATTTTTTTTTAAAATTTTTACAATTTATTTATTATTTTGCTTTAAATTGGTATACATTATTTTTAAAACTCATAAATTTTTAGTTAAAATAATCATCTAATGTCCAAATTAGCCTTTTTTTTTAAGTTTAAATGAATAAAACATTGTAGAAAATAAAATAAATCAAACCAATTAATAAGTGTTTGCCTGTTATTAATACTCTATTAGGAACTTAGGTGTCTCTCATATTGATAATTTGATATAATGATATTATATTTATTAATTTATTTTAAAAAAATATTAAACGGGCCTAAAAAGGCCGGCCCGCAGGGCTTCAGGGCTGGCCCTACAAGGCCGGCCTTTTTAGGCCCGCTTCCATTTTCAGCCTCTAAATTATAGGCCCGACCATTGACGGGCTCGGGCCTAAACGGGCCGACCCAACGGCCTCGACCCGAATTCCCGGCTCTACTTCTGGTTAAGCCGCTCACAAAAATTGTTCCTCATTTCTTCGTCATGTTCGATGGGCCCTTGCACACGTGGCAACCACATGGGAAGAACACGTGGAGAACTACGAAATATACGGATGGTGAAAAGCGCCAGCATCATGATGACAAGAGCATGACATCATCAACGATCATTGGTCCAAGGATAGGAAGTGGGAATTTTCCATTCATTTCGCCCACGCCTCCAAAATGTCAGACCCAACAAACCCCCCATTGTTTCTTTCTCTCCCCCTACATCCTATATATATATACACACACACCTATAGATATATAGCTCCATAACTTTCTATCTCCATTATTCCCAAACACGCTCCTCCAATTTTATTCTCTCGCACACAATTACGGTCTATGAGAGCCATCAGCCACAGCTTTTCACTGTTCAATTGCCGTCCTTCTTCTTCGTCTTCTTCAACCGCCTCTGTACTTTCATCTCTCCCAACTATCATGTCACAATCAGATCAATCTTCTTCGCCTTTCGAATCGCCCAGATTGGTTCTCAAGAATGTCTTGGCCAAATCCCAACACGAAGGTGACGGCGCTGTTGTTCGAAGAGCCCTCGGAAGGTATTGTTGTTTGTTGTGATGTCCCCCATTTTTCCATTTCTCTTCATCAGGTTTAGAAATTTCTACTCCTGGCTCTGTTCTGTTATATTTCTCTCTTCCAATTGGTATTAATTGGTTTTCTGATTGATTTTCGTTTTATCAGGAGCGAGTTGAAGAGTTTGGATCCATTTCTGATGATGGATCACTTCTCAGGTACGTTTCTGACCTTACTACCAACTTTGGCTCACACATTTCATTTTTTATTCTATTGTGTTGCTGTCGCCACATGATGTTAATGTTATTATTATTAGTATTTTAAAACCGGGTGGTTTGTTTGGCTTTATTTTGCAGTGTCTCCACCTGGAGGTTTCCCTGATCATCCACACAGAGGTTTTGAAACTGTCACATACATGCTGCAGGTATATTTGTTTACATTTTCCTATTACGTATTTGTTTTTTTGTTTTTGGACCTTGTGGGTAAAAAGTCAAAAAACTACAGCTGTATGACTCTGTTCTTTTTTGCCTTTGCTGATATCACAGGGAGCCATAACTCATCAAGATTTTGCTGGGCATAAGGGTACAATTAGCACAGGCGATGTCCAGGTAAGTGACATGCGAGCATGCATGATTGATACTTTCTTTTCCTTTTTTTGTTTTAATCTTTCCCTAGATAATTTATGTATCAGTAAGATGATGATGAACTAGATTGTTGTCACTGCATATTTCCTCTTTTGTAATTTATGTGCAGTGGATGACCGCAGGCAGAGGAATAATTCACTCTGAAATGCCTGGAGGAGAAGGAAGCCACAAGGGATTGCAGCTATGGATCAATCTATCTTCCAATGACAAGATGTAATTCATCAATCTCATCCATTAATCACAGCAAAAATTACCAAATTTTGAACCACTAATTCACCTGAACGGATATTGGTCTTTGTTTTAACTCAGGATTGAGCCAAATTATCAAGAACTTCCAAAAGAGGGCATACCAGTAGCAGAACAAGATGGGGTTGAAGTGAAAGTTATAGCAGGAGAAGCAATGGGAGTTTATTCACCAGTTTACACTAGAACCCCAACCATGTTCCTTGATTTCTCAGTCAGCCCAGGAGCTGAATGGCATCAGAAGATTCCAGAATCATGGAACGCCTTTGTTTATGTGATTGAAGGAGAAGGGATTTTTGGGTCACAGAGTTCTTCACCAGTGGCAGCTCACAATGTGCTGGTCTTGACCCTTGGAGATGGCCTAAGTGTGTGGAACAGATCTTCAAAGCCTCTGAGGTTTGTGTTAATTGCAGGCCAGCCAATAAATGAACCAGTGGTTCAGTATGGACCCTTTGTGATGAACACACAGTCTGAGATTGAAAAGACCATAGAGGACTATCAACATTGCAAGAATGGATTTGAGATGGGGAGATATTGGAGATCTCAGCAGTAATTAATTAATAGCTAGGGATAAAAGAAGGAAATATCTGGAAAAAAAAATAAAAATAAGAAAAATAGGATAGTATATATCCTTTTCAATGTCATTATCTACATCTTCCGGGAGCAATCAAAGTAGTAGGAGCTGAAAAAGAAAGATTGGTTTGCTAATTCTTTAGTAGCAAAAAAAAAGCTTCTAGAAGATTAAAATTGCTGCTGAGGCAATCATATGCTGTCATTAGAGTCATGATGGGCCAGCTTATCTTTTAGTTCATTTCTCACTCTTTCCCTCTCTACCCCAACTTTCTATAGATATTACTTCTTTGTGTGGTAGTTCATGACAGAAATGGATTTCTATTTCAACTTTCTTTTGAGGGTTTTTATTTTTTTATTTTTGCTTCAATTTATGATATATTTTCTTTTCTGGTGGTGGATTTGAGGGGAGGATGGGTCAGTTGGCTTTTGTTGGGTTGACAATCATGCCTTACACCCACAGTTGACCCTCCACCTAGGATTTTATTGCAGGGACCGCTTAGCAAAATAAATAAATAAATAAAAGAGAGATTAGTGGGGTATAAATATTTTTGTCAAAGTTATATAAGCTAGACAATTTTTATGTATTGTTTATGATTTGAAAAAGAAGATGGCCGGTTCGTAATTCATAAGTAGCGTGCCTTAATACAAATTTTATATTTTATATTTTTTATTCATGTAGGACATCCACTTGATTCCAGGTGACACAAAATCAAAACGATAGCATTTGTTCTTCCAATTTGTTATTTTTGATAAACTTCATCCATTTTGTGATAATCAAGAGATTATTATTTGAAGTTTTTTTTTTTGGATAGTATAGTAAATCTGATCTTTGAACATCCAATAAACCAATACTATTCACACTGTCAAATTTCAGGGTTTAAATTTATAACTTTTGTACATAATCATGATTATGATGGTTATAGAGAAAAAATAGAACGAACAATCTTATGAGAGGCAAGGAATAAAAAACGCCATTATTTTCTTCCTAAAAGTCCATAACCATCATAACACATGAGAAAACCAACATCTTAAATTCAATTCAGTTTGATCTCTTTAAAGTTGGGATTTGTAACTTTTGGTGCATAGCCAACTTTATTCTCAACATATTATAATATTAGGTTCAGATTCTTTAAATAATTTACAACACGTGGTGCAGTGAGAGAAGTAGAGAGAAAACCTCAAGATATAAAGAAATAAGCCTCAAAGAATGAATTGGGGCCTCTAATATGAAAGCAAACCAGATAGTTCAAAAGAAACAAGCCTCAGACTCCCATTTCCTTGTATCACTTTCCCTCCTATAGCAATACAACACAGCTGTGGCGGATCCAGAAGTATAGAATACGTTGGAAAACTTACAGTCACCCAAGACAACCATAAAGAACAAAGAATGAATAGTGGCCTCCAGTATGAAAGTAAACCAGATAGTTCAATGAAAAATGCACGAAGAAGTAGAGTTCAATGGATGGGGCTAAATTTCAACACAAACATCAGGGAGGAAAAATCTGTGGGCAACATTGTGGCCGTTCACGGGGTATTGAACATTTCTATGCTCTAATAATTCTTGAGGTTGAAGTGGTTTGGTAACGCTACGCTAGTGGATTTGACAGCTTTTCGTAACCTAAAGCGATTCTCGAAAATGAGATGGTCGGTCTATTGCTATCTGTCATATCCCTGAATGAATATCTCTGCAAATGAGGATCTCTTTTGAACTCCCATAATATATTTCTTGGCCAAAAAAAAAAAAATCATAGGAAGGGAGGGAAAAAAGATACGTGAAATCTGCTATAGACATGTTAAAAAATAACTGTCCCCTTAATTTGTTGAAAATCGCTGCTACAAGCTTCTTGTATTCCAATTCCCAACTATAAAATTATGCCTATTTTCTTACAGCCGGAGATAACAATTTCATTTCTGTATCATGTCTTGTTTTTGTAACCAAAGAACATATCAAATTATACCATGTCCATTAAGGAACAAGCCAACCCATTTGATCAACCAACCAACAAGCCACCAAATTGAATTAACAAACTAACTTGTATAGAAATAAGAATGAAGGTCATCTTGAACAGCAAGAAAAATAGCCTTGGGATTTCTTTGATGCGCCAGTCCCATCGTTAACAAGGCTTACCCTGTTGATTGACAACTCTGCCTTGTAGGTGTCGGAATTGAGGACCTTCCTGCGGACATTGTTGTATATCTCACGAATGACCATCTCAAAAGCAGAATCAACGTTCGTTGAGTCTAAGGCTGATGTTTCCATGAAGAATAAACCTTCTGATTCTGCAAGGCTTTTGCCTTCCTCAGTACTCACATTCCGGATGTCTGCCAAGTCACATTTGTTGCCCACAAGCATCATGGCCACAGTTGTATCACAATGAGCTGCATCATAGTTGCGGTAAAGCTTAGACAGTGAGAATTCCACAAAACGCCGAATACATTAAACTTCTATTCAGAAGAAGAAAATGCATGGAGAAAGGGACAGGAGGAGACTTTGTCACGACACTTTGTTGCTTTACTAGTAACAAATCTTTTTCGTCACACAAAACTATGATCGCTAGGATAATAGAAGCTGGTGAAAACCATGTTCTTGTGATTTTTCATCACAAGATAATTTATTAAGCACAACAATGGAGTCATGCAACAAAAAATGAGAGCGCATGCCATGATTGACGACAGAGAATCAAGACTACATGCAGGGTGAAAATCTAAAAAACAAGGAAAAAATTGACAAAATGCCCCTGCTCATAAAGGGTAAAATCTACGTGGTTTACCAAAGTAGCACATGAGATCAATTTACTTCTTTTTGTTTTTTTTTGGGGGGGGGGGGGGGGGGTGTGTTAGTCTTTCCTTCCACTTTCAAATGAAAACTTGTAAGCATTAATTAATTCACAAATGGTCCCACCTTAAGGGAGCACAAAGTCTACAAACACGTTGAAATAGCAGACAAACTTATAAAAACAAAGACCTCATGACAGCAAAAGAACTTTTGAACAAAACAAAAATGACAGCAAAAGAACAAACAAAGAAATATGGGAAGCTATTGAACCAAAGGCTTAAGTTGTTGACAGCTAAAGAATAGGTTGAAGATTAACTGTTTATATTCTACTACATTTTTCTCCTTTGGTGGGGGGGGGTTGCCTAGGGAGCAAAATATTGCTAGCAGGGGAGTGGGGGGCCCAACCTGCGTCCTCATCTTTTGTGAAAAGGCGGGCTACCATAGAGATAAAGCTCAGGCAGCAAGATTAACTAGTAAGTATACAGGGCACTAAGCTCTTATATGTGGTCTTGACTGAAGGCTTCTTCATATATAGTAAAGGTAAAAAATGCCAAAACTTTTAAAGGATGGTTATGCTGCAAGGTTCAGCCAAAGTTTTTTACTTAGACTAGGGTTCAAAAATTTTAAAGGATTGCTCTGCTGTGAGATTTCATAAAATAGAAATGGCCACAACCCGATCTTCAAAACACACAGTATCCCAGTAAATTGGCGCTTTACTGGTGGCCCTACAATTTTAGCAGAACCATCCTACATCCTTCAGGGAACGTTTTGTATTAAAATAAAAATCACTTGATAAACTATAAAAGTGAAGGTGATGTTTTTATTAAATGCAACCCCATAAACCAGAGGAGAATCTACAGGCTGCTTCTCATTATATTCCTCACCTAATCGAAGGTAGTTGCAATGCGTGAATTGAATTTTTCTGCTAATAGTATACAATAGTTAGAGAAAAGGGAAACAATCGCAAGCACTGATAGTTGGCAACCAGTATGGTAACGGAGGAAAAAGACAAAGACAACAAAGGTAATTTTTCAACCAGAAGCGTCAAAAGATCCAATCCAATCAGATCCCAGAATAGAATACAATTTTAAGATGGAAACTGGAATTGAGTAATGACATCATCTCTAGATCAGCTCCATGTATGCAGAGTTCCTAATATATTAACCCTTTACCTACAGTTTTAAGTAGTGCCCCATCGAATTTTCTGTGTAAGTCCAAAATTATAGAATTCAGTCAGCTATCTACGATTATAATCACATCCGATGATCTGTATAGGAAAATTTTCAGCATCAACATCACAGGCCATTTAGCAACGTATCTAACAAAATTACGCCGCTAATGTTATCCAAAAACGGTTTTGACAAAATGGGTTCCTGAATTTAGAAGCAAAGAGCTTTTCCTTCTCCCTATTTCCTGTATCTTTCTCAAACAGTTTCATTACTAGCTCTCTTCTGAATGAAGTCAACTAAACACATCATAAAGATCAGATCTATTAGCAATAGGAACACAATCATTCAATCAACCAGGAAATAGCAAACAGAAAAGGCCCACAGGTCAAATCGTCAAGGCATTGCAGCTTAATTAAATACTTACTTTTGAGCTCATCAAGCCAGCGACCGACACTCTCGAATGTGGTTGTGCGGGTGATATCGTAGACAATGAGAGCACCAACGGCGCCTCTGTAGTAGGCAGAGGTGACGGCACGGAATCGCTCTTGGCCGGCGGTATCCCAAATCTGAGCCTTGACTTCCTTGCCGTCGATTTCCAAGCTCTGCGTCTGAAACTCGACGCCTATGGTGGCCTTAGAGTGAGGATTGAATTCATTGCGTGCATAGCGAGAGAGCAAGTTGGATTTGCCGACGGCAGAGTCACCGATGATGACGATTTTGAAGAGATACTCTTCACCGCCCTCGTCGTCGGAAGACATGTTAAGTTGTTACCCAATGACACAGTCGCTCACACTCTTCACACGCACACAGAGAGAGAGAGAGAGGTGGTGGCTTTGGATTTTGTGCGTACAGAGTGATGATGCACCAAGCTGGCAGGTCACTATATGCGCATGGTCTGTGGATTCATCATAGATTTTGGAGGCTTTTTTTTTTTTAAAAAAAAAACAAGTATATTTTTTATTTTTCCTGGTTTTGCTATTTTGGACCCTGAATTTCCAATGACTCGGATATTATCAGTTGATTCAATTCAACTCAAGTCAAATGGTAATGCTACTATGTTTTGCCTCAGTACAAAAATAACTTCATTACAAAACTCAATTAATTTAATTGTCAGATTAATTTGGTTTTTCTGAGAATTCACAGGAAGGAAGCTTTGGTTGAAGAATTCAGTTTATGCGTTAAAAATTAACTATAGATATATCCATGTCCTCTAATAAACTACTAATATTATTACTACCAAATAATAATTAAATCAATAACACGTTTAATAGTAATAAATATTTTTCCTGTCATCTATGAAGAAATTATTTGTAAAATAAAACATGAGCTTCTTCTGTATAACTTGTCCTAGTGTCTACAAAAATATATAACAAAGCTACTTTACAATATTAATCCTTTTTTTTTTTGTTACTCACCCGGTTCACCGAAGCTTTGTCCTAACTACATCTGGATCCGACTCGCATCGCACACCTGGTTATGGTGAGAGAGTCTCTCAATAGGAGTTTTCTGCATATACAAAGTTCGAACTTAAAACCTTTCTTAAACGAAACCAAACTGCATACAGTATTAATCCTAATTATACAGTTTTATATCATATAACTTCAGCCATCGAGTTTCTTGCATCTATTTCTCTTCTTGATGAAGGCCCCGGAGATCATGATTTCGTCCTATGGCCTTTATTGTAGCCCCATTGTTGTTGGGCTTAAATTTATAAAAATGAACTAATGGCCCAATTTGCTTTTGGGGAGTGTCCTCCCCGAATACTTTTTTTCCCCTTCAATAAAACCTGGATTCCTACAGTCATAACAGAAATTACAAGATGAGGTCAGTCAAATCGAGGGTCTCTCATTAGTCATTACCCCACGTCTTCGTGAATACCAGAGGTTTCATATGAAGAAAAGAAAAGAAGTTAGCAAATACATATGAAGAATAATTAACTATGGTTGCGTCTAAACTAGCAAATAAGAAAAGAAATGACATAATGATCCCAAGCCAATATTTCTGGTTCCTTGCATATGATTAGCCACCTGAGCAAATTCATTGATGAATGCATACCAAAAACTGTAATGAAGTGGTCCCATATGAGAATAAAGAGAATTCGATAAGGATAGAGTGAAATGAAAACACTTATAGTGTGTGTTTGGGAGAGCTTAAATAAGGGCTTATTTGAGAAATAAGCCCTTATTACGCAAGCCGAGAAAAAACTCCTCTCACATACTTACCTCGTATACCGTGAATCACGAATTATAAGCACTTATTGCCCAAAAATAAGCTCTTCCAAACACACACATAATTAAATAAATGGCTCCCTTGTCTTTGAACCCATTGACAAAGGTTGACCTTAGCATATCCAAATATGACATGGAGTAACACATAAGCTTTTAACTCTATGTAATATAATGTTTCAATCAGAATTATTAAACCAGGTCAAAAAAAAAAAAAAATCAGAATTATTAAAGACCAGTAGATACATAGCCCGCACAAAATTATCTACCAATCGTGATAAAAAAGACTCCTAGCTTCCCCTGCCACGTCTTTATTTGAGAAAATGGTATAAAAGTATGATCACGTAAGTTGAGACAAATCCCATCTCCTAAATTTATCTTATATACAGTAAATTATGTTAAAAAAATAATTTCTACTGTTAATCTAAGGGTTAAGGGGCAAATCTACCAATGATATTTTAAGAAAAGAGCATCTGGCACAATTATCTTTTAGAAGGGGCAAAAATACACATGAACAATTAAAAAGGGGTATCTACCACAAAAACTGTTAAATCCGTACTAACAGCGTTAAATTATAAGAGAATAAAACTCCTAACGGCGTTAGTACGGATTAACGGTTTTTGTGGTGGATGCCCCTTTTTAATTGTTCATATGTATTTTTGCCCCTTCTAAAAGATAATTGTGTTAGATGCTCTTTTCTTAAAATATCATTGATAAATTTACCCCTTAACCCTTAATCTAAACACACACTATGTTGATAAAGGAATGATTGGGATAACAGCTGACAACAAATTTAATAGCCTCACTGAAATTTCTCATGATTTTTAATATAATTATAATTATAACATAGCGCTCCCTTTTATCTTAAAGAAATTAAATTTAATTATATCATATATTATATATTCTTATATTATATATCAGTTTATAAATTAAATAAAATAATTTTGGGGAAAAATGATATATATAAATATTAATAATTTAATTAATTTATTTAATATCTCCAAAAATTAACATTATCTTATGTACAGGACGGTGGAGTATTGCACAATTGTTGTTGGGGATTGTGTGTGATAACTGATAAGCGAGGGCGGGTTGACGTGATGGAAATGACATAGAAAAGGGCGGAGGAAAGCGTCAATTAGGTTGGAGGTGGGTCCCATGAACTTTTGACTTTGGTCACGGAGGTGGCGGTGCCACATGCCTTTGTCTCCCCCTCCCCTCCGTCTTCTTCCTATTATCCAATTCTCCATAATCTTTTTTTATTTTCTGCCAACCAATTTTCCATACTCTAAATCATATTCTCAATTCCAATTTTGTTAGGGTCGTGATTTGCGTTCCCAGTTACACCAGTGCTTCACCTCAACACAGTCATGGGGGAATCTCTGCCCCTCTCCTTCTCTATTTTTTTAATCAAACAAAGCCAAAAAAAAAATCATAGTAATAAATTCTAGGCAGAATATAACAAATAATAATTAAAATATATATATATAAAAAAAGCATATGAAGTTTTTCCATCTTTTTTTGTTATAGTGTTTGTATATGTGATGACATGTATTGCAGTCAAATATGACCCTATTTTGTGAACATTAATTAATTGCATTTTGTTATGTTATAAATTTAAGGTAAGTGCAGATTGTTGGTGGAGGTTTCTTCAATTTGTCGAAGGGAATGGAATCCATCGAAATATGAAGTTAGGTGTGAAATCATTGGCGCTTGTAATTTTAGTATTTTGAAATTCAATATGGTTTTTATTTCCTCCAAATTACTATGAACTCAGCTATATTTAATTTTTTTTTTATCCAACAAGAAATGCATTAATCATTAAACCATAAGTACAAAAGTCTTAATACTAAAAGATAGAAACTAAACAAACACACTGAAACAATAAAACGGAACAAAAACTAAACCACAATTTAGAACAAACGCATACACCAATAAATTAACAAAATAAACAGAGCAGTAATGAGATAGATCCAAACAACAAAGCCAACATAAAATCTTTAAAGCATCCTTTAACACCGAGTTCTGCAATAGAAACGAGAGTCGCAACACCCAAATTGAAGGGCAAGAACCATCCATTGAAGCTTTAGCAACACCCAAGACTACTAAAACTGCTTCTCTAGGAATCCACTCACAAGAAGAGTGTTAGATATGATTAGTTTTGATTATATCAAATATAGATATCAAATATTAAGAGCAAAAAATTTGTATAATATACTTATCTTCTACATTGACTAACTACTATATTTAATGTTATATATCTTGTAGATTAGTCATAGGTTGATGTTATTGTGCTTTTAATGCCTCATAAATGAAGAATTATCATCAAGAAGAAAATCAAGAGGTAAGAGATTGAAGAAAGAAGAAAGAGAGAAGAAGATTGAAGATATTCAAAAAGATATCTAGTTGGGTTATGAAGAATGATCATCAAGAGGAAAAACAATAAGATATCTTATACATTAACCAAGCAAATAAAGAAGAAGATTGAAGAAAGAAGAACTTGCAGTATCACATGAGAATATCAATATCCAAGCTATTAGAAGTGATACCGAAGGTTTCTATGGTCAATTGGAGGTTGGAATGAGTTAATACGAAGCTAACATGACTTATACGGAAGTTATGTTATCTCCAGAGGGGATTACTCAAGTAATATGATACTGCCTCATTTTGGAGGTGATTATTTGAAGGCTCATTCGAGTAATGACCCAAAATTACTCTAGTGATCACTAGAGTAATGAGAATTCTAATGCGGTATGTTTTCGCGTGGCGGGACAGAGGTTTGGTATTTTGGGTATATCTCTCTAACCACATGTCGGATTGAGCTGAAACTAGTGGCATATGAAACTAGACTCCTAATGCATCATTTTGACCAAATATCACATTCAAAGAAGTTCAGATGAGAGAGATATCAGCTTCAAAAGTGGACACTGAAATCACCGTCACAGTACAAGGCAAATTTAGTATTTTGGACATAACTCCCAAACTATACATCGAATTGCAACGAAATCAATGCCATATGAAAGTAGACTTCAAGAGCTTTTCATGGATAGGTAATTTGTCAAATTTAGAGTTATATACTAAGCGCTATGGCTTCTAGAAGTTGACACTGGTGAATTCAAACACTGTCTAGTGAAGTAGTAACTATTTGGATCATAACTTTTAGCATACAATGAATTTGGAGGTGATTCTTATTGCATTGGAATATAGACGATGAGAGCTTTCCAATGATATATTATTTTCCATATTTAGAATTAAAATGAAAATATTACTCGAGGGAGCACTCAAGTAATCAGAAAAGAAAGAATTACTCGAGGGATCACTTGAGTAATGAAGTTGGAGATGCTCTCGGATAGATTTTGAAGGGGATTACTCAAGGGATCACTTGAGTAATGACATAGGATTACTCGAGTGACCACTTGAGTAATCATGGGACTGATTATGAAACTCACTCTTCTTACTTCCAATCAATCTTACACTTCATTATATTAGTGTTTAGTGTGTTTTTCCAGGAATACAACAAAGAGATAATGTGAAGAGACAAAAGTTGACTTTACGAAGCGAAGCGTCAATATTTGTAACAGCAAGTTTTCAAATTCAAGCAACGGACTCAATAGATAGGTTGAAATACTCACAACGGTCAAATCCTACTCAACTATAAATACACAAGCATTCAAGCAGAGCAACAACAACGAGAGCCTAGGCCTACAATATCAATATGCCGATACTCTAAATTTTACCTAACTGAAGCTCTGTAATCATACTCCCGTTTTGTACTTCAGTGTTAATCATTACTTCATATAGATAGAAGTATGCTTTCATTGTAATCATCTATCTTGTGAGAGTTACTCAAGATTGGGGGATCTTGAGTGAGAAATAGATTGTATTCTTATGGTGTGTAAAGGGGAGTCTTTATCTCATCTCAGTGCGAAAATTGTAAATGCTTCACAAGTGTCAGGATCAAACTTCTGAGATTGTAGTGGTTCTCAAGTACCTGGTTAAACTTGAGGAAGATAGTGGATTGAAAATCTCAGAAGGAGCTTGGGAACTAGACGTGGGTCATCGTGGATTAGACCGAATCAGGATAAATCACAGTTTGCATATTCTATTCCCTAAGCTTTTATATCTCTAGCATATATCATTCAAATATCTAATTGTTAATTTATGATTCATTACTTTCATAGTTACTACTTTTCATTAAGATGTGGAAAGTTTTTCAAAGTCCTTGAGATTTTATCTTACACCCAATTTACCCCCTCTTGGGTGTCAGCCAATTCTTACAAAGGGTTCCTGATAAATTTCCTTGAGAAGAAACATTTCTCAAGGAAAGAATCACATCTTTGGCATAATGATATCAAATATTGATCTACATTATGAACAAATACTTGTCTATTCAATTCGAGATATAAACTCCTTGGGCGATTATTTGAGAGCCAGCCAATGGAATCCTAAACAAATAGTCTAATATTTCTCCTAACAAACAGCATTCAACATAAGATATGATTTTCCTAGGGATGAGCAAAAAACCCGTGGTCCGGTCCAGTCTGGTCTGACCCAAGCTGGTCCGGTCTAGTCCGGTCCAGTCCAAATAAGCAATATAATGAAATCGGACTAGACTGGACCAAACTGACTAGTCGGGTTGGACCGGGTTCTAGACCAGGGGACCAAACCACCTAGACTGTCCGGTTTAGTCCAGGTCAATTTCTTAAAAAATATTTTTATAATTTAGATGTTATTTTTTATTTTTTATTTAATATTGTTAGAGTTTTTTTTAAGGATTTATAATCAAGTTTTATTTCTTATGATGATTTTTATATGATTATAGGTATTTTTATTATCTTTATTATATTTATCATGTTTAAATCTTTTTTCTCAACATATTTTTTTTGTTGTTATTGAATGTTGTTGGATATTCTTATAGATTTATGATGTTTTAATTTTTGGTGACATATTTTATATTATTATAAGTATTTTTGTGGTCATAATTATGTTTAATATGTTCAAATTTTGCCTTCCAAAAATGAAAAAATAAAAATAAAAAAATATTAAATTTAGGTCCTGGACTACCTGGACCAATCTAGATAGTCCACCAGACCCAGTTTGGTCCAGCCCGACCTCAGGTTGGTGCTGGACTAGACTAAACCACGGACTGCTTTGTGCAACCCGAGATTTTCTCAAGACCATACCTCGAGTTGATGTCAAACCCAGTCCAGTCCAGTCCAAGCTCATCCCTAGATTTTCCTAAGAGCAAACAAACTATTCTCCAATCCACCAACCTTATTAGAGCATGTACCCTCAAATAGACAATAGAGAAAGCTAATACTACCCTAGCATGCCGATGAGCAGCAAATTCATACACATTGAACCGGCATATGTGTACCCTGATCATGAACAGTCTTGATCAACACTCTTAACTGCCACATGCTGGGCCAATGATGAACAACACATAGAGACAAATTGAACAACCTCAAACGAATGTTTCTTAGTTGTCTATTTGATGTACAATCCTTAGTCATTTGATCAATAGCATACCATACCACCCAACCCCCACACGAAAGCCTTAACCAAGCATTACCAGTTTTTAAAAAAATCCTTAAAGCCCTGTCTTTTGAACTTGGATCAGACATTCGGTCACTCTCCCACTTAATCACCTTCCAACCTATTTCTATTAGGATAGAGGCAGCTTGATTATAGGATTTTGATTTACAAAACATGCTACTTTGTAGGAAACTATAACAAAACACCCATGCATATAAGACTAACCCGATTACCCCCCATATAAGACTAACCCGATTACCCCCCAAATCAAAGCTTCTAAATAATAGACTAAATATAGCATAGATAGACCAACAGTGAATAAAGCAGTCTTACCATACACGAATCTCAATCCCAAACTGCCATTAGTGGGGAAAGATGAAACCTTTAGCAAATCACTCACCTCAAGATCAAAGAGTCACCCAATTGGTGTCTATAAGTGCATCTGTGATGTTACCTTTAGTTTACTTAGAACAATTGCATATCCCCAACTACTGGTCTCCATCGAGATCGTCTTTTCACTAGGGAGGGGAGAGATCCACCGCTTCAACCTGTTCCTCACTTGCGACGGCCATGGGATAACCCAACGGAGATTCTTGTCGCCTCCCAGTACTGCCGGCGAAGGCCTCCACAACGCCTTGAACACCACCAATAACCATGGAGGCACCCATCGAAGATCACTTTTTGAGTCCATCTCCCAAATTTAAGAGCTCCAAGATTTCACACATCGCCCCTCGCCCTCTCCTTTCTTGCCTTTGCTGACTGTCGCCCTCTCATCAAGAGCAGTAGAAGCCCACAAAATAAGGAAAATGTCGAAAGGCTCCATTGACAGGGAGAGACCACAGCCCACCACACCAGAACAACCATCTTGACAAAAGCAAGAAAAAAACCCTATGGCAGGGAAGAGAAACCCTAGTTCGGGGAAGCTTAATCACTAGCTATATTCAGTTATTTACTACTTTACTTCTACTACTTCTCATGCGACAAGGTTGTTTTCACATATTTACAAGAGTAGCTGAAAAAAATAACCACGGTGAAAACTGAAATATGACGTGCTACATGAATTATGCAATGTGATAATTATATTAGATTGACCCAAGCTTTAGGGTCTGTTTGGTTCGACAAGAGGGAATGGAATGTGAGGGGTTGGAAGGGAGGGTTAGGAGGTTACCTTGTTTGGTTTGGTTGGAGGAGAAGGAAGGGAAATGTTTTTTAATGATACTTTGCTTGGTTCAAGAGGGGATGAGAGGGAAGATAATACATAATCTACCATTTTACCCTTATATATTAGTTTATATATTTTTACTTATAATATGGGTTGTTTTGACATTGGTATTGGCATCAAATGTTTTTATAGGTGGTTTTGATGTCCAAGTTTAACCTTCTTATTACCACTTTTAGGAATCAATTTATTCAAAATTTTAATAAGTTTTAATATAAAAAGAATATTTGTGGAAGATGCATGCATCACCGGTATGTGCGAATATGTGAGGCGATCAAAATTATTTTTAAGAATTTCTAATTTATCTATTTTTACCTTTATCTGAAGTTGCCCTCCCTTTTGGCCAAAAAAAAAAAAAACTACCCTCCCTCGCATATCGAGCTCTGCAGAGCCTCGCTGTACTAACATCGAAACCACCCGCTTCTTCCGGCGGAGACACTAGGGGAGAGGAGGTCAAGGCAGTGCGTGAAGCCATTATCAAAAAATAGGAATTGTTTGTCCAAGAGAAGCTTTGACTCATCCGCCTTTTCTCTTCTTCCACTGTCACCACTATTCCCTTCTCTCTCTGCCTCGTCACCTCCTTCAACTCTGTCACCACCTCCCCGCCAGTGGATTCCACCAAGTCAATGAAAAGACTCACCTCATTATAGTTCTCACCATCGATGCCGTCGAAAAGAGAAGAAAGAGAAAAGGCAAGGCCTTTGGACAAGATTGGAAATATCATAAAGACATGAGGGTAAAACGGTCACAAAATTTAGCTCCCCTCTAAAAAACCCCAATTTAGAGGGGACTAAAATAACGAGAGGGGAAGGGGGAGTTGGGCAGATTTTTGCTCCCCTCCCCTTCAAATTTTCAAACAAAACAAGGGGAGGGATTCATTTTTCATCCCCTCCCCTCCAACCAAACAAGCCCTTAGGGGCTGTTTAATAAGAGGGATTTGGAGGGGGCAAAGAAAAGAGAAAATTTTTATAAGCTGGATTTAAAAAAATTCAATAAATTAGGTTGTAAAATTTCAATGAAGAAAAAAAGTAAGATAAAAGAGTAAAATAATTAATTAAAATATTTTAACCCAACTTTTCAATTTTTTTAAATCTAACTTGTAAAAATTTTCTTCATCCTATTCCCTCCAAATCCCTCTACCCAACATACCTTTATAAAAAGTAAATTTAATTTAACATGAGTAAATTTGTATGAATGAAAAAAATAATATCATTCTCTGATTCTATTTATAAGTCTAAATTAATTAATTCTCACATATCAATGAGAGTTAGTTAACTCATTAGTTATAGACTAAATTTTTAATTTTGCCTTTATTTTTTATTGATTCCAAAAATCAATATAAATTTTTTTTTTATTTATTGCAATTAATAGGATAAAAAAATAAAAAATGTATTTATTATTTTAAAATTGGACTTATAATAAGAATTAATATTTTTTATTAAAATAAATTATAAATAGAATTATATCGATATATAGTTAACACAATAATATTTATTATTTTTTTGAAAAGAAGATGGAAAAAAAGGAGGGGTGGTCAAACAGGTCAAGAAAGAAAAAAGACGGCACCGAAATTCTGGTCAGTGTTGCCGCTCTGACACGACGCATTGTCACCGAATTCTGACCATTCCAACATCCCAAAGTTTATTTAATGCTTGCACTGTTAAAAAAAAAAAATTTAATGCTTGCCAGAACACAACACAAAATATATACCTTATCTATAATGATAACATATAAGATTATAAATTAGTCAGAAAAATATAAAATTATGGGCATGCATCTTACAAGCGTCAATGTTTTACGGTGTATTTGAATTAATTTTAAAAAAATAATTTTTACGATTTATGAAATAAATATATGAAAATGATTTTATCTCAATTTACAAAAAAAAAAAACTTCCAGAATCATAATTTTATGAACTCCTAAATACTCACTCGGTACAAATTAAATTTCTTAGTTGCATTGTTTGTGCGTGTGTGCATTTAGCGAGTTTAGTACAAAACAAGGGGAAGAAATATTATCGTAGTATAAATTTTTTAATAATTTTGCTGACTCGGAAATGCCATTTTTGTCCCTTAGAAACCTCTCACGGTCATGACCCTAAAAAATTAAAGAAATAATATATAAATCCCCTCGTGATTGATGCATTTGAATAATCCTTATCACCAGCTTTAAATCCAATCATGGAAAGAGCCATTTTTTGGATCCTTTTCCGGCCAATGGCCTTTTCCCCACAAAAAAAAAAAAAAAAATCACATCTGATTGATATCGTTCAATAATCAATGCATGCAAAATGGCAGGAAATTATAGAGAAAACACTGCCACGAACATTGGCAATAAATTACATGCACGTAAGAAAAATATGGAGTGATTTTTCTTTTCTTTTTTCCTGAAAATTTGGAGATGATTCAGGGATTTTGTTTTATTTTTGACACTGAAAATACCATTTATTTTTAATTGGCTTCAGATCCTCACGCCCCGCAACCAATGGAATTAATTCCAATCCATAATTATTGTGTCAAAACCCAACAAGTATTGAAATTCATTACAATGTTTTTCCATCTTTCCAACTGACTTTTCAGTGTCAAAACACGCACTAATCTGCGGAATGGCTTGAACTTTGAAGGGTTGAAATGGCTTAAATGAGCTAAGAAGTTTGAATTATCAGAATATAAGTCATGCGTATGGCGTTGTAAGATATTTTTACAGAATTGATATAAATCTTAAATATAAGATATATTTTTTATATTTGTTAATATTTTTCTGGTATTCCCTTAACAATAATCAAGGAGATAAAGGAATGAAAAAATTAAGAAAGATAAATAGGACATTTTAAAAAATACATATCATATTAATTAAATTAACTAACTTTTTCAATTGAATCAAATTAGGTAAATATACTACCTCCAATTCTAAATATAAAATCTAATTGACTTTTTTTTGGGTAGAAATACAGGAAGTTAATTAACTAATACTATATAATTAAATAATACATGACATATTTTATAATTAATAACTAACTTATTTAGTTTCTTCAATTTTTTTTGGACATAAATGTTTTTTACATAAATCGGGACAAAACTCTTCTTACATACTTATTACGTATACTATAAATCATAATTTAAAAATACTTATAAATAAAAAATATACTATTACCAGATAAATGCCTTACCGAGCGCAATTAGGAGGTGGAATTAAGGACAAGAACGACATGTGGCACCGTAAAAGACGGTTAGGGTTCATATTTATGAGAGTGTTTTGTCTGCTTGTGAAACCTTTTTCTGAGAGGGATCATTGCTGACTAGAGACATTCCTCCCTTCCCTCTTCTGTCTGTGACTATCGCACAGAGAGCTCAGAAAGAAACAGATGGTGAACCTCATGGAATGGCAGAAGCAGCAGCAGAACGGAAATGCTAATAATGGAAACGGAGGAATGATGTACGTGAAGGTCATGACCGATGATCAGTTGGAAACTCTCAGGCAACAAATCGCTGTTTATACCTCCATTTGTGAGCAGCTCGTGGAGATGCACAAGACTCTCACCGTTCAGCAGGATCTTGCTGGTCTTTTCCCCTTTCCTTTTTTTCCTCTCTCTGCTTTTTTTAAGTAATTCTTGCTGTTTTTGTTTCTGATCATTGCCTGCTTCTCTTGCTCTCCATTATTACTAAATTGTTCTTCCATTTCTTGACAATTTCGGAAGCTTTCTTTATTTTTACCTCTTATCCCGCCTCCTCTTTGCTTCTCTCCATTATGATCTGCATATTGGATGGTTTGGAAATTATCCAAGTTAAAATTCGTCGGATTATTCCTTTGCTACAGTTCGACGAGTTTAAGCTTGGAAAGATTAATCATTGGTTTTCAAGTCCTTCACGAGCATTATTTTGAAAATTGCTTGATGAATGGCCTTGGTGCCGTCAAACATAGGCGTTTGAAAACTGTTACCTCTCTATTTGACCCTCCATCTGAGTACTCTGTATAAGTCCTGCTCTCAAACTCAATAGCTGTTAATCTCTGTAGTTCTTATAATTATATTTGCAATATTCTCTTGTTCTTGTTTGCCGTTACCCTTATGGCTCAATGATAAGATTTTTGGGTGTTTGGGTGCTCAATTGAGTTTCTCTGTGAGAGTAGGGGAAGAGTAATGCCTGGATCACGTTGAAATAGCTACTTAATTACCATATGCAGCTGGGAACTGTTAATCTGGTATCACATCTATGACAAAATCAATGCCCAAGGGCTTTGTCCTTGGATTGCATATGAAAACGGCTTTAAGTTGTGCAATAATGTTTCAGCTAGTTTACTATTTATTGATAAAATATAAGGCTTTGTATAAAGTCTGAGATGAGTTGTATGGTTTATAGACACGTTGACGAGGCTTCAAGTAAGTTTTAAATCATCCATAGATGTATGGATGAAGCAAACTTTTGAAAGGTTGAGGCTTCAAGTAAGTTTTATATCATCTATAGATGTACAGATTAAGCAAACTTTTGAAAGAAAATCTGGACTTTCTTGACTCAAATGCAATCCTGAGGATGAATAAAACCTCAATTGTTAGTTCAGAATAAACATCTGTCACAGTTAGTCGCCATTTTCAGATCAGCTGCCACCCGTGCATACTTTTTATTAAAACCCGGCATTCTCTAATTCTCTACATAATAATATTATTGTTTTCTATATCAGGAGTTAGGCTGGGAAATATGTACTGTGACCCATTGATGACTTCTGCTGGACACAAAATCACTTCCAGACAGAGGTGGACTCCTACGCCTGTGCAACTTCAAATTCTTGAGCGTATATTTGATCAGGGGAATGGAACTCCAAGCAAGCAAAAGATCAAGGAGATTACTGCTGAACTGAGCCAGCATGGCCAGATTTCTGAAACAAATGTCTATAATTGGTTCCAGAATAGGCGTGCTCGGTCAAAAAGAAAGCAGCAAAATGTGGCACCAAACACTGAATCTGAAGTAGAGACTGAAGCTGAATCTTCCAAAGATAAGAAAACAAAACCTGAGGAGTTTCAGTCCCAACATAGTGCATCAGCCAGGGCTGAAGATTTGTGCTTCCAGAATCATGAAGTGTGCTCTGACTTGCACTACTTGTCTCCTGAGTCCTGTAAACCAGAATCCATGTTTCCATCAGACGGCAGTCTGAAAACTACAAGAAGTTTTGGCCAAATGCCTGTTTTTGATGGAATGCTGTCAAACTCGAGTAAGTAATCATTATAATTTGTGGTTAGCCGAGTAAGATAGTTGTAACACATCGAAGCAATTAAGTTAACATTCATCAGCAAAATATTGGTTAACCGAGTAATATAGTTGCATAAAGTTTCCCCTTTTTACGGTGCTGCTTTCATAAATTCTGTGATAAGTAAGCATTTCCTGATTTTCAGAATTCCAATTTTTTTACACATTATTTCTTTCTTTTGAATGGAATTATTAATAATAAGTCTTTGACCCACATGTCCCTTTCTCACGAATCTTTGCTTCTGACAAACTCTGGATCGCAGTCTGGCAGTGGGAGGTTTAAATAATTTTTTTTCTTTCATTATTTGGCTCCTATGAAAGTCAATTCTACTAGCAAATTTGGAAGTAATTTGGGGCTTTGGTCCCTTTAATGCTGTTGAAGTCACCTTTTCCTTCCAAAATAGATGAAGTTATTATACTTCATCTCTCTCCCTCCCTCTTTACTTTTCTTTTTGAATACCCTCCCTCTTTAATTTATCTATCCTGGAATTGGCGATCAAGACTGCTATTAAAACCCAAATATGTATTTTGCAGGGGATGGCTATATGACTGGAAAAATGCAAATGCCAGGAAGCTACAGTTTATACCAGCAGGCTGGAGACTACAACATGACGGGTTGACATTCATTGTAAATTCTGACAACGATTACTATATAAAGCTGTAAAGAATCCAGAGTAAGGGGCTGTCGGGCCTGTCTTGGAGTGGAACAAAGATTCGTCCAATGAAAATCTGGAAACTTAGAAACCTTGATTTAGATCTATTGTATAATAGAGGTTGCTTCAACTTTGACTGGAGAATGGCGTATAGGTTTGACATCATATTGTGAAGTTGTTTTTCTCGTTACGTACTGGGTACTGAAATATTGCCAGTATTATTTGCTTTTGGATTGGTCTTTTCACTCTTTTGGGTATTTCGCTGGAAGAGATGCATTAGAACAACAGTACTTTGATCTTGTCAACTTTCTAGTATCTTTTTGATGCCTCTGTTTGCATAACTAAGCTGCGGATTTTTATACCCCTCCAGTCCTATTTGCTTTATAAAAGACAGTGTACTCAAACTCGGACCGGCCGGAAACCGGCAAACCAGCCGGTAAATCGGTTCGGTCCAGTCATCAACCTGGTTCTGTACTTTTCTCTTTTAAAAAAAATTGATTTTTTTAATTTTTCTTTAGAATTTTATATTAATAAAACTAAAATCTTCAATTATAACTTACTAACTCTTAACTCAATACCCCAACTGGTTTAGTGACTCGTCTGGGTTTAGTTACCTTGATAAAAAGATCATTCAAAACATTCAATAAAATATTTATAACTAATTTTCAAAAGGAAAATACCCTTATATTTTTACATTGGCTTTTCCTTCTTATCTTTCTAATAAGCTTTACCAATAAAAAAAATCAATTTTGAAAAATTATTGAAGTTTGTTAACTTTACAGGACTTAATAAAAAGGGTCAAACGAGTATCTATTAAAAAGTATTGGATGCCTATTCACGTGGAACTCAAAAACTCGGGTTGAGGGATTACCTGAAAGAGGTAAAATGGGGGAAGCTTGACTCAGGCAAATGATCCAATCCAATGCAACACAATTTGATATAGTTAGCCATATTTGACGACGTCAACGTTACATCAGCATTGTATTGGTAGGAATAATGCCTGCTTTTACCTCACCTACCTAGGCTGACACAGGACCACATGTGCCTTAGTTTACTCAAAAAAGGTTTGAGTCCAATTAATCGCACTAGGACATTAACATACACGTAAGAAAACAAGTTCGGACATTGGAAAAAATATAAGAAAATGAAAGATAGAAAGTATTTTAATCTCAACATAGTAAGTGGAGAGCATTTGTTTGCTTCTGTTCCGGGGTAACTTGAAAGACTGTCCCTCATTCATAACATCACCAACATCTTAATGCAATTTGAACTGTAGAAAGCAAAAAAGAAATTATAAACTCTACTTCTACGAGAAGCATTCCAAATGAAAGCATTTGTACACAAAATATTTGCTCATCTCAGACTCACAGCTATAAAAGTAATGCCAAAATACTTGAAAAAGGACCATAACAAAAAAACCTCGAAGAAGAGGGAAAAATTATCTCCACTAAGATGTCGATTCCCCATTCTTGACGAGAAGATAACGACATACATTATGTACAGTTCTATGCACTGAATCTCTGTGATAGCTCCCACTGCGTTATTATTAAAATTAAAGTTGGTAAGGTACAAAATCAGTTGATCCTTTGGCATCAGAATCCATGAACTCTATCCATCCACTTTCTTCTGCTGCAGCCTCTTGTCAAAAACGAATACTATGAGCTTTGTTTACATCCACAGGTGCAATTCTCGAGTTCTCTGTGGAGCTTCTGGGAGGCAGAAGAAAAAATGTGGGGCAAGGGAAAATGCATGAGCCAAACCATCACGGTAGTTTTAGCAAGAACATCAAAATGATTTTATGTTGTGTTTGGATTAGGTAGATCTGAAACGTGAAATCCAAATCCATCTATTTAAACGCACGCATTTAAAGTTAATTTGTTGAGATCCATAAAACATATGAATATTTCACGAGATTAATTTGGACACACCTGAACTTGAGTTTGTAGACCTTTGATATGTTGAACAGCCAAATCCAGCATGTCCGAATAGCTTGTTTGCTAGAATGCCATTTTAAACACAAGGTCAAGCCAATTGAAACCTATTAATATTGATTCAACATACAAAACATCATCTGAAACTAATGGATATGCTCCTTATTTCAAAGCGAAGCAACTTAGTTTTGCAAACAGTTTGTATACCTCAAATCATGTATCTCATTGCATGACTTGTATACGAACAGTGGAGGTTATAAAGTTATGTCTGCAGAAATAATCATTTATGAATTAAATAAAATTTACTCTGCATCGTTTCAAACCTTGCAGAGGAAACAAAATTGTGCTTGCTCTGAGACTCACTGCTGAGGAAGACGAGACTTTAACGATGAGTAGCAAATGATAGTGTGTAAACAGCCGTAATGAGCTTTTCTTTTGCAAGCCAGTTGTTATCTCATTATTTACATGTGAGGCTCAACATCAATTCGATATTCATTCATTAATTTTTTGAAAAGCAAATAGAAAAAAGTAGCATCCTTTTATTTGTAATCTAAGTAGATCAAAAGAAGCTTCTTTTTTCTTCTCATGTCCTCAGATATAAGCCACAATGTTGAGATTGCAATAAGAAGGTGAAATTTCCAAGCTGATGACATGCCTTAAGCATCAATGATGGCTAAACTGAGGTAGTAGGAACAGATGGCATGATCAAAGAAGAAATTGCTATTACCTTATCCATATTAGGCACCAGCTCTTGCAACTTCTTCAGCTTCCCACTAATTCTAGTTCTTCTCTCCTGTACACATGAACAATCATCAAAAGATGTAAATGGCCTTTAAAGAGTTAATGTAACGTATGAAATAAAATCAACCAACGCTGAAAGATTCAACATAAATGGCACCCAAGAAAGGGAAAACAATAATTAGTTTAAGGCTTACAAAATTATACAATGGCTGCAACAAGGGATCACAAAGAAAATCGTGTTTAGTATTCTAAGCAGTTTTTCAAATGTAAAACAAATTTATCATGCTTTTTTAACTGAGAAATAAGGCATGCCATCATGTTGATAAAATGATAAGGACCCTATTTCAAAGAAAATTTCCTGACCCGTTCCGCAATGCTTCTTGGATGAGTAGCACAGCCTCGCTTTGCACGAATTTTACAGGGAACAGAATCTTCAGGAATATGATGAAGTAGCTTCTCCACTGTTGCCATTTCCAAAGTTGTTTGTGGCAGACTAAACTGAAGTGGACAATTCAGTCAATTAATATGAAAAATAGTGAAAAAGCGAATTTAGTATAATTCAAAACTGTTAGATTGTAGCGTTGGCTGCCTTAAGTACAAGGGCTATAAAATATTGAATGGACATTAATTTCCCCCCAAACCCTCTATTGCTTATCATGTTATTATGAGCAAATACAGGTGTTTAAATTGAAACAAGGTCACTTCAATACAGAAAAACACAACCCTGCAGATGTACTTCCTCCTCCTCTTTCTCCCTTCCACTCACTCAGTTCCCTCCTAACCTGTCCCCTTTTTATGACAGAAGGAAAAAATTTTCAATACTTTAGAAAAGTCAAGATCCTGAACAGTTCCAAATTGAATGCATATAGTATCGCCAGATAGAACAAACGAGCCCAAAAAGAAGAAGAATTTGTGTAAAGATAGAAAGCGAGTCTCATATGAATTTATAATTATAAGTGCATGACTGCAGAGAATAAAATTTCATTTTGGAAGATTCAAGATTGTCTCAGTTTGTGAAGCAAAAATGAGTCATTTTTCAAATTATGATGATCAAAATCATTTGGGAAACAAGGAAACAGACAAACTACATTCAGAAAACAAACAATTTTCTCCAAATGATCTATAGTCAAGTTTCGCATAAAATAGTTCATTACTGCTCTGCAAACTGAGATAATCCATGCATTTTATATGTTATGGTTCGTTGGTTCTTCTGTTAAACCCAGGAACATACTTTATATTAAGAATCATCCACATTAAATCCTTCAAAAGAAACTTCTTACCTGAGATTCCAAGGCATTGATGCAGTTCAGAATGTCTCCATCTATAGTCTTAGCGCGTTTACTAGAGGGAGCAGAAAACACAATGGAGTTTGAACCATCCCAGGTGTCCATTCCAAAGTTGGTTGTGGCATAAGAATGTGTAGTTCTATGGTGGCCATTGTCAGAATTGATGCCATCAACATGTTCACTCACCTCCGATATCTGTGAAAGAGATTCTTGCCCTGTGAAGCTCAATTGAGATTTTAGCCTTGATATCCCATGGCCACTATTGGAGGCGCCTTGTGCGCTATAGCTTCCACTGCCCCTTGAAATCGAGAAACCTCCTGCTCATTTAGACAGAATTAAAGTTTTCACATGGATTGCAATAACTGAGAAAAAGAACAACAACAATAAGGATATTAAGCCATTTACAATTTTCCAGTTTAAAACAGATGCACAGTTTAAGGGTGAAGAGTTTTGATCATGTGCTTTGACTATTTGCTTCGGATAAGTTGGACGGCCAGGACTAGACTGGGATAAAGATAAGTAGTTATTATTTATATATGCCTGTCCTATGTAGAGATTTGAAAAGATTTATCAAGGAAGTTATATACCGTATTAATCTATAAAATTACACGACCAGTTTCCCTCAGTTGCTTAGTCAGAAGATCAAATCTTCCGCGGCTGCGCTTAGATCAATTCTAGCTATTCCGCTGTTTAATTATCTCTTGAAGGTGAATCAAATTTTTCAGAAAGAAGTTATTAACCCTACTTTAATTTGATATCAGAACTGAAATTGATTGTTTTAGCTACAAAAATCACATATACCTAGAGTCCTCAGGTTTCCCAACCATGAGACGTCAATATATTTCAATGTTATTGCATTTCATTCACTGAGCACAGGCAGGCGACCGAGTAAGAGAAAGAGATGAGGAGACATCAAAATAAAGGAGTATCGTAGTAAAAACTCCTTTCACAAGTGTCCCCAAAAAATAAAAGGTCAGGACTGCTCAAGAAGCAGCATCGTAATGTAGGAATAATTCCTTTTGGGAAGTGGAGGTTGCAACTTGTTTCAGCATGTGTTACTGTTAGCTAGTGCTACAGCTCAAGAATACTACAAAAGTGAATCAGATCATGATCAAATCCAGGGACGTAGACAAGTCGCCAATCACAAGGATAAAGCTGATCTAGCGTTCTGATTGGCTTGTGCTGAAACATGAAGCCAAGTTAAAGCCACGCTTTTGTATGAACTACTACCTCCGGTGATAAATATATCATCAGCTAACTTTTTTTTAAAGATATTAAGAAAACTAATTAAATTACTTCAAAATATTTATATTTATCGTTTTTTTTTTCAAACTATTTTACCTAATTGATATATAATCTAATGATATACAAGATATGATATAATTAAATAACTTATTAGCTTCCTTAATCTCTAAAAAAAAAACAATTGAATCTAATATTTAGAATCCGAGGGAGTATCTCCAAATTGACCATATAAAAATTGACCGAGTAAGAGATCAGGAATAAGTCTCGAATGCTGCCTTCGATAAATAAGAAGTCACTTGAAAACTAAATTAGATGTTACTCCTCCCGTCCTTAATATAAGACATATTTGGAGAGTTACTCTTGATTTTAATTATAAGACATAGTTTTCATATTGTCAATAATTTCCTAATTTATCTATGCTCCCTCAACAATAATCAAGGAAATGAGGGAATTAAGGGAGATGAGTAGAGTGTTTTAGATAATAGATATCATATTAACTAATTTAACTAACTTCTTTAATCTAATCAAATTAGTTAAATATGTCTTATATCAAGAATAGGAGGAGGAGTATTATTTCACCCCCATAAAAAAAAAGCTTGAGGAAATTTCGGAGAAAATAAGATGCTAAAATTTCTTGCTTCTAAGAATTTTATTTGTTTATTTGCTCAATCAAGGACTTTGCAGAGTGATAGGCCAAGAAAAGGACTTTCCTCCATGTCCATGATGGACAATAACAGTAGGAATAAGGTCAAGCCAAGAGGTACTATAATTTTGGAGAAGAAGATACAGGTGTGTCCTCGTTGACATAATAAATGAACTCCCGTTAGGAGTAAATCGCATACGCTCAATAGACCAATCAGAAAATTTTCCAAGCGATAAAAGAATAAAAATATGCCTAGATCGATGTGCTCCGCGTGAATGCTAGCCTGTGCGTCATGTCACCCACCAATAAAAGAATGGTGCTACTGGGCCCCAAAAAAAAAGGAAAGGTGCTATGTTTATGGCTGGATTTTTTTTTTGTTTTGCTTTAAAAAAATGAAAGAGAATTAGGAGGTACAGACAATTAATATAAATATATGTATTTAAAATGGATAGTAAAAGAAAATATATATATATATATTTTTAAAAAAAATTAAGATGTAAAAAGAAAATTGTTTACAAGAAAAATCGACAAGTATATAATAGTAGTACAAAATACCAATGGATGGCGATATACAGTAACAAAAGAGGGGGAAAAGGCACGTTAAACAGCCATCGTAAGCTAGCCCTCGTGGGGGCATTTTCGTCATTCAAAGTCTCATGACCAAAGTCAACGACTTCAGCTTGTCCAAGGACGAAGACGTTATGTGGTTATGGTTGGATGACACACTACATATTTACCATTCCATCCTCAACTCACAAAGCCAGAAGTCTAGAACTCCTTCAATCATAGTATTCAACTATTCATAACATCACCCAAAAAAAAAAACGATTCCCAGACATAGGAAAAGACCCAAAGCACCCTCATGCAAAGAGCCTAACAATGCGTAAACCGAAGGGCATTACTGTCATTTAATAGGTGAATGGTGGACCAATAAACCACTTTCGGATTGTTGGATTCGCCCACAGAAAGGCGGAAAAAAATAGAAGTGATAAACATTAGAGTGGAAAGACGAAAATATCCTTACCATTATCAGGTGGAGTAGCAGTGAGATGGCTGAGCAAGCCAGCTGGCGAGCTCCTCTGACGAAGCAAAGCCGAAGAGGAGATGCCGAAGCCGGTGGCGACTCCGTCAGGAGGAAGACCGTACGACCTCTGTAAACCGAGCGTAGGAGGCTGCTGGTCTTTTAGATCGGAGGATTGGTTGTTGACCTTGCAGGAGGACTCGGAGGATTCGCCGGGGAAGAAATGGGTGACCGGAGGGCGCGATCCGACGGCGGTAGTGGAGAATTCGCGGTCATCTCCTCCGATAACGGCATCGACAGCTTTGGTAAGGAGTGAGCCCGGGGCGGAACCGTAGCGGGTTAAGCCGCTTTGGGGCTGGGATGAGGACGACGAGGAAGAAGGGTACATATGGATTGGATGGGAGAGAGAGGGAAGGGTAGAGAGGGGGGGGGGGAACAGGGAAAGCAAAGCAGAATTAAGAAAGGGGGAAGAATTGAAGATTGGGGCCGCCAAATGGGGAAAGGTCTCTGGTTATTACATCACTCGCTGCCTCGCTGGTGACGGTATTGCCTCACGTGCCTTCTGATTTTATAAATGTCTTCCTTCATTACTCCATTCCTTTATTTATACTGTCACACTTCTTAATTTTTAATTAAGAGTTTAAGCACTTAAAGTTAATTGGATTAATGGTGTTTTTATTAACAGTAAGCCTTATTTAAGTCCAGATCCGTGCTTTAATTCCAGTGAGCCCTTATATCTGTCTCACCTAAACTTTGTGTGTGTTTAAAGAAAGCTATAAGCAGCATGATAAGGGAAACATTAAAAGAGTTCTATTTATAAAAAAGATTTAATGGTTGTTTGGGTTGACGGTATAAACTGTTTTTCTGACTTAATTTACGGTATATGGGATAAGTATGTGAGAAGAATTTTGCCTCGACTTACGTGAACGTATTTCTCCAACACCAACTCAAACATGATTTTAAAGAGTATGGATTTTTATTTTTATTTTTATTTTTTGCCAGTGTTAAAGAGTATGGAATTAACTAAGTTGGTTTGAAGAGTTTAAAATGAATCACGCTATTAAATCTTAGCAGTATCTTAGTAAACAAGATACTCGTACTCCAATAAGATATATGGTCTCTAACTTTTCGATAATGAGATTTTTCATGTATTTTACTCTATATAGTTATTTTAATCAATATATATTAATTATGGGTAGACATAGTAGCATTATTGTCAAACTCGCCAGTTTATTTTCCGAGTTTATCATTTTTACGTTTCTAATTCATAAAATCGAGTCAAGTTGAGTCATTGGTAAACTCGTGACTGTTGTAAACTCGATTAAATTCACGAGTTTATACACCGAGTTTACCGTTTTTACGTTTCTAATTTACAAAACTGTATTAACGCACCCTTAAATTTGTGTTAACTTTTTCAATTTGATTATACTCAACGGCTTTACATATGAATTTTATAAAAAAAAATTTATTAAATACGATAAATTATAAATGTTGATAGATTTAATTTCAATTATTTGAATTTAAAATATATTTAAATCAAATTGTTGTCAACTTTTTATATTTTAGTTATTTAATTATATACTAATAATATCTATTTAATGATAAAACTAAACTCTTACCAATTTACGATTCGAGTTCAGAATACGAATGTTCATCATTATCATGAGTTTGCTTAAACTCACGATTTTGATAACCTTACATAAGTAGGGTATATAATAATCATGTTGTGATAATAGCTTTGCAGTATCTTGGCCAAAAAAAAAAAAAAACCTTTGCAATAGTCATAACTCATAAGAATGACATATGTATCTTCAATTAGGGAAAAAAAAGACATATGTGTCTTCAAAATAAATTTAAGATCTGTCTCTTTTTTACTATTTGAATAAAGTTGACTTTTTGTAAAAAGAAATAAATAGAATTTAAGTTAATTAATACCCTGTCAACACCCGTTTCCATTTCGATAATTGAAGAGTAATAAAGACGGAATTCAATGGGTATACAGAAAAGTACAATTATACTGATAATAATATTCGTTTACAATTCTGATATCGTTCATCGATGAAAACAGAAAATACAGCAGAAGTTTTAACATTTATAATTTTTACCAAAATATCACAAAATAGACTAATTATGACCACGTTCTTGTCCTTGCCTTGAAACACGTGCTGTTCACTTTCCGGCGTCTATGTCTTTTCCCTTTGCCCCACTAGTACCCGCTGAGGTGTTTATTTTAAAAATAGGGTGAGATTCCGGAGAATCCCAGTAGAAACATGCTATCGTTCATAGAAAATGCGAAAAGTAAATATGATATATGCCATGTATGCACCAATTAATGAACATTATAAACATATCATCTGCATGTATACATGAGTAGGGCTCAGCCCCACTATTCTGCACCGGTTGGATTTTCACCAACTCCAGTGTAAGTGCCTCTGACACTTCTGGCCCCTTTCTGGGCAAATCATGTTAATTAATAAAGCGCATTTACAAACATTGGTATCCACACAATTATATAACTATGGCATAATGTATGAAGGATGATGTCTCTACCTCAAAGCTTTAATATCCCCTTTTAAATGAGTCTCGAAGAACGTGTCGTATCCGGCCTCCAAATCGGTCCTAAAATATTAAATGTGCCAGAAATAGGTCATAACATATCCAAGTATCATTTTAGACTCTTCCATAGTGTTTATTGTGGTTATATTAGTCTATGGTGAAAATTTACAAAAATACCCCCGGGAACCCAGCCCGGCCCTGCCGTACTCGGCCCGATGGCACGTTTTCCCAAAATTTTGACTAAGGCTATTCTAACTTATTTTCACCCAAGGAATCCATTTCCGGGCTCAAAATCACCAAATTCACTATCAAATTACGAAAATATCCTTGACAGCCCCTATTTAGGGATTTTAGTGGCGTTTTCGTAATTATGTTTTTTCGGCCTCTACCGAAAAAGTGTCCAACTGTAACCCCACCTATTTTTGCCCACTGAGTCCAATGGAACTATTTATTTCATGAAAATCCAACTCCTACTACCAGTTCTGGTCCTAGCCAAAATATTAGGAAAAATGGAAAAAAAATGAGGTTTTGTGTTTTAGCTCCCAAAACTTGTACTTTTCCACTTATAATCCTTGATTAACTTATTTAAACACTTCTTAAACATGATTTAAAGGATTTTGGGCAGCATAACCTCTTAGGGTCATGGCTTTTCTAATTTTACAACTCAACCCAAAAATCACAAAACCAAACAACAATCACCAACAACAACTTCAATACACTAAGAAATTGAGATTTTGGAGATTACCTCTTAATCCTTGGTGTTTCTCTCTCTAGGACATCCTATCTCTCTCCTCAACCTTGAAGATTAGCTTGCTAATCCATGATTTCGATGAAAAATAAGAGATTAGAGAATGAATTACACAAAATAAGAAGCTTAAATCACTTTGGAACATAAGCTCTTACCTTGATTTTTCTTCCTCTTTCTCTCTAGCTTCAAGAGCTCCACAAACTCACTTTATCTTCCTTTTCTCTATGGCTTGTGCGTGAGGTGCATGAAAGAGGAATGAGTTTGTGTTATATTATTCTAGTCTTCTTCCTTCTTAACCATTGATCCAATCAAGGGCCCAAGTTGTGATACTTGTCACCATTCTCTCTCCCTCACAATTACTCCATTGTCTTGCCATTAATTTGAATCAATTGCTTCCTCCTAAAAATCCATCCCTCTCATCCTCTCTTACAAGATAAGCTAACTTCTTACATGTAATCAAGTGTCCTCTTCCAATCACTCAAGTATTCCACTCCTTCACTCAAGCTTCTCTTCATGCATTCACCATACTTCCCTATTATGTGCACTCAACCTTGCCATACTTCCCTTGTCATCATTTAGGTCTAATTGGGTTTGACTAACTTTTTCCCTTATTTTTCTATGTATTGGACGAATTTTAGGGAAGGTAGAGGAGAAAAAAAATGTTTTTCCTATATTTCATAATTCATATAATTGAACAATATATAATTCCCCCTAATTCTCCAAGTTCTTAATTTATTCTACCAAGAATAATCCTATTTATGCATTTTCTTGTATTTTCCTTGATTAATTGAGATTAACTCAAATTAATTGGAAAATAATTAATCTTGGCCTAAATTGGCAAAATTATGATTTTGCTATCGCTTTTATATTTTAATTCAATTTTTGAATTAATTTGTCCATTTCCTTATGAATATGAATATTTCACAATTCACAATATCCAAATCCATAAATATTCACCATTTTATTGAATTATTCAAATAATTACAATATAATTTTTTGTGAATAAAATTTAGGGTATTACATACCCCATTTGTTCCCTAATATAAGAATTATTTAACTAATTAAGATATATTAATTAAATGAAATGAATTATGATCTTTTCTTTTGAACCAAACATAATTAATACCCCATATGTTATTGACCTATGTACATAGTATTGATTTAAGAAATTATTTTCCCAAACATTTATAATTATCTTTTTACTAGAAACATTTAGGAAATATTTTTTTAAAAAGAATCCTAAAATTGTCAAAAGATAAAAAGGTATTCTGAATATTCATAATATTCAAAAAAATTAAGGTGCAAATTTACTAACGAAGTTTTATCCGAGGAGCGTCTGGCACAAATATCTTTTAGAAGGGATAAAAATACTAATGAACAATTAAAAATACCAATTCTAATGCCCCTTCTAAATGATATTTGTGTCAGACGTTCCTCAGACAAAATTTCATTGATAAATTTGCACCTTAACCCTATTAAAAAGGTGTTAAGGCCCAATTCGTTCTTTTCAGAATTAAAAGGAAATAACAGAATTATCCCTCAGAGTTTAGTTTTAATTTCTCTTTGACAAATTCAATTGTGAAAACCTTATCAGAACTTGTGAAGCCCTTATTAGATTTTGTGAATTAAAATTTACAACTTGTGAAATTCTTTAAGAAAGTTGTGAAATTTTTCTGAAAACTTCTGAAAACTTTACCCAAACTTATAAAACCCTTATCAGATAATGTAAATTAAAATTTGCAACTTGTAAAATTCTTTAATGAAATTGTGAAATTATTTTAAGAAATTGTGAAAATCTTATCCGAACTTGTGAAAACTTTATCAGATGTTATGAATTCAAAGTTGCAACTTGTGAAATTCTTTTGAAAACTTGTAAAAACCTTATCTGAATTTGTGAAACCCTTATCAAATCATATGATTTTTTATTTATAACTTGTGAAATTCTTATGAGAAATTATGAAAACCATTATCAAAATTTATGAAATCGCACCTTCCCCCTATTCTTAATTTTAAACATAAAAAGGTAATTTTATCATTTCCTTTTAATTTTGAAAACAATAAATCAAGTTTTGACACTTTTTTATTATCACGAATATTCAGAATAATTTTTGTTTTTAAATTTTTTTAAGGGATTTTTCTAAACATTTATATTCCGACAATAGTTCAGCTCTAAAAATATTCATATAGAATGTTAATTAATTGTTCTTTTCACACGAGTTCGTGAAGTAGAGAGTTCATTAAATATCACTATGTCATATTTTTTCGTAAAGCGATCTTATTTCGAAAGATACTTTTTCATTGTATTAAAAAAAATAAGTTTCTGCCATATTTTAAACACACAATTACTTTTGATTTTTTTAGTACAAAAAAATCACTTTATAAGAATTATTACTGTCTTACTCTGAGTCATAAAAAAACATTGTCAATAATTCAGTCCATACCTAAAATTTGGAATAAGTATAATCGAATTAAATCACAAGATTATTATTTTTTTAAAGCAAAGGAAAGGTACGTTATTCATGTCTCAAATCCTTCATGTACATTTAAAAAATTAATTAAAAGGTGGCTATACGCCTATACGCTTGTGGCTACGTACAAGTTGCAAATATTTTAACACACTACTTAATTAAAACTGTGAAAATGTTGTAGGATTTGCTTCTCTCCTCCCTCTTATCTCGTTTTCCTCTTAAGATTTGTTTGAGTTAGCGTTTGAGAAATATGTTTATGTAAATCGAGAAAAAATTTCTCTCACATATTTATTTCATGTGCCGTAAATCATATTATAAAACCAGCTTCTACCACTAACTCAAACGGATACTTACTCATCTCATCATCATCATTGATTATCATTTGAACAATTTAGATCATTTGAATCTTTGTCAAATTGTTATTATGCTTTCAAATAAATAAATAAATATAAATAAATCTAAACGGTTACAATTTGATTTAAAGGCAAGGATAAATTCGATATAAAAAGTTCATAATTATAAACTATCATTAAAAAAATGCACATATATTCTTTTATGCAAGACCTATTTATATAATATAATTTGTAGAGATTAAGAAATTTAAATAAATTATTTAATTAGAATACATGCTGACAAGACATTTCTAAAATATTTTTATGCAATACTATATTATATATATTTTATAAGTTAGACAGATTAATTAAAAAAATGATAAATATAAAAAATAAAATGAAAATTTCACCCTGAGTCTTACATTCAAATGAGAAGTATTTATTCGGAAAAATTTCATTGACTCCGGAATGATGTGACATAATATCAGTTAATTCTCCAAATTTTATGAAACTTAACTGCACATCTAAATTAAAATAAAATTAAGTTTTGTAAGTGAAAAGATAATGATTCTCTTTTTTTATTTTTTTTAGAAGATATTTATAAAATAGATAAGGACATTTACAAAATAAATAAAAAGATTAGAAAGGATCTAGGGAATTTAAAATATTTTGGGTATTTATAAGACAAATATGAAAATTCACAAGATAAATATGAGTATTTACAAGACAAATAAAGACATTTACAAAATAAATAAAGGGATTTCAAAGAACACAGAGAATTAAAAATATTTTAGTCATTTACAAGATAAATATGAAAATTTATAAGATAAATAAAATAAGGGCGTTATTGTCTTTTCACCTCTAAAACTTAATTTCATTTTAACTAAAGAGATACAGTAAAAAAAAATTTTAAAAAAAAAGAGTTGACTTAAATTATGTCCTATCCTTATTTATGGGGTAAGTGAAAATTTCTCCATTTATTTTGGTCCAATTGTGAAATGTTGTGTGCATGCCACGGGTCAAAGGTGGCTATCAGCTAATTAAACGTGACAGCTCATGAAGGCAGTAGGTGGGAACATAGTTGACATTCTGGCCAAAAAACATAAGGTGACATGGTATGAGTGAGTGTTTGGGAATATCCTAAATCTTTTTTAAATTTAGATTTACGCAGCTTGAGATAAAACTCCTCTCACACATTTATTTTATTATAGTACAATATAATTGTTGGCCAAACAAAATTATAGCACAATATACCAAGTAATTATACAAAAAAAAAACAAATAAAGATTGAGGTTCAGAATTTGAAAACGTGAGATAAAAAATGGATCGATGAGAAGTGAACTTAATTATTATGTTCTTCATATAAAAAAGTTGTTATTTAAAAAGTAACAAAATAAGTTATACAATTTAAGATGTGAATATAAAATAACATTACAGCATTAATAACCGAATAAAATATATTAACTTAAGCATGTGGCAACCGAAGGTCACAATTGTGCCATGACATAGATAATGAATTTAATAATATTAGGAGTATAGGCTAAAGTTGAATGTGCCAATATATAGATAAATAAATAGTAATAAATAGGACGACTAATGTGGTGATTAATGATAGTCATAAGCAAGAAGCAAGTGGGCATATAATACACAATAAGCTCGCCACCTAATATTGGAGGCTAAAGTTTGAACTTTGAAGGCAAGTTGGGATTAAAATAAACAGGTTCAGTGTATAATTCACAAACTTACAAAAGCGACACAACTCAAAATTCAAATCACAGCCTCCACTCACTCCTCACAAGTCACAACCCCGTGATGTCGATCACATCCTTGCTTTTCATTTTTACTCTCCCCATTGTTTTCTTCTTTTTTTCTTTCACTCTCCAAAGCAACGTACACTCAAATACATTAATTAAATTTTAATTATATTAAGTGAAAAACCTTCATGCAGTACTAAGTCTTCACTGTCTTTGCTGTATCCAAGTTTATCCTTGGGGAATCTTTAACCGTACAATTTGTTTAATTATTAGTTGTTGAAAATAATTAAATTTCATTCCGTTACCCTTTATTTTAATTTGCATGATCTTTATCCGTGTTTTTAGACGCAAGCAGCTTCTACATCAGCTTTCTTTTGTGTGTTTCTGAAAATTTTCCACTTGTTCAAATCAAACAGTGATGTGATTGACTTTTTTGGCCTCACCGTCAGGTGAATCTCTTTATTACTAGCTGATAAGAGTTTGTTAGGATTAGTTTTTGGAGAATAGTTTTTGGAAAAAATAGATTATGAGAAAAAAATGATTTTGATAAAATGAGAGTGTTTGTATATTGTGATCAGAATAATTTTTTTCATGTATGGTGCTCATATGATGAGAAAAGACCAATGAGAGAGGGGATGGGGCCCATATAAGGAAAAAGAACCAATAAGAGAGGGGGTAGGGCCCACGTAAGAGAAAAGGCAAAAAAAATGGGTTTTCCCAAAACCTAGGTTTTGAGATTAAAAGGTTTGAGATCAAAACCATATTTTGGAAAAATTTTGAGTGTTCAACAACTAAACCATGATTTTAATTCAAGACATAGGTTTTGAAATTCTTACTGAACACACACTTAATTGAGAACAAGATATAATGACTGGTTAATGTGCTAGTTGCCTCTACCACGTAAATTAACTTGGTAATACTGATAGATAGGGTATGTCGTGATGTTTTCTCTTATTTCTAACGGGAAATTACACACACATCCACACATATATATATATATATATATATATATATGAGAATACATAATAGGTTAATTATGTTATGAATATTAATTATGTGGATAATCATTGACTTATTTCCAGACTAACTTGCTCTCCAAAAGAATACATCATTGTGCATACGAAAATACTGTAGCAAATTTACTGTTCATACAGAAGTACCGTAGCTATATGTATATTCCCGGTATCATCACAGACGAGGTACCGTAGCATCGCGAAATCACTGTAGCACTTTTCATTATAGTAGTTCGAAAAAATTCACTGTTCACCTCCTTTTTACGCCTATAAATAGAGGCATTGATTCAAGAATTAAATACACAAGTGAATGAAAAATTCTATCAATCTTCTCTCTTGAAATTCTTATACTTTTATAACAAATCATTTTATTTGAAGAAGCCATCAATTGTTAAGGGAATAAATTCTCCCTTACATGTCGACTAAGATTAATCTAGCAGAATGAATCAATCTCTCATATACTTATGCTCTGTTTGGTACAATGTAAGAGTTTTTTTAAAGAATTTGAAGTGGAAATAGAAATGGAAAAAGAAGGGGAAGCGGGGTTACAGGTTTGTTTGGCATGATGATGGAAATGGAGTATTATTTTAATTTAATATTTGTATTTATAATATGAAAAAACTTATATGCCCTTTACAAAAAAAAACCCTAGCCACTAAAAAGAAGAGAACCACAACCGTTAGCCCGACTGCCACCATAGGAGTGTCGACGACCAGAGGAACAATAGCACCAAGAAGAAGGCAACAACGAGCATAAGCACAGTGGAGTTGCAGATTAAAATCGTAGAAAAAGTTGCAAATGGAAGTGAACTTGAAATTATTGAAGAAATCGAAGAACAGTTACGCGCTAGATTTGTTGATGGACCAAAGTCACATATTGATGCCACTGGCCACCATAGCTATCAGCCACCTTAGGGAAGAGTTGTAAATCGAAGAAGGAGAATGAGAAAGACGAAGAGGAATCGTAGATCGAAGAGGGAGGAGTTTTAGAAGAGCGAGAAGTTGCCGCCGTTGTGATTTCAGTGAAGAAGCTTCAAGATCGTTGTTGCCTCCCAATGTTATGGCACGATTGCCATAGCCGCCATCGTCGTTGGCATCGCGTTGTCTGCCATCCTGACGTAACTAGTTGTCAAGGGCAAGATGGACTGAATTTTAAGTTCCATGGAAGTCATGCACAATATCTGTGAGCCCCATGACTTCGCCTCGGTATGAAAATTTCCCTCCGATAGGATAAGGGCGTCGGAAAGACGAAGCAAATGCTAACTGATTGTCGACTGCTCCTCCATGTTTGTAGGGTTTTCTCTCCTTTTCAAGTGGAGTTTATTGGTAGATTTCCTCTATCGTGGACGAAGGAACTTTTGGTTGAACTCGAATCCGGTGATAGCAAGGCACATAATCAAAGGGTGGATGGATATGAGGAGGTGTTCATATTACAAACCTTTTTGACGGAATCCGCCGACGACCTGCGATGGGTGCCCCCATGGCCTTTAAGATTGTTGGGTGTTTTGAAGCGATGGCCTTCTCCCTCTTTTAGTACACAGACGTTACTGATTGAGGGTTTGAGGGTTGAGAGGAGGGTTTTTCTGGCAGTTAGGGGCATATCCATAGCGGAGACATGGCACACATGATATCAGAGCACGGAGAATACACAAGTTATAGCCATGGAGTCAGATGGCCTCTCTACCGACAGAGGCTCAGGTGATGAAGAATCAATGGATTAGTGGGAATTGGGGATCTTCAGTCGCCTTGAGGAAACCAAAGGCACTGGAACAAACACGATTAAAGGTATTAATTTTGTGGTCTATGGCTCCTGAGGGTAGTAGCTCGCTAAAGGTTTGATCCCTTCCCACTGATGATTTATTGGGTTTGAGATTTGTTATTGGTAGGATAGCCTTTTTAGATGTTGGCTTCTCCATGTTTAGTTCTAATGATTAATTAGAAAATTCGACATCCGATGTGGCTGGGATAGTCTTATATGATTGGGTGATTTATTATATATTTTTACTGGTTTGTGGGTATTGTAAATTAATATGCCTTACCCACCCAATTTGTCTTTGTCTTGCTTGAACTGGTGTGGAAGGATTATTGGTAAGAAAGAGTCGGATCGACTACTCTTAGCCCCAAAACCAGAGTTATTCAGACACCTTCAAAAGTTAGTTATGTTTAGTTGAAGGTTGCTATATGTGGTAGGGAGGTCATGAATTTGGTGGGTCTTCTATACAAGGAATGTGCAATAGATAGACAATTGATAAATACTATTTTGGGCCTATTTAGTATTCCTGTAAGCATTGTTCATTTTTGGGTCAACATGTGCTTGTTCAGTGCAGTGATCAACACTATTCATTATAAAAATCGATGTGGGCTTGTTCAGTGTGTATGGCATTACTGCTCATCCTCAGTCTGTAGTTGGGTTTTCTTCTCTTATTGTCTTTTCGATTTTGCGTTCTCTGATATTTTGTTGGATGTTTTTTTTCCTCGAGTACATTTTTGTGTCAAGGGATTTGGTTAGGAACCTTTCTTGTAGATGTGTTCCTATGGAAGTTGATTTGGTAGTCGAGAGGATTGCCAAAGCTTCATTGGCAAGGTCTTGCTCCTGTGTTCGGGCATTTCAACCTTCGTTCCATATGCAGACTTATGTATTGAATGATGTGGATGATGTCTTAGCTCTATTATTACGTCTTTGTTGTACTTAAGAACTCTCATATCTTTGCTTCTCTATTCTATTAGCTAGGTTTAGGGATTACTTTTCATTTAGTATGTTTGGTTGCTGTAACTCTACTTATGTGACGTTGTCTCTTTGTTGCGCTTAATTCTATTAGTTTGGTTGTTGGCTAAAAAAATAAGAGTTCCATGGAAGTCTCCACACTTCCACGGGGTATAGGTTGGAATTGAATTTCATTAGTTTTCATGGAAGTTGCTTCCACGTGAAAGTGGATTTAGTGACACTAAACATGCCAAAATCAGAATTCCATCCTCAATTCCACTTTCTTGTATTCACTTCCATAGCACCAAACATGACATTTAAGTTAATATTAATGGAGGGGCTTCTTTCTTTTTTGAACATAATTTCTTTTCCTACATACGAAGGGTGGTTTTTAATTTAGTTCTGAGAGCATAATTTTTATCATTACATTCACATGATTTTGATTATAAAAAGAAATTTAGCATTGATACTAGAGCTGGTAATATGGGTTGAGACCGTGGGCTAAACTCATATTGTCCCAACCCGTGACGGGTTGGACCACCGGGTTGGTGGGCCAGCCCATATTTTTTATTTTTTATATAAACTAAGAGCAAGAGCCAGGAGCCAAGAGGTAAGATATATAGACATAGAAGTTTTGGATTATTGGAAGACTAACTCTGCTCATTTTCCTTGTCTTTCAAATATGGCGTCTGATGTTTTAAACATTCCAATAACTACAGTGGCTAGTAAATCAGCTTTCAGTATTGGTTCACGAGTTCTCATAGAGTATAGAAGTTCTCTTCTTCCTGATAATGTTCAAGCCCTTATCTATATACATAATTGGATGCTTGATTTCCCAGCGGAAGATGTTATTGATGATGGTAATATAATTATATTTACTCATTTATTTTATTGTCATTTACTCATTTATTTAAAATTAGCATAATATTATCTTTCACCTTGTTTTATTATTTGTAACAGTGACGGATTTACTTGTGCAAAAGTAAAGTGATCAAGCTTAAGATACGGCTTCACATCATGCTTCAAATGGAAACATCTTTAATATTAACTAATTATTGATTATTGTTGAGTTATACTAATGGCTTGTGGATTTATATTTATTTTATTATGTGTGAATTTGTGATGAATGTTTAATTTGTAATGTATTTTTAATTTTGTTATGGTTTAGGTGTGTAGAAAAAAACTCTTAGTATATTGTTAAAAAAAATATGGGTTGGCTCGCTCAACCCGCCAACCCAGCGGTTATGGGTTTTAGCCAACCCATATTGATGCGGTCCTTTTGAGCCCGAACATATATGGTTCCAACACGTGACGGGTTAGCCCGAACCCACCGGGCCGGACCATATTATCACCTCTAATTGATACATCTTTAAGGCTTTAACATAAAAAAAAATTATATCTCTGTTCCTTAATGTAAAATCTAATATTAACTATTAATTATATTATGGACCAAAAGTATTATACTAGCATTACGGGAACCCGGAATAATTGCGTTGCTTACATTTAAAAACCTAAAACTTACCCTGTATAGGCCCATGGTTTTATTCCGTTACTAGAAAGGATCACGAGTTATGTATTCATTTACCCAGTGCCAGTCAATATATAATAGTGTAATGTTATAATTTTGGATCTACGGAATCTTTAGGTTGCCAAAATCTATAAAATGGTACACTCGTTATTGATCGCAACTGCCTAAGTAGTACGATCCAACTTTAAAATAAGTTCTCTTTTCGTGTGTATTTCACGATCCTGATTCCCATGCTTTTACAAATAACAATTTTTTTAATATAAAAGATTAAAATTTATATTTTTGAATACAAGTAAGTAATTTAGTAAAAAAAAAAAAAAGAGTCGATGTGGGATTAAATCCTTCTTTTTCACAAATATCCTTGTTTCTTTTACCATGACAAATATCCTTGTTAACGGAGAGATTATGTAAGAAAGAAATTTTAAACAATCTAGGTTTTATTTTGAATTTGTATTAACATCATGGATTGATTTGAAAAATAAAAAAGAATAAAAGAATAGAGTTAATCCCACATTGACTCTTTTTTTTTGTTAACTAAATCATAACTTGGGTTTTAAACAATCTAGGTTTTATTTTGAATTTGTATTAACATCATTGATTGATTTGAAAGATAAAAAAGAATAAAAAAATAGAGTTAATCTGCGGGCGCTTGACCCAAAACCCAAGTTGTGAATAAATATAATTTAAGATTCAAAGCAAGGGCCTGAATATTCGAGTTTGGCATATATGCTGAGTTCAATTAACATTAAGTTGGAACCTTGGTCTTTTAATTTTGTGGAGCCCCATGCTCCAACTGGTTACTTCTGCAGCTTCTTCGAATTGCGGATCTGTTATTTAGTGTTTTGCTTGGATTAATTTTCAAAAAATAATTTTTATGATTTACGGGTAAATATATAAGAGGAGTTTTATCTCAACATACGGAAAAAAAATTCAAAAAATCATGATTTTATTGTTTCACATTCACTTAGCCTTGGCCCACAATCACTAACACCACACAGCAAACAAATGCAAGCATTTAATGGGAGCATACAAAATTTCGACAAAAATAAAATAAAATTGGAGCATAAAAAATAAGGATAGGAGGCAATTAATTTAATTCGGCCATTTCCAAGTCAAATATCACGTTGTTTGGCCGCCAAGTTAGAGGAAGTCCTGCTTCTTTGATTAGATCTTTGATCAAAACAGGATAATGTACAACTTCTTAATCGTACTACATCTCAAGACAATATCCAAGCACATATTATACCTAATAAAAGAAAATACCATATGAGTTGAATATTAATGAATTTAATTGCCTCTCTTGGCCTAGGTATTTAATTGCCTTTAAAATTTACTCCAAGGACTCTTGTTTGTAGTACAATAATATACATACATACATATATATATATATATAGATATAACTTCCATGAAAAAGTGCACTCACATAACATGCGCGGAGTTAAGCTTGGCATATTTACATATAATATAGAGATAATATCGAGTTTGTTTGGGTTAGTGGTGGTAGGAATGATTATGACTTTTACAAAAATCAGATTGTAAATATGACCTATATTTGGTTTGACAGTGGTAGAAGTGACTTTTTTTTAAAAAGCTAGGGCATGTTTGTTTTAACGATCAGATTGCTTATAAGTTGTTTTTTACGTAGATCGAGACACAACTCCTCTCACATACTTACCTCGTATACCGTAAATTACGATTGAAAAGTTGCTTTTAAGCATTTCAATCACTCATCCAAACGAGCACTAAACTTTTAAGCTTTTTCTAAAAAACTGCTTTTAGGAAAAAAAAAAAAAAAACTCAGTTACCAAAATATCAACCAAAACACCCTAATTTTTAAAAAATCAGAATACATTGTGATTTGAATTAAAAAACGTTTGGGATAGTGTTCAGGTACGTCCTGTGAATATGTTGCTTAATTAAATGACTACTATTTTTATTAAATATTATCAATTTGCCAACTTGCTTATCATTGTTGCAGATGTTGTCAAAGTTCAGCCTATCAACTTGTGGGCTCTTATTATGTATAGTACACATCATATGTTTATGTGCATGCCCTTAATTCATTTTTTATTCTTATAGCTGTCAGCTGTCTTCTTACGTGATTTTTCTTCTCTCAAGCTTTTTTTTTTTGGTCAAATTCTCTCAAGCTTATTTATCAAGACGTTGATATATTATATGAATTTTATAAAAATTTATATTATTTATACACCATGTCAAACTCTATAAAATGATAGCTGCTATCACACAATATATAAGAGACCAAACTATTAGATATAGACCATTCACTTGATTATGTCTTTACTATAATTGTTTTCTCCGTGACCTATTATAATTTAGTTTCTCTCTTAACGTATACACGAATGATGGATATAAATGTCCAAAATTTGATTTCATCATATTCATTAGTCAAGGGTCGTTAAGTGAAGCGAATAAGTTTGACCTCTGAATTATCGTTACAACTTACAAGTACAAGGTGATCTTAAGATACTAGACACAATCGGAATTTAAAACAACGACACTATTCATGTTATTGGGCCTTGGGCCCATTTCATTCGATTCCTTCAAAGTTCAAACCCAATTCATTGATGAGGATTCCATTTCCATGGTTTGTTTTGTCTTTTTTCAAAACAAATGGATCTGAAAATGGAAACGAGGTTTAAAAGTGTATTTGGTGTGTACATGAAATTCAGATATTATTTTTATTTAATATTTATACTTAAAATGTAAAATTACTAATATGCCCTCATCCAAAAAAAAGACCTTCCTTTTCTTTCTTCAACTTTTTTGCCCTCCTTTTCTTCTTCAGAGGAGAGCTGGGAGAATGGGCAAAGAGTGGAGCTGGGAGGTGCAGTGGAAGAGAATAAAGGAGAGACAGAGGCAACCGAAGGAGAAGAAGAGAGCCCCACCACTGACCTTCATCTTCCTTCACATCACTATCGCCGGGTGACCTCAACGTCGTTGGAAACTAGAGCTGAAACAAAGTGAGGGGCGTGGTTGAGCTGCTTCTTCGGCAATTGGAACGAGAGAAAGGAGGGTCAATGGTGAGAGAAGAGATGCCACCACCACCGAACGACTACTAGCACCATCTTGCTCCATTAACTAAACCCCACCATCTTCTGATTCAACGCCGCTGTCAAAGAAAGAGAGAGAGGGGGGAGCTTCTCTATTCTTCACTGCTGGAAGTCATCGTCGGCGGTTGCCCCACTCCTTTTGCTGTTTACCGTTAGTTCTTTCTCTCTCCATTGTATTCATTGACCTCCTTCATCCTTCCAAACTGTTGTTGGTTTTCCTCTGCTTTTCGTCGATGTGAGCATTCACCACCAAAAGGTTGCCGTCGTGTGTTGACCAAAGTCTCCATCGCCGTCATCAATGAAAGAGCAAAGGTGCCGATGAGGGAGTAGAGGTCGCCGTTGTCGCGGGAAAGAGGATGGTAGTTGATGGAATTGTGGAGGTGGAATTATAAATCTTGGCTTTTGGGATGTAATTCATTTGGGTGGAATTAACTTATTTGGCTTCCATATGAAATTGGAATTGAGAGCCAATTCCATTGTATCAAACAAACCCTTTCATGGAATTGATATCCAATTCCATTCTCACCTCTTCCAATTCAAATGTACCAAACAGGCCCAAAGTGAATCCTCTCATGAAATTCGAATGCCTTTAGGCAAATGACCTATTCTATCCCTATTTTCACTTGTGTGATTTGTGAATCAATTCTCATTCGGACATCTATCCCCTCTCTCAACTCTATTAATAAAGAGTAAAACTAGATTCAATCCCAACACAAAAAAAAAAAAAAACTGAAATTGACACATTAAAACACAAAAGTATGACCCACAAATTATTTTATTATTATTAAAATTCAATCTTTATTTTTTACTTGAGAACGAGCATTCATCCCCCGCGCGTTGTGCAGCATGCATCACCTTCACCATTCAACTTCCTCACTGTCTTCCACATATTCATCAGACCTTATTGACACATTCATTTTACAACAGATTGTATATTTTCATCCACCACACATTAATCATACCATTAATATCCAACAAACCTGGACAGTTTTTGTTCCGTCACCACCATAACAATCCAAATTATGAAACACAGTACATGAACCATTTATTATACAACACTTCTTTATATGCAAATTCATAATTGTAGCATAGGTGGGCAGACATAATTTCATATGACAATTAAACATGACTCCAACACCTATGGACTCCAACTGATTCCTCATACATTTATCCTGGACAACAACTAAATAACAAAAATCCACTACGTCACATAGCTTCAAAGACACAACACCACACTAAGAAGATAAAAACATTCTGACATTAAACTCTAATTGGCATCATGGTTCCAATCCTCTATATAATATAGACCTAATAATTCACTCCAAATTTCTAAAAACCTCTGTCTATACAACGTTAGTTGTTATACATTTCTCTACATCAATAGTGTCATGAATAACAATCTTCAATTCTTCCTTACTTCTTACTCTTGACAGCGCTACATACAATTGGCCATGACAAAATACAGGCTCGGATAGATAGAGTCCTATATGACGAAGTGATTGACCCTGACTTTTATTTATTGTCATTGCAAATGACAATGAAACGGGGAATCGTCTCCTTTTCATCTTAAACGGCAACCTACTTTCAAATGGATTCATATCCATCCTATGAAGCAAAATTTTATTTTTAGGATGTGATCCGTTGAGAGTAATTGCCTGAATGACAGACTTGCCGAGAAATGTCACACGCAACCGAGTTCCATTACACAATCCCGTTGCCTGATCAATATTGCGCAACAACATTATAGGACATCCCACCTTTAAAGTAAGCTTATGCGGAGGCAAACCTGAGCACGTAATGCCATTCAAGAACTCAGTGGTATATAGGTCCTCAAAGAAATCATTATCATTACAAGATTTGCATACTGTATCACAACTGAAGTAGTCCATAGATTCGCCGACCAATATAGAATACATGTACTCATTAACCCTATTCACACTTTCAATTGTTGGAGCAAATGGGACAACAATTGTGGATATGTTGCTTCAACAATTGCCTGAATTGGATCTCGAAAATTCTTGACCAATAATTGAGATGGAATATCATTCGAACATCTATGCCCTCTCTCAACTCTATTAATAAAGAGTAAAACTAGATTCAATCCCAAAAAAAAAAAAAAAACTGAAATTGACACATTAAAACACAAAAGTATAACCCACAAATTATTTTATTGTTATTAAAATTCAATCTTTATTTTTTACCCGAGAATATGGTTCGTGCATGCATGACTTATTCGGGAATTAGCATTCGCTGGCCAGTTTTACAATTGATTGTCCGTACACATGTTTCTCAGATCAGATGATTCAAAATGGATTTAGATATCTATTTTTTACATGTAGATATTTATTTCTTTTATCAAGTTTGATAGTCCATGTTGACATTTTTTAATTGAGAGCCTTCTTACCGGACCCAAAATTGAAGGAGTTTTCGAAAAACATCGGACAAGAATTTTTTTTTTCTGGCATTGTAAAGAAATGTCAAGATCTTGCACTTAATTCATTCCAAAAAATTTTAAAATAAAAATAGAAAACGTCTCTAAAGACGCAATAACCCATTGAATGCCTTTATGTTTAACAAAATAAAAACAACTTCATCATGATTTTACACGAACATACACATGTTATACACACACGTGTGTATGCATAGTCATGTTCTTTGAGTACGAGTTTTATAAATTGTGATGAAAGACGAGAGTGGTGCTGCATTATATAAATTTTAGAAAACCAATTATTTATAATGTGTGAATGATATGATTTATTTAGTTTAAAGGGTTAATATAACTTTTGTTCCCTGAAGTTTGATCCAATTTTGGTTTTGGTCCCTTAAGTTTGAAATCGGTGGTTTAGGTCCTTGAAGTTTTACCCAATTTTGGTTTTAGTCCCTCAAGTTTGAAATCGATGGTTTTGGTCCCTGAAGTTTCACCCGATTTTGGTTTTAGTCCCTCAAGTTTGAAAAGGACTTGACGACCCGTTTTTGAAACCCGACTCGACCCGGAAAAAAAAACCAAATACTTTTTAAACTTGAGGGACCAAATCCAAAATCGAGTGAAGTTTCAGGGACAAAAACCACTGACTTCAAACTTGAGGGACCAAAATCAAAATTGGGCGAAACTTCAGGGACCAAAACCATCGATTTCAAACTTGAAGGACTAAAACCAAAATTTGATGAAACTTTAGGGATCAAAAGTTATATTAACGTTTAAAACAGATTTTATATTTTTCGGGCAAAAAAGAGGAAAAAGAGGGTCGGGGGTTGGGGCAGCTACGAGTGATTGAGAACATGCGCTCCGATGCAATTATCGGATCCGTCAATCTCCTGTCTTCGTCGCTGCACGAATTTCCCGTCAATGTAGGAGAAACCGAATAAGAGCGAGCTCTTCCTCCTGGGATCAAACGACGCATTCCGATCTCTAGAGAGAGAAGAGATTAAACCAGACGCCATTTCTCTCATCTCTCTCTATCTCCTTCCACCTGAATTCTGAAACCTTTATCAGGTGGCAACCATGCCTTCCTCTTCTTCTTCCCACTCCCTTCTTTTCCCTCTCGCGGCGGCTCTCCTCCTTTTATTCTCCGTCATTGCCGGTGTCCCCTCCGCAGCGGCCGACGATGTCAAACATGATGACGACAGGGTTCCCAAGTCGGACTCTTGCAATAATGACTTCCAATTGGTAATTTATCAACTATCATATCCCTCTAGTCTATTAATCAGCGAACCTTTTGTTGCTTCTCGTAATTGATATGTTTGGTTAGGATATTGTGAAATTCCCATGAAGGAAATTGGAAATGGAATTAAGATTGAATTGGGGATGTTAGCTTCCATGCTGGTGGATAAATATTAAACTCTGGCACGCATGCTCCGCTGGATTTCGTGTCATCATATATCTTGTTAATTGCTGTATGGATTATGTTGCTTCTACTGGGATTGTGAAGAAGTACACTGCTATAAATGTTGTAATGCTGTAATTTATGTTACTAGATCTTTACACTCTTATTTGAGTTTTCCCTCACCATTTTCGTTCTTGTTCATTACTGATTACAAAAGTTACGTGCATCGAACAGGACTGTGTTAGCGCAAAAAAAAAAAAAAAAAAAAAGCTAACAACTAAGTTTATGGATTGGTTAATGATTTTAGATACATGTAATGTTAGATGATAACTATATGTTAGAAATAAGTACTTTATGACTAAATCAAATAATAATTGATTAATTAGTAAAATTTGTGTTGTGGTATAACTTTAACCTCAATTAATTAAATCATGTGATAAAAAAAAAAACACAAATTAAAAGGTACTGGTGTGTGACAGTTACATGACATTTTAATGTTGCGCTGTACATTTTTTTAAACCACTACTGCATTGGCCCTGATTTGCCTCAAAGGCATTGCCGTGCAGGTGCTTGGATGGTGAATATGCTGCTTCTGAATTACTTTCCTTTACTGTTGCCGTCTGCTATTTACCTCTGCCTTTCTCTGTCGATGTTGAACTTTTTTTAACATCGGAATCTTGCAGGTTAAGGTGAAGAACTGGATTGATGGCAAAAAGGGGGATATGTATAATGGGATGAGTGCAAGATTTGGGTCTATATTGCCGGAGCAGGCTAAAGAAAGTGTCAGATCACCTGCTGCTGTTGCAAATCCTGAGGACTGCTGCTCCAATTCAACATCTACGGTTTGGCTCTTTTTTATTCCTAAAATTTCATCCTTTACACTGAGTTCCTTGATTGATGCTCTTATGGTTGTAGACTAATTACAGAACAACATGCATGGAGAAGACTTCCCCAGTGATGTGAATATTACTCTTGAAATGTCGCTTTGTAAATTTTTTATTTATCCTATTGCAGTATACCTAAATTTTTGAGAACCTACAAATTTTCCAACTTAGGATAATGGTCATTATAGAATAGGGAATATCTGTTCAGGTCGCATGCTTTTGTGTGTTAATGAATTCCCATTTGCAGTTATCTGGGTCAGTTGCTCTATGTGAACGAGGTAATTGTGACTTTTCAACTAAAGCAGCATTTGCTCAGTCGGGAGGTGCTACTGGAGTGTTGATGATAAACAGTGATGAAGGTTCATTTTATTGCTTGACACATGACATTGCTTCTTTGGTTTTATTTAATAGTGACCTCGTTTGCCTTGTTGACAGAAAGTATAATATAACATTGTTCAACTAAAGTTTCACTTGTTAGGCTTGTGAATTGCGATGTCCCTTTCATTTACAATGGGTTATGTGGTTAGATTGTTGTCCATACACACAATATTTCACTTTTGAAGGAGTATTAGGTTTCCAAAACACCTTGATGAATTTAGAGTTAAACTATCTCATCTAGAGAAGTATAAATACAAATTAGATCTGGATTAAGGAAAGATTTCCACAAGTTCATGAACTTACCTATTAGAGGGGTTTCTAGCAAAATGAAGATCCAAGAAAAATATTTCCCTGAAAAGACTGAAAGCAATGAATTGGAGAACTAAGCAAGGGACACAGATGACGAGACATTGTGATTTCTTTTCTCTCGTCTTCATCTTGTTTGATCTGAACGTTATATACTTAAAAATCATTATATATTATAAAGCTGGAACTATTTCAATACTATTAACATAACTGGTTCTTGAAATAGATGCCTTTCTTCTTCTACTATGATCCTTTTTCTTTAAATATTTTTTAAATAAAAAGGGTTTAAATCTTGTTTCCACTAAAACTTTCAGCATGATAACTGACTTGTTGAAACTTTGTTTTCATTGCAACTGTCTGATTTTTGTTCGTGCTTGTAAATGCATAATTTTTATCCACAATATTACTTATGATCAATTGTTTTCTGAGAACTATTGATTTAATTCGCTCAGATCTTATTGAGATGACTTGCTCCAATGGCACTGCACCAAACATTTCAATTCCAGTTGTGATGATATCAAAATCCGCCGGAGAACATTTGAAGAAGATGTCTTCAAAGAGAGGTTGGCTCTTCAGCCCTTGTAACTTCTATTTGTACTTTTCTTTTGCTTTTGAGGAAGAGATTTAGGTGAATATATTTGTGAGCATTTGTTAAATGTATTTTTGGTGCAAATGAGATGTGCAGAATGAAGCGAGTGCTCAAATGACGTAATCGCATACGGGTGTAATTTTTTGGGCATGGTTGGGTGTATTATTTAGATGTCTTAAAGTCATTGGCCAAAGGAAGAGGTTAAGGGTGAGGTGGATGTTCATGGATTTAGCTGGGAATTGAGCCATCATTGTGTTATTGCTGAAAGTTAAAACATATGTTATCACACAAGTTAGCATTAGACATTGTAGGCTAAGTGTGTGTTCGCCTACCCCCAAAACCATGGTTTCAGAATCACTTTTCCGCAAATCGAGACAAAACTCCTTTCACATACTTACCTCGTAAACTGTAAAAGCTATTCTCGCAAATCTGAACACACACAAAGTTACACTGAGACAACTAGCTGGTCAGTTGGTAGTTGATGTTGATTGTTGACATAGAGACTAACATTTTCTGGCTTCCCTTTTAATCAGTTGGTAGTTGATGTTGATTGTTGACATAGTGTGTGTTTGGATTGGCTTTTGAGAATAGCTTTTACGATTTACGAGGTAAGTATGTGAGAGGAGTTTTGTCTCGGGTTTCGCAAACCTAGGTTTGGGATCTTCCCAAACAAGCAAATAGAGGAAATAACTAAGATGAAGGGTCAAGTTTTTAAGGTGAACCAGAGATTAATGTGCTCTCTTTCTTCTGCTTACCATACAAAGAAATAAAACTATTTAAAGATTAACTTGCTCTCGTTTTGTTAACTAGCACAATTATTGGCATCGCTAGGTTTTTTGGTATTGGAATTAGCATTTTAATTGTTGCACAAATCCACAAATGCTTGCTAGTTTTCATACTGACACATATCTTGGATAAGTAAGATAAAAGGGAAATGTGCTTGTTGGGTGTCAAGTTGATCTCCAGTTAGATTATTTATAGATGGTTAATTCTGTGACATCCATTGCAGTGGAAATTCTGTTATATGCTCCAGTTCGCCCACTTATAGACTACTCCGTGGCATTTTTGTGGTTGATGGCTGTTGGGACAGTTGCATTGGCTTCACTATGGTCAGATTTGACTGCCCCTGAGCAGACTGATGATTGCTATAATGAGGTTTTTTGTTGCAACCTATATCTGTCTCAAAGTTCATGGTTTGTGTTGAAGTGTTTTCTCCCCCTTTTGTGATGCCTCAGGGTGTTTGTTGTCTTGTTTATTGTTTGGAGCACAAGTGTTTTGAGCATAATTTTAGTTGAAGGCATGCTTTCACCCATTTACAATCTTACATTATTTTTGCATGGTGATTTTATATTCTATGTTTCCTCTTACTTTTAACTGTTCATTTTCATTAGTTACTTTAAAAAAAGAGCCAGGATCTTGTTTCCCTTTTTTGTCCCTTATTGGAGATTTATTTCTCGTTTTAACTCATCTTTAAAATCATTAATTTGAATACCATGTTGCCTCATTTTTTCTAATTTGAATATCATGTTGCCTCATTTTTTTCTAGGAATCTTCAAATGCCGCAACAGCAAAAGATGAGGGTGAAATTGTTAGTTTAGATGTGAAGGGTGCCATCATCTTTGTCATAACAGCATCTACTTTTCTCGTGCTAATGTTCTTCTTCATGTCATCTTGGTTTGTCTGGTTGCTGATAGCACTTTTCTGCATTGGTGGTATGCAGGTAATGTTTTTGGTCATTCCTTTGGCTGAACTCTTACACATTGAGTAAAAATAACTTTTCATCAATTTTTAGAGCTCTTTTGATAATTTGATCCCGATTATCTCATCATATCAAAGGAAAAAAACTAATGCAATATGGTCAGAGTATGAAGACTTCTATTACTTGGCATATTGATCTGCTCAAAATCTTTGTGGCTGTAAATGCTGATTAAGTATTCTGTCTTGATTTCTCAATCATATTGATTTCATACCAAATTGTAGTTAATGTTCGCTGCTTTGCTTTTGCTAATTAAACAATGCTTTTGATATCAGGGAATGCACCACTGTATTGTGAGTGTGGCTTGTAGGTACAATCAATACTCATGTTTTGTTTTTCCCCCCTTAAAACATAGCATCTTCTCTTTCTGTCTGTTTTATGTACTGATAATCTCTTATTTTCAAATATATGGGCAGAATATGTCCCAAATGTGGGAGGAAGACTGTGAATATTCCTAAGGTTGGGGAGGTTTCTGTTTTCTCACTTGTAGTGATATTATTCTGTTTGGCTTTTGCAATTTCCTGGGCTGCTACTCGGCGGGAATCATTTTCATGGGCTGGGCAAGATATTCTTGTAAGTTTCACTCTCAGTAGCTAGGATGTTCACTGGTTCCCTATTGTGAGCTTTCTACAGCATTGTCGCAGGAACTGGCTTATTATCTTGATGTTTGTGGCTGCAATTTACTGATGAGAATCTATAGTTGACTTTGGATTTTGTGATGTTCAGTTGTGAAATATGCTTTTAATCCTGACAGGGCATATGCTTGATGATAACCGTCTTGCAGTTGGCACAATTACCTAATATCAAGGTAGCTTAATGGTTTCCTTCTTGTTTTATTAATTATTATTTCTTCATAGTTTGTTGTTTATATGTTAAAAAAATTCTCCAAACTCAATTTTTGCCTTTGATACCATAGGTTGCTACTGTCCTCCTCTGTTGTGGATTCTTCTATGACATCTTCTGGGTGTTCATATCTCCAGTATTTTTCAAACAGAGTGTCATGATCACGGTAAAATCTTACTTTTACTTGGTCAGGTTTATTTTTTTCTGGTTTGTCTGGTTGAAGTTTCTGGAAACAGTCTCTCTGCTTGCGGGGGTAAGGCTGTGTACACCTATCCCTCCCCAAACCCTACCTGATGGGAACCACGTGCACTGGGCTGCCCTTTTGTCTGGTTGAAGTTTGCATCTTCAAAATTGAGAACATAGTTTATAATATATTGAAGTAAAATTCAGCACATCCAAGTCTGAAGTTGTTACTTCCTTGTATGCTTTGGTGTGTACCAAACTGAACTATATATGCATGAGGTGTTGGACAGATTGATGTTGAAAAACTTAAGCAAATCTGCATTAAGATGTCTTCAATACACGTTGATAAGTTTTCTTTGCTAGGTTGCTCGAGGTGATAAAGCCGGTGGGGAAGCAATTCCTATGCTTTTGCGAGTTCCTCGTATTAATGACCCTTGGAGTGGTTATGACATGATTGGATTTGGAGATATTCTCTTCCCTGGTTTGCTTGTTGCTTTTACTTATAGGTACTAATTTCTTTCTTATTTTTAACTATGGATGTATATGTTAGATTTATAAAATTGAACATGCACACACAGCTTTTTGTTTGGAAAGTTCTTTAACAAATCAGTATGAAGGAAGAATAAGGACCTTGTTGATGTTTGAAGGGAGAGGAGTGAGAGAGTGGCAATCTTTTTGATCTACTGACACCTCTCAGTCTCGTGTCATGCATATGAGGTCTGAGCAGTGTGGTACATGAAGTGCAGTAGAGTGCATTTGTTATTACAAGGGGTTAGCCCTGCCTATTACTATTATCATTCCAAGAGTATTTTATGTTGATACTTCTATCAAACACCCTGAGAATATATTGCCTATATCATTTAGAACTACCTAATAGTGCGGATGACTTCTATCAAACATCATGTGACAATGTTTTGCCCATTGATTGAAATATTAAATTAAACAACTTAATGATCTTGATTTGTCATTCTTAGAGAACAGTTATCTTTTTTTATGTTTGGGGCAGTTTTGGTTCATCTACCTGTCAAAGATGCTTATTCTTCATTGTTTTGATTCTGGATTTTGAGTGTCTCAGATTTGACAAAGATCAAAAGAAGGGAGGACCAAAAGGATATTTTCTTTGGCTGATAATTGGCTATGGAGTTGGTGAGTTCTTTTGCAACATGTTTCTGTTGAAACCTTGCTCATGTTTTTGCCCCTTCACAAGTGTTGTTTTAATTGAAAGTGATTTGTGCCTTTTCCCCTTGCATACAAAATGCCAGGTATTTTACGGACATCATTTAATCATTGATTGATGCAAGGTGGTACCGGTGGATAATATGCTTATGCCTTTGGTTTCTGTTTCTTATGCATGTTTACCCATTTTTGTTTAGTTAGCTTGTCATATTTTTTTTTTTTTTAAAAACAGAAAAAAAAGAATCTGTGCTTCCCAAATGGTTTTGCTGATGATTTCAGTTTCTGTCATTGCGTATGCCCCATGTTGATCTTAACTTGTATGTCTTATTTCATGTTAAATCTAATGCTATTTAGCTTTTAGTTGCTGATATTGGTTCTTTTCTTTTTCAGGCTTGTGTTTGACATACTTGGGGCTTTATTTGATGAACGGTCATGGACAACCTGCACTCCTCTACCTTGTTCCATGCACACTAGGTAACTTATTTAATGTTGTGCTTAGGTTGGATGTTCATGTCAATTGGATTTAGGCTCATGCACATATGTTAATTTTCCATTGAAATCAACAGGCACTACTATTGTGTTGGCATGTATAAGGGGTGATATGAAGACCCTTTGGAATTATGGTTCGGACACGTCTAGTGAGTCTTCTGATGTTTGAATCATAGTTTTACCGGCACTCGATGAAGAATTTGAACTTCTGCAATTTGGAAAACCCATTTCACTGCTTTGATATTAACATGATGCAATGAATATAATGGTGGGGAAAGATGTCCCATTTATCATCTATCGGCAACTCCATTTTGAACCTCCTTGATTATCTTGAGCAATCATTATAATTAATGTTCTTGCTGCTAAGTTGTAGTCCTTGTGGATAGAAAGGCTAAGAAGAGGAGAGTAAGTTTCTGTTCTTGTAATTTACCGTTATGTATGTGTAGTTGCTGTTCCATTCTTTACTGCGGTTTCAGTGCTTTCTGCAAGGGCCAACAAAAGATTTAAAGTTGGTTGGGCTTTGCTTAGAAGAGCTCGGCTTCATGCGAGCTTGAGACTCTACTGTGTCATTTTGACATCTGTGTGTATATACATATGACTGACTCTACATTTGTTTGCTATACGCATTAAATTGTTCTCAACAACATCAGTCATTTAGGGTCACAGATTACCACAACATTAACGGCAAGTATAAACAGAAAAGCTGAGGGATGACTCGGAATTCTCAAGAAAAGCATTCAAATATTATCAATTATTGCTTTAACTTAGATTAGACTCACTACAAACAAAGTGAGTCTTGTATTGAGGATCATATCATCATATATTATGGGGAAATCTTCAACTAGACTCAAATAACAAATATTTTTTAAATATATTAAATCAAGTCCTGAAGTTGATATCTGTACATGTATAAAATAAATTAATAATGACATTGATTTGTGTGCTCTCAAGTTGGTCATAATTCAGACATGTTCAATGAAGAATATCCAATAATAGGATATAAAACACTTGTGTGCGTGTTTTGCTGCTAGAATTCAGATATGTTCAATGGATAAGGAGCAATAATAGGACAGGAAGGAGGCATTGGTTCAAAATTACAAACTTGGAATTAGATGTAGCGTAATATTAATTCATATATTACAACAACATTAAATATAAACAGACAGAAAACGGGAGGGTGACCCTGAATTCTCAAGAGAAGCATTCAGAGGCCATCACTTATTAGTTGGACCAAGCATTAGACAAGAAAGTAGACAGATACTAAAGCATGATCTGCTACCACCAGACATAATCAGCAGTGAGGAGGGTGAGGGAGGTTGCACTTGGCAGGGAGCTGCATGGCAAGGTTAGGGTCAATGCCAAGAGAAGGCAAGAGCTTTGCGTTCTTGTAGGAGCAGAGGCAGGGCATGTTGGCGTGAGAGAGCGCCGAGCAGCAATCTGCAGAGGGAGCCGCCGGGTTCGGAAGTGTCACTGATGGCTTGCACGCCATTAGGCCACTTATTGGGACGTTGCATATGCTTTGGCCATTGATGGTTGAAGCTGCCAGTGTGAGCAGAAGCAACACCACCACTAGCCCCAAACCTCTCACTCTCATCTCTCCTAACATTAATCCAGCAAAATTCTCTGACTTCTCCTTTGGTTCATGCAATGGTGGTCTCAGGGGATGGATTTATATAGTGGTTGGAGGATCGGAATGGAATGATTACAAGACAAATGTCAGGTTGCAATGGAATGTTTTGTTCAATGAATTTGAATTGACAAGAAAAAGAGAAATGGGTCACTTTGCCCCGTGAGTGAAAGGAGGAGCAACTGCTACTGCACTCTCACGGGAATGGGATATGTGGCTGCCCTCTCCCTCCCCCAAAGTGGACCCTTTCATCATTCCTCCCTTTACCTTCCTCAAATCATATTCTGCCCTTTGCACTCATATTGGTGTGTTACGCTGCTATTATAAGTTACTTAATCATATAATATATTGTATATTTTTAAATTATATATTAATTTATTAGTCAAACTAAGTAGTTTGGAGGGGGAAAAAATACTCTAAAGTAATTTAATTAGTTTCCTTAATCTCTTCAAAAAAATCAATTTTATCTTATATTTAAGACAGGAGGAGTATTATATGTGATCCTCTTCTGTTGTCGTTTAATTATTATAACCCACTTGTGACATGCTTTTTAATTCAAAATTCTTGCCATTTGGAGTTTTCTGTCCACCGTACCCAGGTTCGCTGGATATGTAGATCATTCTTATCTCTAAATTCACAGTAAATAGTGCTTAGAGTAAACACCACTGATCTAATAGCTTATGTGTGTATGCATGCATATAATATTTTATGACAATAAAATTAGCCCTTTTTACACTACATAAATCTATGATTAAATGAAAACATTTATGCTGTTGTATTTGGATTAGAGCATGTGACACAAATAATTATAAGACAAAGTTGACTTTTTTGGAGAAATTAAGGAAGCCAATTAAATTACTTTAGAGTATTTATATTTTTATTTTTTTCTCCAAACTAATTAATTTGACTAATAAACTAATATATAATCTAAGGATACTAAAAATATAAACACTCTAAAGTAATTTAATTGGCTTCCTTAATTTCTCCAAAAAAATCAACTTTATCTTATAATTAGAACTGGAGGGAGTAGAGTTGTACTCATATATGTAAGATACATGTAACTTTTTCTTTCCTAAAAATTACTTTTATTGAAAAAATGGGTTACAATTCAATTTCGTTCCTGAGCTTTCTTCGAGGCAAGATTGAACTTTTTCAATAATTATAACTTTAAATAAATTAAAGTGATTTACTGAACATTTTCAAAACCAATGTATAAGTTCTTAAATAAGAGAGTCGGCATGTAATATGGAGCATGTGGTCTCGTTCACATGTAATAAACAATGTAGCAAATCATGATTGAGTCTGACTGTAGTGAAGTGCTGGATCTAATCCAGGGAAAGGTAACTCAGGAACACCCTGATTGTGGACTGATTGAGGAGGTTCAAACGTTGCTGGATAGAGATTGGGAAGTGGAAATTTCACATTGCACTCGGGATGTTAACACAGTTGCAGACTCCATGGCTAAAGAAGCTTGGAAGATGGCGATTGATCTTCATATCACATATTCGCCCCCTGATGCTATTACTTCCTTTTTATTTAATGATGTAACTAGGATGAGATTTCATGTTGATTCAGGAGGATAGCTTCTGATGTGTTTGTAGTTTATCTTTTTCTATCAAAAAAAAAAAAAAAGATTAGGCAATTTTGCTTTTCAAGAGATCTGCACATTCATATACCTATTTATAGAAAGTGACGTTTAATTTTTTTTCCCGACCTCAAAAGTGACATTTTAATTTTAAATTTATAAAAAAAAAGTATATTTTCAGTATTGTAAATGATATTGAAATAAACTGGGTCAAAACTAATTTACGTGAAATAGGACATATAAGCATATTCGGGATCATGATTGGGGGATCTCAAGAGTACTTATGTATGTAAGTCAAAACAACATTCCTCTCACATACTTACTTTGTATACTATAAATCACGATTGAAAAGTTAATTTCAAAGATTTCAATCATTATTGCAAACAAGATATACTGATTTATAGATAGAGATTGAATATTCAAATCTTCTTAATACAAATTGTTTCATCTATCATAATTTAAGCAGCCCATGTTGGCAAAAAAAGAAAAATCAGCCCAGCCCACTTAAGGACTCATAATAATTTAGTATATAATTCATAACCAACCAAACAATTCAAAATTAACGAACTAACCCGCCAAATCATGATACAAAACAGTTCTTAAAAAATCATGCATTGCTCTTATGGAAGAGCCGTCGTCTTCTTCCTTTGCTCTTCTGATCTGCTTTGCAATCTCATTCGCCTTATTACTCATCTCTTCTCCTCTCTCCATCACCTTCTCTATCACCTTCTTCACTTCCTCACCAGAAACCACGCTCTCTACGGTGCGCGTCAGCTCGACGCCCACCCCCATCTCCTCCTCCACCATTTTCGAATTGTAAGCTTGCTCTGCTCCTAATGGCCACCCTATTATGGGCACTCCATGGCTCAGACTTTCCAACACCGAGTTCCACCCACAATGGCTCAAGAATGCACCTACTGATTTGTGTGACAGAATCTCCAATTGGGGTGCCCAATTTCGAATCAATAACCCCCTTTTCGTTTCTTTCGTTCGATTTTCAAATCCCTCTGGCAACCACTCTGCTTCGAAGCCACTGTTTATGTCGAATCCAAAAGGCGGTCTTATAACCCAGATGAAGGGTTTCCCACTCTGTTCTAATCCCAGAGCCAACGACATCATCTGGGTTTCACTGATTGAGTGTTGAGATCCGAAAGAAATGTAAAGAACAGAGCGCTCAGGATGAAGATTCAGCCATTCGATGCATTTTTCAAGAGGAATTCCTGGTTCTTTACCTGAGCGATGCTTCGAATCCATGCCGGAATTTGAAGGAAGAAGAGGGCCGATGGTCCAGACAGGGCATCCGATGAATTTCCTCAGAAGTTGTAAGCCTAGTGGCTCGATTTCCTCGACGGTATTGCAAATCCACCCATCGGATTTCATAGAAAGAGAGATCTGGGTTTGGAAGAATCGGGACCAAGTGTCAGTGCCATCGGCTTGTCTCAAGAACCGATGGAGCTGAGAGCGGTGGAACCTATAATTTTCAGGGAACCCCGGAACATAAAACTCATCGGAGTCAGTTTTCCGATGAGGGAGGTTCAGCCAAATAGACATGTAAGCAATGGTTCCATAGGCACCACAAGTGTTAAACGTAATACTCTTAGAACCAAAACTCTTGGCAACGTCGGAAATCCAGCCTAAGAAGACATCGAAGATGATGCAGAGAGGAGGACGGCCTTCTTCTTCAGTGATTCTGGAGATTAGGGTTCGAAGATGGGGCTGAAGGCTCAGAGCTGCAAGTCCCAGATTTGGAAATAGAGGACCAGGGAGTTTCTCTGCGTTCTCTATGTGGGGTGGAAGGCCATGGCTGGTGGGTTCGAAGGGCAAAGAAGCAAGGTGAATATTGGAGGAGGAGGAGGAGGAAGAAGAGGAAATGGCGGATTGGAGGTGTTGGATGTTGAGAGGAGTGTTGGCTATGGTGATGGTGAAGGAAGTTTGTTGGTGAATTAGGCGAGCTAGAGCTAGAAAAGGTATGAGATGGCCATGAGCCATGAAAGGGACCATCACAATATGACCTTCATTCTTCTCCTCCTCCTCCTCCTCCGCCATTGGAGTGTGGTTTGAGCTCAAATTACAATTACAGGTTTTTTTTTTTAGCAGGAGGGAATTGTCCTGTTCAGTGTTCACTCACCTCCTTTTTCAGTGTTCGAACTTCGAAGTGAACGAATGAACGAGTAGTTGAGTCTCACGGGTAGAGTCTATCTCTGGACTCTCCATAACTATTAGTGGACCCAAAGCTTAATAATGCCTGGCCCAATTTCATTTTTGTTTTTTCTTGGTTGATATTGAAGGAAAAAATAATATTACCAAGTGTCAAACGTTTAACAGTAATATTAGAATGTACCAAAAAAAAAGCTTCCCAAGGGAATCCTTAAGGAGTTAGAAAAGATAAGTCGTAGGTTCCTATGGAATCAAGGTAGAGACGATAGAAAAATGCATCTCATTGCATGAGACTTAATTAAGCATGATAAGGATTATGGGTATGTTTGGATTGGTGATTGGATGAATAACTTATTTTTACTTTCACTTATAAAATCTTAAGATTAGAAAAAAGTAAACTTGGGTAAAATATGAATGTTTGGATTGATGATTGGATAAGTGACTTATGTAAAAGTGAATAATGTTTGGTTTGACTTTTGCATAAGTGGCTTTTGTAAAAAAAAAAAATGATTATAAAATCATAAAACAACTAAATAATAAATCTAAACTGATTAAAATTAATTATTAATTATTCTCTACATTTTTACAGTCATATATTGATAAAACTCAAAACTTGCCTTAACTCTTATCCCAAAGTATTCTCTAATTAGCAGAAGATTACTATCTAAAGAAAGAGAAAATTATTTAGAACATTTTTCATAAAAGAAGTTTTGTGATTAGAAGTGATTTTGAGTACCTCATTTATCCACAAAGATTCTCAAAACAGAAGCCATCGCGTGGGGCTCATTCCTAAGCAATTTTAAGCTCCAATTCTGAGCTTATCAGGATTGGGACTTATTTTTAACTTTTTCCTTAAAGTCCATCGCCCAGCCAAGCGCACCAAAATGAATAAATCACTGTTCACACGCGATCAGAGCACCCAAACGTCCGATTGGCCTCTAAAACGGTGAAACAAACACGCTGTATGGTGGATTAGGCATTAGAGATTTGCAAAGCCAAAACATTGCCTTCATTATGAATTTATGATGGGGTTTGCTCACCAAGACTGACACCCCTTTAGGTGCAATGTCTTAAAGGAAAGTATGGGTGTAGAGAAGGCGATTACCCGACTGTCTATCAAAAGACGAACTCCTCTACTGTTTGGCTCAGCATTGCTGCTGTTTGGGGGAGATTTTATCAGGGTGTAGGGAGAAAATTGAAAGATGGAAGTACATGTAATGTGTGGTGGGATCTCTGGTCTCCTATTAATGAACCTCTCATCCATTTGTGAACAACAACATTCACCGTCTGGACCTGTGTGCAAAAGTCAACGATTTTGTACTGGATTATGGGGGGTGGAATGTTCAGAAGTGGAGTGAATTCCTCTTACATTGGGTGGTTAACATTATCACTAAGATTAAACCACCAAATGAGAGGGGTGAGGATATTTTCTATTGGTGAAATGCTTATAACGGAAATTTTAGTGTCCATGCTGCTTATAAATTTGTATTTGCTTATCGGGAATTGAATGGTCTGACTCTGTGGAAAAAAGTATGGAAGGTGCGGTGTCAGAGAAAGTCAAGATGTTCTTATGACAAGTTCTTCATGAGAGGCTGCCTACAAATTCACTCAGAGCTATGAGAGGCTTAGCTATAAGTGATGAGAACCCCTTTCATTGTTAGAGAATTGAGAGTATCCTTTATCACACCCCCGCTGCTGCTGGTGGCATCCGGCCACAGGGTCGGGGGTGCAACTCAAAGGAATATTTTCCCCCATGGGAATTCCTTTCGCCTCCCCACACCTTGAACACTCGACCTGGGGCTTAAGTCGAGCGCATGACCAAGTCTGCTACCATTGAGCTAAGCCGGATGCCACTAGCAGTAGTAGGGTCTAGCAGCAGTGGGGGGTGTGACATCCTTCATATCCTTCGTGATTGTGAGAGTGCTTGTGAGGTGTGGTTACATTTTATTAATTCTAACTCTCGTCTTAGATTTTTTTAGTCTGATTTGCAGGTATGGCTCAAGGAGAACATGTCCAAGAACATGGCCATGGGTCGTTTCCGTAAATGGTTCTAGCCCAAAACTTTCAGTCTCATTTGTTGGTTATTATGGAAGAACAGATGTCGCGGAATTATAGAAGGAGCTCGAACACACACCAATGAACTCATCCATGCTGTTATGTATTTGATGATGGAGTCCGGCTTGTACGATGCTTTCAAACACTAGATCTTTCAGTTCAATGGTGATGCAAACGTGATGTGGCACCCACCACTTGAGGGAGTTGTTCGCCTTGACATAGACGGATCCATCAACCATAAGGGCTCTACAGCTTGTGGGGGGCTGATATGAGATGAGTGGGGACATTGGGTCCTAGGATTTCAACGGAAGTTAGATTTCGTTCCATCCACTTCGGCGGAGTTGTTTGCCCTTTTAATTGGTTTACAGATTTGTAAGCAAAAGCACTTTTGCAAGGTTGTGGCATATACGGATTCTCTTGAAACATATCATCTTGTGATGCGAGATGCGGATATACACCACCCGCTGAGGTCAAAGATCACTGCTATCAGGGACCTATTATATTCCAACTGGGACATTGAACTTTGTCACGTGTCCAGAGATGTTATTCGGTGTGCTGATTTTCTAGCTAAGGCAGCTCAACAATTGCATGCGGAATGGGTGATCTCACCAGAACCGCCCTTTGAATGTCATGTCTTTATGGCCCAGGATCTTAATCTTGTGGCCTAATGTAGGGTTTTGAATCTTATTTGTAACGTCCAAGTTGTACTTGGCCGCTTTACTATTAAAAAAAAAGAATGTACCAAAAAAAACAGTAATATTAGAGAAATTTTCTGTCATGTACACTTCATCATCTCACTCCAAAATAACACAACTAATTTAGAACCAAAATGTGGTGTTATTCACTTATTCTCACATAATTTTCCTGTCTGGCAAAAAGTTTAGTTTTCTTATAAAAAAATAATAACAAGAGGCCAAACCTTCAAGCTCCATATGGGGGATTAAGAGTTAATTATAATAAGTATTAATTAAACTCATTGTTATACATATCTTTGCTAAAAAAAGGCTTATTATACATATCAGATCATAAAAGACTCGTACATTCTATGGGAGAATCTATCATCTGCACATCCAATTATGTTTTTTTCCCTTCCATTTAGTTTTAGACAGCTCAAACATTAGCAATGAAAAGATAGACACTTTCAATGTTAGATGATAATTTTTTAAAAAAGCAGTTCAATTCGTATAAATGATTTCACTATCATTAATTAAATTCATTATTTCTCTGAAAAAAATGTTTGTGGCTAACCTTACAATTTGAAAGATTTATGTGCATATAATCCAAAATGCAAACGAATCTTCGGCACAAAAAACGAAATAGAAAAAATGTTCTGTGCTAGTTTTAAAAGTCAAGGAATTATTTATATATAAATTTAAAATCAGTAAAGCATGCATGAATTCCAAAAAACAAACTACAAAGAAATAAGGGAGAATCACTCTTAGGTCCCAAAAAAGGAAGATATTATCAGAAAGGTCCCTGGTTACAACCTCAAAGCGTGTATTCACAACATGTTGAGTGTATTTTACAACCTCGATGGACCTTTCTGATAATATCTTCCTTCCTTGGGACCTAGGAATGATTTTCCCAAGAAACAATGCCAATATAAAATATCTTGCCATAACATATATTCAAAAATATACGTACATGTTCATAACGTAAGTTACCCCTGAAGGCCATAAAAACCAGAAGGAAAAACCGCAGCTACGTGTATTATTCAGAGATATATAACCTTTCAAATGATAAGACGATGATATATCATAGACAAAAAAGATGGTTTATATATAGTCACTATTCAAAATAAACTAGTCTAAAGTAGCATGCAGAACCCTAATTTTTTTTCCCAATGGCATCCAGCACTCCAATCTTATTTATAGAACATTTTGTATCCTAATATTCCTTCAGATCTTCAATATAAGATAAAGTTGATTTTTTTTGGAGAGATTAAAGAAGTTAAATAAGCTACTTAATTATATCATATGTTGTATATCATTGGATTATATATCAGTTTCTAAGTTAGATAAAATAGTTTGGAGAAAAAATAATAAATATAAATATTTTAAAATAATTTAATTAGCTTTCTTAATGTCTTCAAAAAAAGTCAATTCTGTCTTATATTTAAGACCGAAGCGAATATTATTTTCTTAGTGTATCTAAAACACCTTGATGTTATTTTCCTGTTACATCCAACAACTTAATGATCTTATTTATGGTTTAAAGTGATGGATGCATTATAGATAAGATTAGGGGTTGAAAGGATAGGAAAAATGAGGCCAAGATGCTAAATATACTTTAAATAAAATAGGGGTTTTGGATGTAAGGAGAAATAATATTAGGGTGTTAGATGCTATTTTAATTCCCCCCTAAACTATTTCATGACTTTATGTAAGCAATGCACCTAATTTATATTCACATAATGTTATGAAAATTAGCAAACAGGCGCGTCTCAATGAACAAAATGGAGAGATAGACGCAGTTAACTATGGCTATACTAATATATAGTCCACAAATACATACCAACACAAAAATTTAGACAGGCACGCACAGGATGACTGGCTAGCTAATTAAACAACAATCTGCAAATTAATAAACAGAGTTAGAGACAATATAAAAGGATCTTCATCATCTATATACGAACCAGGCCTATACATATTCATGCACCTTATCTCTCTCAGTATCTCTCACCACAAATGACAAAACGCACAATATACATACATACATACATACATACATACATACATACATACATACATACATATCTCTCTCTCTCTATATATATATATTACTGCTGAAATTATAACGAATATATACACACATATATATGTATCCTTGCGTGATCTTTTTGTGAGATATATATATATATATATAGATATGGAAGCAACCAATATACATACGTGATATATATGTATTGGTCATTTGGTCTCCATTTGTTGATATCATCATCTCATAAATAATGTTCCAATTTGGTTCATCAGTGTGATATATATGATCATCATCATCACCTTTATATGAATGAATTCCTTGATATAATCAGGGTTGGCTAGGAATAGTGATGAGCTATGGTTTGCATGACGTGGACCTGAGCAGCAAGGCAGGTCACAAAATGAGCAGTCTCCTCCAACAAGCTGCAAATATCCATCAACTTACCTCCTGGAACCACTTCTCTTAGCTTCTCTGTTTGCCTTTTCATTAGCCCGTCTTCGTCTTCATCATAAGAACAAGTTATGTTCTTCTTCTTCTTCTGCTTCTTCTTGGTCTTACCTAACCACGTTGATCTTCTGATCTTTCTCTTCATGGAGAAATTATGGTGGTGGTGATGTTGTTGTCTTCCTCGGCTCAGCTTCATCAGAATGGCTCGGCTCCATGCCCTCCTTGAGCCAACAGCACGAGCCATACACCAATAAGCCGCCATCTTTAATCCCTCACTTCGCTTTTTCATACATATTGACGATGAGCAAGAGGGTCTGGTTTTGCTCATCTTGGACAGAGATCTCAGAAACCTACGAGCAAATCTCAGCTTAGTCGCGGAAGCAGGGTTATTAGCAGTAGGGATAATTGGTGTCATGTTTGGGGTATGGGCACGTGAAGAAGAAGAGAGATCCAAAATCACAAATGGCAAAGAGAGAGAGAAGATATAAGTGTTGTGGTGGGGATGGGGATTCAGAGTTCTGATCCTAGGGCAACAAACTCTGACACAAATCACTTTTTTTCAGAGTTAGGATTGGAAGAAGAGAGAGACATGTGTGACCCTCTTTGAGGATTGCAAATTGGGATGTGCTTCTCACACAAAACAAATTAAAAGGGTCCCCTCTTCTCTCTTATTTCAAAGTACAAAGTGAAAGCCCCAGTCCCAATATCTGCTATAAGAATATAGAGTTCGTGGGGTAAAGTAAAGGTGTGGTGGTTGAGGCTAGAAGAATAAGAATCCAAATAATGGAGAGAATAAAGGAATATGAGGAAGCTTGAGGGAAAAGGTAGATAACTAGCTCATTGCTAAAACATAAAATAAATAAGGGTTAAACCTACTATAGCTCCAAGTAATTTTAACAAGTTTTGGTTTCAACCCTTATACTTTCTTTTCATCGTTTTTAATCTTTATGTAATTTACATTATCTTAAATATTGATCTTTATAGTTTCATAAAAACTTGAATCTGAGCTTAATAATGTTAACTTCACTCTGTAAAATTAACTTTGTTAAGTAGGTTATTGTGAACTACTGACTAAGATTGATATGACTTACATCATATATAAAGGTTAAAGCTAAAAATTCGTTAAAAGTATAGAGATCTATATCAGATGTTTAACCCAACAAGCAGGAAGGAAAAAAAAGAAAGAAGGAAAGTGAGAGATGTACGTACATATTATACCTACATTATGCATATATGTGTATGTGATAATTAAGTACATATATATGTGTGTGTGTGTGATGATTATGAAGGAGAGGAGGGTACGTACATGGAGAGAGGAGGTTGCTTTGAAGAAGGGAAAGAATGTTGAGGGCACATGGGAGAGAAGAGAAGGTTGGAGAAGTGGGTTTAGGGGCCCACAAGAGCTAGCGCACATGGTTGAGTCCCCCACCAACTTGCTTCTCAAACTTTTTTCATTATGCCTTCTAATATAATCCCATCTCATTATTTTCTTCTTAATCATATTATTAATATTCTTCTCTTTCTATCTCTTTCTGCTTTATTGAGGGGGTTAGGTTTTGATCTTTTCTTTTATCACTTATGAACTGTGACGCTAAAGCTACCTTCATTTTCATTCCCTTCCTTCTCAAGCCACTCATCCTAAGGGGACTGTGTTGATGAAAGTAAGCAGAACTGTGTCGGCATATGGTTGTTTCCTCTTGAATTTCCTACTTAATGTTTGCTTTTAGTTACATAACAAAGAAAAAGAAATTGACATATTGTGATAACCCTCAAAAAAAAAAAAAAAAAGAACAAGGAGTTTTTAATTAATGGACAATGTTAGATCTTTCGTGTACTCTCTGTCTCTTATTGCTGAATCACATTACTCCCTCAGGTTTTATACCAGGTTGACTTTTTTTCTTTTTGAGAGATACAAAACTAAATAAGTTACTTAATCATATCATATGTTATGTATCTTTATATTATATATCAGTTTATAAGTTAGAAAAAATAGTTTGGAGAAAAAAATGACAAATATAAATATTTTAAAGTAATTTAATTAACTTTCTGAATATCTTCAAAAAAGTCAACTCTGTCTTATATTCATAATCGGAGGGAATATTTTTTTTTTGGGGTTAAGAGGCAATTTTGCCGTGGAAGTTGTCACCAAGGGACGATTTTGTCCTGAAAGTTTTTCGGAGAGCAATTTTGTCTCAAAAGTGTAAAAAGTGAGTAATTTTGCCCGGTTGGTTATCCTAATTAATTTTGACCGTTAGTTAACCAAATATGCTGAGCTGACAGTTAATATGTCATTTTTATTAAAGAGCAAATTTGCATGGAAAGTTTTAAATCTAATGTGAAAAAAATGAAGTATATGACACATGGACTTCTGGGGTAAATTTGCATCTTAGCAAAAATGACATGGATAATATGTGAACTGTCAGCTCAGCACATTTGGTCAACTAATAGTCAAAATTAATTGAGATAATGGACAGTACAAATTTGCTCCCTTTTTAACATTTTTGGAGCAAAATCGCCATCAGTGACAACAATTTCCGGGGCCCTTAACCCTTTGTTTTTTTTTCTCCAGACAGAATATGGCCACATTGTGAATTGTATAGATATCTGCAATCACTTTTGGCTTTTTCAATATCCATAACAAAGAACCAAAGTTGATAATGGCTGTGTGGTAGTGGTTCACCATTCAAAATTTGGTCTTCATACACAGATTTGTTTTCCTTTCCAGATGGGAAGAACCGGAAAACACAGAATTCTCAAATATTTATGATGACCAAATGAGTATGGCTCCACTAATACAATCCTTGCTGGATAGCAAGAAGTGCTTTGTTTTATTCATTTCTAGATTAAAGCCTCAATTGAACTTTTGGCTATCATTTCTTCAAAATAATTATATCACATCTACATTAATTGGTTTCATATTGGAGAAAGAAAGATGTTATCCAGCCAAGCTGTTCCCAAACTAGACAAATCTCAAGTAAAATATAATGTTATCACTAACCTCAAGTGCTCTTTCATGTTTATACAACTTATTTTACTTGTTTTATGGTAAATTTCATTAAGGCACAGACAATATTTTAGATGCATCATTATGATCAAGTTAATTTTGCTAGTGGTGAGTTCATGAGATGGGATACTATTCAATCTGTCTTCTTGCTCACCCCAGTTTTCTTAATAAACTCATCATCATATATGGTATTGATTACTTTAAACAGCTATAATGTATACATAATTTATTGCTCAATACAATAATTTTTTTTTAAATTTTCTATTCACTTTAGTAAGTACCTCAAGCTGTTATTTTATATATCAGAATCATTTGTAAACCATAAATAGCACAATGTAGAACCAACAAAACTCTCCCTATCTTTAACAATAGCATTGTACCAGAAGCATTATAGGCCAGTATATCTTGCTGTAAAAGGCCAGTACATTCAGTAGGGGGCTCTGATATATATATATATATATATATATACCCTCTTTACATTGGCTTTTATTATATTTTTTTAAAAAAATTGAAATTTATGTAAATGATAATAATATAAAAAAAAATAGTGGTTAAGAGTTGAACAATTGGTTATCAGGTTATAGTTAACAAAGACACATACAAGCTTGACTTTAATGCAATGGACATGTCTACCTTTCTTTCAAAGTCCAGAAGTAGTGACAGCTATAATTGCTGTTATTGATTGGCAATGACTGCTGAATGGAAATTGGAACCCATTCTTATGGCACTTAGCCTAATCCAAAAACATGGTTGGATGTCAAGCCTTGTTTAACTCTAATTTTGGTTGGAAATATATATATATATATAGATATATATATCTGTTGAATTGTTCTCATCACTTAATTATAATCTGGCAGTTATATATTTAATGCACAAATGCAACAGATAAGCTTAATGGGGACCAGGAAAGCAACAGCTTAGCAAATTAAGTTTCACTTATTATCCAGTTTTAGGGTCGTAACCAATCATACACTTTGAAAAGCTTACACACTTATGGTGGTTGGAAATGGACATAGCCAACACCTTCACATGCGCATTTAATTTCACTGATAATGATCGATTAACAACTAGATGTAGTATTTACTAAATAATATAAATCTTAGTTGGACATGGTTTTAGCTTTAAATGGCTTCATACTTACTTACCTTAATCCAATAGAAGCTCTTGTTTGCCTTTTAATTACTACCCATTTTCGTAAATTTTTTTATCAGCTTATCAGTTATATAATATGAAGGGGTAACACTCATAAATGAGCAAGCAAGTAGCTTTATTTGAGTTTGTGCATCCACCAATACTATATTCACCATCTAATACAATCATCAATATTCATTAGAAAGGATATCCTTCATTCCTTTGCAGTACAGTCCCATTCAGGGTTGCAGAGAGTAGTTTTACTTTACAGAATGATTCAGAAGTTTCAAAACAAGAAACTGCTTTCATGTTAGTCCCACACCTTCAGTCTCTCTCTCCAACTTAAGTCAATCTCTCCTTCAAGTGTAAATAATCCACATGTTAAGTTCACCCCATCACCATGACTGTGTCCTCCACTGGCTCTTAAGTACTACCTCCATCCAGTCCTTGATATAAGAGCCGGTTGACTTTTTTTTTGAAAGATTAAGGAAGTCAAATAAGTTACATTAAAGTATTTATATTTATCGTTTTTCTCCAAATAAATTTGTCTGACTTATAAACCGATATATATAGCCTAATGATACACCTCATGTGTTATAATTAAATAACTTATTTAATTTCATTAATCTCTTCAAAGAAAAGTTACTTGGCTCTTGTTATTAAGGATCGGAGGGAGTATCTATTATTATCAGACCCAATCTAGCATCCAACCATGTAACATAGTTCATACTCCTTCTGGTCCTTAATATAAGACCCAGTTGATTTTTTTTATTTTTTGAGAGATTCAGGAAGCTAAATAAGCTAGCTAATTATAGCATAGGTTGTATGTCATTTAATTATATATCAATTTATAAATCAGACAAATTAGTTTAGTATAAAAAAGATAAATATAAATACTTTAAAATAATTTATTTAGCTTTCTTAATCTTTGCATAAGAGTCAACTATGTTTTATATTAAAGACCTAAGGTAGTAGTTCATACACAACTTATGGTCACTTTAGAAGCGAAGAAAGAAAATCAATGGTTAGAGTAGAAGCAATCACAGCAAGCCAATTCCATAAATAGACTATAAACCCTAGATTTCCATAAGAAAAAGACATTAATTAGAAAGACAGAACACTGCAAGGCTTAATCAAGAGAACAAAGGTGCTTAATTAATATCCCCATGCCCACTCTTAAGAGAAGCCAAAAATACTGCCATACGCAAGCTGCACGGGCAGCTGAGAAAGATGCAAGCATTCTACATTACCAGAATCCCAAGCAATGTAAGAAGATTGTACAGTTCCAGGGAGGCCAAAATTTTTGTAATTTGTTGAGACTATTGACAGCTCGTGAGACACAACCCATAGTTCTATACGGATTCCAAACTGCTTATTTAACATAACAGTTGCCACCCAACAAAGTAACAAGGAAAAATCAGTGAAAAGTTTCTGTTTGAAAATTTTATTGACCATAAGGATTTGATATGTTTTTATCTACAAAAAAATACTAGTACCCTGCAGGATTGACATGATATGTTTTTATATACTTAAACTTGCATACTTAACATAAAATTCTCTAATCATATACTGACATTGTGCTATTTTCCATACCTCACTAATATAGTCACCAGCTCTCACTTGACACCCTTAATCTAGTTTGAACTTAAAAAAAATATCTACCTAATTTCCACCCTAAAATCCTTAATTCCAATTCCATCTCCATTTACCAAGACCCATCTCAACCTACAAAGAAGCCACTAATCTCTGGCTCTTTCATATGAAATAAACTCAAAATGAGCCACGCATGTCCTGCTTCCTTGCCAGTAGTACTTGGCAGACTAAGCTAGTGCATCTTCAGAGCTTTCACAATCTCACATGCAAGATCAGTAACTAAAGAGACCAGGCAAAGAGTCCAGAGCAAGTTTAACTAGGGAGCCCCTAACAAGCTTCCATTCTAGAGGAATGTGGTCTACCTCCCAATCACAACTCAGCATACTTTTGATCTCCATTAGGACTTCCCTCTCAAGATGTCCCTTTGCCACAGACCCTTATAAGAGCTCAATGAGTTCCAAGACATCTATAAATCCCTCGTTGTTCAAACCACACTTTAAGTGCTTGATTCAACTCACGCTTGATCATCCCACTGACGTTCATGAATTGGTCTAGTTTAGAAGACCTAATGGGATCTCCATATACACCTCTTTTAGGTTACCATTTAGAAGAAATGTATTTTTTTGGTGTATATATTGTTGATGTAAAGTAAAGGCCAATGATCTGCTATAAGTTAACCTTTATTGTGTTGAACTTTACCATAATCCCTTGACAACTAGCTTGTCCTCGCACCTACTTATGCTCCCATCATTTTTAATTATGCTTGACGGTGGACATCAATTTACACTCCACCTTGATCTTCCCTTTTACTCAGTGATCTTCTAGGTTTGATTCTTTTCTAGTGCTTTCAGCTCTTCTTAATAGCATCTCTCCATCTATGATCTAAGACTGCCTCCAAGAAGGTTTCTGTCGACTTCTCACCAGAGACAATGAGACACTAGAAAATAGAATTCTGCAAACTTTAACCAGAATTGGGATGGCCTAACCTATAGTGTCATGATATCATCTCTATATTGATAATAAGAACAGATCAGAATGCAACTTTTCCTCCCTCCTGTTTGGATCCTTAGGATAATAGAGTCCATCATATTCACAGATGTTCCAGATTCCATAAGAGAACTAACATCATATTCCTGAACCTTTAATAATTTATTGACAGACTATTTGCATTATACGCCAAGCACAAATAAGACCTTCTTTAACGTCGAGTCATATGAGATGTATAGAGTACCAATTCCTTGTCCCTTAGTGAGTGTTTCATTAGCTATTTTAACATTCATTCCTCAGTATCTTTAAGAAGAAAATCAAATGATCCGTTGCACTTGAATCTACAATTCCAGTGTTATTAGGATAACCTTGGCATTGAGAGAAGTAGAAGAATTACCTATTTGTGCAAATTTCCACTGGTACTCGGCTTTTCAGGCACCAATAGCCTCCTCAAGATCTCTCCTCATCAGAGTTACCTTCACATGCTGGTCTCAGCTTTCTCTTCAAAATTGGAGGCTTTCCATGGAGTTTCTGGCAAGCCTCCTTGATGAGAACATTTTTGTAACAATCATCACACCATTTACATTTAGCTTGCTTGTTTCCTCTATGATATGAGGATTACCACCGAGGCTACTGATTCTAGAGTAGGATTAAGATTAGAAGACACTCCTTACGCGAGTCCACATGATTTTCCCCCTAACCTCTTCAGACATAGAGATTAGACCTAAAAGGAATTCATAGGTCCTCTCTCTATCCACATTTTGCTTGTATTTAGGTCAGTGCTACAAGCCTTTTGACGCATCAGAACATGTCAATTTTTTTGATACATAAATTTTAGGAAAGGGGTTAGGCTCACCCACAATCTAAGGGCAGGGCTCTAAGTTGGGATGCCTCGCCCAGCATCTCGACTGGACCACAACTAAGTGGACTTCCCTAGGATCGAATCCTCTCCCATTGGTGAGAGTGTCCGACCCCTTCGCCAGCTGAACCCAAAGACGAGGGGTCAAAACATGTCAATTTGCTCCCACAGCTTCATCAAGTTGTGTCAACTTGCTTTAGCCCAGGCCCTTCAATTGGAATAGAGGCATGTTGTCCATAGAGGAGAAAGTCCACTTGGCCACATCCCAAATTTCCTTGGTTGTCTCCAATGTCATGGAATTAACAAACCAGGACATAACCAAGTCATTTGCAGCCACCTATGTCTCATGCCTTGGATCATCTACTGTCCTAAAAAGGGTAGTCCAGTGTACAAGGCTCCCACCAGGTGGAATTTGTGGAAGCAGCCTTACCCTGCAAGTTTGAAAGACTGTTTCCAGAATTTGAATTGGTGATTCCCAGGTCACGTGACAACAACCTTATCGCTATGCTAAGGGTCGCCCTCTTTTGAACAGCCTCTCCTGTGAGGCATTTTTCTTTTACTGTCCCTCTAATGACTATGAGCATTGTTTGAGGCCACTGGTGATAATGGCTCTCCTTAAGTTAATGCCCTATCACCATCTGAGGGAGAGAATCTATTGTCGTCGTCATGGGATAAAAGAGCCTTTAATTGGCCTGGCTTTGTGGGGTCGATACTGTGCGACAGCTATGATACCATAAAGCTAAGCTGTCCAGAGAAATAGGTTTTTTGAATTCAAATGATCAACAGCGTTACAATTACATGTACAATCCAGCTATTCAATCCAAAGAAAGTATCGACCAAAAAATATCCAAAGAAAGTAGAACAGGAACTTACAAATTAAATATGATAAAAAAAAATTAAAAAAATAAAATCCCAACAGATGAAGAACAGCAAATAAAGAAGAATTATAAAAGTAATAGGCCTTTTATTAATCATCCAAAGTTTCCAAACATCAGAAATGCTTAAGGCACCTGTTCACCGTCTCTGATTGTTGCATGCTGGATTCAGCAAAAATCGCTAAAATCGTCTACGAAGAATAAGTGAGATAATGCCATCGGAAACTGCTTTGGGCAAGTGATCTTGCATACTTTATATATTACTGCACCGTCTCTCACTCTTGAACCTTCCATCTTCCTGCCAAGCATGTGGTGGGTGAATGGGAAAGGCCAACACTATTTGGATTACACTCCAATGCTTTGAAGAACATTATGCATTCAGAACCATTAAATCGCGTTCTTTCTTTAAAGGTTCTAAAGGGAATCGAAAATATCTCAGGAATGATGCCAGGTGTGATCAACAATTTTCTGGTTCTTGAACCCTAGAAAACATTATGTCTACTGATTAAGTGCTTCTAAATAGAGTAATTAGGGAAAACTTGTATATCCGTTGATGTAAATGTACAGTATTACCATGAGTTCACTATGCCAAATAAAACAAACCTAAGATGGATTTTAGGGATTTTTTTTTTAATATTTGAAGTTCAAAATAAATAAACACGAACAATAAGGAAGAGTTTATGGCTTATGAGATTTAGAAAAGAATAGGTTGTTCAGTATATAAGTTTTATCCTTTTAAGTGATCATATATGTTTGATCCCATAAAAAATCAACTTAAAAAATAAAGGCAAGTCATTGGTGTTAAATAGAAGTGCCTCAACTTTTGCATTGAAATTGAAATATACATTTGCAAGGAGTTTGATGACACTGTCCAATTTCTATAACCCGGAAAAGAAAAAGAAAGGAAAAAGAAGCCAACTTGAGCAAACTATTGTAAAATGCTCAGTTGAAGCAATGAAAAGTGAAAAGTGAAAACAATGGAAGAATAGGATGAGGAATGTACAAAGCAGTCCATCCAGAGAAATCGCAAGAACTGATGACAAACTTGTTGGACAAGACATTTCGTCTTCAGAAGTACATCATATATCACAACTTTAGAAGGAAAACTCTGTAAAGAACCAAAAAATAAACACACACAAGGAGACTAATCAGTCCAATGAGGGCACAATTTCTTTTAAACCAGTACATTTTCCAGATAAAACTTAGTAATGAAAGAATCACAAACTCCTAGATTCATCAAATGATACGGAGAACATCAAGAATTTGACAACCAAGAAAGGAGACAAGGGTTTCTTGTCACTGACAAGAAGGATTGCAGAGATACAAAGGTCTAAGAAAGTTGCTAAACAAATCTGACCACATTCGCGCAGACAATGTGTTGTTCACTCCCAAAAACTACCAGAAGACTGTCAATGCAAGGGCAAATAGAAGTACAATCACAATTGATCGAGAAAGACTCACCGTGTCAGTGAGAGTGAGGCAAGACTACTCAAGATCCTTTGGGTCCAGTGGAGCAAAAGGGTGAGCAATAAGCAACAATTTACACTGACATACTTCCATTGGCGCACCCTTATTATAATTAACAATCATTCTCACAAAGGGGCAGATCGGGGAGGAAGCCGTCTGAGCACAGCAGATAAAAGAAATAGAAAAGAAGCTGCCGACTAGAAGACAAGAGCAAAACAACACAATTATCAAGTTCAGAGAACAGCAACGGGCATGAACTATCTTCAATCATTAAAAATAGTGCAACGTAAAATAAATTCTTAACTTACAAACCAAGCATGATTTACTTTTATTAACTTTGTGCAGGGCCCCATTTGTACCAAAAACAAAAAAAAAAACTTTGTGCAAGTTACTTATGTCAGACATACTGTTACAGGGTAACGAGTTTTGTGTATTGGAAAAATTGTATTCAATAACATGATATAGTACCGCATCGAGATGCTACAAATAATCCAGATAGTACTTTAGGGGTGTGGTACTTCCCTCTCAAAGCTTGTTTTACAGATGGATCCCAATGTTTGCTTAAATTTCCATCAATTGGTATCTGAGATTCAGAGTTGGACCCAGCTCCTCAAATTTAACTACATGAGAAGGGCACAACATACTGAGCCAGAGTGTGCACCACACAGAGTGCAACAGTTGGAGATGTCAACTCTTCAAGGGTAGCGTTACGGTGGAGGCTCACTTTGGGAAGCCACAAATCTAATGGTAGGTTCCCGTGTTTGCTTAGTTTTCCATCAGACACTGATGAAAAAAAATCCTAACTTTGCTTGTATGTCATCTGCAATCCTTAACTCATGTCAAATATCATAAAGTTGCTCACCTTATTCTCCTTCCCAATCAATTAATTCACTCCGAGGTACAGATAGCTTTGCAGCTCGCTCTTCTGCCTCTGTATCATTTACAACACCTCGGCATCTTGGGAAGCCACAATAACAAGCTAGTCGCTCATCAATTGAAAAAAACCTGTTTCATGAATTCAATAAAGTCAGAGCAGTAGGGTAACAGGAAAATTTAGATTATCTCTGGAAAGATGGTAAACCTATAATCATATGTGAGCTCCTCCCATTGTTTAATGTCCCTCTTTGCAAATATTATTATATGATCATCACCATTAACGCTGATAACTCTTGAGTAGCAATTTGGCTGCATGAGACAAAAAGTAAATAGGTAAGCAATTGATGAGTTCATTTCTTAAAGCCTATAAGCGTCTTTGAAAAGAAAAAAAAACAAAGCCGCGCTGATTCTCCAGGAAACAAACAACTTGAATTGCAGCAATTTAAAACCAAAATCAATAATCATACTAATGCTCACATCAAGTCATTTGTATATCAAGATCATTATGATCTGAAATTTACTTGCAGTAACTAATTTATATTTGCATATCTCAATTCAAACTTTTACTAGCAAATGACAATCTATCTGATCCAAATACATTTGATGATACAAAGTGACCAAAGTACTCTCATGCCAGAGAACATAAATCACAATTTGGATCAGAAGCTTAAAAAAGTCTGTGTGTGATCAACAAACAAATGAAAATTGCAAAAAAAATGCATCAAGCTTCCAATCAAAGATTAATAAAATTGCTAGTACTTCAGAAGCAGTAAAACGGAAACATCAAATCCGAGGACAATGTACATACTGCACAAGAATGATTAATCAAATGAGCAATGCTCCCTGCTCTGGTAGCATCAATAACTCGTTCATCATCAATTCGAAACATGTATGTTCCAGCACCCTGCATAAGGGAGAAAAGTCAAGTTGCTGCCTCCCGCATATGCATGCACTGAACATTCTGATTCTGAAGTTATTACTAGCAGAACGTTTTAGTCACAGGCTTGTATGTCTATGATTCGAACACAATGCAAAATGTTTTAATCAGAAGTTTCATCCAAACAATCTTTGGGAGAAAATTATTTTCTTTCCATTCCCATTTGCTTCAAAAAATATTTTAGGTGTCCCTTGCAGGATTGCCCAGTTCTTCAAAGATAAAGTCAGTGTGCAGTCTTTCTAGTTTTTCTTTTTAAATTATGCTTCGGGAGGCATCCTTTTTGCTCTGTTGTTGCATACTTGCATTGGTCTTTTCTCCTCGTCAATTTAATTTTCTTTTAAAAACAATGCAAGCAACAAGAAAACTAAAAATACTTACAACCAAAGAATTATATATAAAGTGCTCTCTCCGGTCAGCTATGGAAGGTCTAACAAGTTCGCCGGTGTATTCAATCACCTGAAGGAAGACAATTAACAGGTCGAGTGTGAGAGGTTCAATCACTAACAAGTCACGTTCAAGTTACAGAATTTTTTTTACCATGTCACCGCCTTTATATGGATGCTTTGCAAAGATGCCAAATCCATGAATTCTAGATTTTCCTAATAAATAACATATGTCAAGTCAGTTCAAACACAAACTTGAGGTTGTCTAACACACATAATTCAACAAAATAAGAAATAATGCAGGGTAACAACTGTAAGAAATTCCCAAAACAAACAAGAAAAATTAAATTCACCATAAAATCCCAAAGTATAACACATAATGCCAGTGATAGTCCATTTTCCACATTATAGACAATTATACTTTTTCCCTTGATGGTATATGTAAAATAAACAAATATTCTTACCAAATGCTAGCCGTTTCCTAAAGGTTTCCCTCATGTATACATATTTCTCAGCAATAGAAAGTATGCCATTTGAAGCATCAACCAGAGAGGTCTTCAGCCTTTGCTGGCTACAAAAGAATTTAGAGCAAACCCCCCTTCCCGATGGCTCTACAATTTCTGACACTCCATGTTGGCAATGTCCACCAACCAAATAAGATTGATTTTCTACAAACAAGCGTTTTAAGGACGCTGCTGCAAGTGCTTCAGGTTCTTTACGCCCTCTCCGGCCAAAGTTATTGTATGGTTCTGCTCAAGAATAATTACAGACATTATGGAGCATATTACATCTTTATTCACTTAATGATTAGATAGAAGGGGCACATTGAAAGTAATCTCAGAGATGTGCCAAAAATGAAAACTGGAGATCACAGAGAACAAAAGGTTAATCCTTTTTCCCACCATCCCTACCACCTTTCAAAAGGTTAAGCCAAGCCCATGCAGTATTCATCCAAGATTCAGCAGTGATTAAACTATACTATACTTCATGCATGCTGCTTTCAAAATACTATAAATTGTTGGTACGGCGGAAAAGAAAATGCTGCAGATCAAAACATTGACATCAAACAAGAACAAACTTCATCCCGGTTGCCTACACCCAAATGCAAGAGAGATCATATAATGAAACTTCACAAAAAATTTGAATAGATAGCATTTTCAGAATACGCATATCCAAATAACATTAGCAAAAAGGAAGAATTGATGTACAGTAACATATCAATTACTGGTAATTAGTGGCAAAAAATGGTGGAAGAGAAAATGAACTAAGGCCACAATTAGGCTAACTTAAGAAAGATAACTAACTGTCAATATCATACCACTGCGAGCACAACCAGATGGGTTGGGTGGTGGTTTATATTCTGAACATTGACTGGCAACTCGCCCAATGCGTTCATCAGCAATAGAATGATCATTCGTTGGATGCCTATGTTTCTTGCAGAAAGAGAGCAAGCGAATGCACTGATCTTCATCATCATCAACAGAAAGTAGATAGAGCCTGTCCTCGTTCTCAAGCTACAAAATATAAAATAAAATAACATGTACAAGTGTTCTTTGATGAAAATTTATTTCTTTCCCCTAGTAATTTCAGCAGAGCACATGGCATATAGTCAAGATTAAAATGAAATAAAATTATATATTCAATAAGACAAGCAGGAGCAATACCTCAACACACAGACCAGCAGCCCGGGCACAAAGTGGATGATATGCCACTCGACAAGAATTATTTGAACACTGTACAACATGGATATTTGGTGGGGAAAACAATATTAAAAGAGGATAAGGAAAGAAAATTATTGAACATTGAACGAAGCTGTGCCATTGATAGAAAAACTAAAAAAAAAGTTGAAATTTATCTGTGCTAAACTTTTGAAAGTGTAAAGTATCTCAAATAATATGATTTCGTATGTAAGAAAATACTTATGTGCCTCATAAAAATGACTACAAGGACAGATTACACATCTTTTTAATCATCAGAACACTGATGTATGGACCTGAGAATAACCAAAGTTACCTATGTGAAACTGGTCATATAAATTCAAAATTTGCAGTTTTGGCAGGTCAGATGCATAAATTCAGTGTATTAGTCAATATAGTTTGATATATTGCCAGAATTTTACAATTCTACTATTATAGTTAATGCAACAAAACCCAAGCAAGGGGACAAGATTGGAAAATCCCTTACAAATAGAAAACAGTTAATAACACTATCTCATAGCATGAAGGCAGAGCACCAAATTGGAAGTGCAGAGTGGTTGTTTGTAGGAGTTTGGTGTGCCAAAGGTGCTTTAGTCAGTTCAAATTCATCCTCAACTTGACCAAGACTCAAATGGTGATCAGACCTATTTTAGAATCCGCTAAATGCGGACATCACAAATATTCTAAACTTATCGCAGAGCGAGTTCATTGCCACTCAAAGAATCCTTGGTCACAAAAGCTGAGCATGCAACAGCTTTCATGATCAACTACAACAAATTTTGAGCTATAAAATATGAATAGCCCTCTTTTGCTTAAAAAAATGGTAAGTAACTTAAGCAAGCCCATGCACACAAATGCCAAATTGGTTCCAGAAGAAGCAAACACACCTAAAATTCATAGTATCTAAGATGGGTGAAAGCAAATAAATTTATTCAAATTGACCTTCACTATTAGAAAACTTATAGAAGACCAACCTGGATGCAAGCACCATAAGGCACCCCACAAATGCTGCATAACAACTTCCAGCGGTCCTGCTCACAAAGAATTTAGGACATTAAAAAGGAATGTAGTTACAATACTGTTAGTGGGCACTAACTCCTTATAGAAAGAATCAAGAGCTTAAACCTCACAACAATACAAGTATAAAATATTTATGAAACAAAGAAGCAGCAGCAGTTTTAGGGAAAAAGATAATCAATGTTTACAGTACCAAAACAGACATAAAAACAATGCAGAAAAGCCTACCCTGCTGATTCTACTTATCCCATCAATAGGCTCCATCCGCTTGACATCAGCTAAGCAAGTTTCTGGCAAGAATTGCAACACTTAACAAACATAAGCACACAAAAGAAAAGAGTATAGAGATCAATTAATGAGCTAACGAACCAGGTATCCACATGGCACATGCCAAATGAGCCCATCGACCATCTGTTGTAGGCTTCATTGCACCTCCTAGAAGAAACTCAGTCATCATACTCGATCTCGTTTAATCATGTAACATGGGATAAAAACAAAAAAGATCTCTCCATACCTATCAGTGGGCATAAGCAGCAAGGGGGTGGGGGCGTGGGAGCACCGGAACGACATAGGTTACACAACCACAGCACTCCATTAGAAGGTTCTAGTTCTCCATAACATCTGGCATGGACCTGATAGAACATCACAAATTATGACTCAGAAATCAATGAACTGACAAAGTAGCAGCTGCTTTCATTCTGAGAAAAAACATAAAAAAGCTGTAAGGAGATCATACCATCATTCTGCATTTGTCACACTGCAGAAACAGATTGTTCTCATATTCCTACAAAAACTCACATTTAGCAAGCAATAAATACAATTAGATTATGGTTTAGAGGACAAGTAAAAACAAAGTCTATTTCCCTTCAGCAAATTGAACAGGAAGCAAAATAGGATACGCATGTAGGAAAAATCACACATGAATAAAAATCCAGTAGACGATTGACATGTTAGAGATGAAAACTGTACCTCATCCATGTGACACACATTGCACTTATCAAGGTCAAACCAATCAATATGAACCTGCCTATAACCAACAGGCAGATCACTATATCTTCCAGAACCTATCTTGCACATTAATTTTCTGGAAGAGGCGCTGCATTTATATAATCCCTGAAAGACAGTGCATCACAGTTAAAATCTTTTAGAAGCTAAGAAACAAAAGATTGTCATACAGCATACCTGTATAAGTTTAGCAACTTTAGGATTGGAAAAACCAAACATATCAGTTCCTGATTTATAGTCCCTTACAAGCCTACCATCTGCAGTGGAAACATCAGAAGCACCCTTTTCCATTTTTTTTATCCGTTTGTATATTTTATTCCAGCAAGCAGACGCTGTGGGACCACTGAACTGCAGCAGAACATTTGAGTTACATACACGTCAAAGGTTCTTTTTCCATATTCCAAAAAGATGACAAGTAGCACATGCTGCGATACCTCATTTAGCATTGCAACTAATGATCCTTGCTATAGCTTAAATTAGCAAAAAGGTCAAGAAATGCATATATGTCCTAACTATGACATGCCCAACATTTTTAAGAATCGTGTAATCAATGAAATCATGTTTACCCCGTTTCCCATGCAAATCAGTGAAAATCCATTTCTTATGTAAATGTAAATTTGATCATTGAAAAAAAGAAAACCAAAACATTCTTGAGATTTATGATCAGAAGGAGAAAATAAGATAAAAAAAAAATTTGCAATTACTTGGAACGACAAAATTAAGGTGCAAGTTCTTCATAATGGATTTGGTTTAAAAAATGCCAATATAAGGGGGGAAATTAAACATTAGATTCTTTGGAAGATATCTATCCGAAAAACATGATTATGAGGGCAAAATCACTTGGTCATGTAGGAACTAACCTGCTCTCCACTATCCAGCGTCACCCTAAAAAGTGGTTGAACCTTCAACTCAGGATCTCTCAACACCTCCATCTTATATGATGTGCAAACTTTTGGGTCTAAACATCCCAAAAACAGACAAGGGGGAAATCAAGATGGTCTCCAAACAAACGAGTGCATGCAAAAGAATCAAGCAAGTATCCCAAATGAGACAGTTAAAATGTTTCACCAGTAATTGAAGTAAACTTCCTCACTGCCATGTAGCCCTCTGGCCAGATTATACTTCCATCTTGAAAATTTGCAGAATCATGAACAATTCTTCCTGAAAGAAAGTTTACATCTGTAAGTAACAACACTCCCACTGATACAAATAAAAAGTGTATGTCGTTGTAGAAATTATTTAGTAGTCACTAATAAAGGACATCAAGACTTCCACTAAAATGAACACAGAGGAATTTGTTGATCATTTATTGGATACAAGATATAATATGAAAAGGTTAACCGGTATGGCCACTACCCCATGACATGATAGACATTAAGATTCCTAATAAGTCAAATTGCCAGAAAATAAAAATGGTATTAATGATTGGATAAAAACAGAAAAGCCAGTTTCATACTTTAAATGTGTTTTATTAATAGTAGAGGGGCATCTAGAGCTAAACATAGTCAAATAAGAAAATAAAAGATTTTGTTGAACCGACCATTTGGGAATCAATGAGGGTAGTCAAGAAAGAAAATTATTTCCCAAAAGGGAACCACAACACAACTCATAACAAGCATGAATAGAATTAAAAAATGTGAAATCATGAGAAAATAAAGCTTGCACCAGCATAAAGGGAACCACAAACTAACCTATATAGCAAGCATCAATAGAATAATAAAATGTGAAATCACATGCAAATCGAAATGTTGAGAGTTTACCGAGGCTTAAAATTTTCAAGTCTCCTACTACATAGGGAGAAGTTTCAATGTTTTTCAATGCTGTACGGGCCCACCCATCGTCTGAGCAATCTTCACCTGAATCTGTACATCCTTCATCCTCTCCATGTACATTTTTGCAGCCATCAGCCTTGCATCTTCTCTGTGATCGCAGCATCTCAGAAGGAAGCTTCTGTTTGCTTAAATAGCTATTCAAAAATTCAATAATTGCAATAAGCAACAAATTTGAGCTACAAATTATTCAATTCTGAAGGTCAAAACAGAAAACTTAAAATGCAACATGCTAAACAATGAAGGATAAACCACTAAAATAAGCAGCCTTACAAATTTTACATATAGTGGACTGCAGACTAAGTTGGAACTGATTTCAGAAATTAAAACTTGTAGTTAAGATATATTGATTAATGAACCCACAGTGAGGAAAAAGTAGAAATAACATTACATTTTTGCCTCTTCTAGTCCTTCGAAAAAATGAGGTTTCTTGCACTTCAAGTGTAGACGGGAAAGAAGTCCTGTCAGAAATGATTTCACCTGCTGTAGTCTAACCCTAGAAGAAAAGATTAAAGGGTGGGAACTTCAGTTTCAAATGAGAAATAGGTCAAATGAAGCCAACAGCTCCTCAATGACAATTGAAAAACCAATTTTCCTTAATTTTCATGATATTCAGAACCTTGCAAAGTCATGTGTGCCAAAAAATTGAACAGGAACGGATCTTCCGCCCGAAAACAATTTTAAACCTTTACAATTCCCAGCAAGTGATTCATCCATAACAAGAGCTGGCCACATCGCATGACCTGCAACCGAAATAAGCAAACTGTTAATAAAACATAATCACAACAACAAATGATGAAATTCATGTCATATACCATCAACTAAAATTGCAAGGAAAATCAAACAAAGTAACCAGAAATATATATTGTTGATGTTCACAACATAGAATTTTAAGATAGATTTCAAACACATAATAGTTTTTTTTTTTCAAAAAAAAAAAGCAAGCTTAGAACTTTAGAAGATTAATGTTGCTTTGATATGTAAAATAACCACCCTATGCCAACCGAAATGGGAATAGAGTTAAATAGGCAGATTAAACAAAATATCATTATCTTCACGTCAAGCATAGTCCCCTCTTTACCAAGGGAAACAAGTGCTTAGGAATTGCATAAGGATTGATAACAATCAATCATGGCGCCCACAAATTTATAAATAGCTATAGCATATGTTAATTCTTCAATACAATTAATCTGATGTGTTTTCCAATAATGATAATAATTATAATAAAGTTGCATATCTTGTTTGTTCAATAATGCACTCTCCAACAAAAATTTCTTCAAGTAAAGCATTCCTTTCAAACTTAAACTGATGATAAGTTGTCCCCTAGCACCGTGAAAAGAGAAAAGAGAGATGCCAACACTTGCATAATTCCCTAAACTTATCCAAGGCAATAAACTAAAAAAGTAGCACCTAAATTTTGCGTACTAACTCAAGGCAAGAATTAGACCACATTTGACAGGTAAGCTTTAGTACATGCAGATATAAGTTGACAAGCCCGACTTTGAGAACTACAGTGTAGACGGCATATCAAGAACATTATGCCAAATACAAGTTGACAATTTTGTATGCATGAGACCAGAGGAATAAAATATTAACAAAACAAACAAATTACTTATAAGCAGATTGTGCTAAAATTGGGGACCAATGAATTGAATTAAGGCATCAAGCTCCAACAATCTACAAATGGAACAATTAAGTTAAATTGAGCATAAACCTGTTAGCTTGGCCCATACGACTTCACCGGGCTCAAACTCTTGACAGTTATCTAAACTTGCTGCCAAGGCAAGAAGCTCTTCCGCATCATAATCAGAAATGTTACAACTACTCAAGTTTAATTGCTTCAGTTCCTCACGGGAAAGATGAAACCTTATTTTCTCATTTGAGAGAATTAAGTTTTCTTCATCGCCATCTTCATATTTAATCTGCATGTTTGCACAAATAATAATACCATCAAGTCCAAGATTATCATTTTTACAAATACACATAATTAGCAGTTTCAGGTTGTTCAAGCCAATGAACTAATCATTCAAATAAGAGGGCCATACATGATGTATCTTAGTTTCTGAATCATAACCTATGACTTGACCAATATACCATTTCAAATCCATGGGCCAATAAACCTGAAGAAAATAACGTCAACATTGTTAAATTGTAATTATATGAACGTGCAGGGGAATCAGTTTTTCAATTAATAACCAAGAGAACATCAAAATATTGCCTTGCATCGTAGTCCAACCAATGTCTCAGGATCAGCATTATCAAAAGTCAACCTGCATTGAGTTCAATTAACATCATGTAAGATTTTCTCCTTCGTTTAAAGAAGAATTTACACATCCAAAACAAGTATATCACATAGCCATAATCAAAGTAAAATATCATATTTGACTTCAGGAAGCTTTTGTTCCTTCAGTACGGAGGAAGAATAGTTATCAATGCTAGATGAGTAAATGCGGTCGATGAATCTGCATACCCAAGAAAGAGAAATTTTTTTTAAAGCGTTAGAAATGAAAGGAGAAAAAACCACCTGACCCATCTCTTCGCAGTGCGGGATGCAGGCAATAGCTTTGAAAATTTCTCCAAGGGGGCACGATTTTTCTTCATACTAGAGTCACAATCACTGGTATTAGTAACATTATGACCACGACAGTCCCTCAGCCGAGGCCCGTCAAGTGTAACCAATGCGCTCAAATCCACCCCCAAATTCACCAATTCCGCGCTCCCAACTTTTCTCTTCTTCTTCAGTGTCCCAGCCTCAGAATTGCCGTTCTCACGGTGCTCGCCAGAATCATCAGTTTTGCAAATATCCGAGGTGGGTCCACCCCGGCGCATCAAAGAATCAAAGAACGACAAGCTCTCCGAGGAATGTCGGGGCCTCTTGAGGCGGCGAGAGTAGACACGAAGAATAGGGGGCTTAGCAAGTGAGTTCTTAAGATCAGGGTCGAACTCGAAGTGGGAAAGAGTGAGCTTTCGGGCCTTGACCTTCTTCGACATAACGTTGGAGGAACCACTGGCGCTGACACGACAGGGGGATGTGGCAGAATAAAGATGATCGAGAGGAAGATAACGAATGGGAGTGCCGTGGGAGGTGTGAATGTCGACGTTGGTGTCTTCTTCGGCTTCTTGTGGTTGGGGAACAAACGCCATGGATGAAAAAAAGGCCGAGTGCGAGAAGAGAGAGAGCAAGAGTCTTGGCTCCTTTGCTCTCCCGCCCTCTCTGTACGTCCAAGGTGTTGAGAATGGAGATTAAGAGTGTTAGGGTTTCGCAATGTGCCGAGAATTACAGATTGGAAGATCGTTCGTGGGGAGGGAAAGTTGCTTTCGGGGCCAAAAAAATCTGTTTCCCGCCGTGCACCAACACAGACTGAAACAGAGGTGCTATTAAGCCAGTAGCGTATATGGATTAGAGACGTCCAAAAGGAGACTCCTTCAAAGTTATGTAGTGTTTTTTATTTCGCCGTGTATTATCTATATTCACAAATCCCAATCGAGCCAGTAACCAATATTTCTCAACCAGGAACGCAATTTGAAATAATAGCTAAGAGGTAATTTATGATGAATGTAGTAGATATGTCAGATTTAAAAGTTTTATAAAGTTGATCTACTTATCAATTCATGCTAGTGTCATGAGGAAGATCTAGAATGCATGCCCGTGCATGTATCACGGAGAATCTGAACTGCAAAACTAATGAAAAGAAAGGGGAGTTTTGTTTCTTGACAGAGAGGAAGTCTTGCTTTGGCTTCAGTTTTTGCTTAATTACACACCTTAATATATGTTTCCAATTTTCAAAGAGGGTTAGTGAGGAGTTCAGTAAATCCTGTGCAAAATTTTGCAGGATCAAGAAAAAGAGGGTGAGGCATTACGATTCAGTGTGTGTTTGGATTAACTTTTGATAATAGTTTTTACAATTTACGAGATAAGTGTGTGAGAGTAATTTTGTCTCGATTTACATAAATCTAAGTTTAAAACCTGATTTTGAGAAATACCCAAACACTCACTCAATGATCTTAACTGCTTCAAAATTGACTGATTAATTAATGACAGCATGTCATCGCTAGTAATTATTTTTGCTGGTTTTTAAATGGCATCCTAGTTTCATTATTTCAAGCTCTGGTTTGCTTTTGTAAACTTAAAAAAACAAAAAACAAAAAAGACGGAGACAAGTTAGCATTGGGGGAAGTTCAGAACAGGAGAGGGATATTGGTGTGGAAAAATAAATGACTAGCAGAGTATGGCATGTGAATGATATTAAAAATGAGTTGGCTAGAGTGCAGATTGGGTGTACCAGTCGTGGACAACCTCATCAAAGTGTTAACGTGGGTCTGGGTAGCATAAAAAAGCATTTTTTTTAGTCCCAAACCATGATTTTGCTAAAACACACCTAAATATCTTAAATTTATGTAGAAGCGCTTTTTTTTTTTCCTGAAATTATAGTTTGGGGAGTTGAAACTATGATTTTAGAGAAGTCAGATTTTCTTATCATTATCTGAAATCACTTTTTCCTTCAAAAGTTAATCCAAACACACTCTTAATGCAACAAAATAATGGGCTTAAATGGGAAAATAAGGTAGAAATGACCATTGTGTCCAGTATGAAGGACTGTGCTAGAAATAATGAACGTCAGTTTTTGGCTTGCAACAAGGCTAAGAAAGCTTGATCTGATGGCTGCCTGGCCATGAATATACAGGGGAGTGGAGTGAGAACTCTTGTTTTTTTTGGGGGGGGGGGGGGGGGGGATCAAATAACCACTGTGCACCATAAAGCCAAGTAAGAGAGGAGTGGTTGATAGAGGAACTGTGTTATGTGGAGAGATAGCCTGTGTCTTAAGCAATTTGAATTTTAATGAGGGATTGTAACCCAGATCACTGAGTGCTGTTCGTATAGGGATTAGAGGCTTATTATATGAGTTTTAGAATGTGGCATTACTCCACACCTCCAAGGACGTCACTAGATGTACTGATTATTTGGCTTGGCTCATGAAAACCATTGTGCGTCTGCTAAAACGTGTTTGGTACAAGTTGTGCCAAATGGATGTTTGAGAATTGTTTTGGAGGACAATAAGGTCTTTTCTAGTTGCTTTTGTATGTACTCTCACCAGTCCTAAATATAAGACATAGTTTGTAGTGCAATTTGAACTACAAACTATATCCTATATTTAGGACTGTAGGTAGAACTACATTAGCATTCTAGGTCTATTCACCCAGCTTTTGCTTGCCTTAGTGAAATTTTCATTTAGGGTCTGTTTGGTGTGAGGGATTTGGAGGGAAAGGGAGGGGAGGAAAAATTTTTATGAGTTGAATTTTAAAAGATTGAAGAAGTAGGGTAATAAAATTTTAATAAAGAGAATGTATAAGATAAAAGAGTAAGAAAAATTAATTAAAAAATGTTAACCCCACTTCTCTAATTTTTTTTAAAATTCAACTCAACAAAATTTTCCCTCCACCCACTTTCCCTCCCCTCGCCTCTGACCAAACAAGTCCTTAAAGAAAAATTAATCCCAATGGAAGCTCAAAGGCTATGAGTCCTAATGAGGCGGGCAGGAAAATAAGTGCTCTGAATAAGGGATATGAGTCTATGCCGGAGCAGTTTATCTGGGGCAGTCATTTTGGACTTTTCTGGATTTATGTGTGTGTGTGTATAATATATCAAGACGTGCATGTGATTTTTTATAGCAATAATTATATGATATTTGTTGGTGTTTTTCAGTTTGGATCTAGATGTTTTTGAAGGAGATGGAGGTAAACTTAAGAATTCGAGCCAGCCTCATAGAATAATAGAAGCTTAGAACATGTGGGGGTTGGGGGGGGGGGGGGGTTTGGGCTAGGTACCAAACTAGGACTCAATTTAGCTCTCAAGTTACTGCCTCTCCGATTCATTTTATATGAAATAAATATTTAAATCACATAGTTTAAAATATTGGTTGAAATAATAAATATGTCAAATTTATACTGTTATTTCCAATAGTACCCTTGATTACAAAGAAAGTGTATGAAAAAGATAACCGATGAAAATTTATTATAGAGAGATAATAAGCATGTTTGTTTGGGCTTAAATTTGTTTATAAGTTGCTTTTTACGTAAATCGAGACACAACTCCTCTCACATACTTACTTCGTATACCGTAAATCACTATTAAAAAGTAACTTATAAGCAATCGAATCGCTAAAACAAACATACCCAATAAGTAGCATATATTTAATGGGATTAAAAATAAATAAAAAATTAAATAAAATTTATGGTATTGAATGTATTTTTGAGAAAAGTATATAAACATTTTTCCCCCTTAAGACTTTAACCCTTAATATATTATTCTCACAAAATCTAACCTTAACTCACTGCGTATCTAAGTTCCACCCCTTGACAATGCTCACATTTTGATTCTCGCCTGCTCATCCGTCTCTCTAGTCACAGCCAATACACACTCATCGTTACTTTTAAATTTAATCAAGGTACTGAAAATCGGACTGAATATTGAATCTGTCGGGGTACTGGATCAAGGGTCAATGGGTCAAACTGGAGTTAAATCGGAGCTAACTCGAGGCTAGATCAGTGAGGAAGTAAAAATTTCAGATTTATTTATATGAAATTCTGAATAAAATTAATAAAAAGAATATTTAAATTATTTTTTAAACTTAGAAATGTTGAACCGGTCAGACCGGTTCAACCATCGGATCATATCGATTGGACCACCAATTGGCCGGTTTTAGGACCGAATCGGGCAGTCCGGTCCGATTTTCCATACTTTGCTATTATTCACACACTAATCCAATTATGGCAGAAGCCCATCAAGTTCAAACAAGAGGTTTTATATACCATTATAGTTTCTGCTTTATAGATTATGGAATACTTATATATGATTTTAATAGTATTCCATACTAATTTCACTATTATACCGCAATGAACTAAGGTAACGTGGCTTGATTGATGTGGGTAGGTGTTTTTCTAAATACTATGGTATCACCACCACACAGGTGTTTGGTGATTGGCTTTAATTTGTGCATCAGGGCTCTCAATATTATCCGATCCTCTAGCTATGATTTGATCGTGGGATCTTAAGGTATATGACACTTTAGTGAATACTTTCTCCGGTCCTAATTATAGGATAATATTTGAGAGTTGATCTTGGTCCTAATTATAGGATAAAGTCCTAATTTTTATCAATTTCTTTCCAAAATACCCTCTATTGATACTTTCTCAATAATAATTAAACACAATAATAATTTAATAAGAGTAAATCAAAAATTGTTGAGGGTTATTGACGACGCCAGATTGTGCGAGAGCTTGGAGAAGTCGTGTGTGAGGCAAGAGAGATACAAGAAAAAACAGAGAATCAATGTAATTAGATGCCATTTTAAATTTTAAATAAGGGTATTTTAGAAAAATAAATATGATTAACTAATTTAATCATTATCCTTAATTTCTCTAAAATTAGGTAAATATATCCTATAATTAGGACCGGGGAGTAAATGACAACCCATGGTTTGGTTGTGAGTTTTGTGACTCTTGACCGGCCTATATTTTAAATTTCGAGAGATTGTGCACATAGGTGCATCCAGTCAAATTAATTTTTCACATATCTATTTATTTTCAGCCTTTAAATTTGGATATTTTATTTATTTTTGCTCAGTGATGTCAAAAAAGGAGCTAAAGATGAAACTCCACCCAACGCCTTTTTAAATACAAAACATAATGATATTAAATAAAACGACAGCATTACAGAATACAAACGTTTGTCTAAATACCTTGTAAAAGAATTAAATTAAAATATACATATATGAAAACAGGTATAAATATGCACTTCACAATGTTAAAGGGAAAAACGTAAGTCAAATATCCTGACAATTAGTAATTGTTAAGGATGGCACCGAGGATCTGGAATGCATATGAAGCATATACTCACACCGTGTGTAGGGAAAGGTGTGGATTGGCATTAGCTTCAAATAGTCCAAAGTTATAGATATCAAGAACAATTAAGCTTTCAAGCACTTTGAATGAAAAGCCGAACCTGCAGTGAACTGATTTCTCCATTAAAATTTCTTAAGCGAGGTGCCTCTAAATCAGATGGTTCCTTTGACCATAACGATTATGCAGCCTCTTACACCTGAAAAGAATTAGTATATCCCAACCCGCAACATTAATCCTATATCTGGATGGAGTGAAAATTAGGGAAGAAAGAAAAGTAGGAGAAAAAATTCCCAAAAATAATAATAAATATTTTTACCATCTATAGAAGTTATTCTTTCTAATATTCCCTCCCCCTATTTTCTTTTCACTTTTCTTTCTATCTAAACATACCCTAAGTGAAGCGTTTTAGTAAACTAGACATCTTGATATTTCTCGGTGCTCAGTAATCGCGAAGTGTACAAGGTCAACATGTTAAGATATGGGCTTCTTCTTCGTGAGTTGCTCATGTTGTGGGGCACACACTCTAGCACTATGTTTTCTAGGCTTGGTCGATTTGCCACTTACTTTTTTATCTTAGATAAATCAACCGGTATCCGATGTTACTAGCAACCGACTGATTCAATTTGTAGGAATGTAGGCTCACTATGGGGGCACCTTGCTACCTTAAAGTAATTATTGATGCTGCATACCCATAATTTGAATACAAGCCAACTGGTTACGCTGGAACAATCCCTTTACTGGTTGATTCACACACTTCGTCAATCTGTCACTTACTTTTAGTATTCTTGATTATGTTGTTGCCTTTCTTTAATTTTTGTTGCACTAACCTTGTACTAGGTCCCCTTGCTTTGTGGTAAGCAAGGGAGCTTTTTTTTTACATTTTTCTTTTTTGAGACTTAATACAAGTTGTTTTCTATTAAAACAAAAAAAGTAACCAGGCATTTTATTTAGTGGTGAAATCTTTATTCCTTTAAATAACGTCAGGAATAATGAATTATAACCATGCGTTTCGATTTAATTTTCATTTCCAATACGCCCTTACTGCCAACTATGTGTGTGTTTGGGATAGCGGTAGGAAAAATGACTTATTATGATTTTGACTTATTAAAAATGACTTAATAGAAAAGTCATTTTTTGTAATGTAATTTATGTTTGGATGAGCGATTTATTTTTGAACAATAAGTTATTATAAATCGTGATTTACGGTATACGAGGTAAGTATGTGAAAAGAATTTTATCTCGACTTACATAATAAGTGACTTAATAGAAAAGCTGTATGATACTATTGATGGCATTGTTATCTTCCATGCGTGCACAGCCACCTTATCACAATAAACAGAGCTAGTGCTAATTTTGAGTCCTTGATTCAAAATAGAGGGATTATTGTGGGCAAAAAAAAAAAAAGAGGGATTATTATTAGAACGAGCAATTCCTCCCCCGCGCGTTGCGCCAGGAGCATGATTTTCATAAAATATTACTTGCTCAATGTTTTCAATAGTAAAAGGAGTGAAATAGTGGCTTGCACATTTCCCATATGTAAAATTGTTGGCCAAGACATTACGAAATAGTTGACAAATACAATGCCAACCCATGCATTTATAAGGCAACCATGTAACATGCAGGAAACAAATGCATTGTCATTGTCCATAAACAATAGTATCAATTAGAATTTGGTAAATGCCATGTTTTCCCCCCCAAATGTACATAAATCAACGATTCAAGTTGGTAAAAATCTCCCCGTAGATAGCATTTGTTGTACTCCTTCGACAACCAATCCCATTGTTAGGCACATATATTTTTAATCCATCCAAATTACAAACTCTAGAAAGCGCAATATATAATTGATCATACGTGAAAACAGGCTTTGACAGATATATTCCAACATTTCGTAGTGATTGCCCTTGACTTTTGTTAATAGTCATTGTAAAGCTTAGATTAATGGGGAATTGTCTTCTCCTCATATGGAATGGCCATCTACTTTCTGAAGAATTCATATCCATCCTATGAATGAAAACCTTCTTGTTAGGGTGGGAGTCATTCAATATTATTGCCTCAATAACATTTTTTCCAAGCTTAGAGATACGTAGCCTTGTACCATTACATAGCCCACCAGATTGATCAATATTCCGAAGCAACATAATTGGGGCTCCAACCTTCAAGGTAAGTTTATGCGGTGGCAAGCCAGAGCTACTTATTGTGTTGAGAAATTATGTTGTGTAAAAATTATTAAAACAGTCACTATCATATGTGGATTTACAAACAGGGTCACGGCTGAGATAGTCATAAGCTTCTTCTGTCAACAAAGAGCACATATATTCGTTGATTTCCCTAACCATTTATATTGTTGGGGCAAATATTGCCCTATCATTGAAGTACTCATTGTTTGCCAAGTTGTCTTGCAAGTCCTTGTAAGTTTCAGCCACAATTGCATGAATTGGGTTGGTATCATCTTATACCAACAATTTTGACGGAATTTCAATCTCAGTGACACCATCATGTGGGAGGCCTAACTTACCATCTCCTACATCTAGTAGCCATTTACTAAACCATTTTAATTTCTCAATTTCTTGTTGTGAACTTCCTGACGAAAGTCTCATGTTTTTGGTCAAATTGAAAATTGTGCAGTGGTCCCAAAGTGAGGATGAGCTTATTGCAGCATTGACAATCGTTGCTCTAGAACCTTTAGGCACAACTGGTAGGATTTGACAGAAATCACCTCCCATAAGTATGCACTTCTACCAAAGACTTGATTTGAATGCATAATATCTTTCAATGAACGATCAAAAGCTTCAATACAGTACCGTTGAATCATTGGTGCCTCATCCCAAATAATTAACTTTGTCTTGATAAGTAATGGTGAATTTTGCTTGATAGAACACATTGAATACTCATTTACTTGAATTGGAATTGCAAATTGTGAATGAGCAGTTCTACCTGAAGGTAATAATGTTGCAGCGGTCCCACTAGATGCAACTATGAGGACAATATGTCCTCTTGACCGAATAGATGACGTCAGCGCATTCTACATGAATGTTTTCCCAGTGCCTCCATAACCATGGACGAAGAAGAATCCAGATGAGGATGATTCTAATAAGGACATAACTTTATTAAAAATCTTTTTCTGTTCAGAAGTCAAAGATCTAATTAAAGTTGTTGCTTTTTGATGAAGTACAAGTCGATCATAACTCAACTCTTGTAGAATCAGATTGTTTGTGACAACATCAGTTGATGTCGTCTTAGGCATATGCAACATAGGGTAGTCTTGAAGGCACTTACCATTTTGATTAAGTAAGTGGTTGATTTCTTTCAATGCAGCGTCCTCCTTTTCAGCTAATGATATAGTAACGGCCGAAGTAAAAGTGAACATGTTGAAGTTAGGAACATATTATTTTTATATGATAGTAGTGATAAATGAACAATAAAAATAATATGCGTTTAGATTGTACTTACCTGAATTTTGTTGATGGGAATGTGGAATGAATAATAAATCCTTATATAGGGTTTTAGAGCATTGGTTCCAAACAAAGTCAGGACGCTGCAAGCAATTTGACAAAAGCATGCTGACAAACAATTTACGCAAAGAATTCTCAATGCCCAAAATTGAAGCTTCCTTTATGGCATTGACAAACTCTTGATCATCATCTAACAACCCAAGAGCATCACAAGCAGACCTAAATGATTTATAGGTAACCCCATCAATAGTTTTAAGGTCATCGAATGATTTAGGCCCTCTGACTTTCGTTAGAAGGATTCGCAAGTAGTATAATTCACCAGAGCTAAGTGCAACATTTGCTATTCTGCCAACTACAAAACCTCTTTGTTGTTTCTTCCATAATCTTTTATCTCTCTGATAAACATAATGCTGAGAGAACTCAATATAAGTATGAGTTGCAGCAAAATCATCCATAGCTTTCATTTTCATCCACGCCAAGAATTGAGATTCACAAACCCTGGGTTCGTCCAACAAATCTGAGACATCATCAGTATTAGAGTAAATGACAAATTGCTGGTTTGGGAGGTGGAAACTTAATCGTTCAACTGATGGACATCTATAATATATCTCAAACCCAAATATGCGCCATGAACCTTCACATGCATAAATGTATCTACAATTGTAATATTGTTGTATCTCATCAAGCAAACTTTGGCCCGTTTTACTATTGGTAGCATCGAAGAGACCGGCGACTACTCTATCATAACCTTTGCTTATGTACTTAAATTAGTACTTAATGGTTGTGGATTGATTGCACTTCTCAACATTAATATGTGCTTGAAACAAACAAAGCTATGAGGGATTGTACGGCACAACAAATCGATTATCTAATGGATTCCCTTTAACTTTAATAGTCCGACCATCATCCCTTCTTCGGTAAGTGGGATAACCATTGTCATCCATAGTCATGAAGTCACTAAATTTTTTTGGGAAATGCTTGGTGCATCCTTTTTCTTTCATGTATTGTGCTTTAGGATTGCTAGTACCACACGGACCGTGGACTATAAATTTCTTCACTAAGTCATAAAGGTTAGGTGATGAATCTTTATCTGGAATCCCTGCAGTGATGACTTTGTTAATATGTTTTGGAGTTTTGATCTTGTCATATGTTTCAAGGAATAAAATAATATGAGCATGTGGTAGGCCTCGCTTTTGGAATTCAATAGTGTACACAACTACATGATGATAGCATTAGTCAAGCATATTCGTAATGGAAAAAATAAGTTGTAAAAACAATAGTATAAATAAAGGAAAGCTACTTGCACGTATGCCCCCAAAAATTTTCTTTTCTCCAAGTGTCTTCATAAGGGATTTCAATTTCATCTTGAACACCCTAAAAAGAATATCAAACCTATCTGTAGGATTTACTGAGTGTTTTTTACAATACCTTGTGATATCTGGCCATGCAGGATTACATGTGAAGGTTAAGAAGATATCTGGATATCCAGCCCACCTGCACATTGCCATAGCATCCTGGTAATTTTGCAGCATGTATCTAGCACCTCCTGTAAAACTTGAAGGGAGGATAATACGTTTCCCAGTGGAGGCAGCATCGGTGTCACCTCTTATAAGAGCATCTAATAATCCCTGATACAAATCAACCCTGAGTTCCTTTTGATAAGTTCGAATCCAATGAAGCCTTTATGCTTCAATCATTATGTAACCATCAACAATAAAATTGTTGTAACAATTTGTTTGCATGAAGCAACGTAGAGACCTCTTCATTCCTTGTCATCAACCTGTAGGAAAAAAAATCTCTAATGCTAAGTCTCTTCCTTTTCTTGGTTGAAGATAAAGTTTCTTGTCTATGCTCAATGTCATCTCTGTAACCATCTTCTCAGAAAGGGAACAAAATTGGGTACTGTAGTGGTAAGTAACAGGCATGTAATTCATTGGTTCGTTTTAGGAAACCTGATTGCTTTTCCACAATAATATCTCTAACATTAAAAGTCATGTCTATGTCACCAACAACCAAAGCAGCAACCTCAGAAGCAGTTGGTACATTATGTGTATGGCCTTCATGATGCCTTGTGCTTATCAAGCAAAGCTTTATTTTGTTAGAGCATTGGTGCATCAATTGATATGAAGCACACCGGTATTGCTTAACATATGGATTAACATCATCTAGCATTTTCTTTATGTCTTCAACAATTGCTTGGTCAATAATTGATTCTTTCTGATGTTTGCTGAAAGAAAAAATAGTAAAATAATGATCAAGAAGCGATGATGGAATTTAATGTTAGATAAGAAATATAGAACAAAAAATGTATGTCAAAAGAAGCAAAAAATACCTGATAGCTTCTATTCTGTTGTTCACTTCATTTTCAGTATAAAAAACATACAGTTGGGAGTAAACAGGTCTTCCACCTTTTGGAGGTAACAAACTATCAATGCTATGGTAGTTCATCCCAAAAAAGACAAAGCAATATGGACCTTGACCATTGTTATTTGAATGATCAATTTTGCCACCCATTGAAGTAAAAGAGAACATGTTATTGTATTGTCTTATGTTTGCATGGAAGTTTTTAGAGGCACGAGAATTCTTGTCAAAGAACAAAGAGCATATAAGAGGTAGAGGTGCCTTAATCCATGGTAACTGGGCAACACAATGAAAAGCCATTGGCAACTCTTTTCTTTGAGTCCTTCTTAGCTCTTTCATGATACCAAAATAATGCACCACAATACTTGCATTCATGTATGGGATCCCCCTCATCTAGGTACTCTGTATAATGGAGAAATAAAGAGTTATGAATAAATTTCGTATCCAAATTCTGTTAGACTACAAGTTAGAATATTTAGATTACACTTAGACCTTCAATTTCTGTCGCATGATGGTTCCCTGCATGGGTTGTTTGTGGAACACAAGCAGTCGAAAATGCTGCAGCTATATCGTCATCTACGTGAAGCAAATAACTTTATTAAATTTGGAGTCAGAAGAAATATGAATACTTTATCTTCTAAGTTAACAATTGTATAAGAAAAAACCTTCATCGTCATTTAAGCTTGAGGATAATCCATATGCACCTTCTTTAGTGAAATCCAAATTGAAGTGCAGATGCTTATAGTTGATACCTTCGACTGCAATCATATTCATCATATTTTGCAAAAAAATTGGAAGTTAAGTGACAAAGAGAAAAGGTATATCTAGTGCAAACTGATGATGGAGTAATATCATTTTTCCATCTAACGTCGATGGTTTGATTTGCAGAACTCGTAAGGTATAAGTAATGCATGTTAGATTCAGAATTTTGATGATAACAAACCTATGTCTAGTCTAAATCAACCAGTATCCGATGCTACTAGCAACCAACCGATTCGATTTGTAGGAATGTAGGCTCACTATGGGAGCGCTTTGCTACCTTAAAGTAATTATTGAGGCTGCATACCCATAATTTGAACACAAGACCACTGATTACACTGGAATAATCCCTTTACTGATTGATTTACACGCTTCATCAATCTGTCACTTACTTTTAGTATTCTTGATTATGTTGTTGCCTTTCTTTAATTTTTGTTCCACTAACCTTGTACTAGGTCCCCTTGCTTCGTGGTAAGCAATGGAGCTTTTTTTTTTTCATTTTTCTTTTTTGAGACTTAATACAAGTTGTTTTCTATTAAAAAAAAAGTAACCAGGTATTTTATTTAGTAGTGAAATCTTTATTCCTTTAAATAACATCAGGAATAATGAATTATAACCATGAGTTTCGATTTAATTTTCATTTCCAATACGCCCTTACTGCCAACTATGCTGCCTACCGATGGCATTGTTATCTTCCATGCGTGCACGGCCACCTTAGCACAATAAACAGGGCTAGTGCTAATTTTGAGTCCTTGCTTCAAAATAGAGGGATTATTGTGGGCAAAAAAAAAAAAAAGGAGGGATTATTATTAGAATTACAAGGACCCAATTATTATTTTTTTTTAAAGTTTACGCGCCGAGGACTCGGGTGTATTTAGGCGCGCAAAGAAAAATGCAGGGAACGAGGCTTCTCATAGACGCTTCGGACACACCGTCTATTTTTGCTCGCCATTCACTCGTCGGCTCTACATCCCTCCTTTCCCGTCCATTTTGTCACTGCAACCTTTTCACTGGGCAATGGATTTGGACCCGGATGATGTTTTCAGAGACGACGAAGATGACCCAGACAGTGGTCTTTTTCAGGTTTGATATGCATTATTGTTGCTCTGCTGCTTCTTAGACGTTTCTACCAGGTCTTGTGCCTTTTTTCTTCCGCTGCTACTTTATTTTCTGCACTGGACAACTTCTCGATTCTATGTTCATCAGGAAAAAGAGTCAATCAAAGAGCATGTGGTTTACCTGGTCGATGCTTCGCCTAAAATGTTCAACACCACCTGTCCAGCGGTTAGTTCTCTTCACTATAGTTATTCTTGCGAAGCTGCTTCATACTGCAGAATAAGAAAGAATATAAGATTCTCAGGCAGGGATTGTTTAAGGGAGCGTAACGCACATCAATGTTTACCTTCACTGCAATAGCAATTGGGTCTAGTTATCAATCAATGTGAACATGCATCTAACTCTGCAGTATTGTTTTTTACTTTTTAATGTTTTCTTGCTGTGATCTAATGCCTGCATAAATTATCTGTTATGTTTTGTGGCAGTAGAAAGTTTGCCACACTCACATTTTCTTTCTATTGGAAGGAAGTTGGACTTATTCTGGGCCTTCCCATGCTTGTTTCCTCCTTTCCCACCATGACCTGTTGACATTGCTGTTATTAAACTGCACAACTGCTATAAATTATTAACTAGCCATATTTCAATTGATGCCGCTTAGGATGCAGCTCTTTAGACTTCTGAATACACTAATTGTATGCTCAAAAGCCACTTCTTATTAAGTTTTTTCTCTTCTCAATGCTAGCAGGAAGACCAAAAGGATGAAACTCATTTCCACATTGCAGTGAGCTGCATCTCACTGTCATTAAAGGCTCAGATCATTAACAGATCATATGATGAAGTTGCTATCTGCTTTTTTAACACAGTAAGATGTTAATTATGTAAGGCATATTTTATGAGATAATTTAGAATGCCTTACTTACTACCAATGTTCATGCTTATATGGTACTTTCTAAAATAAATCAACAGGATGGGGCTTTTGAATTTAATATGGTTTAGTGGAAGAATTCTTCTTTCTATATTTGATGTGATTTATGAGGTTTTGGTCACCTGGAATGAACATTTTAAAGATAATAGTAGAATGCTATAGTGAGACCTTTTTGGTACTGTTATTTGAAAAAGCATCAGGATAATAATTAGAACTGGTACGTCTTTTATTAACCATATCTCAAGCCCAACACTTCAACTGTCTTATATTGTTACTTGCAGAACATAATTAGAACTGGTACGTCTTTTTGTCAAGCTTGGTTTTAAACCAGGAGCGCACCATTTTTTCATTAGTTTTGATCATACATTTCAACGTTTTTCTTTATTATATATAGAGAGTATGGGGCTTTCTTGTTCTCTAACACTTATAAAGAAGTGAATTTCAGAGTTAGTAGAGCTCTCTAAAGAGCTAAAATTCAGTTGAAACTATGCTGAGTTCCTTGTCCTGAACAGTTGAACCCTTTCAAAATTTAATTGGATCAGGCTTATTTTAATGGGAGTATATTTAGATGTCATGGACTGTTTGAACTCTACTGTACTTTCTTTTCCTTTTGTGCTTCGTGATATAGTGCTCGTTTGGGATAGTTTATTGTTGGGCAATAAGTGTTTATAAATCGTGATTTACGGTATACGAGATAAGTATGTGAGATGAGTTTTATCTCGGCTTACGTAATAAATGCTTATTCTTAAAAAATAAGCTAATACAAACACTGCTATATTATTGAGAACCCTCTATTCAAATCAACCCATCACGAATACTCTTAAGACTGTGGTTCACTGTTCTGGGTGACAAAATCAGGATTCGTGCATGGCTTTACTCATGTCTGTTTGGTAGCAAGTCAAGTTTCAATTATGTAAGCTTTTCCCCTTTCCAACTCATTAGTTTTTATTTTTTGCTTTTGCAGAGGGAGAAGAAAAATTTGCAGGACTTAAATGGTGTTTTTGTTTTTAATGTCGCTGAAAGAGAGTTTCTAGACAGACCAACAGCAAGGCTGATAAAAGAATTTGATAGCATAGAGGGTAAGTTTTGGGCCTTGTTGGGGTTGATATATCATATTGAGAATCAGAATAATAAACCAAGCTGAACTAACAATTTATCTTGTTAATCTTTGCTTTAGTTTGAGATGAGATTTACATAATATTAAACCTTGCTTATGTCTCCCCTTCACCAGTCAAATTTGAAGTGAACCAAATCATTAAATTCTTAGCTCACCAGTTGATTTTCATGCATACTTTGCGTTGATTTGAATTAAATCCATATGGAAACATATATGATATTGGAAAGAGAGATTACTTGGGATCCTAATCTTACCCATTACCCCAAGTTTGTATTTGTTTACATGTGATTGGGCTACAAAGGATATGAGCATGTAAGCCTAGTGGCTCTAGCTCACTTAACAAGATAGATACATTTTTGTTGGAGTGGGCCTAGCCGCCACTTATGGGCCTATCTCACTTAAACCCTAATTTTCCTAATCTGTTCTGTTTTAAATTTCAAATTATTGTTTCCTTGATTATAGGAGAGAATCTAGGGATCAAATTAGGTTAACCATCTATGCTTTACTCCTATATATATGTACACATATCAGATGAATAAATACAACGCAGAGCTGAAACTCTTATTTCATGGTATCAGAGACAAAAGATCCATGTCATATAAGGCAGCTTTGAACGGTCAGCCGTGGGCCTTCGCTGTTGACGATGGAGATCACCATTCCTTGTCAACTGTAGAGGACCCAAAAAGGACTGACACGCCGACTAATCCGGGCAACCATGGTGCAACCTCATCATCATCATCGGGTCTGATTGGGGCAGCACCGGATTCCCTCTCCCAAATAATGATAGCTCATCGGTTGAATGAAAACAACTATCTTCAATGGTCCCAGAATATATTGATGTATGTTCGAGGAAAGAAGAAGGCGAAGTATCTCACCGAAGATCCTCCTACAGCCGACTCCGTCGAATTCGACTCCTGGTGTGCAGAAAATAATATGGTTATGGCATGGTTAGTAAACTCCATGACCATTGAGATAAGTGAGAATTACCTCCTTGCTACTACCGCCAAAGAGATTTGGGACTCTGCCCGAAACACATTCTCTGTCCGGGAGAATATTGCTGCAATCATCCAAGTCAAACGTGCTCTCCGAGAACTCTATCAAGGTGAGAAATCTGTTACTCAATACTATACTGCTCTAGTGAAGTTGTGGCAGCGATTAGATTTATATGAAACTTATGAATGGTCCTGCCATAATGATATCATGTATCATAAGCGTTTACTTGATCGAGAAAGGTGCTGTGATTTTCTCCTTGGTCTACATGATTCATATGAGGATGCTCGAGGACGCATAATGAGTATCAAGCCTCTACCTTTATTGGAGGATGCATTCAATATGGTGAAATGTGAGGAAAGCCGAAAGCTTTTGACTCAAGGATCACCCAGCCATGCACAGAACACACATGAGACATCTGCCCTTGCTGTTCGAGGAAATCATGGGGACATGAAGCCAAGAAAGTCTGCAAAGTGGTGTGATTATTGTAATAAAAGTGGTCACACCAAAGAAGAGTGTTGGAAATTACACGGTAAGCCTTCACACATGAAGCAAAAAGGAAGGAATGATAAGAAAGGATTTGTGGTTAGTACCCCTGAAACTGAAGGTGATACTCTAAGCACTGAAGAGCTCATGGTTCTGCGAAAGCTTTTGGACAAACATAATGAATCTTCCGCTGTCAAACTCTGTGAGAAAAACACTCCTTCTGTTACCTTGGCCAAATCAGGTACTGCCCTTACATGTGCTCTTAGTGGTGCGTCTATATCTAAGGATATTTGGGTTGTGGATTCTGGTGCAACAGACCATATAACAGGTTTCAAAGAATTGTTCTCTGATTTTACTGAAAATTCTAAGCATAAGTCAGTAGAAGTAGCTAATGGTCAATTCTCAAAAGTTCTAGGTTCGGGCACAGTGGTTATCTCTGAAAACATCATATTAAAAAATGTCTTGTATGTTCCAGAGATTCAGTGCAGCTTGTTATCTGTCAAATGCATTGTTGATCATCTAAGCTGCATAGTAACTTTTGACAAAACTGGTTGTAATTTTCAGGACTTGGCTTTGGGCAAGGTGATTGGGAATGCTAAAGTGTGGAATGGTCTCTACTATATCCGAGGATCCTTCTCAAATAAATCTCTTGCTGTTCTCTCTGTCATGTCTGCTGAAGATATTAAATTGTGGCATTCTAGGTTAGGCCACCCTAGTCTCAACTCTATGCAATTTCTGTTTCCAAACATTAGTAATAAATCTGTTTTAGACTTTCATTGTGACTCTTGTCATTTTGCTAAACAAGTTCGAAATTCCTATCCTTCTCATTCTTATAAACCCTCCCATCCATTTACACTGATTCATAGTGATGTCTGGGGTCCATCTAAGGTTGCAACAAATTCTAAAGCCCGATGGTTTGTAACATTTATTGATGATCATTCTCGGTTAACTTGGGTTGCTTTAATGAAAGAAAAATCTGAGGTGTTCCCACTCTTCAAAAATTTTTATACTTTTATCCTAAATCAATTTCAAACTTCTATTAAAATTCTTAGAAGTGATAATGGTCGGGAGTACTTAAACTCAAACTTCAGAAATTTTTTGATAGAAAAAGGCATCCATCACCAAACTTCTTGTGTTCATACTCCCCAACAAAACGGAGTGGCTGAAAGGAAGAATCGTCACCTCCTTGAAGTAGCTAGGTCTATTATGTTTGAAAGTAATGTTCCTAGCAGATTTTGGGGAGATGCTGTTCTTACTTCAGCCTACTTGATAAACCGAATGCCTTCAAAAACACTAAGTTTTCAGACTCCGCTACAAATCTTTACAGCAACTTACCCAAATTCGCCACTTATTAATTCTATTTCTCAAAGGGTTTTTGGCTGTACAGTTTTTGTTTACAATGAGGGAGGAGGAAAACTTGACACACGAGCTCTTAAGTGTATTTTCTTGGGCTATTCTTCAACTAAAAAAGGTTACAAGTGTTTTTGTCCAAATATGAATAAATCCTATGTCACTTTAAATGTGAAATTTGTTGAAAATCAACCTTATTTTTCACAAACACCCATTCAGGGGGAGAGTAGGAGTGAATGGATTGTTTATGACACCGAGCATGATCATCAATCCGTTTCTTCATCTGGACATCCTGTTAACAGTCCCCAAACACCACTATATATCCCAGATCCTTCACCTCCAGATCCAGATCCAGGTTCTTCACCTATCAATTCTGTTCCTAGATCTGTCCCATACACTGATTCCATTGAAAACAGCCTTGACCCAAATACTTCAGCCCATGAAACTCTCAGAAATAGATATCAGCACAGTCCCCAAACAGTTGATCTCCAAACAGCAAATCCTTTTGAGCCTCTTAACTTGATTTCAGAATCTGAAACATATGAGACTAGGCTGGACGAACCTAATACAGCCATGGAACAGCAACATGATACGGTAGATACCAACTCCACACCTCAGCAGACTCATGATCCTGTCCCTGAGACAAACCTTGAGGATCTATGCTGGCCTATTGCCTTAAGGAAAGGGAAGAGAAGCTGTACACAACACCCTATAGCTCGGTATGTCTCATATAATAAACTTTCACCCCACATGAAAATGTTTGTGGCTAATGTTGAGAAGGAAGGCATACCTAGAAATTTTGAGGAAGCTGTCTCTGATCCAAAGTGGAAACAGGCAATAGAAGAAGAGTTGAGAGCATTGCATAAAAATGGAACATGGAAAATCACAAATTTACCTAAAGGTAAATCTGTAGTTAGCAGCAAGTGGGTATTTACTGTGAAATATAATCCAGACGGGAGTGTGAACAAGTACAAAGCCCGACTAGTTGCTCGAGGTTTCACCCAAACTTACGGCATTGATTATCAAGAGACCTTTGCTCCTGTAGCAAAACTAAACACTATAAAGGTTTTGCTATCTCTTGCAGCCAACCTAGAGTGGCCTCTCCATCAAATGGATGTGAAAAACGCCTTCTTAAATGGGGATCTGGAAGAAGAAGTATACATGGAAGTGCCATTGGGACTAAAGAACTCAGAAAATTCCAGCAAAGTATGCAAGCTTTACAAGTCATTATATGGACTGAAACAATCACCAAGAGCATGGTTCGAAAGATTTACTCAGGCCATCAAGGCTTGGGGTTACAAACAATGCCAAGCAGATGATACACTGTTTATAAAGGACCGAGGTGGAAGAAAGACAATTCTCATTGTATATGTTGATGATATTGTCTTAACAGGAGATGATGAAGAAGAAATCACAATGCTAAAGAAAAATTTAGCATCAGAATTTGAGATAAAAGATCTTGGTCCAATGAGATACTTCTTAGGGATGGAAGTGGCTAGAACTTATAAAGGAATAAGTGTTTCACAAAGAAAGTATACCCTGGACCTCCTTAAAGAGACTGGAATGTTGGGTGCTAAACCAGCTCATACTCCTATGGAGCTAAATCAAAAATTAACTACTAGACCAAATGGTACGGCAGTAAATCAAGAGAGATATCAAAAATTAGTTGGAAAACTAATTTATTTGTCTCACACACGACCTGACATATGTTTCCCTGTCAATGTGGTGAGTCAATTTTCAAGTAATCCACAAAAAGAGCATATGACAGCAGTATACAGGATACTTCGGTACCTAAAGAAAACTCCAGGCTTAGGTTTATTTTTTGGAAAAGGAAGAACTAGAAGTGTTGAATTGTTCACTGACGCTGATTGGGGTGGTTCAAAAGTTGACAGACGCTCTACCACTGGCTATTGTACCTATGTATGGGGTAATCTGGTAACTTGGAGGAGTAAGAAACAGCCAGTAGTCTCACGAAGCTCAGCAGAATCTGAATACAGGGCATTGTCCCTTGGAGTATGTGAAGGTATGTGGGTTACACGACTTCTTAAGGAGATTAAGGCTGAATCAGAAGAACCCATAAAAGTATGGTGTGACAATATGTCAACAATTAGGATTGCAAATAATCCTATTCATCATGACCGAATGAAGCATGTGGAAATAGATCGTCATTTTATTAGAGAAAAATTGGAAGCAAAAGTGATGGACCTATCACATATTCCATCAGAAAACCAGGCTGCAGATATTATGACCAAGTCCCTCACTCAGGGGAAGTTCGAAGGCCTAAGAAGCAAGCTAGGAATGATCAACATCTATTCACCAGCTTGAGGGGGAGTGTTGGAGTGGGCCTAGCCGCCACTTATGGGCCTATCTCACTTAAACCCTAATTTTCCTAATCTGTTCTGTTTTAAATTTCAAATTATTGTTTCCTTGATTATAGGAGAGAATCTAGGGATCAAATTAGGTTAACCATCTATGCTTTACTCCTATATATATGTACACATATCAGATGAATAAATACAACGCAGAGCTGAAACTCTTATTTCAATTTTAATTTCTAGGAAGGTATTATTTATTTGATTAAAACGTTATGTCTCCCAAACAACTTGGTGATGTTGACAGAAGGAATGGCATGCACTTTAAACATTTAATAGCTAATATGTTAGCGATGATTTTTACATCTTTGTAGTCATTTTTTTTAAGAATATCTTTTGTGCATGTGATAACTAAAGCAAGGATGGCAAGTAGTTGAAGATGAGAGATCTTGTCAGGGGTATTGGAAGCTATATGATTTGCCTTTGTTGTCAATTATATTTGGCTTGAGGCTAATGTCTCTATTGATATGTGGATTCTCAATATCTGCAGAATCATTTTTAAAAGATATTGGAAGCCAGCATGGCATTGATCCTGGTAATCGAGAAAATTCTCTCTACAATGCCCTCTGGGTGGCACAAGCGCTTCTTCGAAAAGGGTAATATGCAGTTCATTCATGCAGATGTAAACTGCTCATATTGTTTGTAAATTATTGTAACTTATGGTCTTTGGTGATAATAAGCAAAAATTAATCACAGGTCGGCAAAGACGGTTGATAAACGGATACTTCTGTTCACAGATGAAGATGATCCCTTTGGAGCCATCAAAGGGGCTATAAAACATGATATGACAAGAACCACACTGCAGAGAGCTAAAGTACCCATTTGTATATTATTCTAGGCTTCTAGCATATATAGATTGTATGAAGTGAGATTTAACTATTTTATTAATTTATCAGTTCTCTTTTATTTTCTCTTTCTGAAGGATGCACGGGATCTTGGCATCTCTATTGAACTTCTTCCCTTGAGTTGCCCAGATGAGGAGTTCAATGTATCTCAATTCTATGCAGTATGTCCATGTATTTAACATATGAATATAATATATTTTTCCTATATTGTCCCACAACTTGCTAGACATATAATCATCCTTACTTGGCCAACCTTATGCCTTTCAGGATTTGATTGGGCTAGAAGGAGATGTTCTTGACAAGTTTATGCCATCTGTAGCAAACCAGTATGACTTTTTTTGTGTCATAATCAGGCTTTTTTTCTTACCTGGAATTGTATGCTCATCACATATAACAATTTGTTGAAATGGGGAAATAGCTATATATTTGGAGTGTGGCTTGATGAAGTCAGAGATAATGGGTTTTCGTAGTTTCATGATTTCATCATTGTCTTGTATTCTATTGCTGAATTGGTGAGAACTGAGTGTATAGGCTATTGAAAGTCTGAAATAGATGAGATTTAAGGCGGAGCACTGGTTGTCTTCTATAGTAAGCTTAAACTTATTTATATTGTTTTGCTTTGCAAGTATTGGACTTCCAGGTAGATAGAAAGAGCTATTTACATGAATTGAAGTTACAAAATCAATGCTTTATATTGGTTTATATAATTGTTGTGACAATAAGTGGTGTTCGTCAGGAACAAAAGAAATAGAACATAATGAAGCAAACTCATGGTCAATATATCAATTTATCGATAACAATTAGGGCAGTATTTAAATTAACTAGAGGACAGACAACCAAAATAAGAGTACAAAATATGAGTATGCTATGAAATGTGATAACTTATCCTAGCTCAAAGGCATATGATCAAATCCTAGATTATCCCAATTATCTAATTTCAAGCCTTGATCTCCAATTATTATGACATTATTGCATAATATCATATTACATAATATAATTAAGCAATAATTCCATCGTCTCCTTCTATAATAATAATAAAGTAGTCATTTAATTAATAAATGGCTCTGCCATTTTCCGCTAGTGACAAATAGTAGGTGGGATGTCAACATGATGTTTCTTGGAGTTACCACTCGTGCACAAGGTATGACAGTCCATATTGGTTCTTCTGGACTGTATACATCTTCCCACCAATCTGAGTAGGAAAGATTAGATACCTTTTGTCTCTAAAGCATGCTAAGGAACCAGCAAATGCGGTGTTGTTTCAAGCCATTTCTTCATTTTTGAGATAAATAAAAGATGAAATAAGTAGAACAGTGCAATATCCAATTGGACTTGTCTTATTTTATCTCTGATGATTTTGATGACGGGGAGTAACTTCAATTAATAGCTCTAAGCCAGGACTTGGGCATCTATATCAAGCTGAAGGTTGTATGTTTTTATTTATTGGCTGGAATGGATATTTATATTCTGAGTAAATTCAATTAATTGTTTCTTTTTTCAGATTGGAGGATATGAAGGATCAACTAAGAAAACGCATGTTTAAGAAGCGCATTGTCAAAAGGATTAAATTTACAATAGTTAATGGGTTATCAATTGAAGTGAATTCTTATGCTTTAATTCGTCCCACTGTTCCAGGTAAACATTTCCCAATTTTTTCTTGCTAAAATAGGTATCAGCTAGTCTAAATTCTTGTTTCTTTTCTTCAGTTCTTCTGTCCTGGATCTTGTTATTTTTATTTTTTTACAAAAGAAATAACATTTTCAGCTTTCCTGTGACTTTGCATGCTTGGGTGTATAGGAAAAATTACGTGGCTCGACTCTGTCACCAACCGTCCTTTAAAGGTGATGAATGTTATAATCCTTTATTGAGCATTGTTTGCATGTGACAATTTACTATTTATGAGTACAATGACCACCATGTTTTTGGTTATGCACAATGTGTGTATTGCATGGTTTGCATCATAAAATATTTGATAGTTTATATAATCTCATTCATTTCAAGTAAGGCTAATTCCTGTACCAGTTTTATTATAACCTCAAATATTCAAATAGTAGTAAGCACTTGCTGAGGAATTTGATTTGATATATAATTTGAGGTATTCTGTTCTTCTTTGCAACGAAAGTTGATATCAATCGGGAATTTTAAAATTGCTGCTGGAATCAAAGTAGAATAAAAGCATAGTTGCTGACAAAAGGGAAAAAAACTATGCAATTTGTTTCTTCAGTTTTGACTAACTTGTTAGAGCCATAAGAACTAGATTGTTGAAAATGTGAAACAGTACTAACATTTGTGTTACTGTCATCTTAGCCTTCTATTATAATTTTTTTGGCTGGATCATAAAGCCGTCAGGACTAGATCAGAAAAGTGTTTAATTTGTTTGATGGTGCAGACTGAAAGATCTTTCATTTGTGCTGATACTGGTGCGTTGCTGGATGTACCCACTAAAAGATTTCTTCCTTATAAAAAGTATGTGTTTTATGCTTATTACTATCTTATGTTTGTTATGAATATCTATTTTTTTCTTTATTCTTGTTTAACACTAGTGTGAAATTTGATAAATAATACCTGTTGTATAACATAGCACTTCATTTGGAAAGACAATTCTGGAAGATAACCAGTTCATTGTTCTTGGAGAAATCTTTCTTTCAAGGAAGAATGGGATGGTTACAGTTGTCTGTGCGCCATGTACCAAAGATGGTTTGAGAGTAAATGAAGTGGTTGGAAATATTTAAATATGTCTCAAACGCCAATTTAATTCTGGGATAGTTGGTAAAACTTGTTTTGATGTAGGTGATTGTGTTTGAGGATTCTTGGCTATACTTGAAAACAGTGCTTCTAACTGGAAAGCTTGATTGAACGCCAACTATAGAATTCTTAATTATTGTCCTTGATGACATCTCTTATGACACATGGCAAATCAAGAGCATACCTTACTAGCAACCCCTTTGCTTTGCAGATAAAAACTGAGCTAGCCATTAAGGACAGTCATCCCAGGTTCTAGTTCTAGTTGGAAAAGTTGTGTCAGAAACTGAAAGGAAAACTAGGTTTATGGTTTACTGTTTACCTAAAGCTAATTGGGTGCAGATTGAAAACAAAAATTTTGTGCTTATTTATAGAAATGTACCTTTGTTTGCCATTGTGATATTCTTTCAAAAATTGTAGCTAGTTGAGACTAATAACACTGGCCATGATCAAGCATTTCTTTTGTTGCCTGATTAAACATGTGTCTGTTGAAGCTGATGGCTTTGTTGGGTAGGATGGCATAATTTTACTAATTTCATGCCTATGAAACTATTGGTTTGCCTTGATTATAACTATAAAAGTTGTGTTGTTTCCTTTTGTTTTGTAATTAAATTATGACAGCTTTGTTTTTTTTTCCAGCAAGAATATAATAATCTCAATGGAAGAGCTATCTGAGATTAAAAGTGTTTCTCCTGGACAATTACAACTTCTGGGATTCAAGCCCCTAACTTGTTTGAGAGATTATTACAACTTGAAGCCATCGACTTTTCTTTACCCAAGCGACGAGGTCAGTGTTCAAATCATTATGTGACTGTGAATTTAATCTCTGTGCCAGAGATGTGCCTGGGGAAGTCACTCTCAAGATGTCTTGCCCTTGGCCTCTAATCAGTTTATATGGTTAGATGACACATTGCCTGCCAAGGACTCCACACAGTCTAGCCATAAAAATGTAGCCACCTGAGACATGACAAGGCCGGAATAAATGTGTTGCTGATTCAGAATGAGATTTACACTTAGACACATCCAAGACTATGAGCTGCATTTGGCCATTGAAATCTGCATATATCATTATTATTAATCTGTTAGGCTATGCTATCCAAGCAAGCGACTTGGCCTTGGAAGCATTATTCGATTGCCATTCGCCAATTAACTTGTCGAGGAAAAAATTTCCTAATCAGAGAATGATTATGGAATTGGAAATAACGCTTACTAAAGCTTGCACTATAAGATTCACGAGTTCGATATCTCATAACTCATTCTAATTTTGCATTATTCTTTTATCATTTATATTATATTCTTTTCCCTCCCAAATGATGTTCTTGGCTTTGTACTGTTTTGAATCCTTTGAGCCTTTGAGCCTGGACATTAACAAGTGAAGGACATGAAGTAGATCTCTTTTTATTTGGTCTACCAGTATTTGTGGCATGCCTTGACCAGTGTTGTGGTTGAACTCAAGTGATTTTATATGTTTCTGTATTTCATATTATTTATGCCTTTTCTATTTGGCAGGATATAGTTGGGAGCATGCGCATCTTCATTGCTCTTCATAACTCCATGATACGGCTCAAGCGGTTAGTTTGTTAGCCACAAATGTTTTTGCACTTGTGGCATTCTGTGGTTAAATATTCCATGGCTTCTAAGTTGTTTTACGAATAAATATATCTTATTGTTAGTTTATTTATGAGCGCATGGAATGCTTTTCTCATTATGGTGGTTTTCTACTATATGGATTTTATGATACTTCTTCAAGTTACCTTTTCTTTTATGAATGGTTTCTGCATTTTCAAAAGGTTTTGGAAGAGTGGTTGGGGCTATGAGTTTCTATAGATGGATCCTTTTGTTTGGCATGATAGAGGAATTGGATGCCTTGAGAATAGCCATATGCGGGAATTTTCTTCATTTCGTACGGAGAGCCTATATGTTTTGGTGGATGAGGTCTCATTTTTCATTCTGGGCAATTCTTTTCCAGCATGTTATGTGAATTTCCTTCTCTCTGGGGGTGGAAAAGGTTCAACTTACTGATTCCAATGGAATTTATATGCTTAGCACTGCAAACTTTACCTTATATTGCTGGCAAAAAATAGAGTTAATGGCATTTACTTTTTTTCATTTTTGAATGAATTTCGGTTATCTTCAACTTTGTAACTACTATGAATTGCTGGAGAAGGTTCCTAACGATGACAGAAGGTTCTAGAATACTGAGAACTGATGACTCCTCAACTTCAAAATGTGATGTCAATCCTAGAAAAGTGCATATTAGTCATTTTTAAACTTGTAAATGAGCATTATTTCAACTTTTTGTTTTTGAAGGTTAGCAAAACATGTTAACTTGCAATTAACCTCAGTGTTTGTATGCTTGTGGTAAACTTATAACCTTGTGGCTGAACTCAGAGAGTGTATGAGTTATGTTAAACCTGCAATTAGGCTTCTTTTTTATATTTTTAATTTAGATCATTAATATCACCTTGTTTTGATAACTATGTTCCATGGGATATTGATGTGTGATAATATTTTCTTGTTCATGTGATATCTTGGTGTGTTGTCTCAGTTTTGCAATTGCATTCTATGCAAGTTCTTCTCGACCTCAACTGGTTGCTCTTGTTGCTCAGGTATGGTTGGTTGGGTACTTCTATGACATGGTTATTTTGATGGGTTCTAAAATGATACATATACAGCCTGATGCATGTGGTGTTCTTTGTTTGATTTGAATCAGCTTAATGATTATCAAGTGAGTGATACATTGTGCATGATACATGTATGAGTTTATGTTTTAAGATTGTTCTAAGAATGATACATTGTAGGATGAGGTTATTCGGTCCGGTGGTCAGATTGAGCCGCCAGGAATGCACATGATATATCTTCCATATTCAGATGACATCAGGCATGTGGAGGAGGTATACAATTGCCCTAGCTGGATTTCTTTGTAAAGGGAAAAGAGGGATTTATTTAGTTTTTTGTGTTTTTTTGTTTGTTTTTGGTTTGGGGGGGGGGGATGGGTTGGGTTGGTGAGATTTGTTTTAAATATGATGTTGTTAGTGAATCGTGTAGTATTATTTCAGCATTTTTCAAACAAGCATACGGCAGTGCCCAAAGCAACTGATGATCAAGTTGAAAAGGCTGCTGCCTTGATTAAGCGTGTTGACTTGAAAGATTTTTCTGTATGCCAGCTTTCTAACCCTGGTAAGCTTCCCCCCCAACAAAAAAAAAAAAAAAAAGAAGAAGAAGAAGAAAGGAACAGAATAATGTTGTGTATGCCCCTCCTTACCTAAATCGCTTTTATATATGCATGCACAGGCAAACTCCCTATTTCTATGGTATGATGTCCCTTGACTTAAACTTATAAAGATACTGGATTAAGCATTTCAATGATTGCAGACTGGTTGACTTTGAACGGATAAAAATGATTTTGAAAAGTTGCATAGCTAATTAGTGTCACTTGTGGGTCACCAACCTTGTTCAAAATGTTGGTCGGACTTGTGAGTTTTCTTGAGCAGAAATTGTCATATTTGTAAATCATGACTGTTTTGACAGATGATTAAGTTAATTATATTGTTGACAACTTGGTCTGACATTATATGTGCCAACTCACATCCTTTCTGTTGGCCGCCATACTGGTCTGGGCCGTAATTGTTGGTGTTATTTTGAAATGTTCTGATCTATGAAACCTCACTATATATATGAAGTCTGTAGTTAACTTTGACGGAGTCTGTAGCATCATTAACTAGTGTTTTTTTCCAGTATTAGTAACACAAGTTCTTCAGCCTTGCAGAGACACTATGCGGTGTTGCAGGCCTTAGCTCTAGAAGAGGATGAGATTCCAGAAATCAAAGATGAGACAGCACCTGATGAGGAAGGCATGGCTAGGTAAGAGCGAGGCTTTCATCTTTGTGTTGGATGTCATTGTGGGGCTGACCCACAGACCTAAAACTGAAACTGAAAGAAAGAAATTCTATTTGTTATTTTATTCACAATTGGCTATGTAACTTCATGAGCAAAGTTAAACTCTTGCACATAAAATGATAACCTGCAGACCTGGAGTGTTGAGAGCATTAGATGAATTCAAGACCTCTGTTTATGGGGAGAACTATGACGAGGAAAGTGAATGTGGCGGTGGAAAGCCAACCGAAGCTGCCAAAAAACGAAAAGCAATGTCTGACCATGCAACACAGGAGTGTGGAAACTATAACTGGGAGGAGCTTGCTGATACTGGAAAGGTAAACTAGCAAGGTCCTTTGTCATGGTGCACAAATTTCAGTCAATACTGGGATAGGAAACGGCCTAATTTAATACTTTGATTAAATCTATAATAACATACCCATTTCTGTTGGAGGGTTAGTTATTTGATATTTAGATTGTTTCACTACCTACGGGGAAATTTGAAATTGGAAAATTGAGGTTTAGGTGATCCTTCTTTTCAAAGGTAAGCATGTTAATGTGGAATCTTATTGATGTTGTTTTGCAGCTGAAGGACTTGACAGTCGTGGAGTTGAAGTACTATCTCACAGCTCATAATCTTCCGGTTTCTGGGAAGAAGGAAGCATTAATTAGCAGGATATTAACACACTTGGGAAAGTGATCATTTAGGGCTAAGATATTCATGACCGATTTTGTAGGCCGCTAGCAGTACCCAGAATGCTGAGATACTTCTGGCTGGAATAGCTGATGGAGTTGGCCTCAAGTTTTTGATCATTGCATTTTAGTGATTGATCAACATTACAGTACAGTGGCCGGTGGGAACTGGGAAGAGCTTAGCATGTGATGTATGTAAGTATTTGAAGCACTTACTTTTTTTGCGGAATCTGTTAAACTTGACTTTTTCCAATTTGTTCTGTGCAAAGATGGTGTATGGTAAAAAGTAGGGAATGAGATGCTGCGCTGTGTAATTGGTAGTTAGTAAATTATTAAAATTGTCTTTATCTTGCTCGAAGCTATTATCTTTGATTTTTGAATGCTTGTTTTCAACAATGGTTTGTTTTCTATTACATGATTTTAATTGCGCTTAATTTGAAAAATTGGTCATTTTTAAATATAAGGTACGTTTAAAATGATATAGTGGCAAGATATTTTTCATTTTTAAAAGAAAGATTCAACTAGTTTTTATGATATGAAAAATGCAATTATTAAGAAGAAAAAGAATGGGGCAATTCCCAAAATGTATATAAAATTAAAGCTTGTTCAACTTCGTCCCCAAGACGGGCCTGTTTTGGATTGAGATTGAAGAACAAAACTATGATGTAGTCCTGTATGTGTATGTTATGCGGCCATAGGTTCCAAAAAAAGGGAATAGGAAACCACTGTCATATTTTTTTCTTTTCTTTTCTTCTTTTTGCCATGGAAACCCCCATCTCCATTCTCTCTATTTTCCATATTTTTGGAGATATATTCACTGCTCGTTTTTGGTCTTCTGGAAGGAAAATTGAAAGTAGGTACAAATGAGTCCGTGTCAAGGACGATCTTAATACTCGTAACAATTTGACCCGCGACCCCACAACCGACATTTTGACCCAAAACTCCTAAATTTTAATACTCCCTCCAATCCTAATTATAAAATAAAGTTGATTTTTTTGGAGAAATTAAGGAAGCCAATTAAATTACTTTAGAGTATTTATATTTATATTATTTTCTCCAAACTAATTAATTTGACTAATAAATTAGTATATAATCTAAGAATACTAAAAATATAAACACTCTAAAGTAATTTAATTGGCTTTCTTAATTTCTCTAAAAAAATCAATTTTATCTTATAATTAGGACCGGAGGGAGTACTATTCAAAGATTTTGAACTAACTCTTTTGGGCTTATCCCATAGTACAAGTTATCCTGAATTTTTCAATCACAGATGATATAAAACGTCTTTATTTTTAGACTATATTTTTGCTTCAAGAATATTTTCAGAAGAGTTATGGTTATTTGGGTGTGATGCTTATGCTACATATACACATTTTTTCCCCACAATACACGCACACATGTATACTCATAAAACCCAATAAAATGAAATTGCGATACAAGGAATATCTAAACTAGCTGATGTCAAGCAAAACACAATCATTAATTATATTCTTATTCATAGAATCTCCCAAAAAATTATGTTTTACAAAATAAATTTAATCTTGCTGTCTCAAAAATCATTTTTTATATCTTTGAATACACCAAATTAAAACAAAAAAATTTACAAACTAATCTACAACCTAAAATCATTAAAATGTTTAAAGTCAAATGATAAAAAGATATTAGCAAACAGAGAAAATATTTATTTTAGGAAACATAAAAAATCTATTTTTGTCTAGTTTTTTATTTTAAAAGTAAAAGATGAAAGCGTAATTGGAAAAAAAAAAAACAATAGCACAATTTTCTATAAAATTTAACTTCTTAAAAAATGTCTGAAATATCGACTCATAATTTAGATGTATTGAATATGTATTAAAAATTAATAAAATTAATAAAATAATATTTCAATATATCTTAAATCCATATAAAAAATAGGTTTAATATAACTTTTGGTTCCTGAAGTTTGATCCGATTTTGGTTTTGGTCCCTTAAGTTTGAAATCGGTGGTATTGGTTCCTGAAATTTGACCCGATTTTGGTTTTAGTCCCTCAAATTTGAAATCGGTGGTTTTGATCCCTAAAGTTTGACCCTATTTTGGTTTTGGTCCCTCAAATTTGAAAAGGACTTAGTTTTTTCTAGTCCGGTTTGGGTTTCATAACCGGTAACCAAGTCCTTTTTAAACTTAAAGGACTAAAACCAAAATCGAGCCAAACTTCAGAAACCTAAACTACCGATTTCAAACTTGAGGGACCAAAACCAAAATCGGTTTAAACTTTAGGGACTAAAAATTATATTAACCCTAAAAAATATTAGCATGTATGGGCATATATTACTATACGTCAAGCATTTTAAAAAAATTATGTAACAATGACAATGTGACATAATTTTTTAAAATTGATGTGACAATGGGAGATGTGAGAACCCTTTTAGTTTTACTTTCTAAATGTCGAGGAGAAAACTCTTATCAAATAAAAAAAAATGATGTGATATTACTTTTCTTTTTTCTTTTTATACATATTGCTTCTCTTTAATTAGGTAAAAAAAAGGTCATTTGAGAAATATTAAATTATCGTTAAAATAGTATAGTATTAATTGTATATCAAATAGATTGCTTATTGGTTCTTAAATTTTATAGTGATTTTTTTGTGTTCTTATTATTATTATTTTGCCAATATAATGATATGAAGATTATGTGTGTGTATATATATACTGTATTATACAAGTATATTTACCACCGTGGGAATCTTAACTATACCAATCACCTCACGCGCTCAAAGGTGCGAATCAGCGATTGCAACGACCCTCGGTGAGCCAACAGTAGACTGTAGAAGTCCTACGCCACTTGTAGGCTTGGCACGCAGGTACTCGCAACTTCATCCCCACGACCCTTAGCTCCGCTCTGCATACTACACAAAGGACCAATTTTAGTTTTCCCAGAGCCGACTGATTGCTCTGATCAATTATCTTCTTCTTCTTCATCGCCATGCTCTTTTTCAGACCCTCTTTCGCCTCCTTCCTCATTGTTGCTTTCTGCTTCTTTCTTTTGATTTCCTCTGCTTCATCCAACCATGGTGTCTTCAGCGTCAAAAACAAGTACGCCGGCCAAGTACGCACCCTCGCCGTCCTAAAAGCTCACGACAGTCGTCGTCAGCTTAGTTTTCTTGCCGGCGTCGACCTCCCTTTGGGCGGCAGTGGCCGGCCCGATGGCGTCGGGTCTGGTTTTCTTTTCTTACTTCTCCTGCTCTCGTTTTATTTCCGTTTTTTTTTTTTCTGTTTTACACACTGCTCGTGTCTTTGGCTCTTCTGCGTGTGTCTTCAATTTGATCATTTCTTTACTCCCTGAGAGAAATTGGGAACTTAATTCTAATGGGTCATATTCTGAAACTGGAATTGATGAAATGGGTGATTGGTCATTTTTGTGCTGCTATATTTATGAGTTCAAGCCTTTTCTATTTCCATTTATGTTTCAATTGCTGTCCTGAATTAGATGTTATGGATTTTTGGATATGTTGTAGGCTTTATTATGCTAAAATTGGCATTGGAACACCTTCAAAGGATTATTATTTACAGGTAGATACTGGAAGTGATATTATGTGGGTTAACTGCATCCAGTGCAGAGAATGTCCCAGCAGAAGTAGCCTTGGTGTAAGCTTCTTCTCTACCATGCTAGTTTCTTTGTCATCAATCCTCGTCTGTGTTTTCCCTTCGTTATTATTATTTTTGTTGTTGTTGTTGTTATCTAGAGCTTACTGTCATCCCTTTGCATGTCTAGACCCTGAATTGTATACTGCTGTAATATGTTCTGATACGATTCTTCTTCTTCGTCTGCTTATTTCTTAATTCTTTTCTAACAAAGATTTCTTTGGGTATAACAGATGGATCTTACACTCTATGACATAAAGGACTCCTCCACTGGTAAATATGTTCCCTGTACTCAAGAGTTTTGCAAGGAGATAAATGGAGGTCTTTTGGCAGGATGCGTATCTAATATAACCTGTCCATATCTCGAGATATATGGCGATGGGAGCTCCACTGCTGGTTACTTTGTAAAAGATGTTGTGCTATATGATCAAGTGTCTGGAGACCTTAAAACTGCTTCTGCTAATGGAAGTGTTATATTCGGGTGAGCTTGTTATGGTCTTATCAGCAAAATCTTGGTTTGCAAGCGTTTGGATGTTTTATTATTGTGGATCTGTTTGTGAACGTTCAATTCACGTGAACACCAGAACATAGTCTGAAATAATTTTTTTCCACATGCACATTATCTCTTCCGCATGGTTTTTAACTATGTATTCAAGTGTGGCCTGCTCTTGTTTACGCCTCTTTTGTATCTCACAAAAGTTATGTTGTTTTGTAGGTGTGGTGCTAGGCAATCTGGAGATCTAAGTTCTTCAAATGAAGAAGCGCTTGATGGAATACTTGGTTTCGGAAAAGCTAATTCCTCGTTGATTTCACAACTTGCTTCTTCTGGCAGAGTGAAAAAAATATTTGCTCATTGCTTAGATGGAGTAAATGGAGGTGGTATATTTGCTATCGGTCATGTTGTGCAGCCTAAAGTGAATATGACTCCATTATTGACAGACCAGTATTACTCCTTATCCTTTAAGTTCTTTTATTTTTATTATCATAGACTGATTTTAGTTTCATACTATGTTTTGTGTAATTATGGTTTTTAGTTTCCTTAACAACATGCACTATCTGATCCAGAAAAAAACTTGTAGCTTAAATTAACAAGTGTCATATGTGAACAGTTTCGAATTTACAATTGGGTTTTGGATGAGTTCCACAAGGGTGAACACTGTTTTCCAAAAGAACGGTATACAAAATTATTTACAAAACATGGGGGAAGCAAAATCATTTGGCTTTGGCATGGTAAAAGGAAATGCACACGTCTAACACATTACTATGGTAGAAAAGAATCAAACTAAATAGTAAAGGGCCAAGCATGGTAGAAAAGAAATAACCTAAACAGTTAAAGGTCTACCGTGGTTGAAAAGTTTGGTTTGTTGACAAAATGTATATAAATTGATTTTATTTTCCTCTTGGAGATTGGGGAAGTTATTATTACATAATCGTTCAGTTAAAATGATTTTATTAGCGATTGTTACAATTTAAACACTAAGAGCTAGGCTGCTGTGAAATGTCCATTTTCATAATTCAATATATACTAAATGTTGGCAGTTTTTTAATGCAGGGATATTTTATTTATTTTGACAGTAAAACTTTCTCTTAAAGATAGATATTAGCTTACAGAATTCAAATTTGTTTTAGGCCACATTACAGTGTCAACATGACAGGGTTTCAAGTTGGTCATGCTTTCCTTAGTCTACCAACAAATGCTTCTGAGGCAGGATACAATAAAGGGACAATAATAGACAGCGGCACAACTTTGGCCTATCTTCCTGAATGGATTTATGAGCCATTAGTAAATAAGGTATATAAGCATGACGATAAAGCTTACATTTTGATTTCACAATCGGGAATTTTTTTTTTGGGGCTGACACAGGAGTTTGAGTTATGCTCTTTTGCTAGATAATTTCTGGGCAACCTGGCTTAAAGGTTCAAACACTTCATGATGAGTATACATGCTTTCAGTACCTTGACAGGTATGATGCATAACATGCCTTCATAAATATTTTTGTTTTGTTATTGTTTGATTTTTGTGAGAAAGGAGATAATATAACTAGGGATTTGTCAACATGAACACACATGAAATAGATACTAAGGCTCAATATTTGATGTTTTGTGAGAAAGGATGTGATTTAGGGAGATATGTGATTTTAATGGTGGTATGGTTAGTGTTTTCAAGTGTATCCAATGACCTAAACAGTTCTGCCATTTCTGGTAGAGGATATCTGTTGTCTTGGTAAATTTTTTGTTAAATTTGGGAAAATCTACATGATACTAACAATGGTTTAGTCTACAATCAGTTCTATTTCCTATATTTCCGGTATCATGTCTGAAAATGTATTCTCTTTTCCTGGAGTACATTAATGGGCTTACTTGCGTGTGCTTCTATGAAGGGTTTGCAGTCTTTTCTGTTGCTTTACCTCATAATCAGGATATATAATTGGGCACGGTAGCAGTATTCCTAGCACTAGTATCAACCATGAAGTTAAGAAAATTAAGTAGTGTGGTCTGCCTTTCTAAATAAGAAACAAAAATCTTTTCAGATTAGTAATTCTTGTCACACGCCTTCCACAAAGAATATACTTATATTTATGGGAATTCTTGATAATGTTACTGATGCCTTTCGTGTTTGGTAGTTTGAACTTTCTCACTGAGCGCATGCCAGATCGGAAAAGAAGGAAAAAGTACGTTTAGAGATATAACAATTTTAGATGTTGAAAAGAGACAACGTGAAACCTATTCTCAGAAAAAGGATTTTCTTAATATCAAAAGCACTCTGCTTTGAAAGAACAGCCCATTCCTATGGGTGCTACGTATTCTGGAGTTTTTCCACTAATGCTTTTAACACACAGGCACTGATTTCTGGTTTTTGTTTCGTCCTATGTGCTGAACTGTTGGCCAAAATAACTAAGTTCTTTGCTTACTTAACATGTTATTTTTTCCCCTTAACTTTATTATCAGTTCCATTCAAGTGCATATTGACTTTCATTTTATGTTACAATTGTAGTGTTGATGATGGATTTCCGGCTGTCGCTTTTTATTTTGAAAATGGACTCTCTTTGAAGGTTTACCCACATGATTATCTATTTCCCTCTGTAAGTATATGGAATTGGAATATCCTTTTCTTTTCTTTTTGTTCTAATCATCCAAGTCTCGTTGGACTTTGTTCTATTTGTGGGCAATCAAACCTAGAGCATATGACTTGTTAATGCGATCATGCTTAGGCATATTGTGGCTTATGATTATTGTACTGTTCCACAGAAAAAGTCAAAACAATTGTTTGTAAAGCATATGTTCTCTTAAAATTATCCAAAGCTTTGTGACCTTTTCAACATGAATAGTCTTCTCAATTGCAGCTTGAACATTTTAGTAAATTGTAACAGGCATCTCGTTTTGATTTTTTTTTCTTGGCATGCACCAAGTCAAATAATTTTTCAGAGCTCCATATCTAAGAACTATAATTTTAAGTTTTGTATAAAAAAATGCACTATAGGAGAACTGAAGATGTGAGATCTTTAACACGGCTCATAGTTTTAGTCCTTATCGCTCGTTTCTAGATTCATTCCATGTCAAAACACGTTGGGACTACATTTAATGCTGTTTTTGTAGTTCAAGATTTCTCCTATTTACAATCAAATGAACCAAACTTAATTTATTGTGAATATCTTCGCAGGAAGGTTACTGGTGCATTGGTTGGCAAAATAGTGGGATGCAGTCGAGAGATAGCAAGAACATGACCTTATTGGGAGGTATTCTCATGAGAATTTTATGTACATGGATGTTACACTTTAGCACTAATTGGTCGAGTAATGCTTCTATGTTTAGTTTTTTGGTCTGGTTGTTTAGCCAATGCCAAGATACGAATACCAGATATATGCATCACATAACCTAGTTATGAAGTCTAAAATGGAATTTCTGAAGATACATAAGCATCATAGCTTGGTAAATGACTACCAAATGGAGAGGGGAGTTTGATTTCCACTGGTTGGACCTACAAATAACTCAATTAATGTGTCAAGTACATAAACCTATAATTGAGTTGCTAAACTGAAATTTTAAGTTGGACCTCAATAAGCACCTTTGCTGAGCATCATAAGTGAAATGCTAAAGTCACACTAGGCTCTATTACATGGAATTGAGGGAATAATTTGGAGCCTGGGGAATTAAAAAAGAAGGGTTGTCTGTGGGATGTAAGAGTTGGACCATTTGTATGTGGAGATGTGTCTCAACCATAATCCCATATGAGTAGTTCGTTAGCTTTAGTTCATGTACTTTAGTAAAATGGTGTTAGCTACCTATCTCAAGTTTTATTGTGCTGTTGGAAGATATTTTCTGATCACCGTTAAGGGAGATCATTGATGATGCTAAGTTTGCCCTCCATGGCCCTATTTTGTTGTTTCAACTATATCGCTATATCTGTTTTTGTTGCAGATCTAGTGCTTTCGAATAAACTAGTCTTGTATGACCTTGAAAAGCAGGCGATAGGATGGACTGAGTATAACTGTGAGTATAGCGTCTATTTCCCTTTACTTTCTTTCTTTTTGGGTAGATCTTGAAAATCTTGTACATGTACAATCTATGTGGGACTTTGAAAATGCCAATATCTTCAGGCTATTCGTGCTCTTATTTGATTTCAGAAGAATTCATATGGGATTGAGCTGGGATGGTTATTTGTGGCTCAGATATCCTGCAACACCTTGAAAATCTGAAGAATAAATTATTTTCTCAACACTTGATTAACTCATTAGGAGAAAAATGAATGCAATAAAAATTTTTCCTGGACCATGAACTGAAACCCTCATTCGCTTGCACTAGCAGAGAGAAAAGTTCCTTGCCTCTATAGATGGCATTAGGTCCTACACTTTTGAATGAGCACTGGAACTTTTGGCTTCTGTGCTAGAGTTTCTTGTTTTGATCTGTGTAAATTTTCTGCATTCAATGGTTTTTTTTATATATTTCGAGAGAGGAATATTTACATTTTCCTTCTAGATTGTGTAACTCACATGACATCAAAAGTGATGGGATTGATTGTCATCTTGTAGATTATGATTTTTTTTGCCCGTATCTTGTAGTTATCTTATGTCAGATAGTGTAGTTATATCAAAATGTTGTATTTTAGATTCTTTACCACAGTCCACAGTACATCATATATTTAAAGGTGGAATCGTGTGCGCGCACGCGCACGCTTGCTTTTATTTTACTCATACTTCTGTATGATTTGCTTGCTGTCATGTGACCTAAAGAAAGGTGGATATAATAACTACGAAATTTTCAAGAAATCTATTATGAATTACTTACTGGCATTATGTTGTGTTTCTGTTGCTCAACTTTACATTATTTGTGTCCGATGTTTATATCTATATAGGTTCTTCAAGCATCGAAGTGAAGGATGAGAAGACTGGTACAGTTCACTTAGTAGGTTCCCACTATATTTCTTCTTCTGCCTGCTCTTTATATATTCATCAGGCGATAATCATATTAACTCTATTCTCCCTGGTCAATTTATTGAGATGCGGCAGCTAATAAACATGTCATAGTCAAAATTACAGTACAAAGAATTGAAAATTAGGGTGAGAATCTTGAAATTATGGGAGAAACTTCCATGATTTGTAAATGTTATAATTTAAAGGGAAAACGCAGGACAGTACCTTAGCATAGCATCAACTGAGAGACAGTAAAATTTTTCTTCCCATGGTGAATTTGTAAATCGCAGAAAGCTTACTATTAACTAAGTAGTGAGCACCAACTGTATATGATCTTAGAATGTAGCTGATTATTACTTGGCCTGGATCCTGATGGCAAATTGGCAATGTAAAATTAGATGCCACAAGCCAAAACTTGAGTTCTCTTTTGAGATAACTATTTGTATACTCGAGGCATCATAGTTTCTTCATGCCTGCCTCTGGAACTTGTGTTTTGAACTTTGAGTTATAGCTCTTCTATTTTTTGTAACATTTGGAGGTTTTGTATATTAGGCTTTGTCTACACTACACCTCATTCTTTTTATTTGAGTTGCCTTATGTGACGTCTCATGATTCCAACCTCGGAAACTGAATATAATGTGATCGGAGGTTCTAAAATGGTTTGAAATTTGAGTATAGTTGTTTGAGATTTGAAAGGGGAACGGCAAAAAGAAGGGAAAAAAAAACGAGTGAGAGAGATTGTTGCTTTGTTGTATCGTTTTTAATTGGTAAAACGTTGAATGAATTAACTAAGTTAAAGAACTCATGACATGACGTTTAAAATGATTGCAATTATAAAAAGTTTTATTTGACCAACCCATCGCGTGATGTATACTGAATACTGATTATGAAGTCAAAGTCTCCGAACCAGTCGGTTTTTCGGCAAAATTTGTTTAGGCCAGAGCCGGAACCTTCTCTGTAACTTCACTATATTTAATGTGTCAATTATTGGATTATATTTTAATAAAGGGAAAATACCAGTTAAGTCCTAAGGTACAGAATTAATCCCAAAAAAGTCCCTTTACAAATTCTAATGTCACATTTCCCTTTGAACAATTACTAAAATAGCCCCCACTTGTAAAACGAGCTTAAGGTGTTGTAAACGTAGCAACAAGTGTTGTAACATAAACCATTTAGATTTTCTTTCTCCCAAGTTGTAAACGCCGCTTATGAAGTTGTTAATATAACTGAAGATGTTGTAAATATAGCAGACCATATTGTAAACGATGATAGAAGAAAGTGGAGCCTAAGTGTTGGCTTGTTGCACAAGTTACTGCCCTTGTGGGAGTGGTTGTAAATGTAGCTTAAAAACTTGTAAAAAGAGCTAAAGGTGTTGTAAACGTAGCAACAAGTGTTGTAACATAAACCATTTAGATTTTCTTTCTCCCAAGTTGTAAACGCCGCTTATGACGTTGTAAATACAAGTGGGGGCTATTTTAGTAATTGCTCAAAGGGAAATGCTGTCAGAAAAGTCCCTAGGGACTTTTCTGACATTGGAATTTGCAAAGGGACTTTTTTGGGATTAATTCTCTACCTTAGGACCTAGCTGGTATTTTCCCTTTAATAAATGAGATTTAATGTTATATATTAAATAGTATTATAATTATAAAATTAAATATAATAGAAATTTACAATTATAATATTATTAAATTAAATTAAATTTCACTCATTAAAATATAATCCAATAATTGAGACATTAAATGGAGCGGCTTCCTTGGGGGACAATCATGGGATGATATACACATTAATCAAACTAGAGAATTTCAAGAGTGCTGACTTTTTATGATTTGTCAATCTGCGGATATTACTTTTGGGAAATGCCAGATCAGGTGGTTGGCTTCTCTCCCTTACCTCTCCCATCCATTGCCTCAAAACGAAGTCGTTTTATGTGATTCCTGCGCTTCCTCTTTTCATTCGCCAAACAGGCATGCTCCAAGAGAGAGAGGGCGATGGGTAAGGGGTTGAGGTACTGTTAAATGTCAGATAGTTTGTGTGGAAGGGTGAGGTCACTTTTTTAAAATTTTATTTCCCTTTTCATTTGATTTTATTTTTTCTGCCAAATCACTTTTAGTAATTTTTATTTATTAATATTTTTGAAATACTTTTTATTTATCTACTAAAAATTAATAGTTTGTGTGTTGGAAGTTTTATTATAATTAATTTTTAGTAGATAAATAAAAAATATTTATCTAGGAAATTAATGTGATTTCTAATTCCCCTTATTAACTATAGGAAATTCTAATATCATATTAATTCTACTCTTTCAATATCCTTATTAAATGTGGATATATATGAAAAAAATTAGTAGTTGTTGAAACTAGCAAATGTCTCTTAAAAAAAGATGAAGAACATCTAGAAATCATTCAATCATGTTTATTTAAAATTACTTCTTCCGTTTTTAACGTGAGACCTATTTATCTAGGAAAATTCCCAAAAAAATACTATTAAAATTGGTAAAACAAACAAATAAGGGAGGCCATTATCTAAAATCTCAAGTCAGGCCTCAGGGAGGAATTTGCTATCTCCAAATCTTTCTAAATAACCGATATGCCCTTGAATAAGTTTTGAAACCATATAAGTTAAGCGCTATTAACAATTTAAATATAAATAATAACAACTTTTGAATGAGAAATAACAACTTCAATAGACATATTAACTACTTACCTCTCCAAGTGCTGTTAAGTGTCATTAACAACTTAGTTACAGATAATAACAACTTCAAAGATTGACTACTTGTCCTTCTCAAATACTAGCCAACTTGAGGGTAATATTTTGAATCCACATGTCAGCGTTATTAATAACTTAGATATAGATAATAACAATTTCAGTATACATATTGATTTTACTCTATTTTTCAAAACTTACTCAAGGATAGGACAAATTGGTCATTTGGAAAAATTTGAAAATCCTTGAGATTAGACTTAGGATTTTAGATATTGACCTCCCTTATTATTTTAACAATGTTCAAGGATTTACCCATTTATCTAATTTGATAAGATTTAAGAAAACTAAATAAATTACTTAATTATAACATGTGACTTGATCTCTCCAAAGTACTTATAACATTAGATTACATATTAATCTGTAAATCAGGCAAATTAATTAAAAGAAGAATTATAAATATGAGAAATAAAATGGAAACAGATATTACACGGAGCACCAAGATTTACTTCCTACATTGAGAGCCGAGAAGATTTTATCTGCGTATCGTGATTTTATACGCCTCTTGGTTGTCCGATTTGGCGACCACACTAGCATGATCGCCGCCCATGTGCCAACTCCGAACTCATTCAAACACGTTCATGGGAAACAATGAACCTTTTAATATTCCTTGTCATATAAGCTGTCCTTGTTGACCAAATCGGAAACCCCTGAAGAACAAAAGTCAACACATCAAAAGTTTCCCAACATGACATTATTGTTCAAAAGGACCAACAAATTGACGAAACAGGACGAGGCATCAAACCCAACAACCAGGCTAACAAAGCTACATATTATGTCCATACATAGACTTGGATTTACAAAAACTCCAAATCTTAACCAAATGGTATACACTGAGAAGGAAGATCTCCGCCGAAAAAATAAGGCCAAGGCTCCCTTTTCCCTCCAAATATAAAGGATTTAAAAAACAGAAGAAAGAAGACGACCCTCGCCTTCCTACCAAATGCCTTTGAAGGAAGTGATGGTTGAATAATGAAAAGAATGGGAAGTAAAATGGACACAAAAACAAAACAAAAGAATGGCCACGTTCTTCTTTCCCTTCCAGTGTTGGAACCAGGTTCTCCCAACCTTTCAACAAAATAAGCAAAGCTTGGGCAGAGACAAGTAAAAGCTAATGCTACTACTGCTGTACAGCTTCTACTCCATCTCCTTTCTTCCCAAGCGTAGGAAAATTCTCAGGGGAAGCAATAGATTTTTCGGAACAGTTGACTCCAGTTTCAGGAGCAGATCCCTCAGATTGGTGGTTAGTTGACGCCTCGGGCATCTCCTTGTCTGTGGAGTAAACTGTCTTTAAGTCTGAATCTGAATCAAAAAAGAGACACACCACAGCACAATCATCAATTTTTGAAGTTGGGTACTTTGTCCTCCATGCTCGAACAGCGGTCTCAACAAGTGTTTGAGCTGCGGAAGAGCGTGACACAGATGCCACAACGTCCACAACTTCTTGGTTCGATAAAACATCCCAAATCTGTAAAAGAAAAAAAGAAAAAAGAAACAAAGATAGTTAGAAAAAATAAATCAAATCTATAATAATCATCATTGACTTCTTCAAGAATCTTCATTATGGAAGTTGTGTGCAATTTAGGCATATATCTTAGAACAATGCACTTTCAACAAAATATGCAGGTTATTCCATAGACCGTAATGTTTTTTACCCCATCTGTGGCTAATACAACAAATTCATCGCTCTCAGTAAGGCGGTGATGGGAGACATCAGGAACAGATATCAGACCAAAGTCTTTAAGAATAAAATCTCCAAAAGCTCGTGCCATAGCAAGGCCTGGGGAGTCGGCATTGGGCAGCCAAACTCGAGCAACCTCAGGTTCATTGCGAAGAGCAAATACACGTCCTCTACACCGCTTGATTCTCGCTTCTTCCCCTAAATGAAAGGAACGCAGATTTTACATCAATATATCAGAATTTGATTTCTACTCTGTCTGATGTGCGAAAATAAATTCCAACTGAGAATCAAAGTACGACATAAAACACTGATCGATGCTACATAAAACTGAATGGTACAAAATACGAACCCCTAGATGGTTGAGACAATTTTGCAGTTTGGCCAATTTAGGTGGTCACTATGTTATAAATGAAGGTGTAACAGATGTCAAAAACAATCAAACCGGAGTTGCAAGAATTATATACTTATTGGTCAAGGATATCTAGTAGTTGGTCAAAAGTGTTTCCAAATGCTGACAATTGACAATCACATACAGAGATGGAGTTCTTTATGTGCATGCGCATGTGTGCACACACCCAGAGAGAGAGAGAGAGAGAGAGAGACATACTTGGAAGATTTGGCTTCAAGTCAATGGTCAACTGAACAGCAATAAGAGAATTATCATGATCCCTAGTACCCAATATAGCTCTTGAATCCCCAACATTTCCAATAACAAGATCCTGCCCCTGTAAGAACACGAGGCACAGAAAAGTTAAAAAAATCAACAGTGAATGATTGAAAAAAAAAATATTGCCTAGTAAGTTTAAACCTCTGACCTGTTTGACCAAGGTGACAGCTGTTGTCCCACTGCAAAAGCAATCAATATCAGGATGCAGTTTCAGTTCCTTGTCCATAATCTTGCAAGCCTTCAGAAAAGATTGCTTCAGCGCCTTCATAGTATCAGTGCAGTTGTGCTCTTGATCAGTAAGACTAGATTTCTCACCAACCATTGTAAGTCCAATATCCTCTGATTGATGGTTTGCCATAGGATTTCTGTTATCACTTAGTCCATCCTTATTGTTATGATGCAATTCCCATTGGGCAATAAGCTTTAAAGGGAAGGAGTCCCTGACTCTTTTTGCTACCCTATGACCACTAGGACCATGGCCATCAAAAACTCCACAAAAAATGGTGTCCTTTGTACAGAAGTTCTGAAAGAGGAGGGCAAAGAAGTTTTTGGGATAGTTAATAATATATATACCATCAGTTATAGTGTCGGAGTACCGATTTGGCTTCGCAAACAAATCTAGTATACCAAAAAAGTGTACCTCTTAACAAAGAAACTAAATGAACTTCAAAGAAAGGAAAAAGAAAAATTCATAACATGATGTAGTAGAATGCCGCAAAAGCAAATTTTCTTAAGAACATTAATGTTATTAAATAGATGTGTGCAACTACAAAACGGAAGAGAAGACAAGAAACTAGTGGGACAAAAGCAAATGAACAGAAATTAAAAAACCTGGTAGAAGATTATTTTCAATGATCAATTTATGATTGAAAATTACAACAATCACGAAAATTAATTTCCATTGAGCAGACATTCATGAATACAATTTTTCATCACATGCAAATGACGAGGGAATTAACGGAAATCAGGCCATATCAGGTTTAAAAGCCGATTGGAGTAAAGTAGAAACCAGAACAGACCATTCATTAGATCTTTATTACCTTTCAAATAAATACAGGCCTGGTTCACAAGTCGTTAGACCAAAATATAACAAGACCTCCAACTTGCATGTATTTTTAACAATTTCATAGCATGAAGACGTGCTAGAAAAAGTAAGCATATCGTACAAAATTTAAGAGATTGGCTAACCTCCCAAACAAGCATGGCGTCCTGGTTGATCCCTTTTTTGCCTTGCTTACAAAACAGGGACGCAACCTCACTGGATCCATTTAAGAACATTCTCCCAGGGATTTTATGTAGGCCCAATTCCGTTTTATAATCAAACGAAGAGCTGCTCCTTAATCTCCTCCTTCGCTTCGCACTTTCTGAAGTAGATTCCGGCGAATAAGGGAGGGGATGCGCCACAGAGAAGCATGATCCCATTCCCAGTGCCCTGACAACGTTCAGAAAGCATTCTAGACCGACCAAACAGTCTGAGCCCCCAACGTCCACCACTGTATCCGTAGCCTCTAACCGGTTTGCTATTACCCGTTCCTCTTCCTTCTCTTTCAGCAGCAAAGCAGTGGTTAAAGCCTACCATAAACATCAAGTATTCAATGGTCAACAATAATTTCAAACAGAAAATAGCATAAAACCCAGATTCAGAAACCAAATAATAACAACCTGTGTCATGTTCGAATGAAATTGAATTCAATCCAATTCCACGATTCCCCAGAAACGTTTGTGGGCCGAGAAAAAAACCAAAAACTACCCACTCCAATCCCACCGAAACTCTACTGCATTTGACAGAGAAGACAAAGAGATGTTAAATACCAGGGCAACGGCCTCAGTGCTGACAACCTTAAGCCCGACAATAAACGCGTGAATCGAAGAAATTCAACAATCAACACGCTGCTTCTTGAGTCCGATCCAATAACAATCCCCGATTGTTGATTCGCTCAAGCAGTTTCTTAGTGCATATGCTTCCTTTGCATAATCATACAATATAAATCACGTCGGAATCACAACACATAAGGCAACGAATAATGATCAGAGCCGCTGAATCGAGAAAGTCTGAGAAGCAAATCAATCGATGATGGATTTTTCAATGAATCCAGAATTCCATTCAACCAATATTCAAGGTTGAAACGGCAACTTTTCTCTTCTTCGCACCTAATCCTACAAATTTTGGCGCAAGATAACTTTCCCTGTATTTTTTTCACCACTCCTGAACCTGATCCTTTCTGCCACAAATAGCTATAACTTTCGGGAAATAGAAAAGGAAAAATAAATTTAAAACATGGCTATTTTAGCGTCACGGGTAGGTCTGCTCCGGTCACTTCGATTTAAGTGGCGGTGATGTTCGATTCCGTTGAGATTCACTGTTACTCTAGATTTTGGACGCACCCAAAATTAGACTCGTTTCACCATGAATTTTAGCTGGAAAAGTAAAAAAATAAGGGAAGAATTGTGTAAAGAGATCTCTAAATTAATTATTAAATGGGACCTATGAAGATATCTGTACATAGAAGAAGAATTTTGTATACGTATAGGAAAGAATTTTACTCATAAGGAAGATCATATGCACACCAGAGAAAATATTCTATTCATGAGAAAAATAATTTGCATGCTAATGTCTCATTTGACAAATAAGCTGTCAATGAGGGATTTTTTCATAATTTTCCTAAAAACAAATAATGCTATTAATAAGGAATGGATAAAAAATGATACTAGGAATAGATGATTGATGCCGTCGTGTATTATCTATAAGTAAAATATATAGGTTTTAACTTTAAAAACAGTTTGGATAAGTTTTTTTTTTAAAAAAAAAAACCAATTTACAATTTTTAAATTAGGAGTTCCTACTAAAACCAAATGTTACTTGCTTATCAAATGTATTGACTAGTTAATGAAATTAGGAAACAAAATTGGTTTGAGATTTTAAAATTTTTATGATATTTATCTGAACTTCTCCTAATTTTTCTAACGGTGTAGTATATAATCTCAAGCCCTTAATACCTACCCATGTAATTAAAAAAAATAGATAATTATAATTATGAGTTCAAGTTTTTAATGATTACATAGAAATTTACAAGCATTGAGTGCTAGGGATATTACGAACACACACATATTTTTGAACTTGGCCTTTTTAAATAATTTCTCTTAAAATCTTGAGCAGCTAAAATAACTAATAAAAATATTTATATCAAATTTAATAAAATTATATATTTAATTTTCATGTGATATTATATTTTGAGAAAATTAATCCATAGACCCTTATAATTATCTCAATTTTAGATCAAGTCTTAATTGTTTGCTTTGTTTGAATTAATCCCTTAATGGATGGCAAAAAAAAAAAAAGGAAATTAAAGACTTAATGTTTGATTGGATAGTTTTAATTTATAGCCTTTACAAAATTTTATTTATAAAAATGCGCAGACGTTAAAATGGTGTTAAAAGAAATTAATAAAATTGTATAAAGTCCATAAAATTATATAAATCAAAAGTAACGGTGTTTACACTAAAAAATGAATACCTATAGTAAACTATAAGGACTCAGTTGAAATAGAATAGCCTATTCAAAATTGAAGTAAATAATAATTACGAGCGAATTATTTTATTATTATATTTGTTAAACACACCTTTTATTAATATAAAATAAAATTTAAAATGTGAATAAATTGAATTTATCATTATGAATATAAAATAATTATTAACCTCTAAATATAAAAAATTGAGTATCTTTTTTTTGAAAAAAAAAATTATTTTTAAAATAACGAAAAAAGTTTAAATTAGATATCCATGTGGAAGGAAATAATTTTTTTTTAAAAAAAACAAAATATATTGATATAGAACATAGGAGTAACTAATTTCAAAAAAATTGTTGCTATTTATGAGTCATTAAGCATAATATTCAGCTTTTTAACAGAAACCATAATATTCATTTTGAAAAAACCCACATAAAATATTAGAGCTACATGGATCTTGTGATGTACAGGTTAGTAGAATTCAATATGAAATGGATGTGACGTACATGATGATATCCCTGAATAAATTTGATTTCCATTTGACCGAAAAAAAAAAAAGATTTTCGTGATACCAGCTGGTAAATTTTTAATCTCTCTCTCTCTCTCTCTCTTTTTGTTTTTTAAGAATGAGGCAGAAATAATCAAATTCTTTGTGAATGAATGATTCCTTCGATTGCATGAATTATCTTGTGAGGAATATTGATTTGATGGGATACATGCAAAATTGAATTAGTCATCACATTATCCAATTACGTACTAAAAAGGGGGGAAAACAAATGAATTAATTGTTTAAGCATTAATGCTATATATTGTTGAGTTGGGAAAAAATATCTTATTTAAAAATCAATGTGGAACTCACGGAACTGTCGAATAAAAGAAAGGAAAATAAAAAACCGCGGGAGAAAAGGTAAACGGTTGAGGTTGAATTTAATGCCTGCCAATATTGTACTTTGGAATTCACCAAAAAAAGTTATTGTATTTTGGAAAAAACAGCCTATGGTGGCTGGTGGCGAGGATTATTAATTGGAAAAATTCCAAAATAAATACGCTGAATGCATACAAGAATAAGTGTGTGTTTGGCAAAGCTTTTTTTAATAGCTTCTGGGGAAAAAGTGAAGAATAGCTTTTAGAGAATAGATTATAAGAAGAATAGATTATGAGAAAAAAGTGATTTTGATAAAATGAGAGTGTTTGGATGTTTTGATCAGAATAGCTTTTTTCATGGTCAAATTACTAAAAAGAACATTAAATTTTGTGATAATTACATATAAAGAATAAGATTATATTTTATGTATTATTTAAGGATTAATGTCAAATTTAACAGCCAAGTTTTTCCTGAAGAACGTCTGGTACAAATAAATTTTGGAAGATGGAAAATAACAATGAACAATTAACAAGGATGTAAATTTAACAAAACCGTTAAATTTGACCTAACGGAGTTAAATTATAAGAGAAGAAAACATCTAACGGTATTAAAAATGATACATCTTAACCCATTATTTAACATTAAATTTCATAATTAATACCAAAAATGAAATAATTTTGTCTATATGTAATGTTAATTAATTTAACTAATTTTTTTTAATATAATTAAATTAGATAAATAAGTCTTAAATAGGATAAGAGGGAGTATTAAAATTTTAAAATTCAAAAAAAAAAAAAGAGAAAAAACGTTGAAATTCAAAAAAATAAAAAAGATGAGAGAGAGTGTGACGTGGGGCCCACAAATAGAAAAAGAACCAATGAGAATGAGAGGGTGGGACCCACAAAGTTGAAAAAGCTCAAAAAAATGGATTCTTCCCAAACCAAGGTTTGGGCCTCCCAAACCATGGTTTCACATGCAAAATAGATTCTACAAAAATTGTGAGTGTTTGGATAAATTTTTTCCAAACCATGGTTTGGCCTCAAAAGCAATTTTTTTAATTGCACCCAAACACACTCCCTTCCGAGATCACAAGTCACTATAATAGATGAATATGAGATTATGAAATCTCGGTGAAAAAACGCATATTCCCTTCACCCTCCCTCTCTCTCAGCTTGGAATAACAATATCGGTATCTTTATTAACAACACTGCATTCTACATTAATAACTTTACTTTCTTCTTTTACAATAACAACACCGATCTATTTATTAACAATACCGTATTGTACATTGACAACTCGACTTTCTTGTCTCATAATAACAACACTGGTCCTATATTAACAACACCACATCTTACATTAACAACTAAACTTTTTTATTTTATAACTTCATAATTTAAGTTTCAGGGTCAATAAACAACACATTTTTCGTTATTAACAACATAATATTTGAGATACGAAGTTGTGGAAGAAGAAAGTGAAGTTTTTAATGTAGAATACGGTGTTGTTAATAAAGAGACCTGTGTTGTTATTCCGAGTTAAGAGAGAGGGAGAGCTGAAAGGCAGGTGCGTCTTTTTGTTGAAATTTCATAATCCCAAATTTCTCCACCGTATTGACACCGAACTAACTTGAGATTTCAGAATTTCACAGTTCTGATTTATTCTTTCCTATATTCTAACGTTATTTTTTAGAATTTTCCCTTATTAATTTTTTACTCGGATGAGTTTAAATTTTTTAATATGGAAACATATATAAAAAAAATGATATTTTTAACATATTTATTATTTTTAATTATCGATTCATTTTACACAATAAAAAAAATATTTATATATATAAACGGAGGGAGCATTTGTTAGATTACATGTAACCGAAGGGATCATGTTAAGAGCAATAATGGTGTTGAGACACGTCATCTGGTCTTGGTCTTATCGGGTTTGGTCAGATCTGTTTGTTGGCATATCATGTTCAGTTAATAAATAGCCCGGGACAGACATAATTATTTTTTATTTTTTTGGTCAAAAGACAGACATAATTATTGAGCTAATATAGAATTAAACAAATTCCCGCAATGAGTTAATGGTGATTGAAAATTACAGTTTATTAGTTTATATTTCACGGTGGCCTTAGGAAAAGTTGTTATATTTAAAAGTGGGAGGTTTAAAATGATCCACACAAGCGTGGGTGCTTTTGAGTGAAGGGCAGTAACATTAACGTCCTTTTCTAATCATAATATCAATATTTAAATTATTTAAATTTAATTTTATTTAAGATATGATTTTTATTTTCTTTTATTGTAGCATTGGATTATTTACTGTCATATTGTAAAATACCGAGTCGTCCACCTCCAAGTCTGATGAAATCTTCACCAATGTTATCTTTTCGGAATTTTGATGTTGTGATTGGAAAAACCTTGTGATAATACTCGTATTATTGGTGTGGTACTGGTACCGCCAAACATATGCACCATCGTTTCGTAGGAGATGATAATTCAATTCGAATTTAATAATTAATAATTAATAGTAGTATGATATAAATGCATGCAATAGACAGAAATGGAATTATTTAGGTATCCGAATTTCTGATGGATACGTATCAAATAATTGAATTGAATTGAAATGTGGGTTGCCAGTAGCCGCATATGTTAGGACTTTGATTATATGTTAATACTTCGATCATGTGAACCAAAAAGCTTTTCTATATACTCCCTCTTTTATTTTTTATATGATATTAATAATCGAATTGAGTTATTCCATGAATTAGTTAAGAGTAATTAGATATAATAAACATATATAAAATATAATTTTCCCCAAAAATGTCCTCGTTTATGTGGAAGAATAAAAATATGTTATGTTGAATTATCTAGTCAAACATGAGAATTGAATATAATGGTGAAATGAGTAATTATTTTATAATTAAGTGAGGGTAAGATGGGTAGTTTACTACAGACTTGCTAGACATCTCCTAATAGTACTCTCTCAATCCCTTCAGTCCTTTTTATAAGAATAAAATTTGAATTGCTTTAATTCTTTTATAAGGATCTGATAGGAATTATCTAAATATTTAATGATTTTTTTTCTTTTTACCCCACATTAATTATACGTATTACATTAATTAAAAAGTCACTGATGTTTGTACTTATTCCATTTTTCTCTCTTACTTCCCCTTATAATTAAGGGTTTACTTGAAAAAAGAAGTTTATTTCAAACATACTTATTATTTTTAATTAATTTTAATCGCTTTCTTGAACCATGTAATTCGATTATCAAACTCTTATAAATGGAATCAGAATGAGTATTTTATAATCAAGAATAGTATCTTAAGGCATAGAGGGAGGGTGTTGGCGGTACTGACGTGGGACTTATTTGAGTTAGCGTTTGAGAAGCATGTTTATATAAATCGAGATAAAATTTTTCTTATATATTTATCTTGTACACTGTAAATCACGCTGTAAAGGCAACTTCAGCCGCCAGCCTATACGGACACGTGGGCAGTAGGAATTATTGTAAATTAAATCAGTTGTTGGTTATTACATAAAGAAGCAGGGAAACTTTGAAACCTGGAGTTTTAGACACGTGATGTGTACCAAAATAATTAAGACACATCTGGTTTTGGCTTTTTGCCCCGACGAGGACAAAGAGCGGACCACGGAGTGAGTCTCTGCTGGTGGTGGTTGCCTTACGTTATTCTGAGGGGCATAAAAGTCAAAAAAAAAAAGTCAAAAACAAAATAGAGGTCGAAATTTAATGAAGCAGTGACAAGAAGCAAATTGGGAGCCAAGTATTATATATATGGTCCACTAACTTCACAAATAACACACCTCATTTCTCTATTCCTTTCTTGCCGGCACTTCACTCACGAATTATTCACATTTGTCCATATCATGTTGACTTGTTTGTAATTTAGTGTCCTATAATTTTAACCGTTTGAATTTAAAAAAAATGAAATTATATGTTTCAGGAGGGAAGCTAGGACTAAAGTTTTAAATAAATACAATTATAGCGACTAATCTGTACACTAATTTGTAGGGAGTTCAAGTTTAGAGAATGATTTTAATCAAATTAAAATTAGGGGAATTACTATGAAGTCATAAGAAAAGGACTTAATTACTACGAAATCCCAATAACAATAAAGGAGCATGCAATAACTAAGTTTTAAGGTAAGAAGTGACAACACCTCATTTATTATTGGGATTTCAGTAGATTCCTTTTTTTTTACTAGGCACAAATATTCTCTTATTGAAGGTAATCCTATTCTAGGCACTGTTAGGCACTAAATGTAGGTACTTCTCCTAAAAAAAAATTCAAATCTTAATTTATCACATTATAAGATACTAATCCCTTTTGTTAGACAAAATATCCGTATCATCCACCAAGTTCCCCTAACTTCTAAGAATCATTAAAGGAATATGGCCCAAAACAATTCCTACACATTTCGCTTTGGTTGGATCTCCCAGCCCAATGCATGTTCCAAGTTTTTTTTTTGTTTGATCAAGATTTCCCTCTCAAAATTTTGAAGGCAAAGAGTTTTTAACTCTTCAAATAAATGTGTTTATCAAATTTAAACTTGTGTTTTCATTCTTATAAACATGAGGCCTCTTATCACTTCAACTAACAATTTTTTGATAATACATGTTCCAGGTTCCCAGTCACAACGCTACTTTCTCAATCCAGCTACACCCCAACCCAAAAAAAAAAAGTCTGAAATAAACAAGTTCGAATTTTCAATCTCTGAGCTATGGTTTTTTTCTTCTTCAGAAATTACAGAGATAACCAGTAACATTTGAGATTACAAGCAGGATATTCAAGGAAACTATATATTACAAGAGCACTAACCTAATGTCTAAACTCTGGAACCACCCAACATATATATATGGCAAAATAGTACATCACGTATATATGCCAGAACCAGTATTTTCAGGTATTATGATGCAAGGAAAAATGATCAGACAAGTTACCCACACACGCTATCGTATGTATGCGTGCGTATAAAACCGAAGAGCACACGAACCAATATCTGCCAATGAATTTATCCAAAAAAACGAAAAAGGCCACCAAAGAACGGCTTGTTCGAAATAAACAATCTCCAATTTCCACAGGCTACAACCACCGGATATATTTATAACAAAATAGTACATCACATAGATCATCCCAACAAAAAAAACAGTACATCACGTATATACCAGATCCAGAATTTTGACGTATAATTTAATGATACAAAGTTTTTATACTTCTACACAGCAACACACAGAAGCTACAAAAGAATCCACACACACTGAATACAGTTGAACATCTTCGTATACTTGCAATTTAAGAATTCTTTATTGACCCTCCACTTTCATGGGATTTTGCACATCACCACCATAAGCTTCTTGCTCCGACCGGCCAAGAGTTCAAGAAGCTGCAGTGGCAGTAGGAGATGACGGGTTGAAAGGAATCTGCTCGGCACAAGTAAGCACATCATGGGGCCCTGCCTCCTCACGGCCAACGCCAAGCAGGTCGAGATAATACAGGTAATGGGAAACGATGTTGTTCATGGAGTCAACATCACCTTGCCCACACACACTATCGCCATATAGAATGTTCATTGTGGCGCCAAAACCAGGAACACGATTTGCTATCGTGTCATTCTTGGTTGGCTTCCAGTTGCCAACAAAGACGTCATGTGCCGAAGGTTGTTTCTTCTTGATTGGTGTCATCCACCTCCAAATTGCAGCCTGGAAAGCCAGGGTTGCATTCTGCTCTACGTATTCTGGATGACTTAGCAGATCTACCTTCAAAGCTTCTCCAGCAGCACCATAGTTGTAGTTCCTATAATCAAAACATCAGAAAGAAGTACAACCTCCGTATTCAACAACCAAAGGGATGTATTCATATTTAGATTTGCAATTTTGTTCAATACTGAAACATAATTTAAACTTCTCTTGTTGGTCATTCTAAATTACAAGGGATGCTTTCAGTACTAAATAGCAAAAATTTAGTAAGTTGTAGGCATGATTTGTTTGTAAGGGCAATCAAGGAGGAGTTGTGGGAATTGCATTTAGAACAAATCAATATAAAATATCAAAATCAACATTAAATCTATAGCAATTCACACTATCAACAAACCACAAACAATGTGAGTCATTTCTGCTATGCAACACACGGGAAGCTCATCTAATTTGAAAGAGAAAAAAATAACCAAACAATTCAATAAGGCAATTTTATCATCCGCAGGCACTAACTTTCACCTCAGACAAATAGTGAAAAGTAACAGATACAACAAAGAATGGGGAGGCGAAGATTCTAATATCATTCAAGTTTAAAATATGAACAAACCAGAAGATAGGCAAGGCACCGCGTCCATAATATTCAGCACCGGGGGCACAAGGGTAGGTGTACTTGAAATAGTCATCACAGTATGACTGACTAGGACTCATTTCGTGATTGTAACAAAGACCCCAGGCCAAAGGTCCTCCAGTGGCCACTCCATAACCACCTGGAATTAGCATTAGCGGAACAATGATCAATAACAGAATTATATAACTTACAGAGAAATTGAGCCAAACACAGAACTATTTTATTTCCCCGTCCCTCTGCCTAAAGCTTAAATCAGATCCCCGGAAGAATGAATTTGAAATGAAGATATTAAACATTCATAGATCATAGATGCTGAATCCAGCGTTCTCTCGTTTAAGTTCATTCATAAGCAACCATGAAGCTATAAATGAACAGTTCATGTATAATCTGTTCGCATAGATTCAACCCAACTCCAGAAGAAGTAAGCAAATCAAGCTTTAAACTTGACCAATCAAATCAGCCACCAATTATCAAGTTCATTCAAAATAATCTAGAGAATGGATCGTCTACGGTACCTATAAATCTATTATACTACTTTAAACATAAATGCAATTGGCTAGTGCGAATAAAAACAATGTAATTGGTCAGTTCCAGCTGGGCAAATCTAGAGACTAAAACCTCCCAAGTCAAACCTCATCGCAACTTGTTCATCTAAGTGGTAACTTTAGTGTCGGCGCCCAAATAGAAATAAGATTTCTTATGAACCAAACGGTTAATGACCCAAACAAAATGCGCTGATTCACATCACCAAAAACCCAGTTAAGATAAATAATGGGACAATGAAATCCAACAAATAATCATAACAACAATGACAAAAAAAAAAAAAAACAGACAGACAGACAAACAGCAAAGAAGGATAAGATTGAGACTCACAAGTAGTTTTACAGCCGACATGACCCAAGAAAGCTGCAATTTCCTTCATCTGCGTGGTCTTATTACCGGTGGTGCCGAAGCCCAATGGCTCAAAAAGTGCAGCAGCGGTAATGAAAGAATGATAATCCCAGAAACCTACTGCGTGCGCCACAGGTGAGTTACGCTTAGAAAAGAGATTCTCAAACTGGTAGGTCTGGAAGTAATCAGTGATAGTCAGATTACAGCAGTATTGGGACCATCCCCTGCATTCCCACCCTTTGTCGCAGAGCTTCTTCCCATTCTTATACTTCACCAGAGTCTTCGTATTCTCATCCCCATTCACAACCAGCTGGTTCAGTAATACCAGAGCTAGAAAAAGCAGAACCCAACTTTTAGTTACCCCCATTCTCGATACTCACAGGCTCTACCACCACAGCTGATCTGGGTGGATCTAGGCTCAATAAATCAAGGGTATTTTTTGTTTGGGTGACAAAATGGGGATGATGCAATGAGATGCAAAACAGAGGAAGAAGCTAACGAGAATCAAATAGAAAAAAGGAAGTTGTCAGATGGAGGGTCGTTCTCTGGGGTGGGAGATACCAAGGGCGCTGCATGGGATTAAATGTCGAGCATATTTTTTTATGATGGACGGTAGTTAGGTGCGTAATGGCAATGGAAAACGTTCGACTTTTAAGCGAGGACAGACTGGCTCTGCGGCAAAGAACCCAATGTAGGGGATGGCCCATCGTGCTACTCCACCGACAGCTAATTAAGGGATGAAATGTCAATATTACCCTTGATGTTTTCCCAATGGTGAATTGGGCCTCTTCTGTTCGTGGGTCTACTCCATCACCGTGGTCTGGCCTGCACAATAAAAATTCCCTTACAATGCTGACAAAATCGTCCAATGATTTATTATTTATTATTGCAAACGGTATGTTGATTATTGATATATGATAATGCTGAATTTTCTTTACTATTAAGCTATTAATCATAGGAAGTTTTTTTATTTTCAAGGGTCAAAATGATTAAGCGATAAGTGAAAACTAAAGCATTCATTTGTTTTATTGATCAGTCAAATTCAATTTGCTCCCACAAGAGCTGCCCCACATTTTTTTTTTTTTGGTTTTTTAAATTGGGCTCATTTTCGACTTTATTGGTTGTCCACTCTGTCCCCACATGGATTCCTATAGGTCGTTAGTATGTCGAGTCATTTTTAATATAATACTTTCTTTAGTCTTAAATATAAGATAAAATTTATTTTTTTGAAGACATTGAGAAAACTAATTAAATTACTTTAAAGTATTTATATTTTTATTTTTTCATCCAAACTAATTAGTTTAACTAATAAATTGATATATAATTTAAGAATTGATATGATTAAATAACTTATTTAACTTCCTTAATCGTTCCAAAAATAATCAATTCTTTCTTATATTTGGAACAGGAGGGAGTATATTTGTCAAAACATTTATATATGATTTGCCAAAATCAACCATTCAATCCAAACCACATTAATGTTGGAAAAAAAAAAGAGTACTGTTAAATATAAAAGAGGAAGACAGAAAATATCTTTGGGATCACTGCCCATAATTAAACATAACAATATTTGAATTTGACCCAAACATGTAAGCGTTTAAATATATATATATATATATATTATGCTATTGGAAATTTGGGGAGGGGTGTTGTAGTAATAATGGAACAGATGATTTTAAATTTTGAACGCTAATTTTAAATAAAGAAAGCTTAAGGGCCCGTTTGGTTCGATTCCATTACACCATGCGATGCAGTGTAATGCGATGCAATGGTAATGCAATGTAATATTAATTACAAGGGTAGTGTTTGGTTTGATTTTTAAGCAACATGCAATGAGTTAATATTTTAACAATTATTTAAAATTAATATATTACACAAAGTCCATTTTACCCCTTAATATAATCTTTGTAGAAAAAATAGGTACAAGCCGATGATGGAGGGGATGGAGGAGGAGGAGGTAGTGGTGGTGGCAATGATGGGGGTGGCAGGGGGGAGGAGGTGGTGGTGGTGGCAGTAGGCGGCGGGGGTGGAGGAGGAGGTGGTGGTGGTGGCAATGGGTAGTGGGCCGCCGCCGACGGCGGCTGAAGAAGTGGTGGTGGTGGTAGCAGCGAAGGTGGTGGAGGAGGTGGTGGCGGTGGGCCGGTGGCGGCGGAGGGTGGAGGAGGTGGTGGTGGTGGCGGCAGCGGGGGTGAGGGTGGCAACGGAGGAGGTGGTGGTGGTGGCGGTGGGCGGCGGGGGTGGAAGAGGTGGTGGTAGGTGGTGGGCCGGTAGCCGTAGAGGAGGAGGTGGTGGTGGTGGCGGCGGCGGCGGCGGCTGCGGCGACAACGGGCGGCGGCAGAGGGGGAGGTGGCCACGGTGGCGGTGGGCCGGTGGCTGGGCCGGGGGTGGCGGCGGGTGGAGGTGACGGCGGTGGAAGAGGTAGTGGTGGCAGCAGAAGGTGGAGGTGACGACGGTGGAAGAGGAAGAGGTTGTGGCGGTGGCAGTTGTGACGTGATACGGCAAGTGAAATAAGATAAATGAAATAAAGATAAGGAAAACTAAAGGGTAAATTAGACTTTTTAGACCATGCAATATGATGGTAATGAGGATTCATAGGGGGGGAGGTATGAATGTGGATTACCAATTTTTTGGTAATCATCATTACCATGGTAAACCCTATTACCATGCTAAAGAGCAACCAAACACTCTTCTCTAGGTAATGCAATCATGATTGCCATTGCAGGCATGCAATGCGGTCGAACCAAACGGGCTGTAAGTTAAATGACTTGAGTACAGAAAATATCATATCTACACAAAATGCTTTTTTTTTTTTAGTCACAAACCTATTAAATTTAACTAAACGGACTAAATAACAGAGGAAGGTACCATTGGGTTAGAATTAGAAAGCAATAGAGTACACACTTAATATTTTGTCAAACACAGGTTTCACCTAATTGATTGGGTTTTTGGCTTCTTAAACTGGATTTTTATCCTTTTTGGCAAAATAAATTCTTCAATCACTTATTGCGTTAAAAAATAAAGCTATGGAACTAGAAAAAGGCTATGGTGCAAATTTATCCTAAAAATTTTTATTGAGGAATGATATTACTTGAAAGTATTTTCACGTTCAATGTCACTCTGAAAGTTTTCAAAACGTAACAATTTTACTTCATACTATTAAAAAACTAACGTTGATTATTAAAAAATTGATATTGATTATTAATTTTTTAACGATAAATACTTAAGGAGTAAAATTGTTCCATTTTAACAGTATTCATTGAACTTTTTTTTTGGTACAGAATCATTGAACTTAAAAAAAAATTTGGAATAAATTTGGGCATGAACTCAACTAGAAAATGGGCCTAGAGCACTTATTGGGCCTTAATCTATGGGCTAATAGCTGGGCCACAGAAACGGATGGCATTGGCATTAGGAAACTGAGGAGGGGTGTTTTAGTAATTGCGAATACAGGAAAATCCCTTAGGAGATGAAAATGTAATATAAGGAACAGAGTTCTTTTAAAATCTTTTTTCTCCTTTTATTTTTAGAATCTCATCTTTATTTAGTGAATGATTCGTATTTAATATTTTTTAAAATTATTATTATATCATATTTTATAGTTTATTTTATTTAAATTTTATTTAAATTGTAGTCATGTAAATCAAATTTTAATAATTTAAATTTATTTATTTATATATAAAATAATAATTTTATAAAATGTAAAATTTAAACAATGTAATTTTTTAAACTTGAATCGAAGATGAGATTCTGGAAAAAAATAAAAAATAATAAAGAGTGGCAGAACCCAAACCATACACGCGTACAGCCTATAAATACTTGAGGTAAGGCAAATGCTAAGTTTGGAATGGATCCTTCAGGAGGCTGAGGCCGCCAAGCGATGAGTTGCTCGGAAGGTCGTCGCCGATCATTGTTGATGGATCTGACAGTGAATTAATCGGCATCTCAGAAAGCCATTGCTGTGTTTTCTCTCAGCTCTCGGCTCGCTATGATGCCTACATTTTATTCCCCTTCCACTTACAACTTTGTTTTTCCCTTTTGGTATTTTTCATTTCGTAGATTCTTGTTTTTGGATCTCTTTTGCTCCTTTTGCTCGCACTATTCTTCGGTTGGTATATAACTGTGTAGTTTATTTCTGCCTCGATTAAAAAAATGTGAACTCTCTTTCTAGTTTCGATTTGTTGCTTTTGCGGAGGATTTTTTAGGGTTCTGATGGCAGATTTGGTTTTTGGTGATTTGGCGATCTTTTTATTAAGCAAGTTTCGCTTTTTAAAACTAGTTATCCAATTTTTCTTATCGGACAAACTTTTTAGTTTTTCTTGGAATCCTCAAGCTTAAAGCCTTCCCCAAGTTTGAACTTTGAAGTCTCTGTTTCTCATTTTTATGAACCACAAGTTTTCTCAAACGACGTTTCCCTTTTGTTGTTGTTAATGTTTTCTGTTATAGGATGGGTACTGAGGCAGCATTGGCTCAGTGCTATTGTTGATTGCAAGATTCCCGTGACAATCTGCAAACTCCATTTCTGGGTTTCAAAGAGATTACAAATGTAGGATATCACTGTGTGTACTCTTCAGACACATGGCCATCAAACACCAACTTTCATCGTCATTAATCTACACAACCAAAGGGGAAAAAATTAATGAAGGAATGCCACAATGAGCGCCACAAATTGGCTAACCAAATTTTGAGTTGGGATCATTCATGAGAGGGTGGTGAGCTTGGGCAGCCATGGCAATCTCAAACTGCTTGAAGGAGATTGAAGAGAGAGAGAGAAGTTCAGGAGGAGGCTTGAGATTGTCCCAGTCCTTGTCATTATTTGTCGTGGTAGTAGAACCATCAAGTCCTATGTGTGTCAAGTGTTTCACATCTGTTGGATATCCAATTTCCATCTCTGCTTCTATTTCCTCTGTTCCTTCTTTATAGACTGACACCCAACACAATATAAGAAGAAACAAAATTCAATTCATGAAAAACACATAACATTTCCTATTGCAATCAAGCAAATAGCTTGTCCAAATAAATTGATGGCATTGGTTTTTTTGGGGGACCTAAAGTAAATTGATATGATATGAATATAGAGATAGGTGCCAGCAAAAAAAAAGTTTGTTCTTTTATATAAAAGCAATCATTTTCTTTACCACTAAGGTGGTTGAATAAGACACACGTTATTTGGATAACATTTGCATTAAATGATTCATTCTTTAGGGGTTAGACCAGCAGAAGAAATGCATGGCAATATTTGAGGAACTTAACAAATATCACCATGTGAAATAGCCGTTAATGTTCAAATTCAAACTCTTTAGCGGGAGAGGGGTCTCTCCACTTCCCTTATCGTCCACTTCCCTCCAATTCTTTATTCTTATCATTAGATTAACTCTAAACGGTTGATATTCAATATCCTATACAAATTAAAAATTATACTTAAAATACGTTAACAAAAGTATAAAGATATGAACAGTTATATCAAATTTTAATGATTTAAATTTATTTATATACATTTTTGTTATTTAATATTATAATAATATTTTTATCGAATATTAAATCTCAACCATTCAGAGTTAATCTCACGGTGAGAATAAAGAAATGGAGGGAAGTGGATGGTAAGGGAAATGGAGAGGCCCCTCTCCCCTCTTTAGCATGCATAAATGTGTGCATTGAAAAACTACTGCTACTATATATGATGTGTTAGATTATACTACCTTCAATTCTAATTATAAAACAAAGTTGTTTTTTTTAAAAAAAATTAAGGAAACTAAATAAATTATTTAATATATCATATTTTGTGTATCTTTAGATTATATATTAGTTTATTAGTCAAATGAATTAGTTTGGAGAAAAAAATAAAAATATAAATACTCTAGAGTAATTTAATTAGCTTCTTTAATTTCTCTAAAAAAAATCAAATTTTTCTTATATTTAAGACCGGAGCAAGTAGTTGAGATTAAATAGATTATTTTGAACATCGATTCATTATCTATTAAAGTAATCTAATCAAATGTTGACTTTGGAAGGATTGGCTATTGGCTTTCCTTACTAATTCATGCTCCTACTTTATCATATACTCCTACTTTATTTCTTTGATTGCGTTTTATGAACAAAAGCATTATGTTTAGCATGATCTGCAAAAATAGTGGATATTGCATCTTATGTCTGATTAGAATTACCTTTTGGTTCAATAAATGGTGGATTTAGGAAGTATCAACTAATAAGAGAACACGTTTAATTGACAATCTTCCTTAAAAAACAGAAAAATTCAAAAATATCACGAACTCACATTTATGATAGTTTAATGAGCATGTGAGAAATGTGCCAGATCAATGATAGTTGTGTATAAGAACTCACATTTATACGACCATCAAAGATGATCTGATCACATGTCAATCAAATCTAATTTCATAATACAGCCAAATTGGATTGATGTAATAAGCCAATACTTTCAAAACTTCGCCAAACATCTCAGAAGCAGGGATAAAAAAAAAGGATCATGCGGGTTCTATGTTTTGATCAAAATAAAGGGTAACATCAGAAATCAATTCCCCATCACATGTCAATCAAATCTAATTTCATGACATATCCGACTTGTATTGATATATTAGTTGATTCCAAATTTCCAGTAAACCAAGGCTTTTTAAATTTAACCAAGCATCTCATAAAGAACAACAAAAAATACCCCTACCATGCGTGAGTTCTATTATCAGACGAGATCATAGCAAAAACATATTTTGAAATAGAAAAAGAATAAATGGTAGTAACATCAGAAATCAACTCACAGAACAACTGAGACCAACTCTTGATGCCTCTGATCAAGTGTTGTATGCCACCAACAATGTTAGGCTTTGGCAGAGCATGCAGAAATCCAGAAGAGGACTTGTTTGTCTTTATGATCATTTTGGATGATTTTGTTGAACTCTCTCCTCGCCCCTCTTCTCTTCCTTACACACCAAACATCCCAAAATTACATACAGACAGAGAGATAGATACTCCAATTGATGCCAAAAGAAACAGAAACAGAGAGAAAGAGAATACAAAAAAGAGTGTTTCAGAGAGAGAGAGAGTACTGGTAACAGTTGAGGCTTTTGAATCTGCTTTAGGTGCGCCTAACTCAACACTTGAATGTGAAGCACAGCCAAAAGAGAATGGCAGAACCATAAATCTCTCCATTCTTCCTCTCATTTTTATCTTCAAAGCCAGCCAAACTTTAGGTATATCAGCTTCCACTTGATGAGATTGGCGAGAGCATATAATCAAGAAAGCATCATAATCTCCTAGAGCTAGCTAGCTTACCTATACAAGGGAAGGCTATGTCACCTATGAGGGGTCTATTATATCACCAGGCACTGTTTATCTTTATGAACAAGCTAGAATGATTTACACGAAGAATTAAAGAAATATATGAGAAGTCAAGTTTGGTATGTGTGAGAGAGAGAGAAATAGTATACTACAAATGTCATAATGGAGTGGGTGTTAGAGTTGTTAGTTGGTTAAACTGTGCTACTCAAGAATGTTTCAAGTATGGATTAATTAGTATTTAGCTCTCACAATTAAACCTACTTTTATTCCCCTAAAATGGGTCCCAAAACAATTATTATATATACTCTCACGTGGGTACCGCCAATCTTTGCTTCACTTGTTTACCAAGGCATGGATGTTTAGAGATGCTATTATGTTTGATTCTTCTGGGAAATGCACTTTTAAAAGCAGTTCTTTAGAGGCTTATTTGACTTTCTTTTGGTGGTTTAGAATCACTTTTGGTGTTTAAATTAGTCGTTTGTACTTCTATTAGTTAGGTGATCTTAATGTAATGAGAGCCTATAGATGACACTGACTTTAACTTGCATCCATCCAGAAACGTCATAGAGTAAATCACAAGGGAGTTGTGCAAATGAAATTCAAAAGGAGACTCGAGTATTTCTTTGTGTCCAAGTTGGGTAGCGCAAGTAACGTTCATGGTTCCTGGACAAGCAAAGTCTGATGCTTTTGACCTTCCTAATGAACTCGTTTGTGCCACCATTCATGAATAAGCTAAAGTATAAAGCATTCACATTTTTTACTGGACTACATATAAAGAGGTATTAGTCATTAAGTGTTTGTGATAATTCCCATTATCTGATGGAACAGTGTGATTTCTGAGATTAGAAATTAACCTTTTCGTCTAAAGAACAGAGTGACAAGCATGCATTAACTAATCATGAAAATCCAAGTTAACTAAAAATGAAGGATTAACTAATCATGAAAATCCAAGTTAACAGGACAGTTATACGAAAAGACACATTTCCCTCTTTAATTAATCAATTGCAGCTTCATATTTGACTAGACACACCATATCTGTTTTTCAAATTACCTGCCCAGGTTTTTTCCCTAGTGAATCAGACTACACGTATCAATCTTTGAAGATCTCGCAAGCAATTCAGCTCCTACTGGTAATGAATTAAGAATGCTCAATCTTGTTTTATCTCAGTGACATAATTTTACAAATTTAGATTGCTAGAGGTTCAAATTTAATATTCTATAAAAACATTTTTCAAATGTTAAAAAATAGTAGTCGGATCTGTAATATTTATTAGTCCCTCCGGTCCTTTTTATAAGTAACTTTTATTCTTATCATGCAAAACAAATTGACGGTTAAAATTAGTTAAAAATAATAAATGCATCAAAGATGTCATGTTTTTTTTCAAATATACCCTTATTTATGAAAAGAGTATGGGAGAGAGAATAAGTAATAAATATGAGAGAGAGAGAGAGTGAGTATTAAATATGAAAGAGAATGTGTAATAAATGAGTAAATGAAAGAGAATTAGTGGTGAATGGGAGATAATTAATATAAAGATATATATTTAATATGGGTAGAAAAGAAAAAATAATTTAAATTTTGGGACACAAGAAGAAAGTTCTTATTAAAAAGGCTAACCCAAACAAAAAAAAAATGCTTACAAAAAAAGGAGCGGAGGGAGTATAAATCTGCGGAGAAGGATGAAATGGATGGGAAGTGTACTTCGAGACCAGAAAATTATTGGGGTAAAACCAAGAGTTAGAAGCAATACATGGAACAGAATAAAAGATTGGGAAAAAAGATATCTGCACTCTATTTGTCTAAACTCTTTTATGAAATTCTGATCCCTTTGTCGCATTTTCAACACCTTTATGTCATGGTTCACTATTGTTTCTGAATTCTGATCCTTACTAGATAAAATATTACTACACACCCAAGTAGAACAGATCCACCGTGCTTGATCTCTAACACATATGATCACCATGTGTATAATCAACTTGTCCAACAAACTCTTCAACTTCCATCAGAGTGATTTCGTTAGAACAGTGCACTTCCTCTCGTATGTCTGATATCTCAAGATGATGGAACCAAAGAGTGAAGCAGCTGGTCCATGAACCCTAAATCAACCGATGCAATGTCCAAACTAACAGCGAATGCTCTTACATCTCATGACACTTGAGGCTGCCTGTCAAAAAGATAGAGTTGAAGAGAGATGTTTTAAAGGGGCTGTGGTCTAGTTTGGACAATAAATATATCTTTTCCAACAAGACATCCTTCCACATCTTGTGGGCAACCAAATTTCCTTTCAAGGAAAAACCCCACTGCACAAAGACGTTGACCTACTTGTCGGCGGAAAACTGGGTCAATTGTTAATGGTTTTTTGCTATAATCCACTGTCAAGCGGATAACCTCCCCATCTGCAGGTCCTGCACCACGTACAAGCAACTCCTCACTGAAGTTTGCAAATGCTAGTGTTTGCACTAGTCCATTAAATTTCCCAGATGAGATACGCCACGGGGTACCCCGTGTCCCAGAAGCCAGAGTTTCACCAAGGCCAGAAGCAATCTCTGCCTCTACATAATTATGATCCTGGTTTGTTGTGCTGAAAGTATGTAATACAAAAGATAAATCTGGTGAAAGCATTTCTTGGACCAGAACTGCCATTGTAGCTTCTTTCTGAGGCACACAGGCAGCACGACGGCTTAAGACCGCCCTTCTTGTGTACAATGAAGCCCAAACCTGGCTAACTGCGGCAGCAAAAACTGATGGATTGGAAGGGCTAACATTGGGTATTGATTCATAGAGTCCAGCTGCTGACATGCCGGCCAAGTCCTCAACATTGGCACTAGAACGAACAATTAAACGTGCACTGTCTGGAAATATCCTTCTGATGCTTTCGATAATATCTTTTGGAGGCTGAAGAGAAGAGATCAGTTCCTGGAGCTGATGGCATAACATATCAAGTTCACCGTCTTCCAATTTCGCTGTCTCTATCTTTTCCAGCATAGACCTAAATGTCTCCATGGACTTGCTCTGCTTCAGTGCCAATTCCATGGAGCCAAAAGGTATAACTGCCCCACAAGGGACTTGAAAAGACACTGGCACCCCTTGATCACTATAAACTGTAACAGCAGAAACAGAATTTCAGAAGTTCAAGCACATTACGGAAGAGTTGACAAAAGGAATTGTTATGCAAAGTAAAATGGAAGGGAGCATTTAAGCGGTCAAAATCAAGGTTTAAAGTTCAGTTTCCCAAATGTTTAATTGTTAAATAGATTCCTTTTACCTTTATCAGAAATTCTTGATAAAGAAGACAAGCGACCACAAGCTGCAGCCTTTGCACCAGAAGTCTGTGTCTCTGCATCTGGAAGCAGGATAATTCCGGCAGAAACACCCTGTAGATGTGCACAACAATTATTGGACCAAAAGCTCTGGATGTAAAAATCAAAACAAGGAATTTGAAAACGAAGAAGACAAGCCAATAGAGAACATGATTACAACCGAACATAGCAAGTTTCTGCCAAGGAACCAGTCAACGGCACCACCAAATCCACCGTTAAAAACACATTCATAGTACATCAATTATCAACTCCAACGTCTTTATCCTTTTTTTATTAAGCTAGATCATTTTGCCTATACAAGGCCCATAATCCAGAATAGGCGGGATAAAAGAATAAAGTCAAGTCAGAATATATCAGAGAGATCAAATATATTCTCTACCTGATTAGCATAGGAGATTCTAGCAGCAGAAGACGAAGGAAATTCAGTTCCAGGAAAAACGTCATCAGAAGGACTTTTAGCAAAAGAACTTCCATCTGTATCAACCGATGATGATGGCTTCAGATTAACGCCTGCAGTGGATGCTTCCAACCTAACAAGTTCAATCAAAGTAACAACATCAAAGATGAAAAACATCATAGAATTAAATGAGTTAAAGTTAGTGAGAGATATATGAGTTTAGAAAAAGAATTCAGATCACAGTAGTAGTAATACAACCTCACACTTGTGCCCAGAAGTTTCTGTATATCAGCAACTTTTTCTTCATCTTCACATGTGACAAAAACAACCTTTTCCTGTAGCAAGAATTTATTGATGTCAGACGTAAACATAATATAAACCTCATTACGAAGTGAATGTTTAGAAAGGAACATGCCTGCCGGGCCCTAACACCAAGATGAGATAAGTGAGGCAGCTCTTGCTTAAGTATAACTCCCACTATATTCCTTCCTGCCGCTGTTACCTGCCAGAATAGTTAAACCTGTTAATTGATACAAAAAATTCAAGTCAGTCATATAAAGTCAATATAAATCTTGCAAACCTCTTCATCTCCATCAGCTTTGTCAACTACAAGGATAACAGGTCCTTCTGTTGATGGTGGCAATGACCCAGGGACAATTCTTTCAACCTAAGTCAAAGAAACCCAAATTCATGTAATTCAGCCACATCTTTTGCAACAAACATGAGAGACGCAACGTTTTAAGAGCAAAAAGTTTTTGCCAGCACTAGACTTTCTTGTTATTTCTAAGATGCATGAATTGCAAACAGCAAGTAGAAGATGGGCTTTCACAAGATTTTTAGGGTAGCGAGCACATCTAGGATTCTCTTGGCTATTTTCCTTTCCTTTGTTAAAGACATCAATACAAGAATGAACATCTCCTAATTTGGCCACTAATGGCCTTGTACCCTAGTGGCATGAAAGTGTCCCGGTAAGTGGGAGGTCGCGGGTTTGATCTTATTTGTAACCTAGTGGCATGAAAGCTTTCAGGCCGTCAGTGCCGGCCCCCATAATTCAAAAAAGCAAAATAGTTGTTTGCCATTATTAACAATTAGGTTTTATGAAAAGTCACCCGTGAATAAGGAAATTAGCTAATAATAATATGCAAAAATTGGATCTTAAAAGTTATTACATCAAATCTAGATTAAGAAGATTGAAGTCGAGAGCTATATTCCATATTGGTTCCTGAAAGATTTCAGGACCATCAGTTTGGTCATTGAAATTTATTCCCATCAACATGTCCTCGTTTAGAAGTTTTCTTGTCATCAATTTAGTCCAAAATGAGATAGTACAGTATTCAAAGTATTAAAACTCACTGGTGTATCAATAGAAACAACATAAGAAAATCAGAGACAACACTACTTGATACAGCTTAGAGTACCTGAATCAATGTTCCCAAAGTGTTTCCAGGTACAAGAACATCCCAACCTTGAGAACCAAGAGCACTTCTCACAGCTTTCAGAAGAAGCGTACACAATTTTGAAACCTGAAAAATCACACTAAGATTTGCAAAGGAAAAAATTAGACAATCTACTAGGTTCCTAATAGTTGCACTATTTATAAGTCATAACATGCAGCTCCTTTCAGGCTTTGCGAAACATTTTTGCGTTCTTTCAACATTTTCAATAAATCTGATGGGGAACCATGATACTTTGTTTTTATTACTTTAATAATTCTTCACATATTTCAATAGGGTTTAAAGTTTAAAAAGTGAGTACAATTTTCAAAACACTTATTATCTCTTCCATGCATCGCATAGGGGAAAAATATCGTTTTACAGTCAAGGAAGAAAAAAAATTAAAGGAAACCACAGAAGCCCCTGAAAGCCAAAATAACTTATGAGAATTTTCTGGTCAAAAAACGTGAAGCAAACAAATAACCATACCTAGCACGAATCTCAGCTTCAGTATATGTTCTTACGCTGTTTTCAGCGATTCCCAGTGCTTTTCCTAGAACCTGGAACAGTTCAAGTGACATGTCAGTACACTTCAAGATATATGCATCAGAAGAACAATTGTGTTTTGTGAAAAACTCGAACAGTCAAGATACACTATTAGCTACTTACTGGAAGAACAGCGTAATGCATATTAATGGTATAAATGCTCATTATTCTAGAGAGAGGGGAGGCCAAAAATACACAAAACCATCAAAACTCGTCGGTGCATTTAAAAGACTGTTATCTTGGAACAAGAAAATGAAGTTCAGTCCTCCTTAAAAAGTTCAACTCAATTTCAGAATTGGACCTTACAAGTATGAGGCCACGAAGAGAAAAATGTCCTCTAACCTGGACTTTTTCGGGGAATATCTTCAAAAGTTCTTCGGTATATTCATTAGTGAGCCGCCTCGATCTATCAAGAGTGCCTTTCAGTCTCAATGCCCAAATTGTTTTCCCATCTTCATTTCCTTCAAAAATGGAGAACAGAAAGCAGTCAGAATGGAGAAACGGCCAGAGACTATGTAAGGTAATATATCAAAAACCAAATTCAAGGCTTCGACCAAAAAAAATAAAAAAATAGCAACCTTCCATTTCGGAAAGGCCTCTTTTCTTCCAAGCAAGGAGCTCATTTTCAATAGCATCACATTCTTCAGGTCTCCAACTAGATAACTTCAGCTGGTGTACTCCAATAATAAGGGCTCCAAGTGGGTCATTCCAAGCATTTACATTCTTTGATTGCACATTTGCTGCAAGCCAATGAACGCCTCCCATAACATCAAGCACATTGAGAAACCTGAAAAAGGAGAACAATGCATTGCCATAATCATACGTATCTGGCAAACCTTTAAACTTCAACAGGAATAGTTTTGACACACAGGTACAGAAGCAAGATATTTTTCATAACTGGTACTAAAAACACCTGTTATAAAAATAGACATACATCACGATTCAATTGTTCCTTTTCTGGAAAAATATGTGGAGCAGTGTTCCTAACAATATTTTCTAAAGAAGATCCCTAAGAAAACCATGGGAAAAATACCAAAATGAAGGCAAAAAACAATTCTGTACCCCAACAGATGAAAAGACAGAGATTTAATTAATAAAAATAGGAACATTTGGCTCCAACCAGGTGCATAAAATAATGGCATAGTGATAAGACCCATCCTCCTACCACTACTAGGGAGTGGTGAAAAGACAGGTAAAGGGGAAGAAGTAACCTTTCGTTGGTCAGAAAATTGACTTGGAAAATCCTACTCTTTTGGAGAAAGACAAAAAGGACTAGGCTTGCTGTTGGCAGGGGTTATAGGGTGGCTATAGGGTTATGTTGGGGGCTGTGCTAGTCATTTTTTTTGTATTTTAAGTAGTGGTCAATGTCTCTGGGAAGGGGAGGACTTATTTTGTATTCAGACTTCAGAGTGAAGTAAGGAGAGCCTGGCCTCTCGAAAGCCAGCTGGGGTTGGAGAAAGATATTAGCCTTCTTCATCATTTTACCTTTCAAAATTAGTGTATTTCATTGTGCTAGTCAGAGTGATTGTGCTGCCCTGTGTCTTTGTGTGTTTTGTAAGAGTTGTATTTTGTGTTGTAACCTTCTTCTGTTCTTGAGGAGGGAATATTTGGAGGTTAATATCAGTTTAGTGTTGTTTTAAATACTGTTCTACCTTGGTCTCCACCACATAGACTGCATACAAAATAAAGTTTTCCCGTGCTTCTTCCAGCCAGAAACTCTAGAAATTGATGAATAAGAACTGCTCCAAACAGAAAGGACATATCCCAACATTTCCGGAAAAAAGCCCAAACCACTCATCTATTGTTAGATTAGTTGATAAGAATTCTTCACTAAGCAGAATGCAGTGCTCTCTTAACATACATCGCAAAAAAGTTTTAACACCTACCAATAAATGGACTTTCAATTAGGAAAAGGGATACCACGGTCCACGAACATACTAACCTGCTTAGAAGAACAAATGAGTAGTCCTCTAGGCCAATCTCACAGAGGCGCCACTGTACATATAAGAATTTGAATCAAAAGGTGTTGAAAAAGCAAGTTCAAGCATGCATGAAATAAGTATCCAATCAAAAGTGTTTTCTGTATAATCAGATAGAATCATAATCACCTTTTGACGCATAGCTATTGCAATATCAGGAGCATCATTCCTAAGGCCACTTTCAAGACCCTTTACAATAATTTCTCTTAATGCAATCAAAGATTCCATTGTCTTAAATAGCAGAGTAATTCCTTGGTCTGCCTTGATATCAACTGAATCCTCGTCCATGTTCTGGAGATATATAATACATAATCACTTATTAGTAGATGCAAGAATAACACCTACTTTGGAAGCCAGAATCAAATAAAGGGGATCAACAGTACTTGATCCTTCTAAAAAGGCAAAGCAATGGCAGTTTCTATGCAAACAAGAGCTTGCAAAACAACCACCAGATTTCATCTTATTTCCTCAATTCTACTGCAACAAATGTAACTACGAAGTTATTCTTGTAATCTTATTCCATTTCTATATTGCGGAAAAGCATTGAGATAGAAAACAGAAAGGGAAAGCAGGAGACAAGTGGTTGAAAGAATCACATATCACCCAAGATAGTGATTAAGCACTTTATATAATCTGTTAATTCACGGAGACATATTGCTCAAATAATATTTGTGTCCTTTCCTTATTAATATCCTTTCAATTGAGTAAGCAAAAGAGAAACAGTAGAGCGGTTTACACTATAGCAACGATATTTCAGAGCCCAATCATAGTTAACAATAATAACTCTCTTTTCTCAGCCTTTAAATTTACTTCTATAGGCACGTCTAACCATATTCTAGAGATTCAGAAGACATAGTCACTCAGATCAAACTAAATGAAAAATTTCAATATTTATATACCCTCACGAGTTTTTATCTGGTTCTGAAGAAATGTGAAAAAAGGCTGCAGAAAAGTGCCTCTGAATCTCTTAATTTAATTTGAAAATAAAAAGGGCAGAGGAGGCTACAATTCTACCACTCAAATCCCTCAATCGCACCAACAAAGAATGGAAAAGCGAAATAAATACATCTATGGTACTAGGCAACCAGAAAAGGAAATAAAACCATTGAAAATGAATAATTAATATAAGAAATTCATATTATCCCACAAATGGCTTATTACATCTTCAAACTGGAGATACAAATACAAGGAAACTATATTAATCAAATTACCTTTTTGCACTCCAAGAATGAATTAAGAGCTAAAATGTCACTTTCACCCAAAGAATTCCTGATGGAGTCTAGCTGTTCTGCGAGGCTGCAAAATGACAAAATTATAATTTATAAGCAGATACTTATTTACTGGCTACCAATAAGTTACATACCAAGAAATTTGAATATCTACAAAGGAGTTATGGTGTAATTCCCTCACTTTGTTTTCTATTATCTTTACGTTCATTCAGTTTCATCATTTTCCTATTCCAGGATCCATAAAAGTGGGGTAACTAATTTCCTGATGGTTAATATAATACTGATCCAACCAAATTTATCAAGAACTAATCCCCCTTCTCAATGAAACCTTTAAATTAAGTAATCAAAATATTCACTTATTGCTTAACAGGCTTGAGAAAATACTTCTACTATAATTTCAATTTACAGCTATGAGTAAATCAGACTCCTAAATTTTGCTTCATCCGAAAACTTTCATTTTTTAGTTTATTTCATGAAATAGTTTGAAATTTCATTTCTACGTCATGACCACTTGATTGAACAGAATAAAACAACTCAATCTTCATGAATTGAAACTATTATCTCCTCTGATGTTTTAGGCTAACAGTTAACGACAATAGCATTTCCTTGGCATTCTTAGTACAAATAAAAATAAATACAAAAACATGCTATTGAAGCTCATGCAAGTCTCAGTAATAAACACTTCTTGATCTTTTACAGAAACAACAGAACTAAAATTTCATTAGCTAAAGTAAATTTTACTTTGTCCAGACACCACTTGATGATAATATAATCTGTTAAAGGTTAAAACAATCCAAAAGTAAGGTTTAAGTTTAAAGTAGTGATGATCTCTACAACGTAATAGAAACAAACGTAAATTCACAAAAGGAATGGAATGAGGATTATGACAAAGTTTAGGACTTATAAGCCAAACCTGCCAGCATTGAAGAAATCTTTGAGTTCACGATGAAATATCTTGAACTGTTCAACAAATGGTTCGCTAAACTCTCCAGGATTCTTTGTAATTCTAGCAAGCATTGCTTCAGTAGCAACCAAATCTTCAGGGCCAGCGTTTCTGTGAAGCTTGTTTTGTATTGTATGCTTAATTTGAAGCTGGAATGTAAACAAATTATAGAACAGAAAATCATTATTTAACTATACTAAGAATAGATATACCAAATACCTCGGGAAGGATTACCTTGATGTCTTTAGGGATATCATTTCGATGAGCAATATCTCTGATTCGTGTCAAAGGAACAGAGGCAGTGAATTCTGCCTTGAAAGATGGCAAACATGGATGAATCTTCCGAATGACTAGAATTTCCTGCACGTCAATCACATATTAATGTGAAATTTTATGAGCGTCATAACCATGATTAAAACTATCAATTCAATCCATGGTGAAGTTTGGGTAAATAAGCATCTTGCAACAAAGTTATCCAGTGAACTGAAGTTTGATTTCAGTTCAAAGGGGCAAATGCATCCTACCAACATCTGTTTCAATGATTGGAATATGAGCAAAAAGGCAACTAGCTGGAAAATTAACCTTCTATACCCATGTTAAACAGATTAATAGACTACCTGCGGTGAGACATCTTTCCGACTAGAATGTCGCTCTAATTCACGAAAAATGAGCCTTGAAATCTCAGCATGTCTATTTGGCCGGTAGTGGCCTCCACCTTCGAAACAAGCAATTTGCCCCGTGTTTATCCACTGCATAAGACAATCATATAGGGGCTAAGAAGAGCATGCATGAATTGATATCAAGAAAAAACGGAGGTAAGGGAGCAAAGAAGACCTTCAGATAGATAGCAGAGTATATAAGAGCCTCCAATCGATCTTCACCTTGCAAACTTTCAGCAATGATATCACGTACAACATCAAGCTTCAAAACAAAATCATAGATGAGTGAACATTGTAATCCGTTAGTGATTTATTGAAAAAAAAAAAAAAAAAACTCTTGAAAGTTGCTTACACAAAGAATTAATGCCTCCTAGAACTAAAATCTGGAGCTAAAATCATAAAACTTATGGTTATAGAAGAATCATGTATGAAATATGCTGGCACAGTTTTAAAAACAAAGCCACATACACACGTGTTCAAACACTTGGAATTGGAACAATATAACATTTCAGACAGCACCCAAACACTTTAGGTTTGGTCATTGTCGTTGTGTCCCTGTCAGCATCCATACTTGTTGTAGGTTCTTAATATCAATGCAACTCCACCAATAAGAGAATACTACAAAAAATAAGTCCTGTAAAGGAAAAATCCAGCAGAAAAAATAACGAATTGTGTTACCTTTCTCCACCAATTCCTTGCTTTCTGATCACCTTCAACCAACTTCAGAGCCAAGCCTTCAAGCCCCGTGAAGTCCCATTTTCTTTCTGTTTCGTGGCTGCGATGCTCATTGGATTGCATGAAAGAGGCAGCTTTACCTTGCCACTGTCCTACAAAAGGACTTGGCTCTTCTTCCAAAACAGAATCACCATCATTCACTTCATGCTTTTCATCTACCAAATTCTTCTCGTCTTCTTCACCCTCATCATGAACCAAAGGAAGCAACTCCAGATTCTCCTTTGTCGAATTCCATCTAGCAACAGTACTAAATTCCCCTCCTTCCGGGAGATTCAAAACCCTGTTCTCTCCATCTTCCCATACCAAACTTTTGTCCTTCCTCGCAATCACAAATTTAAACTCAATATTTTTACCTTTTGGTAACTCCAAGTCACACGCCCACCCACTCTCCGTCCAGGACATTGGTACACTTTTCTTCCATGAGCCCAATTCTTTCGTTGATCCTAGAATGACAACATGCTCACCAAATTCAACTTGGTGATCCAATCTAATATGCAGTTTCACTTTCCCACGTCCTGAAGATTTCATATTATCCTTCTTTTGCATTGCTTCCTCTTCCCTGTCAAAAGCATTACAACATTACAGGAAAAATATAAATTCCAAGGGCACTCTCTGGCCAAAAAAAAATGACATTCAATACCGTTATAGAAAAAGTGACTTTTTTAAAGAAGAAAAGGAAGAGTAGCGTCTCATAGTTGAACTGCTAAAAAGTGATCGTTTCCAAATAAATCACCAGCAATTGGCTTTAACTTTATCCTCCCCGTATGTTATAAGGCTTTGCAAAGCTACAGAACTTTTTCCCTTATTTTCCTTTTCCTGAAAAGCTTCCACACACTTCAACTCCCTCGAATTCATACTCGATTGCCCTCGAATGCAAGTTCAAGAACAATACAGCAAAATAAAAAGGAAAGCAGGAAAAATGCAAAAACAAGGGAACATAGAGTACCTAGTTTCTGTGGAGACAGCTGAAATAGCTCTGCGAAAGTGTTTTTTGGGGCGGTGAAGGTGAATAGAAATGGGGTGCCTGAAGAATAAGGAAGAATTGGGAAGCGGAGTTTGATGACATTGATGAAGGAATCTGAATGACTTGCGAGAAAGGTGGATCTGGTAAGAAGAAGAGCAGTGGAAGGCACGGAGAGAATCCATTAACATTCAAGGAGAGAAGCAAAGGTTATGGTTAAGTATCGGAGTGAGTGTGTAATAATGAGGACCGAAGAATAGTGGAGAGTCCAAGAGAAGGCGGGGGATTTCAGAGGAGCGAAAAGAGGAAGCTGATCTTATATACACGTGGATCAGAATTTGACGGCTGAAAGACACGCTATATATGTAATGGGATCTTAAATAATCATGATTCATGAAAATGACGACACAGACGATCCAAATACAGCAGCTGGGAAAATATCCTGAAATAATTAGATACTCCACAAAAGCCTTCACCCAAAAATATATGCTATGCAGAGACATTTTCTAGTTATGGCCTACTTTTATCGGTCAGTCAATTTTATCCTTTTTTTTTTTTTTCCAACCAGTCAATTTTATTCTGGTTATGTTTGGGATAGCACTTTTTTAGAAAATAAGTGTTTATTACATAAATCGAGATAAAACTCCTTTCACATACTTACCTTATATACCGTAAATCATGATTTATAAGTAAAAAATAAGTTATCTCAAACAAGTACAGAACTGTCGGTCTAAAATGTTCAAGTTTATTCCAAAGGATGGAAATGATTCATAGGAATAGAAACATCCAATACAACATGTCCCCGAAGTATAAGGTCAAATTCAATTACTTTTGAGAACTAAATTAGAGATTTGTTACAAATCATCATCAGTATATAAAATAAATATATTATTATTATAAAATATAAAAACCCATAATTTATAAATTATAATGCATTAATATAACATGTAATAGAACATACATACAGTGGGTTAAAATGCACAAAGAATAATTCTATATTCAAGTGGTAATCAATATCATCATAAATTAATATGTAATTTATTTAACGTCTTAAGTTATTTTTTTCAACAGTACCTAATACTTTAAAATATTTTTATATTAAATGTTATTGAAAAAAATATTTTATATTAAAGTTCCATGTTCCATTAAAGCCGTTTAGGGTAAGCCATGTCAAGATGAGACATCACTATTCCTGGATTCGGGCAATGGGACATGTTCCCCCAAGAAGGGGAAAGGAATGTAAAAGAATAGGCGCGTTGGCCCTATAAGAGATCGAACCTAAGAACAAAGAAAAGCAGCTAAAACCCTGAATCCCCGTTCACTCGATCGACAGAAGGAAATGACCGATGGACCCCTTATTATCTTTTTTATTAGATCGTTCAGGTTTAATTAACCCTCCTGCTAAACAACCAATTCTGCGGCTTGTCCAAGAGGAAATTGAAACGTTTATTACAATTTCAAGATTTTTCTAATTCTCCCTCATGAACCTAAAAATCTTGTGAGTTTCCACATGGAATTTACATGTGATCCAGCCATAAGACAGATATATAATGCTTGACAGATAAATAACTCATTTCTTGATCTTTGACCCCAATTAGTACAATGGCTCGACTAGAAATGGAGGTAGGTTTGAAAAATAGTCTTAAAACGTCTATAGTAAGGTAACGCCTTCCTTTTTTTCCCTACCTCAGTTATTTCATAAAGACTTTTCATGATATAGAAGGGGAAAGAAGCACACTTGGAAAACATGAGAACCTAATACAACTGAGAGTTGTATTCTACAATCATGAAGGTTGAATCACATGAAAAAAAATCTATCGATTCTCTCACGATTGGTTAGAGGTGCAATGATCTAGGGTTAATGTACAGTTTTATCCTATAAATTTTCACTTAAAAGCAATGAATACTACGTCTGAACTTTAATATAAAATATTTTTATATTAAATGTTATTGAAAAAAATATTTTATATTAAAGTTCACACGTAGTATTTTAGGGTGTTAGATAAAGCATGTACTAGTTGTGTTAGTAGGAAAAAATGCTTATGGGCGGTGGATGAAAATTATAACTTACAAAGAATTCGTAGCAGTACTTATTATGCATTTCTTAACATGTTAGAGTTGTATTATTACTATTATATCCATTCAAAACCAATGGCTCAATCTTATTGTCCTGAAAATTCAACGTGCAGCTAGCTGTACCTTAGGCTCTGTCGCTGGGGCTTTATTCATTTATTTCACTATTTCAGAGTGAGAAATTGGACTCTGTTCCTGTTCTATTCTGAACAGAGCCCATATGTAAATGAACGAGATACAATTTCTTGCTTTATTTTATCTCTCACACATCACACTGCGTTGCTCTGACCTCAGTCCTCACGCTATGGTTTCATTCTTTGTACTTTCAAACGAGCCAGTTTCATATTGTAGTGAAAATGCCAAGACTAATTCAGTAAAATTTCATTCTATGAATCCCTCCTATCTTATACTCCCTTCCCTCTAGTCTTAAATATAAGGCCTAGTTTGCTCATTCAATTCATATCACAGTTAATTTTTTATTCATCACTTAAAACGCAAGAGTTTGACTGACTTTATTACTTATCAAGTAATGTTGCTGGGAGGAAAAGCAAGCGAAAGAGAAAATTAATGGGCAGAATTATATCACTTTAAAAAAAGAGCAATCCCAAATAGTATATAGAGAGTAAAATGATATTTGTATGGAAGAGAGAGAGAGAGAGTCAAACGATATTGTATTACTTTGAAGAGGAATATACAAAACTGATGATGATGCTGAGATATTCATCTAAAAAAGTATGACCGGCTGATTAATGTGAGATTATGAGAAATCAAAATCTCACTCAAGTATTGACAATAAAAATCTCTTCTCTTGTCTTCTCAACTCTCTTCAGAATTTCCTTAACTGCTATATCAAACGCATCTTCAATGGTCTCAAATCTAGACTTTGGATCGCCATATATGATCCTGGGAATAAGCTTTATAACCTCTTCTCTCAAAGCCATCACTTCAGTCTTTGAAACTCTCAACAAAGCATCACTGATCATAACACCTTTCTCTCTCACATCTTCTTCTGGTATAAACACAGAGTATTTAGACCCATCCTTAGGCAAATGCCATAAATATTGATCATAAGCTGAACTTGGATGAAAAAACACAGGAACACACCCTGCTAAAATAGAGTCAAAAGTTGATCTTCTGGTGTATGAATCTCCAGGAGGCTGCAAGCAAAAATGAGAACTTTGAAACACCTTAGTGATACTCACAGGGTCTTCACATGGATTACCTCCATCATAGCAGCTAAGAAAGTTGCAAGCTTTGGAAGATACAAGACATTGTTTAATGAGCTCATTTCTGAGACGCTTTGTTGAGTTTGGCCTTGGAGCACCTACAAATGAAAACAAGTAGGGCCTTTTCACTTTTCTCATTCTCTTTTGCCATTTCAGAATCTCATGGTCCTTTAAAGGGTGAAAGTAAGTTGGGTATGGGATGGGAAAATCATTAGGGTATGAACCAGATTCTATAGGCAAAAAGGTCATGTTGGAAAACTGTGGAAGGAACATAAGTTTTGTTCCCCAGTCAGAATCATTCTCTGTTCTTCTTCTGAAATCCCAACCAATTCTTCCTCCAACAAGAAAATGGTCCCTACCCCACATTCTCTTCCATTCAGGTCTTGCTGAAAGCCAGTTTGAGAGTTCAATTGGAGAAGCATCTCTTACCGAAACATTGGTATCCCATAGATATTGACCCACATCAAGACCAGCATAATAAGGTACAAATACAGCAGAAGCCAAAGATGAATTCTTGGTTAAGCATCTATAATGCTTCATCTTGTTGTGAAAAATGACTTCTAGTGAGAATTGGTTAGTGGCGTACCAACGATTCTTCAGCAACAAAACTTGAGCTTTTGATCTCTCTGTAAGCATAATCTTAGGTCCAAGTCCTAAATTGGTCATGAAAGGACACATATCCATCCATTTCAAGAGCCTGTGACATCTTTTGAGTAAATCCTCATTGAACCTACTAGGAAGATCATGCATGTAGATATATTTGCCGGAACAAGGATCATCCCAATCTTGTTCTTGAATCTCTATGGGGTTTTCGTTTTCTGTGATAGTATCTGTTTGCATATCAGAGACCCCACTAGTTGTGAAAACAGGGACAGATACATCAGAGGTAGTAGTGTTTTTTCCTGAGAAATTCATGGTTTGACCAGAATTAGGTCCTTGGACTTGGTTGGATATAAGCAAAAAAGTGATCCCACCTTGACCATGACGAACAGCCATGTAATCCAAAAAGAACAACGAGAGACATAGTACAAAGGAAGTGATAAACACAAACCTCAGGTGATCAAACAACTTCTGCATCATCTTCTTCATTATTTGATATGGCCACCGAGAGAGAGAGACTGTGAGCTCTCGAAAGAGAGATTGTGTTCTGGGAATATAGGAATTGTAATTGATCTTCCTTGTGTTATTGGTTGAAAGAGAGAATGCAATGGGGGAAAATGTGACTACTGGTGGAGGAAGCCATTAAAGACAAAGAAGGAATAACCATAAAGCTGTAATAAGCACTGTTCAACGAACCTGGGGAGTGAACAAAAAATAAGGAATTTATGTTGTGACATTAATAAGTTATTATTATTTACGTTGACATTTTATACGAGTAGTAAGGATGATGATATGGTTTTATTGCATTTAATGATTGGTGATTTTCTCTATATACAGATGCTACTATAAGGCAAATATGTTTGATAAGCTGGGGCTCAAAATCTCGGTGACCGGGCTGCTTATAATTTACGAAAAGTGTTACAGCTTGTCAAAGACGACACTTCATATAAGCAAACGCATTAGTTTGTTGCAACAAATTCTGGGAATGCAGGAACCGATCTTGTCTTATTGGGTGCAAAAGGGCAAATGAATGCAAAGAAAGGAAAATAACCATCCATGTTCATGGGATCTGGAGGGTAATTAAAAAGAAATGAATTTATGTTGGGTCATTGGCAAGTCATTTATGTTTACCTGTTTATAGGGAGTACTAAGAAATGTGATATTGATTTCATTGCATTTAATGATGGGTTATAGGCCTTTTAAATTTTGGAAGTATTGTTTCAAGGCAATTTTGTTCATAAAGTTTCAAATGCGTGTCAATTCGCCCTGATCATTATCACATTTAAGTTTGACTGTTAGTTGATTAAATATATAAACAAATTTACTCTAAAGTAAAAAATTTTAGGATAAATTTATACTTTAATAAAAATGACATGAACAATAAAATTGCTTTGGAAGTTTCAATTTAAAAGTAAATTTACCCTGAAAATTTTCACTTAGGAGCAAATTTGCCCAAAAATATGGTCAAATATAATTGCGATAATGGTCAAGGCGAGATTGCCTTACATTTGAAACTTTCGGAGCAAAATTGTCTCTGAATCAATACTTTCAAGGCAAAAATAGCCTTTGACCCTTTAATGATAATGATCCTCTTTTAATACATGTGATATTTCTTTTACTGAATGAAGTTTGTTTGTGGAATAAATTTGAGAAAAAGACAAATAAATACCACTTGAACTTCAAAATCTTAAATTAGTGATTTCCTAAAAACCTGAATTATCAATTGATATACTTTTTTTGTCAATTCCATTAATCTTATTGTCAACAAAATCAATTTGTAATTTTGAAGTTCAAGTGGTATTTAAATGTCTTTTTCCTAATAAATTTTTTTTAGGGAAGATGATACTCTCCTAGAGCTCTTTTTCATTTTCTTATCAAAATCCCATTTCCACTTTTAGATTATGAAATGGATGGTTTTGATTTGATATTTTACAAATTTATTATTATAATATTTTATAAACTAAAATGTATTTATTTTTTTATATTACAATTATGAAGTGTATAAATCGGATTGTAAGAGTTTAAATGTATTTATTTATATTTATAGTAATAATTTTATAAAATATTAAATCTGAATCATGTATTTTTTTAATCTAATGGCGGATATGAGATTACGAGAAGAAAATGAGAAAGGGAAAAATGAGAAAAACTCAACCCTTTATTTAGGCACATGGGTCCTCTTACTCAATATAGTCATGTTCGAGGTATTGTTGGACGCTAAATATAGAGCCTTTTCCAATAGAAATTCAAACTTTGATTCATTACACCAAAAGATGTTAGCCCATTTTGCTAGACCCAACCCCTGTTGATAAATAAACTTGTGTTTGATCACATGGTGGGGTCAAATCTTACCACTAAACACTAGTGCAAAAAGTTAATATGGCATCAGTTAAAATTACATTTTCGTCACAGCATTTAGGGTGTAGCGGAATTAGCCGTAGCGGAAAATATATATTACGGCGTCAGTTGCTCAAGATATAACTCCGTAAATGAATATATTAAGGCATTGCATTGTAACTAAATCGACGCCGTAATAGATTTTTAACCTTATCGTTGATTCAACCACATGTCTTCTCCTCACATTGCCATATGTCCCTCCTCGAAATGCGCCAAGTGTCACCTCCTACTGATACCACATGTCCACCCTCCTCGCAGTGCACCACATGTCCCTCCTTGTGCTGCCATGTGTTGCTTCTGAGCACTGCCATGTGTCCACCCTCCTCGAAGTGCACCATGTGTCCCTCCTCGAAGGGCAAAGCTTTTGCTAGTTGCGCCAAAATGAACCTGCGTTATTTAATTACATAATGTTATATATATAATATTATTATAATATAAAATTAATTAATTATATATATATATATAATATTATTAAAAATAAATTAAATTAAATAAAAATTATAAAAAAATATTTATATACTTATGATTAATTAATTTCAAATTCAATAAATTTTAAATCTTTAATAAATATTTTTATAACTATATTTTAATCAATGTTATAAATCTAAATATATTTTTAATTTAAATTACTTAATAAAAATAATTTAATATTATAAATTTTATTTTTAATATAAAATGATAAATATAATACTAATAACTAATAATTTATTTTTAAATAAAATTAAATAATAAATAATATAATAATATTAAAAATATTATTTTTTTCAAAAATTTTAAATATAATATTAATAAATAATAATATAATATTCATTGCTAATAATATTTTTTTAATTAAAATTATTCAATACTTAATTTTATAATATTATTTTTAATATAAAATTTTATAAATTTTAAATTTTTGTGACGAAATTTGCCATAGAAAAGTTCTGTGGCACCGTGGAAAAATATGTTTCCACAAAATTTGCGACAGAATTCTGTGGCTAATTTAGCCACTAAAAAATTCTGTCGAAAAAATTTCTGATGAAATTTCTGACTGATTTTCAACAGAATTTACCACGGAAAAAATTCCATATAAAATTCCATCGGAAATTGAGTTTTTTTTTGTAGCGTTATATCTAGAGGTCACTGCGTCAACAACGATGAAGGGAAGTTGTAAAGTTAGTAGAGCTGGAGTGAAATTCATATAAAGAAGGCACAAAGTTAGCAGAGTAGTGGAGGTTTTTGTTGAAGGCATTAGGGCGTCGAGTAGAGTGGGAACAGATGTAATATTTCCTTTTCTTTAGAAAAAAATAGTTAATATATTTCTAAAACTTCCTTAGAGTCATGTGGGTTATAATTAAGGCCTTGGTTCCCCATAGGACTTGAAGCTCTCTAAATATATTATAAAATTATGGGTCAAGTTCCACCCATAAATTGATCATCCATTTATTTTTTATAGTTAACTAGGTATAGTTTAGTAGTTAAAAGAAATTCACTAATCTCTACCAAATGGTCCTAAGCTATAAATGATCCACTTAAAAAAGTCATTTATAATATAATTGTAATATAATTATATTTTGGGAAAAAATATTTTTTTAAAATTTATTTATAGTATTTAATTACAGTTATGACATGTTATATTTCAAATTTATTTTTTTTCACAATTAAATTCCAAAACTTTATATTAATTATGGCTTCTGGTGCTTAGTAAACTGATTTCATAATTATTATTGTTATAGCATCTTAATTATAGCATCAGTTGAATATACAACCGATGTCATATTGTACATTACTGCGTCAGTTACATTTCAAACAGAAACGAACTTATATCACATGAATTATCACTTCTGTTCTTCAAGTAACTGATGCCCTATTGTACATTACAGCATCAGTTACATGTAAAACAGAAGCGAAATTATGTCACATGAATTATCACTTATATTCTTCAAGTAACTGATGCAAAATCATGTAGTTAAATTAGTATTTTGCACTAGTGAAACTTCGTATTCTCTTGTGCCTCAACCTAATATAAGTCGCTTATAACTAATTTGTCCGATAAAAAAAAAGCTAGTTTACTCATTAAAGTTGTCTAAATATTGTTCAGATTTCCATTTTTACCTCTAATACAACAACAACATAAAGCCTTACCTTAACATGTGAGATCAACTACATAGATTGCATGATGTCATTTTATCCTATCTTTACCTCTAATAAATACCATAATTTTTTTTAGAAAAAAAAATACTCCACCCTATCGTTATCATATAGGACACTCTTTAGAATGTGTTCTTAGTTATTTTTATAAGGATTTGCTAGTTTGAAGGAGTACTTTATAGCATGTTTCATGAACTTGGACCGGATTGGCCAAGTCGAACCGGAACCCGGCGAACCAGCCAGTTGGTCGGCCGGTCCGGTTCAGTCACCTAATCATTACTGTTTCAACCCAGTTTGATCTGATCGAACTGGTCTTGACTCAGCTAACTTGCCGAGCTGCGCAGGTTGGCCAACTTAAATTTTCTTACCCCCAGCGTCTGTAACGACGTCGTTTCGTTATTTTTTTTATTTTTTGATGATTCAAAAACCAATCATGCTGCTCAGTCTCACGCATGCCTCTGCTAGCCTGCCCTCGCCCCTCTGCCCCTTTTGCACTCAACCGCTTACTCTCCCAACTCTCATCACTTTCGACCCTCTCTCGTTTGCCCGTTCTCATCTCGAATCCGTCCCTAAATCCATCATTCCGTCGGAATCCATCCCTAAATACTCCAATTAAGGTCACATGTGTATGGTCTGATGGCATGACCATGGCTCAGTGGCTTATGGGTTGACTTTGATGGTAGCCGCCGGTGTTTACGGTGCTAAAGGTAGAGTTCAGTTGGCCTCACTTCACAGGTTCTTCCTTGGTTTCATCAATTAGCTCTCTTTTTTTCCTTTCAGCTCTATTTGTATTTTACATTTTTTTTGATTAGTTATCAGATTTTGTTGGTTTGGTTTGGACTCTGTTCGTCTTTGCCTTCCGTCAGCACCTACTGACATTCTTCTGGTGGTTTCAGTTGATTTAAGTTCTTGTGTCATCCCGGTCACTGGTTTGATTTCGTGACCGTTGCTGGTGGGAGACAGGGAGAGACAAATCCAACGGTGTTACATACTTGAGTGGTGGAGATCGAGTTCAATTTGCTTTCTTTATTTCCTTCACCTTTATTTGATTTTTATTTTTTATACTCATTACAATTCAATCGTTCTCTTGCTTGTAGGTGGCTAAGATTTATGCTCATTACAATTCGATTGTTTTCTTGCTTGTGGGTGGCTGAGACCTATTTTTATGTTAATTTGTAGCTTGTTTGTGATCGAACTGGGTGTTTCTTGTTTGCTTTCATTTGTTAATTAAAAAGACCCTTTTTTTCGGTGTGCTTTCTTATTTGTTCATGGAGGCCAAAAGTGGTGAAGGAAGTGATAATCCCCCCACCACCACTGCCCTTACAACAGAGTCTAGCAACCCCTTAACCCGAATGCCTCTGATCCCACAGAGTCAATAGGCAGTGTCAAAAAAACTGATCATGCTTGGCAATATGTGTATGTCAAAAAAGAGGGGAGAGTTAATATTTTTACTTGCCTCTTATGTGCATCAAGTTATACGGGAGGTGAAATTAATAGGTTAAAGCAACATCTAGCTGGTGTAAGTGGTCAAGTGTCTTCTTGTAAGAAAGTATCTCATGCTATACATGCTAGAATGAAAGAATTGTTGATAGAGGGTGCAAAGAAAAAACCTATTGCTAATGACAATGTAGAAGACATTGATGATATGAAAATTGAGGAGCCAATTGCTTCACATCCACTTAGGACATCCAACGAGAATAGTGGCACAAAGAGGAAAGCAATTGGGGTTGGAAGGGTTGACAAGTATTTTGCACCTAGAACAACCCCAGGTGCTCAACCAAGCATCAAGAGTGCATGGGCAAGTCAAGAAGCACAATATATTGCTAAGGTGGTTATTGCTAGCTGGGCTTATGTGAATTGCATTCCGTTTAATGCAGTGAATTGTCCTTTGTTTCAAAAAGATGTTGATGCTATTGCTGCTATTGGTCCTGGGTTTAAGGCCCCTAGTGCTCATGAGTACAAAATTAGCTTGTTGAAAGATCGTAAAAAAGAATGTCAATTATTGATTGATAGTTATCGAGCTAAGTGGAAAGAAAATAGTTGTACACTAATGGCTGATGGCTAGACTGATGTTCGACAATGTACTTTGATTAATTTCTTAGTATATTCAATGCATGGCATGGTGTTTGTAAAATCAGTTGATTCCTCAGATGTAGTTAAAGATGTAAAAACTTTATTCTCTTTGTTCAATGAAGTTATTGAGTGGGTTGGCCCTAAAAATATAGTCCATATGGTGACTGACAATCCAGCTAACTATGCAGCATGCGGCAGATTGATTAAAGAAAAGTATAAAACTATTTATTGGTCTCCCTGTGCAGCTCACTATTTGAATATTGTTTTGAGAAATATTGCTTCCATGCCTCATGAGTGTGATCTTGCAAAAAAGGCATTTAAAATCACTATCTTTGCATACAATCATATGATTTTCTTGTCGTGGTTATGAAAAAGACCTGATTGGAAAAAAAATTGTACGTCCTGATGCCACAAGGTTTGCCACAACATTTATTACTTTGCTTAGCATATATTGGCATAAACATGACTTACAAGCTCTAGTTTTGATCAGCATTTTGTGCAACACAAATTGGCTAGTACTAGGTATGGGAAAACATTTTGTGCAACCGTCCTTGACAATCGGTTTTGGAACGAATGTTTTCAACTTGTCAAGATTGTTTCCTCGATTATTAGACTACTAAGGATTGTTGATTCTGATGGCAAGCCTTCAATGCCTTATGTCTATGAAGGCATGCAAAGGGCTAACATAGTAATCAATGAGATGTTTTAGAATAAGGAGGAGCTGTACAAGCCATACACTGGTATTATTCAGGCTTACTAGGATAAACATTTAAAGAGTCAACTTCATACATCGGCTTATCTTTGAATCCTGCCTTCTTCTACAATGCAGAACTTGCTACAAAGAACAAATTAATGCAATATTTGTTTGATGTGTTGGAGGCCTACTCACATGATAATATTGATCGTTATGCTATAATGATGCAGCAACTGAGTGTCTACCGTGATCGTAAAGAATCCTTTAATAAAGTTTTATGTGAAAAAGCTGCCCAAAAACTAAATCCTTGTAAGAATATTTAATTTTTTATTTTAATGGACATATTAATACATATTCGATGTTTCATACTATATTTAACTAAATTTCTTTTATTTTATACAGATGAGTGGTGGATATACTATAGTGGTTAAATTCCTGAGTTGCAATAGATTACTATTCGTCTACTTAGCCAAACTTCTTCTTTTGGTTCTGAAAGAAACTGAAGTTTATTTGAGCGCATCCACACAAAAAGAAGAAACCGATTGGGGCATCAAAGGCTCAATGACTTGGTTTTCACAGGTTACAATCCGAGGTTAAAGTGTGGGTAATCTTAAAACTTATATCTTAATTTACTTTTATAAAACTTATTTAATATGCTTTCTACTAATGTTGAACTTCTTTCATTTTGTCATTAAAGAGATACATTGGCAAAGAAGAAGGAAAGTTACAATCCGATTGATTATGAATCAATAGATAAAGTGAACTTTTGGGTTGTTGAAGATGATCCAACTCCTGAGTTTGATAATCCAGATGTGCACATTTTAAACTTGAAGAATTTAAGAGGAATTATGAAGGTTTATTAATATTATATTCTTATATAATATAATATTAGTACATAACTATGTTTTCTTCTTCACAAGACTATGAAGAATTTAATTCATTTCAATATTTCATATGTAGGTCGTGGATATGTGGCCATTCCTAAACCTCCATGTTTAAATGCTGATGATGATGTTAGTCCTAATGCTTTTGGTTTTCCTCCTTTAGCTACACCTCCTGATGTTGCAATACCTGTAGATTTGAATGATGTTAACGAAAATTATGGTGTTAATTGATGATTAGTTAAGTGATTAAAGAATTGTAGGTGGAAGGAACCTCTATTACCGTGAGTGTATTTTGGTTATTGCTTTTGATGTTATTGGACTGCAATATGATACTATGATGCTCATTAACCTCTATGGATTTTTTTTATTCCTCAAACGATCTGACCCCCGGGTGGACTCTGGTCTGACCCACTGACCCTTAATCCATTGTCTCGTCTGGTTCAGTACCCGGTTCGAGTTTTAATACCTTACTTTATAGTCTTAAAAAAAAACACAAGGATAGTTAGAGAGTGTGAAAATTAACTCTAATGTTGAAGTTTTGAGTAGTATGGACAAATGACATATTTCTCAGTGCAAAAAGTATAAACTACTAATTTAATCTTAAATATAAGATCTAATTAACATTTTAGAAAATTTAAAAAAAATAAAAAAAATTACTCTAAAATATTTATATTTATCATTTTTTTAAAACTAATTTACGTGATTTATATAAATCAATATATAATCTAGTTATATACTTATATATAACATATATTATATTTAAATAGTTTATTCACTTTTCTTAAATCTCAAAAAAAAAAAGAAGTCAAAATATAAAGCTACTTGAGTCTTTTTTTTGTTTGGGACAAATACTTGAGTCACTTCATATTTCGTAAATTCACGACACTCTAAAATTTTGTTGTAATTAAATGATTTTTTTATTTTTAAACTTACGTGACATGTTTTTTATTTTTTTTATTTTGAAGCTTGGCTATTTGTCGTCAACAGAACGGGGATTCTGGATTTCTGGGGATGGAGATATGCGTCTAATGACTGAAATACCCTCCCACCGGCGGTTTCTTTCTCGCAATCTCTCCGAAGGACAATTGGCATCCCCTCTGTCTTGCACTTTTTCTGTTCTCGCAATCTCTTCGAATAGCACGATCTCTCTTTCTCCCAGTAGAACGAAGAGAACCAAAGCCAGCACACGCCAGATTTGACATCGAAGAGAGGGAAGTAGCGGCTGGCAACTTTGAGACTATCCGTTAGTATATTTTCTTTTAACCGAGAATCTCCAATGTAGTTCTTTCTTGTCTGGGGCTAGGATTTCATCATATGAACTTCTTATAATGCTAAGTAAAGCGACACACTCGCATAGCAAGGTCACATGATTCACAGCTCATAGAGTGACAAACAGAAATGGTTGAAAGGAAATTACGCCTATGGGTAGAATGAGCGAGAGGGTTGTTCATGTTTTAGGGCTTTGCCTGCTGGGTGTCGGATAATATGCAGAAGAATTATGCCCGGTGTTTGAAGATAAAAAACTTATTTTGACAGAACGTTAGGTTTCGGGTTAAATTCTAAATGGAGGTCCGAACTGGGGCGATATTAAAATTGAGAGAAACATAATTGTGAATGGCCAATCCACCTATTTGCCGGGGAGTAGGGGCCAAAATTGGATTTTCCTCTAAAATTTAGACGAGGAAGGCTGGAAGCTTGTAATTTAAGCTTGGAGATTCTACTAGTTATTTCCAATTAAGCAAAGGGGAAGAAAACGTGCTAGTTTGTTTGCTTATTTATTATTCATTTTTATCATCTTCAATGAAAAGGGAAGAACCTCTTCTTTACAAAACATTCATATTGGTCTTAGCCTAAAAGAGGAACCCGATGATTTTTTATAGTTATATTAGTTCATTACAGATTTGTTATAACTTTGTAAACGTATGAATGATTTATCTTTTGGTGTCGATGTTGTGAAACAGAGTTTGTATGGAGTGTGTGGTACAGGGCATTATAGAAACACAGGTTAGTTACTAATTCTATTTTCTTTTTTGGTTTGGTCGCTTTCTCTGAACAATTGGGGAGTTCTTCTGGTTGGATTAAATTGATGACTTTTTGTCCGTTTCTTGTACTTGCAGTTTCCTGATGTTGGATATCACAGATATTGAGTCTTGATCATTTTATGTTATTCTTCCGGATAATGCAACTTGTGATTACTCAATTATTGCTTGTGTTTCATAGTTGAACTTAATCGATGAAATACATCTTAAGCTTTGAGAACTGGCAGACACCCTGGAAGTTTATCATAGGCCAGGCAGTGTTTTAAGTCAATGTGTATAGCTTATATATTGTTATCTTTTGCAGCATGTTGAGGCCCTTGAGATTCTTCTACAAGGTCTATGTGGTGTTCATAAAGAGCGATTGAGAATCCATGAAATATGCCTCAAGAGTGGTCCCAACCTTGGTGAGTTTCTTTATTTCGCTAGATTGAGGATCTTGTTGTGTTTAGACAAAGTTGAGGTGGAAGAATTCCATGACTTTTGATTTTTGTCCCAAGGCATTTCATCTGATGTGTCCATTAACTCTTGTAAATAAATTGAGAAATATTAGTTTTGTGCCTTTGTCTGGTGAATCACGATTCTATAATTTCCCTTTTTCAGGACCTGTAGCTTCAGAGCTTAGACTCTTGTGTGATCTTGAACAGGCTGAACCATCATGGTATTAAATTATGAATTTTATAGCCATTTACTCTGGTTAGATCTCTGTTTTATGCCTGTGTATGCATGTCTTATATGCACAATGACTCGGTGCAGGACTGTAAGACATATAGGAGGTGCAATGAGAGGTGCTGGTGCTGAGCAAATCTCAGTTCTGGTCAGGACAATGGTGGAAAGCAAAGCAAGCAAGAATGTACTCCGCATGTTTTATGCACTGGGATACAAGTTAGACCATGAATTGTTGAGGGTGGGCTTTGCTTTCCATTTCAACAGGGGTGCACAGATTGCTGTAACTGTGTCATCAATCAATAAAATGCTAAAGCTGCATGCAACTGATGAGGCTGTACCAGTAACACCTGGTATTCAGCTGGTGGAAGTAACGGCTCCTGCTACCTCTGAAACCTATACTGAAATTGTTTCTGCTGTGTCATCCTTTTGTGAATACCTTGCACCGTAAGAATCCTTTATTGTCTTTTAAATTGCACATTTTTCTACCCTTGCTAAGAGTTGCTGTATGTTGGCTGTTACTGGTAACACGTAGATTGCGCTAGAGTTCTAATCAAGCCATTTCATTCATTCTTGTCATTGCTTGCTGATGTTCGTTGCATAATTATTGAGGAAGCTACAGGAATGTTTTGTTAGGGATAGTCAAGTAAGGGAAGAAAAGAGGTTACATTGAAACTTTTTACTTGTTTGAGTGTTATTAAGAAAAAATATTGGATAATGCAGGGTGTTTCACTGGCCTTTCAAAGTCCTAGAAAGCATGTCCTGCTTTGTAATTTTATGTTACTTCCATTTTAGAAGTGAGTTTTTCCAAGCTATTCATTCCCCTTCCTTCCCTCCCATGAGGTTGGGGTGTCTCTAAATAGGGGGAGAGAAAGAGAGTGGCACTAGAAATGAGGGTGCATGGGGTCCATTTTTTGGCAAATAAATTTTACAAACTTAATTTCAGAGAATTCAAATCATAAGAAATGATTGTCTGATGTCTTCCCGCTGAGAATTAGTCATAGGATCTTTTTAATCCAAGTGGATTGGCAGTTCAAATGAAATTTGCATTAGCATCATCAAGGTTAATCCAAGTGGACTGTTAGTTCAAATGAAATTTGCATTAGCATCATCAAGGTTTATGTATCCTTTCATCTAATCATTTGGTATCGAAATTTCAGGCTTCTCCATCTATCAAAACCAGGCATTTCAACCGGAGTTGTTCCTACTGCTGCAGCAGCTGCTGCGTCTCTTATGTCTGATGGTGGGGGCACCACCTTATAGCTTCCTTGTTCTATTGTAATATCCTGTCTCCAATCCTTTATTGAGGGTATCATGAATAGGATTTTGCATTTGTTTTGCTTTCTTGAAATATATGACTTCTATTGTAATATTTAATCAAATGGTGTACCCTGGTTTGGTCCAATCCATCCCTCTCCCTCTTTAACGGGCCACCCCACCTAATGGGGCTGGCCCGATCCCACTTTAAATGGGCTGATCGAGCCATCCTAATGGCCTCGTGCAGGCCTGAGACTAAGATGATCCCGAATTGGGCTAGTGGGAATACCACCTACACGGGTTGAAAAATGTCCAGTATACATCTTAAATGTATGTCCAAATAAAATGCAAATTAAACCCTTTGTGCACTTATTCAGAATATTCATCTTGGGAAACATGTTTATTAGAAAAGGTGAAAACTCTGTCTTCCAAGCCTTAAAAGGAGAAACCCTTAACTAAACAAGAAAAAGTAAAAAAAAAACTGGCATGGCATTAATTTTGTTTTAAAAAGAAGAAGAAAACTACAAGGATCTAGTAATCTTTCATGGAATAATGCTATAGAATTTCCTCTTTCTTTTTTTTTTCTTTTTTGATGAAAACAGAAACTATGTATTACAATGTAAAATAAACGCTTACAAAACATCGTAATGTAGCACAAACATCACAAAGTAAACATGGGATTGTCCGTGTGATGGTCTTAGATTTAGTAATAATCTTAATATGGCTTTCCTTGACCAGCTTCCACAGGAGAGGATAGGATTGTGGGAATGAGAGAAACTGTTGTCGTGAGGTATAAAGCATAACTTGTCTCAAGGCCAACAGTTGTAATTAGAGAAGGCCAACAGTAAAATTAGGAGACAGACGTCAATGCTCAAACTAAAGTGTGGTATGAAAATAGGGTTTAATGTGCATCTGACGCCTACTTCCTCAGCTTCTGCTAGATCCAAAAATTAAACACCAATGAGGCACAGTTGGTACCATTTCCTCTACAATTTTCCCACATCAGAGTACTTCGAAGGGTCAGTCCCAAAAAAAAAAAAAAAAAGAGTCCTTCAAAGGGGACCGATAGATAAAAGACTAGAGAAAATTAATTAAAAAAGAGAACCTTGAATATAAAATGACCCAGTCTTTCTTTTACTGGTAAAAGAAGAGGAGAGGCAGGACTAGTTTTTGGAAAAATTAGTTAAAATTTTTACTGTTTTTGTTAATTTAATCATGACAAAAAATCATAACTTATATGCATGATTATTATTGCCCAACAAAATATAAGGGAGAATTCCAGTTAAATACCATATGAAATTTTAGAACCCCCAAATGTCTGTTAACATTTGTAAATGACATAAAGGTGATAAGGATCAAGTTGGAATTTTAAAATATTGATAAATTTACCATTATGCCCTCAATTTTTAAATAAAAAAAGAAAGAAAGATGAGACCCCAAGTTCAGGTGTCTGCGGGGCTCCCTTGATGAGATTGAAAAAATCCGTAAGTACTGATAATATGTGTAAAATGATTGACACCAATTGAGTAATGAGATTAATAAAATAGATAATGAGATTGATACAAATGTGGGTAAATCCTGGCTTGCATGTTTTCCTCAACAAACGCTTTTGTCAAAACCATTACAATTCTTGTCAAAATCATTACTCAATTTGTCAATCTCATTACGAAATTAGGTGAAATGCCATAAATATTGGTGAATCCTAACTTACATGTTTTCATCAGCAAACTTTTTTGCCAAAACCTTTACAATTATTGTTAAAACCATTACTAAACTTGTTAATCCCATTACGAATTTTGGTGAAGTGTTACAAATGTTGGTGAATCCTAACTTACATGAGAGGCGAAGGTGGAGGAAGGTGAAGGAGTGGTTGTTGACTTTGAGCTCTTCCAAGCTCATCCCGCAGCATCATAACTCTATTCTAAACTCATAAATTTTGACATGGTATTAACCAAATGTAAGACGACTTCACAAAATTCATAATGAGATTGATAAGTTTAGCAATGATTTTGACAAAAACGTTTGTTGATTGAAACCGGCATGTTAGGATTCACCAACATTTGTGTCATTCTCATTACTTATTTTGTCAATCTCATTACTCAATTGGTGTCAATCATTTTACACATATTGCCAGTACTTACAGATTTTGTCGATCTCATTACTCATTTTGTCAATCTCATTACTGTTTACCTTCTTCTATTGTTCACCTTCTTCTTCCTCAGCCTCCTGGCTTTCTCCGATATCCTCAACCAAACTCTTTCTCCGATATTTTTTTTAATTTAAAAACTGAGGGCATAATGATAAATTCATCAATATTTTAAAATCTCAATTTGATCTCTATCACCTTTATGTCCTTTACAAATGTTAACAGACATTTGGGGATTTTGAAATTTTATATGGTATTTATCTGGGATGCTCCCAAAATATAATGCATAAATACAATAATATTTAAAATCAAACAATTCTTGTGTCTTCATGGTAAATAAATTTAAAGGAAATTAAGCAGAGAGTTGTCCAAAAATTAAAATGTGTCTGTGTGTGTGTAATTGTGTGTGCAGTGCGTGTGATGAAATTAGGAAATTACAAGAAAATATGGGGGAGAGTAAGTCAGAATGGGCAATAATTAATTTAATTAGGTGATCTTTCACATCACACCAAACTATATTTAAAAAAAATTAAAAAAATGAAAGCTTATATATGCAGGTCCTTATCATCGCATCTTGTGCCAAGAGACAAACGCAAAACTCAACAGCATAACATTGCAGCACATTCACAGAAACTTCTGAGACACCAACGCATGAACAAAAGCAAATAAAAACCAATTAACGCTAGTATTCTGTTGATTCTGATGATTGATTATAAAGATCATCACATAAACTTTCGCATAGTGTACACTTGATGAAATTAAGAAATAATAATGGCTACTTGTACAAAAGAACGGGAAAAAAAAAAGAATCAATTTTTTCGTTAAATTTAAAGAGATGAACCAAATAAAGATCATGCATCTAGCAAGCTGCTCATTGTTGCTTGAAGCTTTAATTTTCCGAGTGACGAAGTGTGACCGTCCAACCAACGTGACCCCGAAGCATGCAAAAACCTTTCAATCCCTACTTGCACTTCACTTCCATATCCATTACTTAATTCTCTTATAACGAACCATCTGTATATTTCTTCTTCTTCTTCTTCCGCAATTAATATATACATATATATCATCTTCTTTATACCTCCCAATTCATTGAATTATCAATTATGAACTCCTCCATAACCATCCATGCCTGCACTCAAAACCCACCTCCAAGTTCTGATCATGACTCGCTTTCCATACAAATCCTTCATTCGTCTATCCAAACTCTGATAACCTCGTGGCGCACAAGACAGAAATGGCTTCACCTTCTTTGCATTACCACCAAATCCATCAGAAACCAATGTATTCATCAAGATCAAAACTTTGGTCCAAATTGGCGTACCCAGTTGGTGAGTTTCCTAGAATCAACATGGCTTCACATGTTTTCAATCCTCCTCCTCGTACTAGACCTCCTCATCACCATCCTCGAACTGTCAAATTGCCATAAGAACAGAACACAAGATCAGAAAGCAGAACTGTCGGGATTTATTATGCACTTTGTTGGAATTGGAATCTTGGGTTTGCTTTCTGTAAAGACGGTGGCTTTATTGGTGGGGTTAGGATGGTCATTTTTCAGGCATGGTGGGTATGTGATGGATGGGAGTGTGGTGATTGGAGCTTTGGTTTTGGAAGGATTCTTTGACAAGAAAGGAGGTGGTCTGGTTGTGGTAGTGATGCTTTGGAGGGTAATTAGAGTGCTTGAAAGTGCCTTTGAGTTGAGTGATGAAGCCATTGAAGCTCAGATTGAAGTTATAATTTGCCAGTGTGAGGCCATTAGTGAGGAGAATAGGAGGTTATTGGACACAATTCAAAAACTCAAGGACGATTTAGACCAATGTTGTTGCCAATCCAATCCAAGCCAATAATATTGTTCTCAGTTTTATAACTAGCTAGTTTTTCTTCCCCTTAATGATTATTTAGCCAAGTTATTATTAGATATCCTTGGGACGTTGGTGTAGCAGATATAAGTATATTTCATTTTGAATTATATTTCTTGAATATATAATCTCTAAGTGCTTCAAATTATATACTAAACTTTAATAGAAAGAGTATGGGTTTCGTTAGCTTGAACTTTTCTCTTACACAGCGATAGCATAAAATTATAACCCAAATATTATAATTGCTCAGATAACTAACCATATATATATATATATATTTTTTTTTTCTGCAGACATCTTAACTTTTTTAGGTGTAATTAACTGTAAGAAGTTGGCCAAATATTGAATATTGTGAGCGTACAATGTAATATGTGGTTAATTAAAAGCATTGTGTTAGACACAATTCTTAATATATTTAAAGATGAGATTTGTCATTGTTTTTTTTTTTTTTGAATTCATACAATAATTAAATAGCCACGACCTGATATATGCCCTTCTCTGCATTTCTTCTCTTAAATATTCCTTACGATGTTTTTGTTTCAGTTGTTCTATAAACAGATTTACCAGTACTCTCATTTTCTTTGATGATTGCAATTAACACTGCATCAGTGCTATCGAAGTGTGTATATATATGTGTGTTTAATATATGCAACTTTCAACCCATGAATCTTGTTAGTGAGTCAATTTAGATAGTCAGGAGTGAATAAGTTTGCCGGTTATTATTTATTATAAAATCAGTATTATATTATTTATTTTCCTTATGTATCATTGCTTTGGTTGAAACTTCAATGTCAAATTTCTTTTTGGTCTCCTTTTCAGAAACCTTTTCATTATTCTCAAGAAGTAGTCTTTAGCGTCTCTGGATTTATAATCTTGATTTGTTTGTAGAAGATATGTATTAAAGAAAATAAGAGAAAAATATAGTTCTGAAAGTGCCAAAGAGGGGGAAAAAACCTATATATCTGCGCTCATGAATGTGGATGGTACAGGTTTTCACTATTAGATGAAGGCAATTAATACATAAATTGACTCAGGTTTTTCCAGCAATATTTACACTCCAATATCTCGTACTGTACTGATGAATGATGCACTTTTAATTTATTAATTGTACCTGTAAAATCAGCACAACGATAAAAAAAAATAGTGAGAGACAAACAGACTACCACAAGGATAAGAATATTATTGGGTCTGCAAATTGTAACAAATGTTATGCTATGGACTTGTTTTGGGGGAACTAGGAAATGAATGACAATTATGTGGAAGCATACAAAATAAAATACATTAATTATTGCCTGCTCATTGTCCCATGCTATACATACCAGTCATATATATATATATATATATATATATAGACATACATGTGAATCATTTTACAATAGATAATGATAATTCCTTGGTTACAAAAACTTGGACTGGTTCGCAAGCATAAGGATTTTCTTGATGATCTCACTGACTAAAATAATACTAGCTAGGTAGGTAGAAGAAGCATGGCAGAGGAAATGAAGTAACATAAAGGAAGCATCTTCTTTGATTTAATTACTGAAAACCCTGTTCCAAAACAAATTATACATCGTTCATTGATTAAAAATGTGACTTAGAACTATTACCTCTTTTAAGTTAAGGTACGTAGAATAACATATCTTCTCGCGATATGCTGCAATTACTCTCTAGGAAATTAACGTCAAATCCAATTACAAATCAAAAGATGAATATATATATATATATAGCCCGTACCGAATTTAGTATTCTGCTTCAACATATATATATATAGTCGCGTCCGAAATGTGAAATGTGAAACACCCATTCGAACTTAATGCCAGCTCGTCATGATTCACGTTTCTATAGCAGAGCGAATGATAGATGCTTGACTTGACAAGAGTAATTTAAGGAATTAACACCTAAGTTCTCGATATTCATGCATGCATATATACCAACACACGTGTGTGTGTACATTACATATGAACTAATGTAAAGAAATATAAAATATTATATACAAGCATCTCCCAAGTCTCTTGACATATAGAAATCTGCAGTATAAGAATTCAGATAACGCATAGCTGAGAAAAGAAACGTTTAAAATATCCTAATAAAACTCGTTCGGGCATTATTACAGATGTGTTTGATATATCTTGATAAGTAGTAGTTTTTGCCACAAAAAAGTCATAAATCAAAATGATGTGATTCGAGATAAAGAGCTCTTTGTGGTAAATAGTAAATGCCCATGCCAAAGGCCTCAATTGAAGTGACTTGGGCTGTGAACTTTACGTAAAAAGAACGTACATATATGGAGATGATGATAATAAAGCAGCTAGCATTGGTTCATTTTCAGTCGGGCCCTTCTTATCAGGAATCTTCCATCAGTTTAAGCTTTTTCTGCAGAAACTGTGAAGATATAATTACTTTGCATGCATAATCACGGAGATAAATTAAACCATGGTTAAAAATTAAGTGCCTGCTGCTGCTAAATGGCTTTTATTATTGGTAAAAGCCAGAAAAGCCTATGACTTTTAAGTGCTACTTTAGAATCAGATATAACCCATCGTGACGATGAGCTTCCTTCTGGTACGTCTGCTTAATTTATGTAGTCCTGCCGAAAAAGAAACTCAGTGGTGTCCAAATCCACAATGAAAAGAAACCTGTTCCTGCAGATACTACCAGAGAGAGTACAAATCAGTTGTTAGTTGTGCTTTACTATAAAAATGGAATACTGGAATCTGACACCCCCACGTCTTTTCCTGCACAGAATCTCTTCGCCAATTTGGATTTGCCCTGCATATGATATATGAATATCCTTATGTTATATACCACAAACATACAAGAGCTCCCGAGAAAGCTGAAAAACAAAAAGGCGAAATCTTGATGAGTAATTAGGTTAACCCAGATTGTCCATTGATTTCATTCTGCCATTTATTTTTACCCTGAGTTCTGCAAAATCTTAACTTGGTTTCAATTAGCTAGTGTTTGATCAAGAGGTGTGCGTTTTCATGTTCGGAAAAGTCATGAACTTTGTTTTAAATGCCCTGTTTTTTTCCCCATTCGACCAAAGAATATATAAAAGCAAAACCAAACCGGTAAAAGGTCAATAATATTAACGACATTAAATTCGCCACCAAGTTGCGTTCGAAATGGTTATAAAGCAAGTCAACAAAACTACGAACCTAATAAAAAGACAATAAGCAGAAGATAGAACGCCCTCTTGGTACTTTCACTTCCTCTTTCTCTCTTAGCTCCTTCTACCTTACTTCGATATCTCTCTCTCTCTCGTTTTCTCTTTTTTCTTCACTTCAATGTTTTCGCCAACCATTTCCTCTGAATCCGACCCATGACCCGTTTTACTTGACTCTTCCCTTCCTCTGCAATTTCTAGCCTTTTTCCTTGCTACCTCTCTCTGTCTGTTTCTTGTTTTGTTTCTCTGGAAAACTCAATCATCTGTTTCAGTTTCGTTATTTTGTTTAACTTATTTTGAATGGATTTTCTTGTTCTGGGAACCCACTTTTAGATTTTGCGCCTGCACATATATCTCTGGCGGCTTTTCTTTTGCTTGTTCTAGGGTATCAATTTTACTGCTGTGAGTTTGTAATTTTATGAGCGTTTTGGTCTCCACTTCATATATAGTGTTTCAAAAGTCTTCAATTAAATCTGGGTTTGTTCTAGTTTTGATTAAAAATCCATCCTTTTACTGATTATATCGAAATTGGATTTCAATCTTAGAGGAAAAATGTTGGCTCAGCAACAAAACCCACATGCGGTCTCCTACCCTCTGCAACAGCAACAGGTTGATTCGAAGGAAATAAACAGTGAAGGTGAAGCAGATGTTAAAACATTCTCAATAAGGTACAACCTACGCCTCCAAATTTTGTCTAAACCAATATATGTCTGCCTATCTGGTTTGTTATGAATCATTATTGCATGTTCTATTTACCCTAATCTGATCTCTTGAGCTTCATATCCTTTTGAATTAAATGATTTGAAGTGCCATATTGGGTATAATTTCGTTATAATCTTTCAAACAACTTACAAGTCTGATAATTTTCTCAGCTTATAACTTGCTTGTTAGCCATTGTCTTCTCGTGCACTTCCTTTTTGGTTCCAAATTCTAGCTTCATTACTTGTGTTTACACTTCTGGCCCTTTTGGGTATAATTTGTTCAAAGCCTTTCAACGCCTCGCAAAATTGATGTTTTCAGCTAAGTACTGCTTATTTACGGATGAAGTTAGAATTTGTTAACAATAAAAGAAGGATTTTGAATTTTTGAGTGGTGTTTGTATATATTTACATTTGTTGCAGACAGTATGTTTTTGCTTGCCGTCAGAAAGGTCTCCTTCAGAGCTGGCCATTTCCAGAGAAATACCTGCGAATGTGTCTTGATCGTGGTCTGAGGAATGTGTTGCCACCTTTTGGGCCGAGTAGTAATAATGACAACAACTCGGTTTCTGAATCATCATCACATAATAATAATGGTATTATTATACCAAATTTGAATGATCCTTGTGATGATGAAGATTATGATGATGATGACAAGAATGTTGGATTTTTGAAATCTGAATCACCACACCATCATCATGATCCCCTTGAACAGAAGAAGAAGCACAATATTATGAACCTCAGTGAGTCTGGTTTGTTGTCCAATGATGAACACAGATCAAAAGCGATTCAAGAAGATGGTATGATTTCATCTGCAGATTGGGTTAACAAGAGCAGCCAAATAATAGTGAAGTGTTCATCAAAGTCATCAGGCAAGTTAGATAGAAGGAGAAGAAAAGGAAGATGCAAGAAAAGGTCAATGGCGGATATTTTAGCAGAGGCAAAGCTTTGTACTTTAGAGGAAATCAATAGGATAAATCAGTTCTCTTACGCTGCAACTGGGAATATTATTGAAGGGTATTGTCTTGAAACAGCACCTGATCTTGAGAATGATCCTAAAAGCACTGAAAGATATTATGATCTTGAGGGAGCTAATTTTGATGTTAATGTAACTTGTACAAGCTAGGCACACTGTTAGTGCTTTACATTTCTTCCATGTGTCGTCTTTCTATTAGACATCAATATATTGAGCCTTCTGATTATCATCAGTTTAATTTGCTTGAGGGTCCGCATGAAGCATTTTTAGCACTGTGAAGCTCCACAAATACAAAATATTATGTTTACTTTTTTTGATATTATCATCCGGTATTTTGTTCGCAGTTCGTATTTGCCTCTCCCAGCACATGTGTCTTCTTTAAGACTTGAACTCGAGACCTGGTTGAAGGATTTAATAAGGCCTTGTACCGCTAGACAAACTCTATGTTGGTTCTGTAAAGAAAGAGGGGGATATGATTGTAAAAGTAAAAAGGTAATTCAATCTAACGCAGTGGTCTGATTCTTTTATGTTATTCACTCTTAAGTATAATTTGTGATTTTAATTATAAAGATGTTCGATTTGGTATTTTTAATAGCAGATTCTACGTACGGTAACAAACCAATGATGGGATTTCATAAGAATTCATTTGGTGAGAGGCAGAAACATAAAGAGTTAATATCAATTTCCTCCTACGTACCAGTAGTGTTGATCATTATCTGCATTGCAGGACACGAGTTTTATCAGTGTCAATCAAATACCATCTCATCCTGAGAATTCATATACAATCTCTATCATTTGGATTATGGCACGGTTGTACTTCTTCCCCTTTGTTTTTTCTTAAAATTAGAGGGGCAGACACTAACAGTATAAGTTTATAAGCATGATCAAACCTATAATCTTTCACTTACAGAGAGTTTTCATGTCACTAAGTTATAAGGTCATTGGCTATAAAGGTAACTAATTTACACTTTTTTATGAACGGTAATTTATATCCTTAATCTTATTAAGAATATGCCAACTTTCCGGTTATTAGAGTTAAATGCCACCTTGGAATTTAAAACAAGGCAATACACAACACAATTAAAATTCTAAATTCAAATTAGCAATAAATGAAGGAAAGGAAGAATCAGAAAATCTGTAAATATTACATGTTGTCTCATATTTAGGAACAAACAAGACTTTTATAATACTCCCTCCGGTCATAATTATAGGACAACATTTGGAAGTTGATCTTGGTCCTAATTATAGGACAAAATTTTAATTTTTGTTAATTTGTTCCCAAAATACCCACATTGCTTTAGATAATGGTTGGATTGCCTCATGGTAGACTCATGTAATATTCCTAAATCACCCCTATTAAATAAGGGCATTTTTGGAAAATCAATAAAATTAACTAATTTAACTACTATCCTTAATTTCTCCAAAGTTAGGTAAATATGTCCTATAATTAGGACAAGAGGGAGTATATATTTAGGACAGAAGTAACTTGTATATTTAACAATATTAATTGTCGATAGAACCGAATAATTCAAAAGTAAAATTCATGCCTCATAACCAACATCTCTGGAGATGAATTAATTAATCTACCATTTACTAATCACAAGTACTGATATCATTTCCTGCACAGGCAGCACAGCTAGTAATATTGTCTGATTTTTTTCCATCTCAAGCAGCTGTGGAAGTACTTATAGAAGACACACACACACACACACATGCATACGATATAAATTAAACAAGTACTATAAAATTAAAGTTTTTCGGAAATTTTTATGGCCGCAATTTCATTTCTTCTAATTTATTTACCATCTCAAACGGCTCAATTGTCCGAATTCAAGTGAGAATTGATGAGTTTCACTTTCTCTAGAGATGATGGGTGTTGTAGCAGCAGCGAAACATTGAAATCTATAGGATAAACCAGTTCTCTTACGTACGCTTCAGCAGAGAATATATATGTTAATTAATTAATGTGAAGGATATATTGTCATGAAAGAGCACCTCTTGACAATAATGATCCTAAGGGTGTGAAACTGAAAGAACAGAAGGAAAGCAACCGGAACTACAGAAGAGACACACAAACACACACAAATATATATATGATGATAGATATAAACAAGTACAAAAGCTTCTCAGAAAATTTTATGAGTAACTTCTTCTTCTTGCCCATGTTAAAAAAATTCAATTATTTTCCGAATTCATTTAAGAATTGATTCATTCCATTGTTTAAATTATTTTTATATATACTTAAAACATCACTGCAGATAATAATTAATGAAGTTAATTATACGTTTTACGTACACGTATACAATGTCCAAAGTCATAACTTGATATCTTGGTGAGAACGGAGTCTGACGTTAGAGGAGTCGAGAGGATCAGGGATATCGTATAGATACGAGTACTACATAAAACTAATTCCTGTCTCTACGTACTCGTACTTTCGAGAATTTGTTATTCTTAAATTTAACCGTGATTATTAATTAGACACTAACACGAAAATAGCCTAATAACACTAACTATATATTATTACCTTACATTTGTTCGTAAGATGTAACTATATATAGGTCTGATCATCATGCTTGAATTACTCCTTACAATTAACGTAACCATGGAAGTCTTTTTACAAAATTCAATAGTTTAACTTGTTATATTGCTCTCTCTATATGATCTTATTCATTATTTCTTTACCAAATTTAATAATTTTCAAAAGCCTTTTATTGTCCCTTTCACTCTTCAAGTCTTAACTAAGGGTAATTTTAAAAAAGCTGTAAGTTTGACACTCAATGACTTTCAATCTTACTAATTAAAGTTGTTAACCACAGAGTTTTGTATCAAGGATGAGAGGAATGATACTTTTTATATTTTGTATTGATTGACTATTTTATTACTCCCTCTGATCTTAAATATAAGATAGAGTTAGTTTTTTTATGGAAAGATTAAGGAAGCTAAATAAGTTACCTAATCATATCGCATGTTATATATCTTTAGATTATATATCAGTTTATAATTTAGGCAAAATAATTTGGAGAAAAAATGACGAATATGAATAGTTTAAAGTAATTTAATTAGTTTTCTTAACACATCCAAAGAAAGTCAACTCTATTTTATATTTAGTACCAATTTTCTAATCCATATTGATTGATCATTTTATTATCAAGTATGTGCTCGTTTTGGATAGCTTATTTTTGAGCAATAAGTGTTTATAATTCGTGATTCACGGTATACAAGGTAAGTATGTGAGAGGAGTTTTATCTCGACTTATATAATAAGTATTTATTTCCTAAAATTAAGTCATTCAAAACACTCACTAAATGTAATAAAATTATAAGAATTTTAATTGTGATAGAATATATTCTCATGCGCTTTTTCTCCACGATACACGACGGTTATTAAATTGTGTGATTTAAGAGAGTACGAAAACAAGACAACAGGGCTAGGGACGGGCTGCCCCAAAAAGAAAGGGACAGGGAAACTGCAAATTTGGCTCGGGGCGGGCCCATGAGAAAAGGCTCCATCTGCCCCTATCTATCTATATACTAAAATTTAAAAGTAGTAAATGATTTAAATTTTAATAGCATTTTACCATTTTGCCCTTAGAAAACCTCATCCCATTATCCCTCGCGGCAAGAGAGAACGCAGTCACGCGCGCCTTCGTTCTTCAATTCCCCTTCTCGCAGAGACGCCTTCGCAGGTCCCAGCTTCGCTCTCTTTCAGCCTTCACCTTGACGCCTCCTCTGAATTGCAGTTGGCACTCTGCCGCCTTCTTTCCACCCTTCTCCTCCTTCGTCAGGTTTGCTGCTTCACCTTAAGCAGATAATCACTTTTTTTTTTTTTGGCCAAATGCAGATAAGCACTTTTTACTTTTTAGTTTTTTTCATTTGAGTTTTCGGTTTTTTCCACTTTTCAATTTTTTGAACCTTGGTCAATCGTAAATCCAAATTGATTTTTATAAGCAGAGAAAGATTGTTTTGCCTCTTAATATGCAGCTTCCTGTTGCTCATTTGATCGCTAAACGCCATCTTTTACCGATGATGTCTGCTTGCAAAATGTATAGATTTTATGGTTATTAGAATGTTATGATTCTTAAGATTATGCAGCTTTATCTTTTCAGCTTTTAACATACTCCCTCCTCGCTATGATTATAAAATAAAATTGATTTTTTAAAAAAAAAATTAAGTAACTGATTAAATTATTTTAAAGTATTTATATTTATATATATTTTTTTAAACTAATTTGTTTATCTAATAAATTAATAGATAATCTAATAATACATATGTAACATATGATATGATTAAATAACTTATTTAGCTTTCTTAATTTTTCTGAAAAAAAATCAACTTTATCTTATAATTAGGATAAAAGTAATAATAGAATTTCAACTCCTTTACGTTATTTCTGTTGAGGCTAGAATGCTGCTAGTGTACGCACAACCAGTGAACTTTAATTTTAGAGCGAAGTTTCTGATAGTCAGATTTTTCTCGCCACAATGACACTTGTGAGCTTTGGTGTATCCTGTTGTGTGTCAAATTAACTGCTGATAAGTTGAGAAACGTTTTCAACCATAACCTAATGTGTTCTGTGTGAGATCTCTTAGCCTGAGAATGGTACTCTACCCAATCACACGGTTTCAAAATATTCATTATTTTTCTTCTTTTCCAAATTTTTTCACAGGTTCTGAATATGTGATTGCTTGAAGCCCTTAAAGATGTCATTGCACCTTCATTCTTCACTCATCAATGACAGGCTAGTTACTTCCCTGAATTCCAACTTTCTTTCCGGTGAAATTCCCATGTCCTTACCAATTAGCAGAAACCTAAGAAATAGTTACTGCCTAGGCAATGTTTCAGTTTCAGTTTCTTGCTCCTCTGTCAAACTTGTTCGGGACAGGTCACTTGACAGGCATGTTGTTAAAAGGAATAGAATTCGGTTTGTTCAAAAACTGCTGACTTTACTTCTTTCTAAGCCAAAACACTATCTTCCACTTCAGATTCTCACAAAATGCCGGTCATATCTAAATCTTTATTCACCTCGTTCCCTACTTGCTATGATCCACCGCTATCCATCCATCTTTGAATTCTTCACTATCCCACATCCTCCAACGCCAATCAATGCTACAAAGCCATATCCTCAACTCTGTGTTCGTCTAACTCCAGCTGCCGCATCTCTTGCTGCTGAGGAATTGAGTCTCAAAGATTCTGTTTCCACCACCTTGGCAATTAAACTCCAGAAACTTCTTATGCTATCTTCTCATCATCGGCTCCTTTTGTCAAAGTTGGTTCACCTAGCTCCGGATCTTGGCCTTCCTCCCAATTTTCGATCCAGGCTGTGCAATGATCACCCAGATAGATTCAAAACTGTTGACACTTCCTATGGTCGTGCACTTGAGCTTGTATCCTGGGACTCCAGCTTGGCGCTGTCTTTGCCCTCTCCTACATCCCACTGTTGTAATTTTATAGTTGACAGACCTTTGAAGTTTAAGCAACTGAGACTTCGAAAGGGGCTCAATTTAAAGAGACGCCACCAGGATTATTTGATAAAATTTGAAGAAATGCCTGAAGTGTGTCCTTATAATACCGCTATTGAAAGTCTGGAAAAGGAATCGGTGGTGGCAGAGAAGAGATCTTGTGCTGTAGTAAGAGAGGTTCTTGGAATGACGGTTGAAAAGAAGACTTTGGTAGACCATGTGACCCATTTCAGGAAGGAGTTTGGGCTCCCAAACAAGTTGAGAGGGATGATACTGAGGCACCCAGAGTTATTTTATGTTAGTTTAAAAGGGCAAAGGGATTCTGTGTTCCTGGTTGAGAAGTTTGATGAGAAGGGTGACCTGTTAGAGAAGGATAAGCTTTTGTTATTACAAGATCAATGGATGGCGTTGGCGAGGGAATCCAAAAGGATAAGATGGGAAAGAAGAAAGTCTAGGATTGACAAGGATGTTGGTCGTCGTGTAAGTGCTGGTAATGATTCTGATATCAATGATGACGACGACGATTACGAGATTGATAACTTCAAAAATGGCTATGATGATGGCTTTGAGGATTTATTTGAGGATTTGGATTCTGACGAGGAAAGCAAGTTTTTTGATGGAGAGTTTTGGACTGCTGGATCATCTAATCAGGGTGGTTTGGAAGGAGCAGAAGTGCAACCTTGGTAGTACTGAATTCACACGACTATGTCTAGGATGGAGGGTGGAAGTGTCCGCTTCCACATAGATATACACCACTATTGGCTCCTAAAATTTTGAGACGGTTTAAATATGTTTCCACAGCTTGCTGATTGATTATGGACAACTTGAAATTAATTCAAAGAATCAAAGTAAGAACCTGTTACATGGGAGTTAATGGTCAGTTAGGAAGCTGCTAAAGGGTGTTCGCTAGCTAGGAAGTTTTCTACACTTGTGTGTGTGAGAGAGATATGAATTGGTAATAGTTCTGTATCACGGTTACCATGTACAGGATATGTTTCAGAGTTTGAGTATATGCATCTTCTTTCTTTTTTTTTTTGGGACCGAAAAAGTATATGCATCTTAAAAGGGTTCTGATTACGAAAATATTACTCAGTACTCACCCTAACCTTGCCCAAAATATTAATCTACTTTATGTCAGCTTATCTGTGTATCAAGATGCTTCTTGAACTATCTGATAAAGCTTGAAAATAAATATAAGAAGTTTGAAATTATAAAATATTAAATATAATAATATCTCATATTTGTTTTCTAAGATATATAAAATATATCAAATATCAATGTGAGCTATGATATCTCAACACAAAAATATATCAAATATCAATATAAAATATAATATCTTAACAAAGTTGAAATTTGAAATAATTTTTCATACAATCATCTATCAAGTTTAAGCTTAATACATGCGATCCATTAAAGAGACGTGGCTGTAAAAATCGAAATTCAACATGCGAGAGAGACGCTAATATGAGGTAATGATAAAAGATAATGTGCTCGTTTGGAATAGCTTATTTTTAGGTAATAAGTGCTTATAAATCGTGATTCACGGTATACGAGGAAAATATGTGAAAGGAGTTTTATCTCGGCTTGCGTAATAAGGATTTATTGTCCAAAAATAAGTGTTTCCAAACACAGTTAATATTGAAAATTTTGTATGATTAATTTTTAGTGTTTGTTACTTTTTACGAACTTTTCTAGTGTTTGTTACTTTTTCGAGATTGTATCAAGCTTGATACACAGATAGCTGACATAATAAAAATAGATAATACAATTTTTCAGTGTCTGTTACTTTTTACGAAAATAGAAATTAATCATAACAAACACTAAAATTTTTTTATTTATTTTGATATAATGCAACTCTACAATTTTTTTTTTGTGTGATAAACAAGAGATAGGTACTTCAAAAATTCGCAAAGATTATACTATTTTCCAAGCACTTAAATCCTATCGAAATATTTCGACGAAAAAAAAAATCCCACCGAACGCAGAATAATTGATTTTGATTTTTGGATATTGATGATGATACTTTGATCAAAAAAAAGATGGGAAAATCACTGTCAGGTCCCAAAGAAGTAAAATATTGTCAGAAAAGTCTCTGAAAAAACTGAAATATCTGAAAAGTCCCTAGAGATTTTTCTGATATTATTTTTCAAAGTCAAATGACACACATGCCCCTCTTCTATTATCTTTCTCTCTCTCACGTTTTCAGCTTGCAGATCTGTGCTCTCTCTCTGCAATTTCATTTTTTGCAATGGTGAAGGGCGAAGCTTTGAGTTGGTTAAAGATTTATGGGATGGGATGTAAGATAGAAGGAAGAAGAAGATGAAAGGAAGGTGGTGGGATTTTTTTGATGCTCAAGCTTCCGCCATTTTTAAAGAAGGAAGGGATGAATGTAATGATGATGATGAATAGTCCAATCCATTCCCCTTTTCCAACCTCATTGAAACCCCATCTCATAGTGGTGGGTGCTGTGAAAAAAAAATTAAATTGTTGTTAATTCGTGCAGTGGTAATTGTTAATGTAACAGTAGTAGTTGTTAATACGAAAAATGAGGTTGGGTGTCATGGCGCTCTGTTTTTGGGAGAGGAAACAGAGGAAGTGGTCTGTTTGAAGTGGTGGGGTGATATGAAAATGATGATATAAAAAAAAAATTGTTGTTAATTCGTGCAGCGGTAGTTGTTAATATAACAGTAGTAGTTGTTAATACGGAAAACGAGGTTGGGTGTCATGGTGCTCTGTTTTTGGGAGAGGAAACAGAGGAAGTGGTGGGGTGCTATGAAAATGATGATATGGAAAAAAATAAATTGTTGTTAATTCGTGCAGTGGTAGTTGTTAATATAACAGTAGTTGTTGTTAATACGGAAAACGAGGATGGGTGTCACGGTGCTCTGTTTTTGGGAGAGGAAGTGGTGAGGTGATATGAAAATGTTGATATGGAAAAAAAATAAATTGTTGTTAATTCGTGCAGTGGTAGTTGTTAATATAATAGTAGTTGTTGTTAATACGGAAAACGAGAATAGGTGTCATGGTGCTCTGCTTTTGGGAGAGGAAACAGAGAAAGTGGTGTGTTTGAAGTGGTGGGGTGCTATGAAAATGTTGATATGAAAAAAAAATAAATTGTTGTTAATTCGTGCAGTGGTAGTTTTTAATATAACAGTAGTAGTTGTTAATACGGAAAACGAGGATGGGTGTCATGGTGCTTTGTTTTGGGAGAGGAAACAAAGGAAGTGGTGTGTTTGAAGTGGTATGGTGCTATGAAAATGATGATATGGAAAAAAATAAATTGTTCTTAATTCATACAGTGGTAGTTGTTAATACAGAAAACGAAGTTGGGTGTCATGGTGCTCTGTTTTTGGGAGAGGAAACAGAGGAAGTGGTGTGTTTGAACTGGTGGAGTGCTATGAAAATGATGATATGGAAAAAAAATAAAATGTTGTTAATTCGTGCAGTGGTAGTTGTTAATATAACATTAGTAGTTGTTAATATGAAAAATGATGTTGGAAAAAAAAAAACACACTCAACAGGATGTGAATATACGTTTTTAGAGTTGTAAATATACCATCCATCATAGTTAACGTGAGAAAACATCGTGTCAGATCGAAACAAGTGGGAGGTTGTGAAACACACTCAACAGGTTGTGAATACACGCTTTAAGAGTTGTAAACAACACAATTCCTTACAAATTCTTAACGTGAGAAAACAAGTTGTAAAGCAGAAACGTGTGAGAGGTTGTAAAACACACTGAACCTGTTGTGAAAACACGCTTTACCAGTTGTAAATAGAACAACCGTCATAGCACTATGAGAATCAACCATTCACACTTCCAACACACCACTTCCTCTGTTTCCTCTCCCAAAAACAGAGCACCATAACACCCAGCCTCGTTTTCCGTATTAACAACTACCACTGCACGAATTAACAACAATTTATTTATTTTTTCATATCAACATTTTCATAGCACCCCATCACTTCAAACACACCACTTCCTCTGTTTTCTCTCCAAAAAACAGAGCATCATGACACCCATCCTCGTTTTCCGTATTGACAACTACTTCTATTATATTAACAACTACCACTGCACGAATTAACAATAATTTATTTTTTTTCCATATCATCATTTTCATAGCACCCCACCACTTCAAACACACCACTCCTCTGTTTCCTCTCCCAAAAACAGAGTCATGACACCCAACCTCATTTTCTGTATTAACAACTACTATTGTTATATTAATAACTATCATTGCACGAATTAACAACAATTTATTTTTTTTTCCATATCAACATTTTCATAGCACCCCACACTTCAAACACACCGCTTCCTCTGTTTCCTCTCCCAAAAACAGAACACCATGACACCCATCCTCATTTTCCGTATTAACAACTACTACTGTTATATTAACAACTACCACTGCACGAATTAACAACAATTTTTTTTTTTTTCATATCATCATTTTCATAGCACCCCACCACTTCAAACACACCACTTCCTCTGTTTCCTCTCCCAAAAACAGAGCACCATGACACCCAACCTCGTTTTCCGTATTAACAACTACTACTGTTATATTAACAACTACCACTGCACGAATTAACAACAATTTTTTTTTTCCATATCATCATTTTCATAGAACCCCACCACTTCAAACATACCACTTCCTCTTTTTTCTCTCCCAAAAACATAGCACCATGACACCCATCCTCGTTTTCCGTATTAACAACAACTACTATTATATTAACAACTACCACTGCACGAATTAACAACAATTTATTTTTTTTCTATATCATCATTTTCATAGCACCCTACCACTTTAAACACATCACTTCCTCTATTTCCTCTCCCAAAAATAGAGCTCCATGACACCCAACCTCGTTTTCCGTATTAACAAATACTATTGTTATATTAACAACTACCATTGTATGAATTAACATCAATTTATTTTTTTTTCCATATCAACATTTTCATAGCATCCCACCACTTCAGACACACAACTTCCTCTGTTTCGTCTCCCAAAAACAGAGCACCATGACACCCATCCTCGTTTTCCGTATTGACAACTACTACTGTTATATTAACAACTACCACTGCACGAATTAACAACAATTTATTATTTTTCCATGTCATCATTTTCATAGCATCCCACCACTTCAAACACACCATACTTCCTCTGTTTCCTCTCCCAAAAACATAGCACCATGACACCCGACCTCGTTTTCCATATTAACAACTACTATTGTTATATTAACAACTACCACTGCACGAATTAACAACAATTTAATTTTTTTTCACAGCACCCACCATTATGAGATGAGGTTTCAATGAGGTTGGAAAAGGGGGATGGGTTGGACTATTCATCATCATCATCACCACATTCATCCCTTCCTTCTTTAAAAATGGCGGAAGTTTGAGCATCAAAAAAATCCCACCACCTTCCTTCCATCTTCCTCCTCCTTCTATCTTACATCTCATCCCATAAATCTTTAACCACCTCAAAGCTTTGCCCTTCACCATTGCAAAAAATGAAACTACAGAGAGAGAGCACGGATCTGCAAGCTGAAAATGTGAGAGAGATAATAGAAGAGTGGCATGTGTGTCATTTGACTTTGGAAAATAATATCAGAAAAGTCCCTAGGGACTTTTCAGATATTTCAGTTTTTCTAGGGACTTTTCTGATAATATTTTGCTTCCTTGGGACCTGACAGTGATTTTCCCAAAAAAGATACTCCCTTCGATCCTAAATATAAGACAAATTTGATTTTTTTTGGAGAGATTAAGGAAGCTAAATAAGTTACTTAATCATATTATATGTTATGTCTCCTTAGATTATATATTAATTTATTAGTTAAACTAATTAGTTTGAAGAAAAAAATAAAAATATAAGTACTGTAAAATAATTTAATTAGTTTTGTTTAATGAATAAAAAAATCAATTTTATCCTATAATTAGGATAGAAGAGTATTGATAATGAAATTGATATCCATTTGGGCTCATCATAGATGGGCCTGATAGGCCTCATCCTGTGACATATCATATTGGGCGTGCTTCGATTTCTATTCAATTTTTCAGTAAAACCACTGAGCTTCTCTCTCTTCCGCAACTGCCATCTCTCTAGTCTAGGGTTTCTTCTGCAGGGCACATACCGCAAATTCTCCCCTGCTTGGATAGCTTGTATCATAGACATTCCAAACATGGCTAACAGTGCGCTCCGAACAATCCTTTATTTCTTTTGCCTTTTCTATACACACGCGCATGATAATACTGTCACATAGTCGTTCTCATTGGTGTCTTGTATTGTGCAGCTATGGCTAAGTCATTCCTGCAAGTAGCGGCAACTGAGGAGGCTGCACCCCCTCTTCGAGTGATCCAGATGGAAGGAGTGGTAAATTATAATTTTTTTTTTTTTCGTTTTTCTTCTGAAATTGGACCTCCTCTGCAGTTTAATTGCAGAGGATGATGAAAACGGCACATTTACTTCAGAATATGCTTTGGAGAAAGGAAAAAGTACTTGTAAAGCTTTAGCAAACGTCATTTTATTTGGTTGTGGCGGATACTACTAGTCGTAATTGTCGGTCTTAATTTGTTTTTGCATCAAGGAGTTGAGAATTTTAGAATAGCATTGAATCTTTTCGCATGTGCATGTTTATCAGCCCTTTGTTTTCAGTAAACGAAGGATTTAACACTACATTTAAGTACGTTCTAAGCTTATGTTTTTAATGGTAACTCTTCAATATATAGTAGTTCGTGCTCATGGTGCATCTCTGATATCATGCCTGAACTATATTTCTCTCATTTTATTCTTTAATTTACTTGTGTTTTTTTGTTAATGTCATGGATATAAGTTTGCAAAGATTTTTTAGGCTGTTTTTCAAATTGTAAGAGCGTATTCAATCAGTTTCTTAATGACGATGCACTGATTGCTTTGGCTTCAAAAGTTTTTTCTAAATTGAATTATTATGGAACAGGCTATCTTGAAGATAATTAAACATTGTAAGGACCATTCACCTACCTTAGTCACCGGACAACTTCTTGGGCTTGATGTTGGCAGTGTTCTTGAAGTTACTAACTGTTTCCCCTTTCCGGTATTACATGGCTCCCTTTACCTCCTTCAGTGATACTGTTATCCTTTCTCTGCGGCAATTACTAGCAGTTTTGTTGCTTAAATCTACAGATAAGGGAAGAGGATGAGGAAACTGAGGCTGATGGTGCCAACTACCAGCTTGAAATGATGAGATGCTTGAGGGAGGTTAATGTTGACAATAATACTGTTGGATGGTACGTTTGTTGATGTTATGACTTCATAGTGCGCACATGATGGGGGAGAAGGGGATAATTAAGTTTTAAACTTCTTAGTCTCTTTTGATTTCTTTTATGTTAAAAATGTTTTGGTAATTTTAAACAGTTGCATAGTGTGAACTCTTACTTTTCAAATTTGTGAGCAAAGGAGTAAATTACTTGTCTCAACAGGCATTTTCCCGTGATTGCTCTTTTACATCGAAGAAAAAAAGTGTGGCTTGTCCTTTGAGCTGCGTCCCTTTTTATTGCCATCCCCTTGGCCCTTGCTAACCTTTTATTTTATTTTTTTCTCATAATAACGTGGTAATGACTTTTGCTGTTAGAGTACATGCTGGCATGTTTTGGGGCATAAGTTAAATGCACTATGTGTCTTTAATTGAGTTCATAAATGCTTAGGATATTGTAATTTTGGTCCAATCTATGTAAGTTTATTATCTTGAATTGTGCATGGGATAATTCTTGGAAAATTTCTAGGTATCAATCTACATTGCTAGGCTCCTTTCAGACTGTGGAACTAATTGAAACTTTCATGAATTACCAGGTAATGGTTAAAAACTCTTGTTTCATACTTTTAGTTTAGATGTGGTATTTTTTACAAATTGAAATTTATGTTGTTGAATGTAAATGTTATGAAGAAATCGTTTCTACTGTCTCCAATGATGAAATAAGTAGTATGTTCCCGAATTAAAGTTCAAAAACTTGTGGATGATTTCTCATCTATAAATCTGGAAATTTCAGAACTAGTCTTCCATGTCATGGTTTATTGTGAGGACATCTTTTTAACGATCTCATCAGTCTCAAATTTGCTTATGCTTTTCAGGAGAACATAAGACGCTGTGTTTGCATAATATACGATCCATCAAGGTCTGATCAGGGTGTCCTGGCTCTGAAGGCCTTGAAGCTCTCTGACTCATTCATGGAACTCTATCGCAACAATAATATTACAGGGGAGAAGTATGAAATTCTTTAGAGATCATGCTCACTTAAAATTGAAAATTTTGATTTCTTTGTATTAAGATATGGATTTCTTATTTCTGTCATTTTGTGGAATAGACTGAGGGAGAAAAACTTGTCATGGGTAGATATCTTCGAGGAGATACCTGTAAGCTTTCCTAAACTCACTAACTGAACAATTTAGAATGATGTTTTTTACGTGTCTGTTATCAAGATAAAATTGCACTGGTACTGTTTATAAGTCTCAATTAACTAACTCTCACATGCCAACGAGAGTTAGTTAACTCATTAATTATGGATTAAATTTCCGATTTTGCCTCATTTATGATTGGTTTCAAGAGTCAACATGAATAAATTCTTTTTGTTTATTGCAATTAACAGGGGCAAAATTGTAAAAATCACATTTATTTCACTAAAATTGGACTTATAAGGACCAAATTTTTTTGTCAGAATGTACTTATAAATAAGACCAGAGTGGTATGTATTTTTTTCGCAATGAAAATGTATGATATAGTTTCTTGATATTCTGAATTCGTTGGTTCTGTGACATCCTGATCACTTCTCTCATCAGATCAAAGTTTCAAATTCAGCCCTTATCAGTGCCGTTATGACTAAACTGAAACCTGATACACCAGTTACCCAGGTGAACTAAGATCTGTGACATGGATTGTTTTAGTTCCTTGAAATTTAAGTGATATTCTGATATGTTGTTGTGCCATTGTAGTGTGATTATGATCGTCTCCGATTGTCAACTAGTTCATTGATGGAGAGGAATATGGAATTTTTGATTGAATGCATGGACGATTTGTCAATGGAACAGCAGAAGGTTTTGACTTGATTTCCCTATAATTTTCATGAAGCAGTTGACACTTTGATTTTTTATTTGGAAATGTATTTGACCAATGTTTATTAAATTTTAGTTTCAATTCCACTACCGGAGCTTGTCACGCCAGCAGGCCCAGCAGCAAGCTTGGCTTCAGAAGAGAAGGTATGCTCTAGGTCAATTGGTGCTTAAACCAATGGCTTTAAATAATTGTTTGACATGATACTGGTCTCTATGTGGCCTCATTTGAGATACAATGCCTGGGACTAAAATTGCATATTTAATAAATTGTGAGCATATGTCTTATAATCACCCATACCAATCATCAATCAATAAATAAAAAGGGAAACAGTTGATGTAAGAGTTTATTATCATCGTGAGTTTAGTTGAGATTGAGAATTAAGATGTACAGATAGTGTGTAAATTTGAAATATTTAGTTTGTTGAATGAAAATGGAGGTGAGATTGAGATTTCTGCATCCGGTTTGGCTTTAATGAACTGAGAGTGTTTTGACGCAACTAACATAGCTTATTTGAAGGTTATTAAGGGATGAGAGGGTTGAGGGGATACGTTTGACACATTTTCTGTAAGTTCTGTAAGTCATGCTTTATGGCAATAGAATATTAGTTAGTTATAACCTACAAATGAGTGGATCATGTCAAGGGGAATTTGTGGTAACAAAATTTTGACTCAAGCAGTGATGGTTTCAACTGGAGTAAAATTAGGGGTATTCTGGCCAATAAAATATCTAGTGTATGGACTAGAATTCTCCTCCAAGGATGCGTAGAAAATTCAATGGGGAATCAGAAGACTCTGGCGGTTGAGTGGCAAAAATTCCTTATTGGGGATAGCATGGGGTTTATCTCTGAACAACTTGGAAGTGCCTTGTTGAGTTGATCCAGTGACTTGGGTGATTTTTAAATATGCTTTATTAGTCTAATGGAAATTCTATATCTGATTTGCTTTGATAAGCAACTGGGATGTCATTGGTGTTGTGGACTTGGTTTCATCTTGCAAGGTAGGTACTGTAGCACTTGTTTTGGTTTGTGATTATAGGGCGGAAAACATGACGCGTAAGGCTGCTGCAGAGGACCCATTGCCTGAGGAAGAGCCAACAAATCCCATTTTCAAGCCAATCCCTGAGCCATCGCGATTGGACAGCTTCCTCATAACAAATCAAATTGCCAACTACTGCAACCAAATTAATGGGTATGTCATGAGATTTAGATGCTGACCTGGTTTTTCATTTGATCATCTGAGAAGCAAGGTCTAGATGTCTAGCTCGCGAATTTACTCTCAAAATGCATTGGCATTTTTTTTTATGGTATATCTATAGGGTTCTTAGTCATACATTTTTTGTTGCATGTTTTGCAGGGTATCAGGGCAGAGCTTGAACAAACTATATTTGATGAAGGCTCTACAGGAAGATTGATAAACCGATTGTGTTACTGTTCCGATGCAACACCAATTGATTTCCATTCTTAGGATGGAGATTCTTTTGTATGATACATTATTAGAAAATTTTGCTCTTAAGACGATGTACTACTACCCAAGCGTATTATTTATTTTATGAATATTGGCCAAAACATGCAACGGTAGTTCAAGTTTTTGTGTGAATATCATTAGAAAATGCTGTTCCAGATAGCTTAATGTTCTATTGCCTTTTCTTAGCCCAAACGTTTCTGCTTGTTAAATTCGTGTTTAATATAAAACGCTGATGAATGGAATCTTCATAATTGGATTGTCATCTTTACCATGTTTAAGAAAGTCAATAGATCTGTTAATGGACTTACTCACCAAAGCAATTTATAGGGTACGCTTGTATCGCACAAATCTATCTTTATCGTATGCTAAGACAAAGGAAATATACATTTTTAAGATAATACTGACTTTGCCCAAGTAGACTACATAGCAAACGATACGCTGCTACGTGTAAAAGTACAACATCCATAAGGGGGCGTTGTCAGTAGAGCTGGAAATCAGGGCCGGCCCTAAAGGGCTCGGGGTCAAGAAAATTGCAGTTTTTCAAGGCCCGGCTCGAGAGCATCAGGGCCAGGGCCGGCCCGCAGGGCTGGGAAATCCTTTTCACAATATTTAACTATTTTTCCTGTGTTTTTCCCCCAGAGAGATATAATTAGTAAATAACAACGATTAAAGTTCTAATTTAATACATAAATGTTGTCAACATTAAGGTTTAATAACACGTCTCTTGCAACAAACAAACACAGTTACTAATGTATAATCAAAGGTAAATTCATGTCCATAAATAACTCACACTAAGGCCAAAGTATAAGAAGGCAAGAAGCTAAATACTCTAACCTCTAAACAACATGAGTATGACGACTATCATTTTCACCTTCTTCGCCACTACCACTATCATCAATTTCAAAGACATTTGATTATATTTCACTTTGAGCAGTAGGTTCAAGTAGTCAAATAATCACAACCTCCATCAAAAATCATACTCTATCAGGCAGAATAGTATATAATATGATTTTAGTCTAAATAGGCAAGACAATATACTTAAAAATTATACTCAAAAATCACAATATAATTCAATTAGACAAAACAATATACTCAAAAATCATACTCTATACAATATTAGGACAGAGTGACATATAGATTCAATAAGGTAATTAAAAAATGTAACATGATTCCTTTCCAAGTATAAAAAATAAAAAATAAACGGGCCTAAAGGGCCGGCCCGAGGCCCTCCAGGGCCGGCCCTTTTAAGCCCGAGGCCCTACAGGGCCGGCCCTTTTAGGCCCGACTTCCTTTTGAGACTACAATTTACAAACCCGGCCCTTGAAGGGCCAGGGCCTAAAAGGGCCGGCCCGACGGGCTCGGCCCGTTTTCCCGGCTCTAGTTGTCAGTGGTTAAAGTTTTTTTTGGGGGGGGGGTGTGGGTCAGAGTAGCTTTCGAAATTTCTTATTTTCAGTAAATACAACATTTTTCAATCGAAAAAAGTAAATACTAAATTTAAAATATAAATATGTTTTAACTGTATTTTTAAAATAATAAACACTGTTTGAAATATTAGATTAAAATATAAAGCTTGATCACATGTATATATTTCATCACAATGAAATGGATAGACTGACTTTTCATTATGATTAATGGGTAAAGGTGTATCCAGCATCTTGATTTATTTTTAGATGTACAATCAGCACCCTAAAGTATGATTGCACCTTAAATCCCTAAAGTATTTAATACTATTTTTGGAGGTGCAATCATTATCCTAATGTATTAAAAATGGAGCAATTACATCCCTTCACTTGGAAAATTTAATACAATTTAATATATTCATGTATCTGTAATTGAAACTAATAATTTACTATGAATAAAAGTCCCCTCTGATTTTGACTTGGGTTCTTCTTTTATTTGGGTCTTAAGATTCAACAAGACCACAGCCAAACACTTTCATCACAATAATAGGGGAACTATAATGGTAAAGATAAACCCCAAACTTTGAGTTAATATCCTCTTAGTCAATGGATGTAATTGCTCCATTTTTAATACATTAAGGGCATAATTATACCTTTAAATACTAAAAATAAGGATGGACATATTAAAGATTGATAAAAAAAGAAACAAAAGAGTATGTCAGTAAATGAAGTTAATATTCTATTAGTAAAGGGGTTTAACTGCTCTATTTTTAATACATTAGAATGCTACTTACACATCCAAAAATACAATAAGATGCTGTTTATACCTTTAGTGTGTTTGAATTAGCTTTTAAGAATAACTTTTACGATTTATAAGATAAATGTGTGAGAGAAATTTTATATCAGATTGTGCAAATCTAAGTTTGGCAAATTGCCAAACACTCACTTAGAGTACATACTTTAGGGTTTCAAAAATAGAACGGGCTGATTGATGCACCTTTCCCCTTGATAAATTTACTCGTCTTATTCTCGTTAAATCCTCAATGTACTAATATAAATTTTAATACCCTAATGCTTTTTACTCCTTTTTACAAGAAACATTTTAAAAGAATTCTTGTCCTTAATATAAAGTTTTTCAAAATTTAGCGAACCATTAATGCATAATTTCCATAAATACCCGTAATCTCAACCATCCCTCATTAGGGAGAGCAAGTCATCTACAAATAATCAAATCTTTTTAATTGCAATATAAAACTAAAGTAATGGAGGGGAAAGCAGTCATTATTGAAAAACTACGAGCATAAGGCCAAGACAGCAGTTCCCAATTCCTACTGATGGCATTCACATCAACAGAAGGAAACAGGTTTGATCCCTGTAACTATACAAATGTGATCTCCTATAAACCAAAAATATCTTATGATGTCGTTGTTTTCAGTAACGAGACAGACAGACATCACAGAAAAAGAAGGATGGATAGGATCTAAAAGAGTTCTCTATGATTCAACATTAATGATGCTTATAGTCCTTCAGATGAATGTTGCTCACAAGTAGGAATCAAGGTACCCATACGAATGCCTCCTATTGTACTGAAGCAAACTGGCATAAGTACGGTCCCAAATTCCAATATGCATACACTCATCATCAGGACTGAGTGAAACCCCAGAAATTTCCCCAAAGAAGTCAATCTCTTGACGCTTTTTGTAATCAGCCTTTGTACTATACACATGCACAAAATCTGCAGGTTCAGCAACCACCATAAATTGCCCATCTGCAGAAAAGCGAATAGATCGAGCAGCCCCAAGGTTACCCTTGAGAATGGCAACCGGAGATGCCAAGTGTCTAACATCCCATACTCTGCAAGTCTTATCCTGATTGCCCGTGGCGAAGATATGTCCATCAGGGTGCCAAGCAGATGCGAATGAGTAATCTCGATGACCAACCACAGTGGCAACAGTCTAAAATTCAAACAAGTCAGAATCCCAAAAAGGTTAGCATTTTCTACTCTCAGCAGTATGTAGAATTAGTCAAGATCTCAAAAATGGCGCTTGCTTTCCCCAAACCAATAGCCCAATTCTATCTCCTTCCCCATCTCTTGTTTAATCTAACATATGATGAGTAGATTATGAAATCAATACATTGATGACACCCAATTCATCAATGAATATTAATACTCTGACTTAATTGTTCTTAAATTGGAATTACCTTCCCAAAAAAGCCCTATTTTGCACTTCATTCATTTTTTCCTTAAAAAAGAATTGCAATGATCTACAGAGAGAAAACATCAATAGCCTGACAGTCATAATGAGAAAAATTATATACCTTGCCATTTTGTGGATCCACTAGCAATCCATCTAGGTTATCCCCAACAACAGTCATAAGCTTACAATCTGGGCTGATTGATGTGTGCTGCAACAAGAACATCAAGTTAGGCGTCAACGCTGTGTACATTGAAATTCAAGGCGCTCACTATGAAGAGTCAAACCCTTTGAAGTTTGAACTTGACTTTATTTGACTTGTCAACATCAACTCTAATTCATGTTTAAACATCTAATTTCTTAAAAACAAAAATCCTCTAAAATAAAATTTAATACTAAAAGTTGAAGTGAACGTAAAGAAGTCTAAAATATAACTTCAATATTTATTCTAACACAAGAGTTGTGTTGCGTGTTTGTGAGATGTGGATTTGAGATTATTGAAATAAATGATCTGTGATTCTAGAAAACTTAATAAATCAAAATATCAGAGTAAATAGAGGATTTGTGTATTTATGAAGATAAAACGGGGATGATCTAGGAAAATTAGTTGAATGTTTAGTGCAATTATGTGTTTAGCATGCGAAGTTAAAAAAAGTTGGGTTGAGAGAATATAACAATTAAAGGAAACATGAAATTAACCTGCATGGAGATATGATGTCATGTAAGGAAAAGAGAGAATAACAAAAGAAAACAAACTCAGATAGCGTAATGGGAAGAAATAACTCACATTCACTGGCCAAGGAAACTGGAAGTGATTTAATAGCTGAAACTTTTCCATGTCATACTCTCGTACTCCACAATCATTATTGGATGCCATGAAATGTGTTCCACCCCTGCAAGAGTTTCCATGTCAAAAAACCTGATCCAGAATTAATGACAAATAAATGCCAACTATTTTACTACTATATCTTGCATCAGATTTGGTCCCTTACATAGAAAGGATCCCCTATGCTCCACTTTCTTCTTGATACAATTTCTTATTTGTTAAAGATGCAAAGCAATATTCAAAACTTTGCACGAGAAATACCTCAAACTGTCGTATATCTCAATTGCATTTGTGATTGCATTGTCATCATATGTAGTCCGGGAACAAAAGCTTACTCCTTTCCTGTCCAAACGCTGCATTCAATGAACAGACATCAAAATTTACATCAAACCACCACAAGAAAGCACTGGAAAATACCAAATACATACGAGCCTCATCGTTAAATGCACTATCAGCAGCCAAAAAATCAATCCCTATGATAAGCTATCAATCATATGGGCTCACCTTACAAGTAAGCTCTCCTTGAAACCCACCAGCAACAAGGAAATTTCCCTTGACAGCCAATGTGCTGATCTGGGTTTGTGAAAAGCCTTCCATCAAACTTCCTGCATGTTTCTACAAGGCAAAATAATAGGCTTAGCAGATAAATTACAAATGTACAAGTCAGATAAGTAAACCACAAATGTTCAAAGAATTTTTGTTGCACAAGTTTTCTTCCACTCGAAGGGTAAGGCACCAAATGCCAATTATAGCATGTCTGGAGTAACAATATATGTATTTTACCAATCACATTTGTATTTTCTATTTTCTATTTTTCAATATATAAATGCTAAGACAAAGTATTATCATATCCTATTGAGTTTAAAATAATATTTGAGCCTAAAGATACATCTAACTGTCAGCAGCCACATCAGGATTATTTGAGGAAAAGTTTCCTATTATTAAAATACAAATTCCCTTTGCGCTCTAAGACCCGAAAGGGAAACCCTCGAACAAATAAAAAAAATACAAATTCCCTTCCTTTACAACTTAATCATGTTAATTTTTCACACTCCGCAGCTTACAGCATTGCTCTGGATGCATCTATTTGTAACTAACTCCTACTTCTATATGGCAAACTAAATATAATGCCTAAGGCTTAGCCCCATAGAGCACATAATCATTCCTTCCAAACAGACAATTGAAGGAATTCATTTAAGTGCCTCTAAATAATTCTAGGGTTCATCGTATTGTTATTCAGCAACTACCCTCAATTCACAACAATCAACCTAGCTTTTTCAAACTCCAAATGGCCAAGCGCAGCCAGGAGGCTGAAACCACTATGTAAATACTACCACCCAGTAGGGGGTCGGCTTGTGACAAAGGCAAGTAATCAAATTAGACTTGCATCAATAAGGCGTGAAGAAATACAAATCATTTCTTTCTTTCTTTGCTCAACAGATAAACAGGGTTGCTTAGACATCCTTACCTCAGTGGGTGCTACATGTCCTGCAAAATTGATGATCTCGGACAAATTGCCAGTTAACGAAGACCAGTGCATCACAGAGTAGTTTGAAATAAGATAAACATCATGCTTTGAGGTAGCCCAGACTAAATTCCTCAGCTGCAAAGTCATTGAGCGCCCAAAAAAAATAGTAAACAGCATGAATCTTTTGTAACACCCTATGCTAAAAATGGGAACAGTTGTGTGGAAGACAATTTAGCAAAATTGACATTATTTTAAGCTATATGAAGCAAAATAACTTGAATTCAACATCTGAAGGTTAAAGGAAAGTAATAATCATAGTGACTTGTCTTCAAATGAAAGAGTGAAGGCATTTAAAGTAGCTTGCCTCAGTGCCTATGTTGTGGCAGCGAGGTGTTATTCAAGCCTTTGTGTTTGGAAGAAAAATACCACCCAGAAAAATGTAAGACTACATAACTTAATGTCTTAATCCCTCAAGTCCAACCCAGCCTGAGAGGTAAGATAGTTATTCTTATTCTAAAATATTTAGGCTATTAGCATCTTATGACTTTATAAACACAATAAAAGAAAAGGCTAGACAGTTATTCTTATTCTAGTGACTTAATAGGTGCTTTTAAGATTATGATGTGTGCGTTTGGAATAGCTTATTTTTGGGCAATAAGTGCTTATAATTCGTGATTCACGGTATACGAGATAAGTATGTGAGAGGAGTTTTTTCTTGGCTTGCGTAATAAGGGCTTATTTCCCAAATATAAGCTCTCCCAAACATGCTAGATATCTTATGGCTAAGTGATTATTATGTTTGACAAATTTAATTTATATTTAGAATGTTATTCCAAATGCATATTTATATTTTATCAGCTCATATAGCATAAATTTTCTTACTTTAGAGCCCCATTTCGCTCAGATATGCATCTTTCTAGTGCAACTTGCGCAAGGAATGGCAGAAAGCTGGCGCCTTAAGGGCACATTTCACTTTTAACTTTTACAATAGTCATCCGTGCTGTATGCATTTAGCTCACAGAAGCCTAAACCTTCCATAATTGATGTAGAAGAGAGCAACTAGGGATTTTGACTTCTGAATGAGAAAAGACGTGCCTCTCTAACCATAAATTTCATGAAGCAGATATGGCAAATGCTTAAAAGAAATTCACAGAAAACATAGAGGGTTAACACATGAAAATAATCGTACCTGAAAATGAAGAATAGTAGGTTTAACCAATCTTGTATTATGAAAGAATTCATAGAATTGTCCACCTTTCTCCATTTGTTTGCACTCCTGAGACAAAGGAATGTGAAAATTAAGACATTCGTCTTACTTCTTAGGATGCTGAGTAAACCCCTCTCTCACGCTCTAAAAATTCACTATATTCTCAATAAAAGCAACAGAGGGAAAAAGTTCAGGAAAGTAAGACCTTGTCTACAGCTTCCCCTGATAATGGTATATTCTCATAATTTCGGTACTGTTCAAGCCTTGTCAATCTGTATCTTTCTCTCGTTATGTTCAACCTATCCCACTGAATACCTTGAATGTCCTTCCCTTTTCTTGCTTGAGCAGCGGATGTATCGGTTACCTTTGTGAGCTGCTCAGGTTAAGCGCCAACAAATTTTAAAAACAAAAAACTGATTAAAATAAATAAATGAAATATTGCAAGAATAACAGTCCTAACCAAAGAAAAGAATACAAACCATTTCATATTCATCAACACCCATATCTCCGCCACATCCGCCGTAATTTTCATCCTCTATCTCATCAATGAAGTCTTCCATTTCATCAGCTCCAGCCATATAATCAAATTCGTACAGGTTATGGTAGGACATGTTCTACCTGCACTAGGAAAAATTTTAACTTTAGCAAAGCTTCAGGCAGGAGGGGCAAAAAATAAAGGGGAAGATCTTGCAAGAGAAGAATTGCCCTGAACTATAAAACTATTATCATAAAACTATCGCTGGAAGCACGGAGTAAAAGAGAGCATAGTGTGGGCAAAAGCTAACACTCCATTCCAGGCCCTGGCCAGGGAAAAAAAATTCCATTCCAGGCATACAGATTATGCGCAACTTCTTCCCCTTAAAGAATACTCGATAGATTTCATGTGGATAATCGAATATATGCACATTAGAAACAAAACCCAGGATTTGAAAAATCAAAATTCACTGAAAAGAGAGTATTTAAGCAGTTTACAGCAAACCCCAAATCAGCATATATGAAGCGACCGGAAAGGGGGCGATTCTTCAGAAGGACAACCAAAAAAAAAATATCTATACCGGGTCAGATATAAAATCAACCGAGCAAAACCGAGAACGAAGTGAGACATATTCCAGAAGAAGAACAGAGAAATTTATGAGGGAGAAAAGAACAGCATAATGCAGAAAGCAAGCAAAAAAGTCACAGCGTTGTCAAGTTGCGAACCTCGAATTTACTTTTCCTGCGTATTTATCAGAAGAGGAGGAAAAAGGAAGGGAAGTAAAGGAACCAAGAAAAAAGCAGGGGAAAGCGTTTACCTATAACAGAAAGGAGAGTTAGTGATGGATTGCTGTGTAGAGGGGCGAGTGAGCTTGAGAAAGAAGGGCTGGGCAATGAAGAAGAGGATTGGGGTATTTGAGGGTAAGATTGAAACCGACTTTATTGTGAATCCTGTAAAGGCAAAATGGATTTGAGGGATTTTGGGGGAGAGAGATGAGAATGAGATTGTGATATTGCAAGACACGCTATCACTATCATAGCTTTCCGAATCGCGATGGTGTCAACACTGGGGATTTGCCCCAAATCCCGTTCATTCATCCCCATGCATGCTTCTTCATGCTTGTGTGTGTGAAGGGTAATTTGATAAATGTGCCCCCGCCACGCCAGGGATAATGACTTACTTCTGTGGTCCCCACGTTCCCACTATCGTCTTCCTCTTCGAGGTACATGTGGGCCACGCCTTCTCCGCCTCAAATATACTTTTTTTTTCTTTTTATAAAAATCTCATCTTTTTACAACGTAATTTTTGACATTTATAAATTTTTGACATTTATGATAGAGTAAGGAATACGACGCGAGCAACCCGTGGGCCGCGCGGTGTGAGCCGCACCGGGTTGGTATTTTCTCAACTCTAACATGTTGTAGGTTGTGGGTCAGTCTAGGGGTCCGTTTATATTTTTTTAAAAAAAAAAAAAATTTTAAACACGGTTGAAAATACAAGACATATATATAAATTATTAAATTTACCTCATAGCATCAATCATTCTTTTTATAAAAATTTAAAAACATAATTCACAATTTAAGAGATAAAGTTATTAAATTTGTCAAAGTTTATAAACAAAATATAAACTCATCCTCAAACCAATGTTTTAAAAGCCGGACTGGATGTTAAGCAGAAGAGGCTAACTGGTCATGATTCAACAGGTTGAATCAGTCGAGCCGTTTAGTTAGACCGATAACATAATAATTAAATTAAAAATAATATCATTTACATACATAATAATAGTCCGATTTGATAAGAAGTTACCAAGATCACAAAATATATCACAATCAAATAAAATGGTTTTTTATGACCTTGTACCAAATAAAATGATTAAAACTAGCGCATTAATAAGTCAATTATTACCCTAAATTCATGGGTTATAAATTATAGATAGTATTATCTTAAAAAATACATATCTTTAAATTTATATTAATAGTTTTGGAAAAAATTACTTTAAAATATTTATATTTATATTTTTTTCTCCAAACCATTTTGTCTAACTAATAAACTGATATATAATCTAATAATATACAACATATAATATGATTAAATAATTTATTTAGCTTCTTTAATCCTTTAAAAAAATTCAATTATATCTTATATTTAAAATAAGTAGAAATTATATATAAACTGAAAAAGATATCTACTACTCCTATTTTAAAGGGGGGTAAAATAAAAAGATATTCCTTGACCAAAAGATGTTCCTTGTTTGACAAAAAAACAAAGCCGTTCCTTGGTTTTATAGAAGAGATAAAAAAAAATATATCAGTGGGTTAAAAGGCTACCCTATGGTTAATAAATTTAAAGGCATATTTTTACCAAAAAAAAAAAATTAAAGCCATGGGTGAATGTGTTCACATGATTCGATGCATTGGTGAATGTGTGTGGTAGTGAAAATACAGCAAAAAAAAAAATTTATATTGAAAAGGGACAATAGGTAAGGCAGTAGGAGTAATAAAACTGACATATGAAGGTAACTTTTTTTAATTTGTTGCATCTTCTTCTTTCCTTTTCTGATTTTATTTTCGGCGACGTTGGTTCTTCTTTATTTTCTTAACTTCGGCTCATATCTAGTAAGTGATTCAGGTTTTTTTGAATCTGGATTCTCCCAGAACCATTTTTCTTATTTTTTTCTTAAAATCTCATCTCCACCATCAGATTTAAAAAAATAGATGGTGTAGATTTAATATTTTATAAAACTATCATTTTAAACATAAATAAATAAATTTAAACTATGAATGTATGATCTACATCATTTATAGTTGCAATACAAACAAAATTAATTTATAGAATACTATAATAATAGTTTTATAAAATATTAAATCTGAACCACCTATTTTTTTATCTAACGGTGCAGATGGAATTCTGAGAAAAAAATGAGAGAAAAGATTCTAAGGAAATCTACTCCCGTTTGATTTCATGGCTATTTTCCTCATTATTTCAGGTGTAAATAGAGGAAAAATCATAAAGGTCAGCACTAGGATTTTTTTTATTCTCTTTCCTTCGTCCTCCTTCTTTCTTCGTCTTCTTCAGTGTAACTTGACTTTCTCTTTGGAGTCGTCTGGTTTTTTAAAACTCGCTCTGGCTCCCGATTTTATAATAGTTTCCGGTTCAAATGCTGGATCTTGTTGGCTGAACACGACTCTTCCTCTAAAACGGTTCCCAAACAAAACTAACCGTTCAGATCTCTGGTTGATGGTCTGACCGGCCGGTCCAGTCCGATTCTGAAATCATTGCCTCAAACAACCAAAATATAATAATTTTGTTTAAAAAAGAAGGGAAGAAGCTAAGATTTTTTCTCTTTGGATTGGAAGGTACCAAAATAGGAGTAGACAACTTATAGATTTTGTGAAATTATTATATTTTAAAAAAAGATTTGCGGGCCAACCCGCAACCCATGCTATGAGGGCCTGTGCGACCCGCACTTTTACGGGTTGGGATTTTCCCAACCCTAACCCTGTCCCAACTAGCGAGCCCGCGGGATTGGGCTCGTATTACCGACTCTAGTTAAAGACTAGGAAAAATCTCTAAAAAAAGAACTTTAAAATAGTGAAAAGACAAAAAGGTTATATGAATTTAAATATTCCCATATAAGTGTTAGGGCCTGAGCACTGAAGGGTAGCTGGAAAGTGAGGAAGTAAAAGATAAAGAATCACTCGAGTCCTGAACATGTTACTTGAGTGATTAAATAAATACCTCATGGTAATCTTTAAAAATCTCTCGTTACTCGAGTCCCAAATTGAGATTAGGCTTTATCAATACAATATTACATTTTCTAAATATCCTATGAGACTTTCACAGTTCAATCACTCGAGTTCCACATCTATCACTCGAGTGATATGCATGAATAGTGTGTCACTTTCCGGTTACCCTCCAGTGATGCACTGTTCATGCTTCATCACTCGAGTGATAGATGTAGAACTCGAGTGATTAAACCTCTGAAAGTCTTATATGACATTGAGAAAATGTAACACTGTATTGATAAAGCCTAATCTCGATTTGAGACTCATGTCGATGATGAAAATCAAGACTCATGTCGATGATAAAGCACATGTTGGTGATAACGATGAAGAAGAAGATGACGAGTTGTTGGGGGTGATGGCGTCAGAGTTGTTGGCGGCGATGGCGAAGAAGAATAAGAAGATGAGAATGACGAACGCAAGCCCTCCCTCACGTACCTGGAAGTGCACATCCTAGGTCCCTGTTCTCCCTTGTTTTCTTTGTCCGAAACAGAGCTTAGTATTTATAGTGAGGAATAAACGATGAATGAACGTGAATGTGAACGAGAGCTAGATATGGTGGTAGAGATCAAAGATCTAAAGCCCGCCGTCATTAGAAAAAGAGTCGCCATTGCTGGAGGAGGCCACGACCGCCGTTGTTAGAGGAGGAGATGATTTTGTCGAAGGATGGAGAAGATGGTTTCAAAGGCAGTGGTGTAATTTTCTTTTGATTTCAAAAACGAGAAATCAAGCACTAACACCTCTATGGGAATATGCAAATTGAAATCACCTTTTTGTCTTTTCCCTTTTTTAATGTTCTTTTTCAGGGATTTTCCCTAAAGACTATTTTTACTCTGGAAGTTTTTCTACAAGACCAATTTTATCCTGAAGTTTTTTTGTGACTCAATTACATCTTAGAAGTTTTAAATTGAAGCAATCTCACCCTCAATTAATGGAGACATAACGATTACCTTGAAATTGGATAAACTAACATATGAAGTAACACATTGGCATACAACTTGTGTGCTATGTGGATTTGTGGAGATGACATGGCTTAATGGACTGATGATGTGTAGATATAATTCTCGGGTAACCCGAAAACAAATGGGGTTACACAAATTAAGGCAACGTACAAAGATGTAAGTATGGTATTTAGTACTTTAATTGAATAATTTCAACATGTGTTGAACGTGAAGGTACAACTGCTTTGAGTCCTTCTAACCTCCTATTCACTCCACATGGACTCATGTGGAAAGGAGAAAAAGCAATTACCACATCACAACTTCTAACATATAACGAACCAATGCAAATTCACTCTACCAGCTGAAGTAAACTCAGTCCAAGGAGAAGCGCATAGATTGTTAACTTCATTATTTTTTGGTTCATTTCACTAATTGATGCCATATAACATTTGTTGTAACTATGTTGGCCTTTTATTTGTAAGTAAGGACATAGATTGTTCATGATGTAAGGGTTGTAACTATATAAAGGCATATATTATTAACTTTCATAGCTTGCTCATGGTGGGCATTTAAAATTTGCTGTAACATAGAAAAGGCTAAGTAGTATTGAAATAAAGAGTAAATCGATTTACTTATGACAGCAAGATCTTCTATATCGTGAGTAGTCATAAATCGATTTATGCCTTATGTAAATCGATTTATGCCTTACATTGAGTAGTCAGTCAATTTATGTCTTACATAGATCGATTTACAAAAGTTGGCTGAGAGTAGTGTTATTCTCTGGAAATTCTTGTATTTCATCACATTTTTCTTATATATTTGTGGTTTTAAACTAAAATTGTGCATAAACTTTATACATATGAAGGAAAATGTGATGTGTTGAAAATACTTGAAAAAGTGCAAATTTTGAGCTAGATGTATAGGGTTTTAGATTAAATTGAAGAAAGTTCGAAAGCTCATAACATCCTTCTCTTTGTAGGAGGATGATGACAAGAAATGGAAGCTTACATGGATCCTTGGAGGTGGAGAAAATAACAACAAAAGCCAAAAAGGAAGATCAAAGTAGCTTGAAGGTGTCCCCGGTTGCTTTTGCTACGCCACAGCGAAGCAAAAGCGAAAACACATAAAAAATAGGCCCTTCTGACCGTGTACGCTGTGGGTTCGCTATAGCGAAGAAAAAGCGAAAACACATAAAAAATAGGCCCTTCTGACCGCGTACGCTGTGGGTTTGCTACAGCAAAGCGCAATCAAAGTTGCGATATTGCAACTGTGTGTTTTGAAAAAGTGAAGCTTCAGCTGTGTTTTTAACCTAATGGGGGCGCCAAAAAACAGACATGCTGCACAAGGAAGAGTTCAAGAACCACAAGGAGGCTTCTTGGAGAGCTTAAGGAGGATTTTGGTGCTTCTTGGAGGAGATTCTTGGAGAAATTCAATATTTTTCTCTCTTTTTCTGGTTTTCCCCTCTTCTCTCCCCATTTGTTGATATGGTTATGAGTTTTGTGTTGAGTTTTTGGTTTGTATTGATCATGAGTAGCTAGAACTCCTAATTAAGATTACTTTTACCTATTGTATGGATTGAAACTATTGGATTATCTTGCTTTTATTGGTTAATGATTATATGTGCTGATTTTTCTCTGTCCTTAATGCTATCTTGTGCTTGATCACCACATGATTAGAGTTGTTCAATTGGAAGATGCTTGAGAGAGCTATTTTGATTGTAGAACTTGAGAAAAATCATGCTAGACTTGAAGTTTAGGGATTAAATGGATGGTTTGTTTTTAGAATAGAGATATATCTAACAACCTAGCATAGTCAAGAGAAGGCTTGCTTTGAAAAGATGATTTTCATTAATTGTAAACAAGAGATTGAATATTTTTAATGAGGATTAAAAATCTATCTTGACTTGAGAGAGCTTGATTGATGATTTTAGAACCTTTGACTAGCATAGAGACTCATTTAATCAACATAAGTGGATATTTGCTTAGTTTCATGAAATACAATGGGGAAGAAGTAATCCTAAGTTAATATCTCTTGAAGTTATAGCCAATTTCCCAATTTTCATTGTTTTCCTTTGTTATTTTCATCAAACTTCTTTATTTAACTTGATCAATTTCAAATGATTCCATTCAACCTAATTACGAACATGGTTAAATTAGTTAACTCGCTTTTGTCATAGTCCTCGTGGGAACGATCTTGACTTATCACTTTATTACTTGCGACCCGTACGCTTACGGAAGCTAAACGGCGAACAAGTAGTCAAGCTTTCAAATGTGAAGTAAATTGATTTATAAGAATGCTTGCCCTCCTCCTGCTTATCGTTGTCGAAGAACCCGTGGAGTTACCCATTGTTTATGCTTTTCACTCCAAACCTCTGAATGCTTGTCGTCAATCGTTGCCCATGGAGCTTAAAGCTTTAAGCTCTCATACCTATCACATTGAATAGGAAGATGCACTCTCCCACATATCGGTCTAATCGCATTGAATAGGAAGATGGACTCCAACGTGTTTTCAATTCTCTCTAACTTGGACTACTACCTAGCATCTCCTCCAATGTGCCAGACATCCATTGTTCTATGACTTAACCAAAGGCGAAATTGCTCCGATTTAAAATTTCCAGGGTGTAATTAAACCACAAAAAACTTCCGGGTGCACAATTAGTTCTAAGGGAAAACTTCCAGAGCAAAAATGGTCTTTAACCCTTCATACATCAATATAGTGCATAATCAATTAATACATTTTTAGTAGAAAATTGTTTTTAAAAAAGCCTCTTTAGTAAAATTCATTGTAAAAAAGTATATAAAATTTGTTTATATGCGGATGTGCAACATATTTTCTGTGCAATTTATTTAGACATAGCTGAGTATGTTTGGGATTATGACCGGGGATCCCAAAAACGTTTATGCATGTAAATCAAAACAACACTCCTCTCACATGCTTACCTCATATATCGTAAATCATATTTAAAAAATTACTTTTGAAGACTTTAATCGCTGTTACAAACAAATACTAAGAACTTGTCACTACTACAAAAAGGGGCTTTAACCTCCCAAATTTGGCACCTTTAACATCCCAAAACGGGGAGACGTATATACTGGGGGCGTAGTAAGTTGAAACAAAAGACGTCCCAAATGATAGGGACGCCCAAAGTCTGACTTTAGGCGTCCCAAATTGTAATTTGGGACGCCTAAAGTCCCCCAGGGTGGGACTTTAGACCTCCCAAATGTCATTTGGGACGTCTAAAGTCCCACCCTGGGGGACTTTAGGCCTCCCAATTCTTAATTTGGGACGTCTAAAAGTTAGGTTTTTTTGTATACCATAATTTACATTCTGTATTACCCAACGAATTCAAACTGCAGAAACAGAATAGAAGATGGATTCATAAACCACACTGTCCGTTACAAACTGGTAAGGACATCCAGCACTACAATCTTTACTATATATACATACAATAACATTTCATACAACCTACTACTATATATATCAACAAAAAACAACCAGAAAGTGTCAAAACGCTGTCATCACACAAGTACAAACTGATATAAAATAACAAGTTTACTGCTCTATATGTTGAAGAAGATGTCCAGCCAAAAGATTTCTGATCAAATCAAGGTCTTCACGTAGGTAGGCATCTTCATTATCAAAAATCTGAAAATTAGAAAGTAATAAGCTTTGATGAAATGAATCTCAAGCAAATGAATTAATTAGCATTTCGATTAGAACACCAAAAATATTATCATTTGAGAATGAAGAAGCGATTACCTTTTCAAAATCGCTAGTAATTCCACTTTGAGTTATGTTATACATATAAAGTATAACATAATATCCGCATTCAGTGTTGCCAGGTTGCCGAGGGCACTTTTAATCAAAGGGATGCAATTGGTTGTTAAAATCAATAAAGGTATGTCTAAAAGGACCGTCAATGAAACAATTAGGTAGGATCGAATGTACTTACTATGGGATAAAACTACTTTGGCTTTTTAACAACTGTACCCTCGCGTGACCCACCTAGGATTCTATATGTTTGACAAGCACTATCATGAAAAGCAAAATGAACAGAAATTAGAACCATTCATTTATTTTTGTTGTCAATGAAATACAAACAGAATAACTTACATGTCGAAGACGGATTTTGTATCTCTGTCTGACTTTTTACTCAAGGGATCAAACCAATAGACTACGTTGCGGCGGGGACATATAACACACAAAGTCCAGTGGTAACTTTAACAACATGTACACATTAAAATGAAGTTAGATGAGTAAGAAGACAATTATTTATTAAACTTCTTAAATTGACAAAATGTAAATACGAACCGTTGGACAATGGGTGCTAGATAACAACGAAGTTTGGTTTGTGCCATTGCGTAGCCGACATAGTGAGTCCTATGCGCCACAGTACAAGTATCCCCTGTCGTATTCGCAGGACATAAGAATCCATACCAATTACTTCTTTCCATGTTTGTGCAGAGATCGTGGAAGGTGCTATAATAGAATTAAAATAAGGAATCAATTCTTGAATGTATGAAAACAAAAAACCACTAAATGAATTCTATGGGAAAATTGAAAAAAAACTTACCAGACTGCAAATTTGACCCAGCCTGTATCTATTTTTTTCCATTGTGGAGAGTCAGCTGGGTGCCGAAGATATTTCCCATCAGATATTCTCTCATCAGAGTGCCATCTCAACTTCTTCGCTTTTGTTGCACTCACAAACAAACGTTTAAAACGTGGTATTATTGGAAGATATCACATAACCTTTAAAGGTTGCCTTTTACTTGTCACATCACCACAACCACCATCTTTTTTCACTTTGTATCGTGCAGTTTTACACTTAGGACACTCACTAAGACCTCCGTATTCATTTCTGTACAGTACGCAGTCATTAGGGCAAGCATGTATCTTCTTATACTCCATACCCATTGTAGACAGGATTTTCTTGGCCTCATACATACGATTTGGAAGTACATTATCCTCCGGAAACATATCACACAATAGTTCAAGTAGCAATGTGAAACTACTATCGGTCCACCCACAAGTTGCCTTTAAGTTAACCAAATGTAATGTTCCTGTCAGCCGCGTGTACTTACTACCACTGTACAATGGTGTCTCTGCATCACTCCGCAGGCTATCATACTCCCGCGACTGCGCAAAGGATTCTGCCTCAACATCGTTAATCATTCTCTCCATTCTATCTTCATCTATGACATCCACAGCTTCCTTCTTGTGTGACGGACAATCAGTTACTTCCTCACCATGCCATATCCACCTTGTGTATCGCAGATTTATTCCATTACAAAGTAGGTGATCCTTTATGACATCAACATCCCGTTTACTCTCATTCAAACAATTGACACAAGGACAAAAATACTTCCCATTTCTTGCAGGAGCATTCTTTTTAGCGAATTCAATAAATTCGTCCACCCCTTTCTCATATTCTTCACTAGTTCTCAAAGCATTCATCCAACTATGATCCATTTTGTTACCACCTAAGGCATTACCAATAACATTCACACGTTTAGTACAATTCTCAACGACATATGATGGGATTGCCTAATTAAGTTATCAACCCAATTTAGGATTTTAAAATATGGGCTTAATAACTTTATTGCCCCCTCCTAGCCTCATCTCTCCTATTAAAAGGGTTTCAGTGCTATGTAACTTATTTTTTTAATAAGTATATGTATATAAAATTAATGTATAATAAAATAAATACAATAAGATTAAATTAAAGAATTTTTTTGAGGTTTGGAAGAATTAAAAACAAAACGAGTTTCATATTAACAAAACAATTTTAAGTTGAGTTCTTCCAAAAATAAAATTGTTTTATTGAAAATATTTAGATAAAAATCATTTAATAAATATTGGGGTTATCGTTTTCTTTTTAAGTTTTGGCTTGAATTATTCTTCATAATTCAAGAATTTGGAATTAACAAAACAATTGTGTGTAATTAATATAAGAATTTCTTTAATTTAAATAAATCATATTTTATTTTATTATATATACTAATTAATGGTGCAGGAACAAGACCAATGAAATGGGGTGGTGCCACTACGTGTGTATGGATAAATCTCCATTGCCTTATAAAAGCTAGATTTCCCTAAAACTGAACAACAGGGATCTATTATACTTTTAGAAAAGCCGTAGAAACGGCTTTGTATTAACAGGGTTAACATATTGAGCTTATTATGAGGTTTCAAATTAAACGGGGTTAAAGATAACAAATGGTTTCGCCAAATTCATGGTAGGATTTTAATAAGAGGTTTTAACGGTTTCATGAACAACTATGAATTGTATTGGTTTCATGTGGCATACACTAATCAATGATTGGAAGAAACTTTTATGAGCCACTTTCATTATGTTACACTTGAACAAATAAATAAATAAAAGTTCAAAAACTTTGTCTTAAAATTTAATACTCTTCTAATCGTTCTTATAAGTCACTTTTAACATGATCCACAATAGTCAAAGAAATCTTTAAATCTCATTAACTCTACCTTTAAATTTAAAACCTTTCTAACTACATCCCTATTTAATATAACATTTTATCTTATAAGAACAAAGTTTACTCAATAATTAACGAGAGGCAAATTGAAACAGGGGAGTAACTTTTAAACTTTACTCATATTTAACACAATGGAACGGGTGAGAACTAAGAAGACTTGTTTCTATTATACACAAGTAAATTTATATTTAAACAAGAAAATAAACCATTCCCGAATAAATGCAATTTAAGCAATATAACCACACCAAACACATCAGGCTAATCTCAACTATCTCAATATAAGCAATATATAATAAGCACAATCTCAACCATTTAATTTATATTTCAAAAACAAAATAAACCATTCTGTTACAAAAAAAAAAACAAAGAAAATAAACCAACCTGATCAGGGCGCCCACTAGCTAGTATGTTTGAGAGGTAGAGAAGACGTTGGAGCTCCACGGTGGTGTGCACAACAATGGAAGGACAAAGGTGGAGGAGAGAGCAAAAATCTACCCACTGTGGAGGAGGTGAGGTTGCAGCAGACACGGTTGCAGCCGTTGAAGAAACAAAGAGGAAGAAGAAGAAGGGAGGAGGGAGGAGTTCAACAAGCTAGGGCCGACGGTGGAGGGAGGAGGGAGGAGGGAGGAGGGAGGAGGGAGGAGTTGAAGAAAAAAAAAAACAGAGGAGGGCCGACGGTGTGGGTGGGGAGAGGAGGAAGAAGAGTAAAGTTGTTGTTGAGAGGATGTGAGGAGAGGGTGTGATAGATGAGAAGACCGCATGTCAGACAAGTGTCTGACATGCGGGTAGGGGACGCCCAAATGCCATTTGGGACGCCTAAAGTCCTGGTTTAGGCGTCCCAAAATTTGGGACGCCTAAACTAAGACTTTAGGCTTCCCAAATGTCATTTGGGACGCCTAAACCCAGCTCCAGGCGCTAAAAAAAATTTATGAAATTTATATTTCGCGCCAGGAAGCACTTTAGACGTCCCAAATTCAAATTGGGGACGCCTAAAGGTTCCCCTACATATATATAATTACGAAAATGCCATCGCCTCCCTTTTTAACCACCCAATTTTTAATTTGGGACGTGTTTGGGGTGGTTATATCTCAATTCTGTAGTAGTGTGTGTGTTTATGCATTTTTGGATAGCAAAATTTTGCGACCCACGACTTTTTAGCGGTTTTTTTGTCTTTCCCATTTAGTATGTATAATAAATAATCAACTCTATGACAAAACATGCTTATAATAAAATATGGATTATGACCCCGTCACATGCCATGTGGTATACAGAAAATTATAGATTATTTAAAGTAATAAGGAATAAAAAAATATAGCTTGTTGAAGTTGATCTGAATTATATATATATATATGTTTCGGTGCCGCTGTGTGTATTTTCCGTGGGTCGTGCCAATTTGACCAATATGTTTGACTGTTGTAAACTTGTAATTTTCTTATATATACATATCTCATTCGGTCACCCCAATGAAGTTATCAAATATCAATATTAACTAAAAAAATGAGGTGATTAGAAAAACATGGCATGATTAAAAAAAGAAAGAGAAAAGACGAAGACGAAGTATAAGGGTCACAATGACAACTTGGTACACCATCTTGTCATGACCCTAACCCGTGAACTTATCCGATCAACTTGTAGATTTTTTAAGAATTAAGAAATAAGACAAATCTTCCTTGGCAAATCCCTTCATGCTACTTCTACCAAATCTTCTCGTTTTGGTATGGCTTTATTCGTCATTATCAATTACTTAATTTGCAAAACGCAGATACGAACAAATTCAAGAATGATTTGTGCTCGTTTAAGTATGTATTTAGATTAACTTTTATAATTTATGACGTAAGTATGTGAGAGGAGTTTTTATCTCAATTTACTGAAAAAGATTTTTAAAACCATGGTTTAGGACTTACCCAAACACACACTGAATCATTCCTTACTTCAAATCATTCGAATCTTAGACAGTAACATAGTCCAAAAGACTATTTTTGTAGAATGAAATATTCAATCTCTGAAAAATTAAAATATTTGTAAATAAAAGAGGAATTTAAAAAGAATATTATATGTATATGATCGGCTTATTTTATTGAAAAAAAATCACATTTAAATCTAACCGAAATACTTAAGTAATACCAAATTGGTCCATCAAACTCAACAAGTCCCTGTCAGTCAATATAAATCTTATATATGATGTCTTTTACCAAACTGCCCTCCTTTATTTTCATAAATCACTGCTGTCCAGAGCTCCAGCACTGGTACTTTATTAAAAAAGTTTTATTATGAATAACTAATGAGAACTTGTGAATTATTAAAGTCAACATTTTGGTTGGATTTAAACGTGATTTCCCCTATTTTTTTTCTTTTTAATTATGACAAAGACACTCAAACAATTAGATGTTGTTTGCCCAATTAGTCTTCAAAACTTGTGTGCGAAGATTTTTTTTTTTTCATTAAAAAAAGAAAGAAAATCCATGGATCGATGTTGTGAAAAATGATTACCACATACTGCATCACGCACAAAATCTGCAAAATGATGAGAACAAGAGGTATCAAAAAAGATCTGCGCGCCATCATAAAACTACATCTAGCACGTGATTCCCCAAACCAAAAAACAAAAGTCGATCTTCTTTCATCACCGCATCAAATATATAAGAAATATATAAGGGTCATAATCTTCAATTTTTATCAAAACTATAAAAGAAACAATAAAATATTTTTTAAAATAAAAATAACCATAAACTTTTAAAATTAGGGCAAAACTAAACCCAACTCACTTTCATTTATTATAATAGGAAAAAATTAATCTTTTGGCTCATAAAGTTTTGATCTCATATAACTCAACATCTGAACTTTTGACTCTTTTGTAATTTAGTTCCTGATGTTTTTAAGTCATCCTATGCACACAAAAATGTTAAAATATTGTTAAAAATTGTTTAAATGGATTTTACATAAATTAAAAAATAAAAAACAACATCCCCATCCCCACTAACTCGCATCCATGACAGATCCTTCTGAAACACCAAATGACTTAGATTGAAAAAAAAGGCTAAAGTCACTTATGATACTTTTAACCCTGATAAAGCACACATATGTATGCAAGAAAAAGCTACTGTTGCAAAAGAGATTTGTTAACTATTTGAATGATAAATGGTGAATAGCGCTTGGAAGAGGATGAGATTAGAAAAAGTTGAAGCTCACCCACTTCACAACATAATCTAACGCATAAGGAGCTTTTTTAACTTTTGAATGATAAATGGTGAAGGTCTTTTAATATAAGAAAATCGATTTCATCTTATGCTTGAAAAGAGCTTATGAAGGATTTGTCATGGACGCATGGATGCCTAGCGAGATTTATAGAAATCAGAGGTGGAGGAAGGTTCGAGTCGGAAGGGATGAGGCGTTGTTTTTTTTTTTTTAATTTATGTAAAATCCAACATTATTTTTAACATTTTTTTTATCACATAAAATGACTCAAAATCATCCGGGATTGAATTGCACTCGAGTTAAAAGTTCAAGGGTTGAGTTGTACCAAGTTAAACTCTAGGGACTGAGTTATAAGTGAATCAAAATTTTGAGGGTTAAAAGATTAATTTTCCCCGTTACAATAGATAGAAGTTAGCTAGGTTTAATAGTTTTGCCCAAATTTAAAAAGTTTATGATTACTTTTACACTTTTAATAAAAATTGAAGGTTATTTTAGTACCTTAACCCCATATATAAATACACGTATATTTGAAATTTAAACTATTCCCTCTGATCTTAAATATAAAACAGAGAGTTGACTCTTTTTTACAGAGATTAAGAAAGCTAAATAAATTACTTAATCATATTATATGTTGTGTATCATTATATTATATATCAATTTATAAGTTAGGCCAAATAGTCTGGAGGAAAAAAGATAACTATAAATATCTTAAAGTAATTTAATTAAATTTTTTAATATCCATAAAAAAGTCAACTCCATCTTATATTTAGGGGCAGATGGAGTACATATATACAAGGTGATGATGATCAGTGACGAGCGTGAAGATTGTTGAGGAGTGAGGTGGAGGAAGAAATGGTGCCCATAACTCCAAGGACCAGCCCTAAAGCTATGAGAGACAGGTTAAATACTAAGAGAGTGTTTGATATTTGTCCCCAAAACATCTTAACGTAGAAAGCACAAGGAAATATCAAGCTTATGAAAACTGTCAGAAGCGAGCCTGTGAGACTAAGCACGTCCTCAAAATAAGGCACAGAAAGAGCTATTGCTAGAATCACCAGTAGCAGCACTGAACCCACCGTGCCTCTTATCACCATCTTTCTTCTGTGACTCATTGAACCGGGAAGCCTGTTCTGTAGTTGAATCGCAAATGGCGCGAACTCAAGGGCATATTTGGTCATTGGTGTTATCACTGTCGCCCACACTGCTATCTTGGTTACTATGAAATGCCCTGGCATGCTTAGAGTGATCTGTGACGTTATTTGTGGCCCAAACATCTTCGCTCCCATGAATCCCAGCGTTGTAAACAATAGTGTGGCTATGGAGAAGCTCACTATTATCACCTGAAATATTTCATCTTCCCGATCAGAGGATGAGACTAGCTTTTTCCTATATTTCATTGTTATAAATGTACATGTAATGATATGTCCTATCAATTAGCTCAAGTTATTCTCGTAGACGGAGAGGAATATCTTCATAGACCTCAATCTCTATCCATTTCCGCTCTAATTAATGTAATTATCATTATATCAAGTTTCATTGATTAGGATTTAACACTATAAAAATATTATTACAACATTAAATATAATAAAAAGCTACCATAACAAATGAAATAAATTTCAATCATTAAAATTTGATCTAATGATGAATACATTAAATAGAGTGAGATATCAATGGAGACATTCCTTAGCCTATGATAGACGGGTGACGTGACTTCAGCTTGTATATATATCTAAATCTCAACATGATAGAGACATTTGAATATTTCACAAACAAAAAAAAAAAACACAGAATATTGTGGACATGAGGCCTCATTTGAGACTTAAAAAAAACCAAGCTAAGGTAAAAAAGGAAAAATATGAAAGATATAACCTGAGACTCAAAAAGAAATAAAGAGAGAGAGAGAGAGAATAAAAAAAAAGGAAAAAAAAGTAAGAAGAATATTAGAATGTGTCACCCTACAATAGAGACTCTTTATGTCTGTTCTAGAGGGCTTTTTAGCCGCCTTTAAGGGATTGCATAAATAAAAGTGATGTAATAAGTAAACTTACTTATGTTTGTTTTGATTGAAATATTTCATAATATTCATGAGAAGATGAGACCAGCTTTTCGTATTTCATTGTTATAAATGTAAGTGTACCGTATAATATACCTTGGTGAACTTGGAGGGGTCCTTCATGGATTTATGGAGATCAGGGAACACGACGTGTCCGCCAAAGCTATAAATGAAGAGGCCAGAAACAGAAGGGACATTATGGATCTGAAGAACTGGGATGTGTCGGTTAACCTTAACGCCTCCGAAAATGGGAGTGACAGCGACAGACAAGAAAATAACAAGAGACATGAGAACACCAGCAGAGGAAAGGAAAGAAATGGAAGAAAGGTCTGTGAGCCACAAGCTAGGCAAAGCAATAAGAACAGCAAGAACAGTGAGAAGCTGAGAAGGTGACAGTAACTTAGGAAGACGCAAATGGTTAAGGTAATGAGATCCCATGAAGACAGTGAACAAGTTGTCGTGTAGTGAGATGGTGTAGGAGACAAGGGCCATGAAGATCTCTGTGTAGATTAGGGTTGATGCAACTATTCTTCCTTTTGTTCCAAAGGCTTGTTCACCTATATCTACGTAGCTTTGGAGCTTAGGGTTTTTGGCCATGCATTTCCCAAGAAGATGACAGCTATACGCACACGTGATTGCAAGGCCTACGAGGAATATTACCGCACATGCCCACCCTCCCTCTTCTACTGCATATGACGCTGATAATTGCCCCAACCCTACAAAATTCATTATGATCACAGAATATACATGCATGCTTAAGATTCTTTAGGGGAGTATTTAGAAAAGTTAATGAACGAATATATACCAACTGAGATTAAGAAAGTTAAATATATTATTTAATTATAACATATACGATATGATCTCTCTAAAATATTTATATGGAACATTAGGTTATATATCAGCATATAATAGGTAGATTGGTTCAGAGAAAAATGATAATTGCCCCAACCCAATAAAAATAATTATCAAATGAGTCATGCATGCATGCATAAGATTCTTTATGAGTTTAGAAAAGTTAACAAATAAGCACAAACAGAAATTTTATTCTTGCATACCTTCCATTGTCTCTTAGAAAAGCGCTTCCACTCCATAAGGTATAACTTATTTCTCTAATTTGAAAAGATTAACAAAACTAAATAAATGACACAATTATAACTATATGACATGATCTGTCTAAAATATTCATGTGTAACATTAAAAATATTATATATTAGTTTATAAGTTAGCTAGGCAAATTAGTTAACAGAATAATAACAAATAAAAAGGGTCTTACACTTGGGCTTGCTTGATATGAGAAGAGGAGAGGGAAAGTGAGTGGAGGAGAGATTTTTTTGAGCTAGTGGGATTTGAAAAAATAAGAGAAATGAAATTAAAAGTTTTTAATCAATTTTTCTTACTTTTTTATTTTATATGTTCTTTTTATTAATAATTTTGTAACCCCTTTCTTCAATTTTTTTAAATCCAATTCATCAAAATTTTCCCTCCCTCCCATTCCGTCCAAATCTCTCGTATCAAACAAGTCATTATCAAAATTCACCCCCATACTAGGTTTTATATCTAGAAACGGGGGGAATATACATTCTTATATGTGATTGTCATGTGTGTGTATTACGTACCTGTGAGCATGCCAACCATATTGATGACAGAATGAGCAAAAGAACTATTGGGTTCAGCCTCATCAGCTGTTTTGTGATTTCCTTCCTCACGTTTACAGTATTGGTCGTTGTTGCTGAGCTCCACGCACACTTCGTTGCAGTTTGTGCACTGAACGCCATTCACTGATTGATCCTTCTTCTTCTGTACACACTTTGATCCAAGGCTCCTAAGGCTTTCCTTAACAGATTTCAACATCATATACAGAAATTGATCGCTGAAGGACAGAGAATAAGGAAGGAAAGCATATAGAGAGAGAGAGAGAGAGGCGGGAAGCAAATTAGAGAAGAAGATTATTTATAACTAATATGTGGTACGGTCATCAGTGACATGCAAAGATGCGTATTTATAGTTGAATTAAAGGCTAAAGAATGGCGTACGTCATCAGCCACAATTAATAATGGCGAGAGAAGAATATAACCATCCTGCTGCTAATTAACTGATTCAGTTCATATGGGAGAATATTCCAAATTAAAGCTAATTTGTAGTATCGTATTCGTGTACCTCACCCTTGCTTCTTTGCTAAATGGTAAACCTCAATGCCTCCTTTAGTTACAGTTTTCAAAATAGCTTATATAAATTTGATCACAGCAGCTGGAAGCAATATTGTAAAGACGATTGGACCTCATCAAGAAAATGGCCATTGAATTGGATATAAAGTATAACTTTTATGTATGAAGAGCGTACTTTTCATAGAAAAACACACTTTGATAAAAAAAAAATATAGATGAGATCATATAACCGAATTTTTTTTGAAAATATTAAGTGTTTTTTTTTAATACATGTTAGATCAATCTAGCTATTTATCGCTACTACAGAATAAAGATACTACTATCCCAAAGAACATCTTTTTTAAAAAATAGAAGTAAAAAATAAAGATGGTAACATTTTTGTAAATATAGAAACATAGCGGGAAACTTTAGGAGTCCCAAATTTAAATTAGGACACCTAAAGTTCAGTTCAGGTTTTCTCAAGTCAAATTTGGAACACTTAAATTTTCTCTTGACACCAAAAATAAAAATTCTAAATATTTAAACTTAGGTTTAGGCGTCCCAAAATTATTTATTTGAGACATCTAAATTAAAGATCTTGGTTCCGTAATATTAGGGATGCCCTTTGGTGTCCTTATTATCAGGAATGCCACCTTTGGCGTCCCTAAAATATCAAGGATGCCACCTTTAGGGATGCCAAAGGTGGTGTCCCTAATAAGGGACTTTTTTGGTGTCTCTAATTAATTTAGGAACGTCAAAGGTGGACCTTCGATGTCTTTAAATTAATTTTGGGGTGTCAAAAATAGTTTGAATTTAAATTTTATTTGTTAGTTTCATACTTTCACGTTAATCTGCGACTTCTTGCTTTTTTTTTTTTACTTCTTTAACTCTTGTTTCTTCCTCCTCTCTCTCTCTTTGGCCTCTAGATTTGTTCTATTTTCTCATCATTTTTTATTATTTTATCTTCTCTCTCTGTTTTTTTTCCTTTCTATTTTATCTTCTAACTCGTGTTGTTATGGCTTGTAGATCGAAATTCTGAAACATACATCTTGGCCCACATTCCTTCCAAGAAGATGAGGTTCATCTCTCCCTATCGCTCCTCTCTATCGCTATTATGAGAAAATGAATTTCAATAATAGAAGAAGATGAGTTTTTCGCAATTGATTTCCTCTTATTAGTATCATCTTCTGCCTGTGAGATTTGGACTTTAGAGTTATTATTGTGTAGATTTTGGATTTGGAGTTTAGATACTAAATCTATAATTTTATTGACTATGATATGTAATTTCTGGTTTCAAATAGTGTTTAGTTCATATCTGTAATATAAACATTTTTTTTAAAAAAAAAACCTTTAGACATCCCTTTTTTAAAAAGGGTAGTCTAAAGTACAGATTTTAGGCGTCTCTTTATTTACAGACGTTATTGCCTTTTTTTTATTACGTCGCTCCCCATGTTTCAGACGTTAAATGGGCTAAAAAACAGACATTAAAAGCGTTTTTTGTGGTGGTGTTATTTTAAATAAGAGCTAATTTAATTTGAACAATTTTTAGACTACAATTAACTGGCTATTGAAATAGATGTAAAGTCTAACTTTATTTCTTGTAGAAAAGCTTATCATTCATGAAATAAGATATCTTACCACCAAATGCTTTGATCAATGGTGTGGGTTGTTCAAGTTTAACATGGCAGTGCTAGAATTTGGTGGATTAATTATAAAAAAGAAGAAGAAGACATTTTGGGATACATGTTAGTGAAAGATCACAATTCTTCTTTTTAAATTATATCAAATAATAATTTTATATATTATATTTAGAATAGTATTTAGATAAGAGCTAGTGAAAGATCATTTTATTTCTTTTGATAAGAGCTGATTTGAATAGTATTTAGAATATATAAAACTATTTTAATTTTTGTATACTAATTAATATTAACAAAGTTTTTAACTTTTAGTGAGTACTATGATATTAACAATCTTGATTTATCTTTATACTTGAAAGTATTGATCAAATCATTAAAAATGTTTAAAAAGGTAATTAATACTTTAATTGGAGTATTAAACTACTCCCTCCAGTTCTTAATATAAAACATATTTGGGGAGTTGATCATAGTTATAAATATAAGATATAGTTTTTATATTTGCTAGTCTTTTCTTAATTTACCCATATTGTTGCTTCCTCAACAATAATCAAGGAGTAGAGAAAATAAGAGAATTAAGGAAGATAACTAGGGTATTTTAGAAAATACATGTCATATTAACTAACTCAACTAACTTCTTTAATCTAATTAAATTAAGTAAATATGTCTTATATATATTAAGAATAGGAGGAATATATCAAAATATTACATTGTTCCCAGATAGATGCTTTGCATATAAAATAGTAATGAGTTAGATTAAATAGACTAATAGTTATGTTACTTGTTGATATTTGAGAATGAATTATTAGAATTATTTATTTATAAAACTCTAATATTTTATTTTTTGTACCAAACTTTAATACTCCCTCCTACTAACATAATTGAGAAGTTGATCTTGAACCTAGATATAAGACATATTTTTTATATATATCAATCTTTTTATAACTTATCCCTATTGATGTTTCTTCCACAATAATCAAGTAAGAGAGACGTGGAGAGAATTATGGAAGATGATTAGGGTATTTTAGAAAAAATATGTCATATTAACTAATATAACCAACTTTCTTAATATAATCAAATTAAATAAATAGTTCTTATATTAAATACAGAAACAACATTTGATCTGACAATTCAAAAGGGTTGAATAATGATACGAAAATGAATAAGCTTTATTGCACTAGATTCTCTGTATTGCACTAGATTCTATCTAATAACTCTGCCTAAAGTCCTGAAATTAGGTGACCCTGGGGGCACGCCTTGAATAATGAATATGTGTTCATGGATGGCGACAGGCATGACATCTACCAAATTTTGGATAATGAATAAGCTGTATTGCAAGTTTTGGATCACGAAGGTTGTGTCATATGAGAGAGACGTAGAAACAAGAGAGACAATAAATTTTATATATACGCACTGATCCATTATTTCTTTATGCTCTTTGGAAATTCCACTAAATCATATAATTGATATCCCAAATTTAATTTAAGAACGTCAAAGGTCCACTTTTAATGTCTCTAATTAATTAGAGACGTCAAAGATAATATTTTAGGAACACCAACTGATATTAGGGCATCCCTAATATCTATTAGGGATGCCTAATGGCCTATTGGCCAAAGGCATATATGTTGGGGAATTAGGGATGTCCCTAGTATCAGGGAATCAAGACTTTAGGTGTTTTAAATATTTTTGGCAATCCTAAATCTATATCCAAATATTTAGAATTTTAATTTTTGGTTTTAGAAAGGAATTTTAGACCTATTAAATTTGATTTGGGACGCCTAAACTGAATTTTAGGCATCCCAATTTAAATTTAGGATGCCTAAAATTTTCCACTGCATTCCCATATCTACAAAAATGTCATCACTTTTATTTTTTACTTCCTTTTTTTAAAAAGGGACATCATTTAAGATAATAGTATATTTATTCTATAGCAGTGATAATTTAACAAAACTAGAACTTTGATGGTGTCAAACGCACCACAACAACAATTAAACAGGTAAGATCACGTTGCTTTATTTTATCCCATTTCTAAGATGCTGCCTGCAATTGGAAAACGTTAATTCTTGAAAGTGGAACATGACATGTATATTGGCATGCAAATATACACTCGTCAATTGATTCCTACCGCAATTCATAAACATATATATATATATATATATACTGCAAGTGAAGCATGAATTGATGACTTCAGGGGATTTGAAATTTGATGTTGCTTATTCAGCAGCTTATACTTTGATTCCAACTTATCTGAAAGTGACGAAAAGATCCAAGTATTGAACTTTTTTCCCATGGCATATCTAAACAAGATTTATTCTCAATCAATATTAATCCCCAATATCAATACTCTTAATATGCAAAAAGGAACCCCCATATATATATATATATATATATATAAACACAAGTGGGGAGAATTGTTCTTCTTTTTATGGTACGCAGAACATCTCAGTGATCTGTTTCTTTCAGCGGGAGTGTTGTTTCAACTCACTATAAGTATTTTTTTTTACCTCTATTCCAACCTAGGAATAATTTAAAGTAAAGATATACATTTTCTAGGGAGCGGGGTGTCTGATGCGCGTTAGATGATGTGCCACATGATGTCCACAATCTCGTCCGTTCATTTTATTCACGGTGAGAAATATTTCACTAATCAAAACAGCGTTATTTTGATTAGTGAAATATTGACCGCTCATTCAACGCCTTAATCATAGCCGTCCATAATGTTTTATTTAAACTTCTTTTTCCCAACACAGTGTTGCAAACGGAGCTTGCTGATATTCACCTTCGTGCCTGAAGCAAGCGCGGGAAAGCTCTACTGAGGTGGAGATAAGGCTAAAGACATGTTTTTTTTATAGCTTTTTTGATATTTATGAGTCCAAAAATGTTTCAAATATGTTGACTTATGATTAAAAACCTATCTTTTAGAGTTTTTATGGAGAATGTCAAAAGAGGAAAAATCTTTAAAAGATGTTTTAGTTTATAGACTATTGTTATAGTCATTGTTGGAACAAAAAAATATGGTGTTTATTCTTTTCGCAAGTGAGGATGATAACAGTGACCGTGTGTGAGGGAGGTTTAATGCTGAAATTTGAAATTGTGTAAATGGATTTACACTTTACGTGTAAATCGATTTACACAAAGTGTGAATCGATTTCCAATGGGTTAAATCGGTTTAGGGTATATACATGTTTTCTCATGCTGAAATAATTGAATGCACAATTCTTCTTCTCCAGTTCAATTTTCTCATGTTGAAATAATTCATGATTTCATAGTGAACATAATTTCCTAATATGAGAGAATTTTCTGCACTATATGAATGCACAATATAGTGGCAGCAAGGTTAACAGTACTGAAATAATTCATGCCCAACAAAAACAATACAGCAAAGTATATCAATGTTTCAAAGTTAACAATACAGAATTGCATTAATTTCATAGTTTCACAGTGAACATAATTTCCCAATATGATAGAAGTTCACAGTAGTGAACCCAATATCCTAATTTCATAGTTTTACAGTCAACATACACAGAGAATTTCACAATGAACCTAATTTCCTAATTTCACAGTTCCACTTTCAAACTTTTTTCACACACTCACTTTCTTGATTTCCCACTCTGTCTCCCAAAAAAAAAAAAATCAGCAAGCTCCGTTTGCAACAATGTGTTGGGAAAGAAGTTTAAATAAAACATTATGAACGGCTGTGATTGAGGTTTTGAGTGAGCGGTCAAGATTCAATAATCAAAACGAAACCAATTTGATTAGTGAAATATTTCTCACCGTGGATGAAATGAACGGACGAGATCATGGACATCATGGGGCACATCATCTAAGGCGTACCAGGCACCCTGCTCCCCATTTTCTACTACTCTTGTGTATGGATGCGATTCTTTAACCACTTTGCAATTTAATTGAAGGCACATTCACATAATGGCTGTCATTATGAAAGTTTTCATGGAAGAAGATGCTTGAGTTGCCATTGAAGTGTCAGGGAATATATAACGTGTGAAATTAATATATATATATAGATGCCATTCTCAGATTCTGCCACCACAATACTTTTGCCCTCTGGCATCAGCTATAGCTTCACTTTTGATACTTATAGCTTCAAGCCCTCACACACAATTAATTTCATCGCATCTTCATGATTTAATTTTCTCTCCCATAACAAACAAACACACACACACACACACACTGCTTGCGACTGTTTTATTTTGGGTGGCTTCTGAATGTTTTGATGTTGGCATGCATACAAATCTCAAAGCTGTTTATGATTATCCATATTTATGGTTATTACATTTATGATTATTACTTAGCTTAATGTGCGGTTAGAATAGAATATAATATATATTACTTTCAATTCTTAATATAAGATATAGTTCACGGTGCAACTTTTAGTATGGATTAAATCTTATATTAATGACCGAATATAATAGTAAACACATAGATATTCAATAGTTGTCAGTTGTGGTACGAAGTGTTATAACCACTTTAACTCAAAGTCATGTTCATAAGTATATATTTTATAATTAAATAAGTGTAGATTCTGAGATATATTTGATTAAATTTATTAATATTTTATACTTATTTAATTATCTTTTATATATTTTTCTATCTTTTAATTAATTATAAGATAAAAGGATATTTTGATATAAAATCTATTCATATCCTAATTTATTTTGTAGGAAATATTATAAGATTTAAGGGAGAACAAAATATCAATATAATATATCTATATTACTCCCTCCGGTCCTAATTATAAAACAATATTTAGGAGTTGATCTTGATCCTAATTATAGGACAAAGTTTTCATTTTTGTCAATTTTTTCCTAAAATACCCCATATTTATACTTTCTCAATAATAATGAAACACAATAACAATTTTAATACACCTATGTATTCTATAAAGTGAGTAATACTTGCAACTCATTAATGTCACATGCACCTCAATTATACTGTTTCTTTTATTTTTTTTAATAAAATAATATTGAAACCCTGAGAAACTTTAAGTTAACGCCTTTTGATAATCTTTTAAAATAGAGAGTAATACACGTTGTTTGTGATTTTTTCTTGGCTCTCAGACGCACTAGCTAGATAAATTAATTCTCAATCTTTGTAATGAATGGATCAAATATGACTTTGTTAATCAAACAATGAATTCTGAGGTCCTTAACTACAATTTCCTCAGATACAAGAAGTGGTCCAATTAATACTCCCAAATTAGGGCATTTTTGGAAAATAAATAAGATTAACTACTTTAACTACTATTCTTAATTTCTCCAAAGTTAGGTAAATATGTCCTATAATTAGGACCGGAGGGAGTATATGATAATCAATAATAAAGAAAAGAGATAAATCAAGATATTATGATAAAGACGCATGCAGGGAGGTAATATATACCTATATATATGCTAGGAGTAGTAAGAGGGAGGTGTGTTCTATTTTCGTGGTTGATGATAACAAGACAAGAGCTTTAGTGGAGGGAGATTTAAATTTAATTTGGAGATATAAAAGAGCAACAGCAATGAAGAAAATTTGGCATTGAATTTTTGTTTCTCTATTCCTTTATCTTCTTTATTTTGTCTTTGCTTAGCTATTATTTTGATCATGACAATGTTCAGTTTATGTAGCTAAACCGTTAGTTTTGGATTATTTAGTTTGATTATAAATTAGTGGATGATAATTTTTTCCATTAATTGCTTTAATGTTATGTTGGTTGATTTAATTGTGTGTTTGATTATCCTGAAACAAGAGGAATCTGATTGGGACTATTTTGGTGTTTGAAAGGAGCCTAGACATAGAGAATTTAGACTAGACCTGCAATTAAATCGTGTAGGATTAGATTTTCGAATTTAATTTACTTGTAGGATAGACATATACCTATCAGCCCTATATAGTCTCATTAGGTTTGCATTTAAATTAATCGCCTAAGACATTGGGAATTATCATAGTTGGAATGCCTTTTAGTGGATCGAAAGACACTCTTAGGTAAATAAGACACCTAGACTAGCAAATATAAGTTTAAATGCAATTAAAGGGATAAATTAGACACTAAGGGTCTGTTTGGTATGATGGATTTGGAGGGGAAGAAAGAGAAAGAAAATTTTTTATATGCTCAAATTTAAAAAATTAGAGAAGTGGAGTTTCAAAATTTTAATGAAGATAAGATGCAAAATAAAAGAGTCGGAAAAATTAATTAAAAACTTTTAACCCCACTTCTCCAATTTTTTAAAATCCAAGTCATAAAAATTTTCCCTCCCCTCCCTTTCCCTCCAAATCCCTCATACCAAACAACCCCTAAGAAGTGATCAAGACTATAAGAATCCAAGTCACCGCATAAGATTTAAAATCACCATTAGCCTAAAACGTAGTTATATTTGATTTCCCCTTTTTATTAGTTAGTTTTGTTCATATCTTGATTTAAATTGTGTTCACTCAACTTAAGCAAAAATGTAAAGTCATTGCTTAACTGCATTATTGATATCAAGTCTTCGTGGGAACGACATCTGACTCACTCTTTATTATTTGATACGGTCCTTACACTTACGGAGTATTTAGCTCTATATTTTACCGCTATCACATGTAAAACAAAAATAAAAAGTTTTGGGGCAACCATCTGAGTTTGGAATTTGACAGGGTCAAATTTGGTTTGGGAGCATTGCATTGTATATATATATACACACACAGTGTATATTATTTATTATGTATTAAAATTTTATGGATAAAAAACAACTTTTGCATAAAGATCGCGTATCTTAATTTTGGAAAATATTAACCGCGCGCTACACTGACGCTGGCGACATATTTAGTGAAAATTTATTCTATGTTTTGGTAGGATTAGATTAGATCAGGACAAGGTCCCAAGAAAAAAGATTTATAGATTACTATTAGATTAGGTCGGGTATATGTCACTCCCTCCTGTCTTAAATATAAGATAAAATTGATTTTTTTAGAAAGATTAAGGAAGTTAATTAAATTAGTTTAGAGTATTCATATTTTTATTTTTTTTCTCTAAAATAATTAGTTTAACTAATAAACTAATATATAATATAAAGATATACAACATATGATATGATTAAATAACTTATTTAGCTTCTTTAATTTCTCCAAAAAAATCAACTCTATATTATATTTAAAAACGGAGGGAGTACAATCTTACACAAAGTTTATAAATTAGATTAGGTCGGGTTTACGTTACAATCTTACACAGGCCATGCGGGGGGATTAAGGGTCTGGTTTGTTGCCTACAGAGGTGTCTGTTTGTAGGTTTTTTATGAATGCGCATTCCCAGACCATCCAAAAGATGAGCAGCTAACGCTCAAATAAAAGGGTTTTTTTAAAAAAAAAAAAAAAATTCCGTGCACTAAAAATTAATTAAGATATCGGGTGTTAAAAAAATATTTCAGATATTGAGTGCTACTGAAAAAATATTTCAGGATACTGATATTGCAGGAAAAATATTTTTAAATGCCAGACTATAAATTAATTAATTTAACAAAAAAATAAGAATACATAAAAAAATTTAAAAAAATAGTCCTCATTCCAAAATCTGGGGAATTAGCAGGGCATGCGGACCCTTTTTCTACTCACAGATAAAGGGTGGAAATAGGTAAGACTAAATTAAGCTCTCGTCAAATAGCCCTGAGCTTGACTGGAGCCAGGCTTTTTTTCGGCCCAATACTGAGGCCCCGAAACACGTGGCCCGGCCTACAAGCCTGATTCATAGTGAGGATTCCATAAATATCAAAATGTTATGGTTGGCAAAAGCCTAAAATGCCCTTGCTCCTGTTAGCCTTCAGTATCCACTGTCCACTGTTCCCTGCCTCCATTGTCGGCCACTAATGGTGCCACCATGGACATTTTAATTCAATTCACCACTTGAGAGTTTGTGGTTTGGCTTTGTGTCTTTGCTTAATTTGCAAATGTGACTTATTATTCACTTTTCAGACCACAGATTTTTTGCTTTTCTTTTAAAAAAAAGTTTTGAATGTACAGAGTCAAGATCAGATCAAAACTTGAATTGATTTCTTCCACCATTTTTTTTTATTCGTTGATCTGTATACATCTCTAGTTACTAAGGTACATAGTTTGCATTATTGTTATGCTTCCGAGCATCATATTTCATTGAAGGAGACGATGATGTACCTACCAATGAAGGTTGAAACTAGCAGCCTGCATAAGGGGATGAGCAAAGTAAGCTCCTAATGTTAATGCAGTGATTGTCAAGTATGGCAGCCTGATAAACTCCCTGTAGTAATCTTTCGGCAACTTTTGCCGGCCATCGAGGATTGCTGCGAACGGGACTATGCTTGTTCGGGCTTTAACGGTCTCAAAGTCCTCGCCGTATCTTCTAGCGAGTCGCCTGTCCCCATTCCAAACACCAAATAAATGATGTGCTATTAGGCCAACAGAAGCAGCAACAGCCACAGAATTTCCAATCCAGATTGTGTGAGCTAGACACCATATAACCTGCCCAACCATCTTGAGACAAAACAAATTTTTCTTTTTAGAGAATGCCAACTACATGTTTCACTTTGCCTAGATTTCAGAATACTCAAAACAAGAATGTTTCTTCCCATCAAGTCAAATGAAATTATTGCAGTTATTTTATGTCTACATGTCAATATGTCAGAAATGGCATTTCTCATAAATGACACATTGAAGGTAGTCAATACTTCTGCATCAACAAAAGCAAGAGATACAACAACAACAATAAAGTCTTATCCCACTAAGTGATTCAGAAACAAAAGCATGAGATACTTGTACTATAAACAGTTTTGCTGGTATCCAAATCGCACGCAGATCCATCACAACATCATGCATAAATCAAATGGAGTCTGATGCAAAATGGATATTTATACCTGTGGATGTCTGGTTATTCTCATTATGCCAGTTTCCCAGAGATGTAACTTAGGCTTCTCAACTGCCGCAACCTCTAGAAGATTAAATGTTGAAGGATATAGGAGAAAGAAGGAAATGAAATTGGCCAGCCACAAAAGTTGGTGAAGCCCAGGAACATTCTGGATTTGCCAGAGTTGAAGTCCATCATATCTGTGGTTAATAAAATATACCTGCGTCACAGAGAAGAAGATTTAGACACAAGTTATCTTGGACAAAGAAGCAGTTCTACAGCTTTGAAGAAAAGCAAAAAGGAACTTACAACTGTACTGACAGCCAAGGGTAGTGATATCCCTGCAAAAAGAACGCGATAAGCTCTTTCTCCAATGAGCTTCTCAGCAGTGTCTCGAAAGCTAGCCATGCCACTGTGGACACCGGCAAATATGAGTATCAGGATCAACATTACCACCTGTGGTGTAATATGTCAAGAGTCAGATCTAATTGAAAAACCACTGTAATTATCATAGTCAGGCGACACAAGTCAAACAAAAGAACAAAAACAATAGTAATACTCATGATGTTGAATGATACAAAGATAGAAAATAGATTTTGTTAAAAGAAGAGAACGTTTTCGCGAACAACTTGTGATGGAGGCGTCATCTACTCGCTAGATGAAAACCTTTATGATGATCCATAAAATTTTGTTCAGCAAAACTAGTGCCTTTCTCATTCGACTAAAGTCAAGCTTGTATTCCAAAGTTTGTGGAGGATTTTACTATTTCCATTCCAAAATGTTGTAGATTTTCTGGGAAGTAGTTGACTCGGATGAGTCAACTCCTCTCACAGATACTATCATAAAAAATTATTTCCACACAAGCTAACAAGAAAAATTCCTGGATTTCTAGATAGAAACTACCCAATTCCAACTATGTAATTACTGACACTCTTCTCCTTCCAACCCACAAAGTTTGCCTGAATTCAAATTCAATTTAAATTTAGGAAAGCGGAAAAATATTACAAATTTTGTTACAAAATTTGTTCCCTGTGTAGCTATAGTGTGAGCATGGGAATTTTTCTCTCAAATTCTTTCTCCCCCTAAATCCATGATTGTAAACTATTTCAGGCTATTGAAAGCATAGCTCAAGGAAAAATATTCACTACTTTCTTCATATGCCTACACACACCATAGCCAACACTTCTGCAGAGTAATATGCCTCAACGAATGCCAGTTTCAATCTGATTAAATTTTCTAGCCTTCAACAAAAGGAATGGTTTAAAATACATCCCATAAAATTCAGCAACTAGTGAAAGTAGTAAGAAATCACCTCATGACTATCTGAAAGTCCTGAAACCGCCTCAATAAAGGCTTTACCATACCCGGTGGAATTGTCAATCCAAACTACATTAAGAACGAACAGAACTACTCCCAAAATCACCGTGAAATAAATCCACGAAGATATCTTCTGCTCCTCCAAATCAAAAGCTGCTGAGTCCTCACCCACCAAGCTCGAATCTTTCGTTTCAGTGTCTCCAATAGAAGTACAGGCAATGAATTTCCGAGAAATTAACACTTCTTTCGAAGGTTTCTTTAAGGAAAAAATATCATTTTTATTTGGTTTTGACATGGGGTTCATGAAAATGGCGGTGGAGACCGAAGAAGAGGGCCGAGAAAGTGATCGGTGACGGGGTTTGTGGGTTATAGAAGAGAAGTGGGTTGAAATCACAAGAGGAGTAGCCATGGTCAGACCTACTGAAAGCAAAGTGAGTCCAAGAATTATATGCACTTTTTGGAAAAATTGAGGTGAAGGGTATCTGCAGAAGGCCATCGCTGGTGTTGGGTCATTTGGAGTTTTGTGGTAACCGACACGTGGAATGTTGTTCCGCAAATAAAATTTTAATATCTTTGATGGCAAAACCATTTTAAGAGTTGAAATGGATTATGGACCCAATTTTGCACGCAAGATCATGTCCGTCGATAGAAGCTAACCTTCGTCATCTCCTGGTTACTCCTTCTATGAAAACATGTGGATATCCATTTTTTTTTTTTTTTTGAATTGAGATAACAAGAGAGTAGACTCTTGAGGCCACGGCGGCCGTTACAGTAGTCCTAGTTACAAAAGAGACATACAAAATTAGACCCAATGGTTAGCTGAGGTCAGCCAACGTTTTGATCAAACAAAAATCTGACGGATGGTCCAAAAGCGACAAGTCATTGTTCAAATCAAGGGCACTCTTTGCCAAAATATCAGCACACATAATGGCTTCTCGGTAACTATGGGAAATCTCTAAATCCCAATCCTTGTAGATTAATTGTCTTACTTCCTCTAGCTCATTCTGTAGGGGATGATGTTGACCCCCTGACTGAAGTAGTAATCGAATGGCTTCCGTAGAATCAATGTGTAACTTGATCTTTCTGAGATTCATGGTTTGGCAGGTCAGTAGTCCTACTCTAATTGCTTGAACCTCAAAAGCTGTCGAACCAAATGTGAATCCTAGGTTCTGTTGAAACCCGCAAATCCAAGCTCCTGAGCTATCGCGAATCACTCCTCCAATTGCAGAATTTCTGTGCTCGTCAACTGCAGCATCCACATCAACTCGAGCAAAACCCGCCGGTGGAGCAATCCATCTTGCTGTGTCTCTGTCTGGTACTCTGAATATCTTGTGCCTTAGCCGCTCATCTTCTGTGCCTTCATGAAGAAAATGTATACCTCTGTGAAGAAGTTGCTGTGGCAGGTCACTAGATCCTTCAAAAGCTCTTCTATATCTGTTTTTCCAAATAAGCCAGCATATTGAACCAAAGATCCTAAGCCAGGGCCATTGAGACATCTTACGATTTCCCGGTGAGTGTTGCATATTCCAGTTGATCCATACTTGTAAATTTTCAGAAAAAAATGCAGAGTAATAAATGGGGTTAATACAAGAAAGCCACACAGAATTTGCAAATTCGCAATCTCTCAAAGTATGAATTGCTGTTTCCTCGCAGTTACACTCAAAAGGACACTCGGCATTTATCCTCACATCCCTCTTAGCTCGAATAGAATTCGTAGGAACTCTTTCCTGAAATAATTGCCACATAAAAAATTTTACTTTCGTGGATATCCATTTTATAGGATATAAATACACACACATGTATTGTCTGTTATGTTTATTGAAATGTGAAACTATTTCTCAGCGATAATAGCATCTAAGAGGCTAAGACAGGAATATAATGGAAATGCATGAAAATGTGTGGATGAATGGTTTAGTTACTATTTCAGAAAGATCTTAACTCTGCATTATATGATTTGCAATAGGTTTATTATCCATGTGCTTTTGGTTGGTGATGACTTTAATTCATGAATTTCTGGAAGCATGGATTGCTTGCAACGACAAAGAAAATTTGGTCAAGAAATCACCAATTGAAATTTATTGAAAGACGATGATCTCCTAAAAATTGCATCTCATTCTTAATCGTGAGATGTTAAATGCTGACAGCATAATGAAAAGTAGTGAGAAAGAATTCCCATCTTCAAATTAAATTCAAAGGGATGGCAAGTTATCTGTATACTGTTTGCGAACAAGAATAATAAATTCTGGTAGCATTCACTCACATCTCGTGATCTATGTTTAAAAGTGGGGGCAAAAAGAAGAGCGAGTGACGTACAAATGGGTAAAGAAAAATGTAGGGCACATGAGATCCCCCCCCCCCCTTTTATTTCTTGTCCAAATCAACTTCTCCACCATTAGCGGTTTCTTGCTGCCAACTTTGCATCCATCACTTTTATTCCAACTGTTTTTCATTTCCCAATTCACTTTCAAGTTGCAGGCCCACCCCATCTTCTCAAAATCCAACCTTTTTTAACTGATTTGCCTACATAATAGGCCTCTCTCGCTCAAGAAGATCCGTCCTCCATTTCTTACCAAACAAGAGCTCTGCATTTGGCACCCAGTTGAAAGAAAAAAAAGAAAGGCTTCGCCTTTTGTTCTTTCCTTCAGGAATCACACATTCTGTTGTAATTCTTGATTGTGAGGGAAGATGTCTGCAGCTGTAGGAGCTGTCTCTGCAACCAAAGACGTTCCCTTTAATCCTCATTTGGAGGAGGGGCTTAAGAACAATGAAGCTCAAGACACCGAAACAGAGACTGAAGCAGAGGAAGAAGATGACTCAAAGTTGGAATCTGACAGAGAATTGGACCTTGGCCCTCAATTTTCACTGAAGGAACAGCTTGAGAAAGATAAAGTAACATTCTCTTTTCTTTCTTTCTGGATGTTTCTTTGGCGCTATGATTTTGCAATTTGCTTTTACGATTAAAACAGATTCATTCATGTATTTTCTGTTTTTCCTTCATAGGATGACGAAAGTTTGAGAAAATGGAAGGAGCAACTTCTTGGCAGTGTTGATTTCTCTGCTATTGGAGGTACTTTTGAAGTTCTCCTTTTTCACTGTCTCAAGTTTTTCTCTGGTTTCAAGGAATATGTACATTATAGAGTAAACTTAAACTAACCCTCTTGAATTAGGTTGTCTTGAGTATGATATTTCCCTTCCAATCTTAGAAAACAACTTAATTGGCCTTTTAACAAATAGAATTCTCCTGTCAAATACTTCAGGCTAAAATATCAAATGTTCCAAGTTAATGATTGTGTTGAAATGTGTCATTAAAAGTTCTGAAACAAAAGTTTTAGTTTTGAGCGAAACTTGAGAAGATCCTGTTTGTATACACACAATATATACCATAACTCTGCGTATTGTGTCGTCTAGTTTCATTTCATCTTTTATTGGATTTTCGCAAGCCATGGAAAGCTAAACCAACCCCATTCATTTGTTGAAAACCAGAAAGCAAAGATCCAGAAGTGAAAATTGTGAGCCTCACTATACTATGCCCTGGAAGGCCAGATCACATCCTGCCAATCCCATTTACAGCTTCTTCTAAGAAGTGTCTCTTCACACTCAAGGAAGGAAGCAAATACCGCTTGAAATTCACCTTCTCTGTCTCTAACAACATTGTTTCTGGCCTCAAATACACCAATATTGTCTGGAAAACTGGTCTCAGAGGTGAGACAAAAGTTATTCTTTTTGTGTTTTCCCAGAATGATTGAGTAACACTGTGCTAGTCATTCATTAATGCCTTTCATGATTTGCTTTGTCCAGTGGACAATTCAAAAAGAATGCTGGGAACTTTTAGCCCACAGCAAGAGCCGTACACATATGTGCTGGAAGAAGAAACTACCCCTTCTGGCTTGTTTGCTAGAGGAAGCTATTCAGCAACAACCAAGGTAAGAAAACCAGATAACCTGCTGAAAATTGATTCACATATTGTTCATACCAATTATATTTGATCAAACTATCTTCATTATCATTTTATGCATAAAAAAGAAAATGATAACTAAATTTTCGTTGTCTCAGTTTGTAGATGACGATGGAAAATGCTACTTGGATGTCAAATACCACTTTGAAATTCAGAAGAATTGGCCAGCAAAACACTAAGATTCGATATATGTTAGGTTATTGGTAGATTTGCTTCCTCTGGCATCTTGTATCCATTTGAAACAGACAGATTGAAATCCAACATGTTGTTCATCAGTCATCATATTCAGTTATTGCCTTCATGCACATGCATGTTTGTACTCATGTTTCTACCCCTTATATGGTTTCTTTTCCCTTTTCTATTAGTACTCAGAAAAAAGATATGTTCCTCGTTACTCTCTGACACTCAACAGCATTCTACCAAACATGCATCAAGACCTAATTTTGGGATCTAATTTCTAGTAAAATTAATCTTCCAGAGGTAGCAAGGGACCCCATGTGGATAAAGAAACGGAAATCAACAAGTGTCTTCCACTGTTACCTTTGCTTTCTGAAGCAAATGGCCAAAAGGTCCATCAATTCTTTGGTGGTCCAAATGCTTTATCCATATGATGAGCACATGCTTTTTGCTACATAAGGAATATTAAAAGAAAACGGGGGTGGGAAAAGGGGGGAAAAGATAAAGCAAAACTTCAGATGAAACCAAGCTTTGACCCCATCCATTGTCATGATTCAAAGTTTAAATATTGTGAATAATATTCATCTTCAACACTCTTAAGTGATCAGGGGTTTGCATTTACTTATAAATTCCTTGAGTAATTCCTGATTCTTCTTCTATAATCATGAACCCATCTACTCTAATATCAACATTTTTTATATTTTATTTCAAAATCTAGCCCCGGACACGCACTTTCACAAGTATTTACATGTTATCTGGGTGGTTTTGTTAAGAACACAATTAAGTTGGTCCAATGGGCCCTCATAATTGTTCTTTGAAACTGATAACCTGCAATGTAATAATGAGGGCTATGAAGCTGGTAGAAGAAAATATTTGGTGAACTCAACCTTACCATTTTGCCGATCTAACACACAAATGTTAGTGCTCCATTAAGTAGTTGGTTAATTGATATTAAACCAACCATCATGGTTGTTAAAAGCATCACTATACATTTCTGGTATATGGGAAATAACTCAAGTCTATGATGCAAAAATGATGGGGTCGTCTCTCTGTTTAGCGTTCTGTAGTTAAAGACAAAGCAGCTGCAACTTTGAGGACTAACTTTTAGCAAATTAACCTAGAGTTTATTAGAGCCATTCATGATTCAAATGCCTCATTTCTTAATATTTGTAAAGTTTATAAAGTTACTCTTCATATTCTCCTAATCCATGCAAGACAAGTACATAAGATTATCTGTAAAATATATACATGTTACCTTGCATGCATCGCCACTATCATTATGCTCGCTCACAGTGCTGCGAAAAGTGCAAGCATCCACTTTATCTTTTAATTTGATTTATTATTTAATATCAGCTTCTCTTTTTCTCCTTGTTTTTGGTGTAACATCACCAATTGGGTCATTTTGTTATGGTGGAAATAACCGATTCTCAACAACATTTTTCTTTTTCAAATGATATCATTATGGCAGTGGTTTGATAGAATGATGAAGTTTTGAAGATTTTCTTACCAATTGAGTTATTCTTTTAAGTCCCAAAAAGAGGATAGATACATTTCCTGGCAATCTTCTTCGGCTTATTGCCCCCTAAATAGTTTTCATTAGACATAAAAAAAATTTGACCTGCTAAACAGCTTTCTTTCCAAGTAAAGTTTTATTATTATAATAATCATGCCCACAAGCAATGGAAAAAAACAGCCAAGCCAGTGTGCCACCCTTTTAATACATAGACTTTTTCTTTGGTTCATTTATAAGGTACTTACTGCATAATTTGATAGATTATTGATACATAATGATTAAAAACAAAATGTTGAATACTATTACAACGGTACGATAGAGTACATTCAAAATATTCTATAATGTTTATTAGTTATAATCTACATACTGCTCATTTAAAAAGGGTGAATAATATTTAGGTTCTAAGAAATTAATTTGAATTTTTTTACTGTAAAATTGATTACAAATATTGATTCAAACAAATGCAAATATGATAAATTTAATTGCAAATCTCATAGGTTCATTCAATAATTTGAAACAAAAATCCCAACCTTATAACTATCTAAATTGACACTGGCAACTCACCATTCAAATTAAATAGCATTTTTAAAACCTAATTGTCATTCTCCTATTTTTTTTTGGTTGCCCACCCGGTTCACCGGAGCTTTGCCCCGACTACATCCGGATCCGACCCGCGTCGCGCACCTGGCTATGGTGGGAGAGTCTCCCAATGTGAATTTTCTGCATACACAAGACTCGAACCCGAGACCTTGCTTAAGCGGAACCAAGCCGCTTACCACTTGGACCAACTCCCATTGGTTCATTCTCCTATTTAAAAATTCCACAAAATGCAAATTTTGCCTGTCAGAAGAGAGCTAGGAAAAACTCTTAATGAGGTTGAACTTTGGTTAAACTGCTTTCTTCATTATTTTACATTACTGATTCATGTTATGTATGGAATATAGCTCAGTTTAGATCATTGACCTTTGTTAAATACCATCTCTCATTATCAAGATTGATGAAACAAGAACCTATCAACTCCAACCAAAGGCAGAATTGGTGGAATAGCCCTAATTCAATTTTCTATTACCCTATCTCAACAGCCACTCCTTTCTGTATTGTCCTATACAAAGACATTTCAGAGCGTATGTACATGTGTCCTGTATTTTTATAAAAGGAAAAATTTAGACAGCAAAATAAACCCAAGGAAAAAGGACAATTACCAAGATTCCCCCCTATACAGTAAAAAACCCTGGCATCACCAATAATCTAACAAAGCAAACTTTACCAGCAATCCAATTTTACCACCCTCAACCACTAGCTTAGCAGCTGTTACCAGCCAATGTCCAGGAGCATCATGTGCACCTCTCACAACCTCAGATGTCTCCACATATTTAAGCAGCTTACTGGAGCGAACTGGCACGGGCGGACCTTCTGGATAAACACCAGAATTAAGTACAGTTGGAGCCTGCTTCCGAGGACCTGTATTATTCTGTTGTGTGAATGTGAAGGTCGTGCTGATATTTGATAGGAAAGATGATTTCCTTGAAGCATCTGGTGCCGTAGCCCACTCTGTCTTTCGGATGCTGCAGTTCGAAATATGAGTGAATAGAAGTCGAAGATGAAGCACATTTCTTGGCCAACTCCCTTTGCTAAAGAGTTGAGCACCAATCACAATATAAACGCCACTAGAACCTTGCAACCAGTTAGGATCATGCTTTACTACAGATGTGCACACATTTGAGAATCTCTTCCATCTGACTCGCTCCAGGAATTGGTCACTGGATTCGTGATCATCAGAACTTCGCCACATAGAAGGCCTGCTCATGGTTGGGTTACTTGAGGAGAGAACCATAGTGTTAGGGAGGCTTGAAAGATGCTGCACATGTATTGCCAGTCTGTCACATTTTCTGCCCTCTAAGTACAAGCGGAGGCCAACCACAGGTTTTTCTTCACTTAGCACCTGGCATTTTGTGGAACATGTCAAAGTCAACAAGAGAAATATATTATCAATGTCAAGAACAAATGACGCAATGCATAAAGGAAGGCATGAGTCCCTGGAAGACTATGTTACTCATCATGAAGTGATTTGCCAAGGCCAATAAAAGATTTAAGTCTATGATAACCGCCAAAAACCTCAAGATTTATAACTTTAGTTTTTAAAACCCAAGACCAGCAAAGTCCAGACAAAAGAGAATAACAGATAAACTGAAATATAAACATCCACTATAAGAAAGAACCTTGACAATCAAATGCCTGCCCGCTCAAATGGACGGTTTTATGTCTTACCTGTGCAGGGCTGACATGAAGTTTGGGGCCCATGAAACTAAATTGAAGGGAAGGAGAAGAGCTCTTTCTCAATTGATGCCTGAGAGGCAGCTCACAAAACATGGGAGCCCATTGCCTGGGAATTTGAAATTCTAAGAAGTATTGTAAATCTTCAGGAGCAGGCTTATCTGAAAAAATCAAGTAAATCAATTAAGTGTTGTGCTGTGTGCATTAAACAGGGAGGTTTGAAGAAACAATGCACTGCAGCAAATGATAATATTAAAAGCTTATATGCAGGGAAAAATAAAAGTACGTCTAAGGAAGGCTTATCTGCCAAAAAGCATTTAATCAGGTGCAGAGTAACAGGAAATTTTATGAATGATAGCATGCAACAAATGATAACATAAGTAACTACAGTTATTCATTGAATAGCCAAGGCTGAAAAATATATAGAAGACAGTGGCAGCTAATACAGTTGTTGTTGAATCTAAGAACAAAAGCATACATCGCAAATACAAATTGATTGCATGACTAAGATAACCGCTTCCAGGAATCCCCGCCAGTAGTGAGGATATAGGAACAAACTTGAAGAGAATTCCTTCAGGATTAGAAGGCACTGTCTGGAGCCAATTTGAGTGGCTGGGCTTAAGAATATCTCCTCCTCTTTTCGAGCAGATAATAGTGATGCCCTGTTACACAATAAATCATGATAAGCACCATAGCCTAGAATTTTTATTCATTGTGAAAATAAGAATTTCCATATTTTGCGCTTACATCTTTGCTTGATGTTTCAGATATACTGGTGAACTGCATTGTGCTTGATTGCATCACACGATTGAAGACATCAGGAACCTACATGGACATAGTAGTCATATCAATAGGCAAGTCACTTGTATATTAGATTAAGAATTAGACAAGATAATGCATCATACTTTATGTTTTCCATCCGCTGTCTTCCTCTGTAGTAGAGAAGGACTTCTTCTATCTGAGAACATATAATCTCCAAGATCCTCTAACCATCTTCTGAGATCACCAGGAGTAACCTTTGAAGAGTGTTTTTGTTTAACAAAGATTACATCTTGCCCTCCAACAGCCATACCTACTATTATGTGAGTGCCATATGTCCGGATGAACCTGCCTAACGAAATTTATCAGCACCATCATACTCATCAACTGAAAATCACAACCCTCAATTGATCCCAACATCAGTTACTACACATCCAGCTAGATTATTCCGCTCTTTAAAATGTTCAGAGTTCACATATTTTGGGCCATGGCCATGTGATGTACAGACTACTCCATTACTTTTGAAATTTGATCATGAGCCCCTTAAACTTTCAAGTTAATGTAAATAATCTCCTTGACGTCTAATATTTCACTAACAAAAGCATGACATATAGCGAGGTTATGTGCAATAACCTAATGTTGAACGGATAATCTACACGAATTTGAGAGTTCAAGAAGTTAAATGTACAAAATAGTTTAAATTCTTTGTAACTAATGTGTCACACTTCCATCATTAAAATAATGATTAACTAACAGCAAGAGGACTACTACCTACACAAAGTTGAATTTTCAATGACAAACTTCAGAATTAAAGTGGGTTATTCGTACGTGATCCAAAGTTAATAAAAATTGAATCCAACTTAGGCAAACTGGGTATGGGTCCCACACACTATACAGAGCCTAAAAAAGAGTAGTAATATTCTTGACTTAAGAACTGTACAAAGTATTAAAGTTTTTATATTGATCATAATGGTGAGAAGTTAAAACCAAAAAATGTGAACCTATTTCATGAGAAGCCGTGCAAGTACAAATATGTTAAATTCCACAATATACGCAAGAATTCCTTCATTTGTCTATTAATCAGAGATTGAGATGGTGTTAGGTTTACCTAGACAATGAAGCTGGATCCCATTGGGATGGAACAGACTTCTTTACTTCCTCTCGCAGAACAAGTGGAGAAGCTATTAAGTGCAAATAATACAGTGGAATGAAATAACCATCAAAAGCAAGATATTTGGTGTCAGCAGCATCGCGGAACCAATCTCCACTAAAATCAAAGAGAGCATTAAAATAGCCCGAAGGAATTTTTCCTTGTATTGCTGACTTCTGATTAAGTAACTCTGACATCTGCAAAGGAAGAAAGCCACATACAATGCTTTTTTAGAAACAGAAGAAAATTTATTTGGTAGAGGACAGGGATTTACAAGGGAGAAAGTATGAGATATTGCATAGAAATTTATTTTATTTCTGGTCATATGGACATTGTTGTTTTAGAGGAGGCCACTTTTATCTAATGCATTTCATGGGATTTAGTTCTAAAGTCTTTTGAGGGAGGATGCGTGGAAGGTACAGGTGGAAATAGGCTAAGCTAGGCTTTGCCTAAATAGGTCCGGGCCTACAATAGAAATTGAAACCCTGAGCTTGTATGTAGGCTTTTTTTTATGCCTGAGCCTAGGCCTTCAAAGGCTTGATAAAGCCTCTCAGCCAATTTAAAGGCCTACTTAAATAATGTAGGCTTTTAAATAGCTTTTAAAGCATGTGCCTCTAAATTCATATATAACCTTTCACAGTTATATACAATCCTACATTATATCTTAAAAGCCTAACATCCATTCTCATAGTAATATTAGGGCTTATTAAGGAAAAGAAAAGAATGTCTAGTGACAACAATTATCTGAGCAAATAGGAATATGAAAAACTAATCGTCTGTTGACTAATAAGATATATTTTCTAAAATTGACTAAGCATAACAAGTAACATGTAAAACTAGGTTTTACCCTTTTTACCTTTTCCACGTAAATTGGGACAAACTCCTCTTACTCAGATTATAATATTTCACTTGACACTAAAATAAAATCATAATAATTATTATGCTTCAATGGAGGGTGCACATTAGGGGAGAATGAGTTAGTGTTGCCATCTCGAGCAATCGAAGAGAAGAAAGGCAAGGGTGAATGATTTATGCGAAAGTAATGGTTGAGTGTAATGACGATGAGATGTGAAACTTAGAATTAAGGTTAAGTTGGTAAATTTATAAATAATTTATAAAATTATTTAGATTATATTATATATACTTATGTAATAGTATACATTAAAAAAAAAGCTAAATAGGTCAGGCCTGTAGGCTTGTAGGCTGGGTCTTATGAAAATAAGTCAGGCCTGTTTATCTAAATAGGCCTAGCAATATGCCTGAACCTGATCTATTTACTAAATCGGTTAGGCTAGGCCGTTAGTCCTATTAGGGGCTTGGCCTATTTCCATCCCAGGTGGAAGGCAATTGCAGATTACTTGATAGCTCAAAATTAGAGATTTTTAAATCTCACCGATCTAAGCTTATTATATAAATCCAGAAATTTAAGTCCCCTGTTCTTTTCCTGTCGACTCAGGGCCAGCCTCGTCTAATTTCTACTCCCTTGGTATAATACAAACTACTTTTCAAATTTAATTTTCAAACATATCAGGCATTTTATCTCACCACGGTACTTGGCTTGCCTATGTTGAGAGTTCAGACCATTAGTTCCAGAACCCAGATAGCAAGTTGTGCAATTTTATGCAGATACGCTTCTTTTGCATAGCACTTAAAAACTACAGAGGTTATTTTTCATGTCGTATGAAAATATGTGAAGTGGCAAATAACTTTTCTGCCCAGAAATAATGGTTCCACCGGCAAAGCATATTCATGAAAAACAAGAATTCAACAAATAAAGACGCAACCCATGCGAAAGTGAGAGTCGTTTGATTGGATACACAATTATCAAGGGGCAAACTTTCGCCGACATATATTATAAGTTAGCAAATTTGATTATTCCTCCAGAAAAAAGTTAGCAATAAAAATTAAAAGAAGTGAAGTCGTCAAGTTGCTCTCTAAACTAAACATGTCTGAAAAAGTAGAGGATACACTAAACGCCTGGAATGCAACTGCAGAGCTCGAGTGCAAGTTAACTTCAATTCCTCGGGAATATTATATCTTAAAATTTGCTTTCAAACATTTTTCATCAATAGCATTGTCTTCTTATGATATTTTAGAATCAAAATGGCCCGTTAGAAGATCAAGCCTCGACTCGAAATCTGAAAAAGCATGAATTACTTGGGATAGAAAGATACAGAAAGGAGAGATACCCACCTGGTTGAATTCAAGTACATCGGATTTGAAGCGGATTCGATCCCCTTTATCACACCGGATATCCTCTGAAACTCCTTTAATAGCAGTTCCCCCAGGAATCAAAATGTCCCTTTTGTTCACTTCGTCCAGCTCGACCAACCTCCGGCCTTCAATTCCCTTGGCAAATTTCAATCGGAAATCACTGGTCAGATCAAACCCTTTGCCGAGACACTCCAATGCTCTCATCTCAATGGGCAATTGCACACTATCCTCCATCGCAAACAACAAACAACCACGAGCAAAATCAACAAAACGAACAAAGAGGCGGCAGAGACTGGGAAGGCTCAATAAGCAGAAACTCTAATTGTTAGGGTTGAAAACGATGGTTTCAGCGTGTATGGAGTCTTCTGACCAAAGGGGTTGCCACCCAAGACTGCAATTATTAAGCAACATGAAGGTCCTTAATTGCGGGTGGCTTACCTTGTACTCGAAAAGACGAGGATTGAGGAAGAGGACAAAGATTTGTAGCGAAGCGTAGGCTGTAAAAAATTTTTATCCAAATATTGAGTGGAGCTGTGGAGAGAAGGGAGGGCGAATCATATGAAGGTTCGAGGAAGGAGAGGGGGTTGAGTAAAAGAGGATCCGCCGCAAGGTGTTGACTGGAGAGAGAGATAGAAGGTGCGAACAGAATATATGGCATTTCAAGGGATGATAGTCAACTTTGTTTACCTACTCTCTTCCATCTTTCACAAGGTACCGGTTATCGACATTAGCTAGCAAACCACTAATTAATACGCTCGTCTTTAAAAATAAGACATGGATCGAACTCATGCGCGTCCAAACCAAACCCATCTATTGCGGTGCTAATATCTGGACTTATTCTACGTTTTCTTTCCCTCGAGTAATTATTTTATAAAATGTCCGGTGTTTCATAATCCGTATTGGATCAGTCGGTCCAATCTAAAAATTGATGAACCAGCTGGTAAATTGGTTCAGTTCGACATCCGCCCGAAAAAAAAAATTCTTTAGGGTTTCATATTAATAAACCTGAAATTTTTAATTTTTCACCGGTTTGACCCTGATCTGACCCACTAACCCTTGACCAAATACCCCAACCAGTTCAGTGGGTCCAGGTTCATGAACCTTGATAAAATTCTACCATTTTAATACTACTTCGCTCTAAATATAAGATCTAATTTATAAATGAATTTTAATCTTTTTTTAAAATTTTATTTCTTATGTTAATCATTTTTCTACAAACCACTTTACCAAACTCACAAGTCATAACTGATATATTACTATAATATAATGATATATATAAGTATTTAAGAATATTATATAACTATAACATATATTATAAGTAAGTAATTTATTTAGTTTTTTTAATATCTTAAAATAAATTAATTAACTCATATATTAAGAATAAGATGTATTATAAAGTATTCAAAATACAATTTTAATAGAAGAGTTGAATCCAAGCCAAACGCCCAAGGACATTGCGTTGCCCCAAAGGGCAAAATGATATCCTTAAATAGGGGACGAACGGGTTCAATAGCCGACAAATTAAAACTAGTTTAGCCCGTTATATATATATATATATATATATATATATATAAAACTAGTTTAACCCCCCTATAATTAAAAATGCTAGTTTAATAGCGGAGTTTCATAGTGAGAATCCCTGAAAAGAAGGAATATAATGTTTAAAATACATAAAAGAATATTATAAGTTTATAAGTTATATGTGGTAATAGTATAGTTTAGCTTGAGCTGGGATATCATTTGAAGGTGGTGTTATCTTAGAACAACTAGCCATTGATAAAAGTGTAAATCTCATTTGATAATAGTGATAGCTCGAAAAAATTATAAATTTAATAGATAAAATGAATTAGTATCCTATTTTTAGTATTAGAATAAACACTTCAATTAACTCTTACATTTGTTTGGAGTAGGTGAGTAGTATAGCAATGAATGTGGAATTTAGCATTATTTGGGTAAATATTAATAAAGAAAAAATACAGAAAAAAAAACTTTGAATTTGTAAAATTTTAAGTCAGGTATTTATCAATAAATGAGTTGTGAATTGCTTATTAAGTTTTCTTATTTCCTTATCGACTCCTAATAATAAACTTAATTTGAGATTTTATAATTTTAAAGTTCTTTTTCCTATTTTTTCCCTATTAATAATTTATCTTCCAAGCTTGACGCGGCATAAACAAAAAAATGTGCCTAAATGTAAGGAAATATCAAAACAATTTTGGACATTTTGGATGCTCTTTTTTTTTTTATACCAAACAAACATAATTTTTAAAAGGGGTCAAGGGGCATTTTTGTCTAGGAAATTTTTACCACGGAGCAATTTTGTCCTAGCCATCATCCTAGTTAATTTTAACCGTTAGATAATCAAATATGTTGAGCTGACAGTCCACATATCATCCACGTTATTTTTATTAAGGTGTAAATTTTGATTAACTAATGATCAAAATTAATTGGAATAACAATCAAAATAAAATTATTCTTTGTTTAACACTACTGAGACAAAATTACCCCCTCAAAAAACTTCCAAAACAAAAACATCTCAAGCGAATTGCAGCTGCAACGGTCTCAGCTTTTCCGACGCCGATTCTCCAACATCGAATGATTCTGTTCTGCTTATCCGATTGTGCTACTGATCTGATCCGTTGATCTGTGGAGCTACTTCAGTAATCCCGTCGTGATTCTGTTCTGGTTCTGTGGGTCTTTTCCGACGCCAATTCTGCTCCTTCCGGTTCTGATCTGTGGATGTTTGGAGTTGCTTCAGTCGGCTTGCTGCTCTTCACAGTCGAGATGTTTCCGTTCAGATTCACCCAGGTTTGTCTTCGTTGATTCCGGTGATCTGTTCTGTTTTTTCTGTCGAGCTGAGCCAATTCCGTCGAGATTCTGTTCTGGTTCTGTGGATCTGTGGATCTGGTTCAGTTGGCTTGCTTCTTTTCAGTCGTTTTCTGTTAGTTCTGTTGTTCTGTGGTTCTGGATAATAGGAGTTGTTCTGTTGGCTTGCTTCTGTTCCATTGTTTCTATAGTTCTGTTGGTCTGTGGTTGTGGTTCTGAATTTGAAAAGAATAAAGGAGGAATTTGCTGTAGTAGTCTCTCGCCGCAGCCTCCGTTTTGACGGCTTGGGGCTGCGGCTGGGGAAAGTGTTAGTGGTCTATTGCATTTTAAGCTTAAATTTCTTTAAACAAAGTACAAGTGATGAGTGAAAGGGAAAGAGATCGAAGCCGCGAGAGAATGAATTCATCTCTAAGAGTAGAGAAGATTGAGGTCTTGGAGCGTAATACGAAGAAAATTCGTGATGATGATGTAGAATTCACAAATAAACAATCTTTAGCCCCACGGGTAGAGGATTGGATGAGTGATGATATTATTGGAGAGGACACCAATACACCAGAGATGTCCAAAAGGTCTTACAAGGATGCATGCACTGAGGATCAGACATTAAAGGATGCTTCAGATGAAGAAGATGATTGGTGGAAAGGGGATGGTTGGAAGTCAAGAATTGAGGTAGAAATGACGCAAAAGGGACCAAATATTATTGTGTCTTCAGAGTTTAAGAAGAAGCTAGCGCGGAAATGGTCGACATCGTTAATCGTTAAACTTCTTGGAAGGATGGTGCGGGAGGATCAATTGGGTCGCAAGCTAAATCAACTGTGGGGACGTAGAGGGGAAGTCGAAACTATTGAGATAGGTTCCGGGTATTTTCTGGTACGTATGAGCAATAAGGAAGATTATGACTTTGCGTTGACAGGTGGACCTTGGTTATACATGGATCATTATCTGGCTGTACAACCATGGAAATCAGAGTTCGATCCTGATGCTGGAGAGGTCGCTAAAATTGCAGCATGGGTAAGAATTCCTAAGTTTCCTGTTGATTTTTATGACAAGGGTATTTTATATGTGGTGGGTAACCAAATTGGACGAGTTTTGAAAGTGGATACAAATACTCTTCAGCAAACCAAAGGGCGTTTTGCTCGTATATGTGTTGAGGTCGATTTAAATGCGCCTTTACTCCCATCTTTGTTAATAAATGGGAAGGAAAAGAAGATTGTTTACGAGGGTTTGCATTTGATTTGCTTTTCATGTGGGAGGTATGGTCATGATACTGAACATTGCCCTAATAATCAAACGAAAAGCACGTCAAAGTCGTCATGTATGGCGAATTCGTCGGTTTCTATAGATACAACACCGGAGCATATCGATGAAATGTATGGTGAGTGGATGGTGGCGCCGCGTAGGAGAAGGGGGCAATGGATCTCGAATACAGGGAACAACAATAATGGGCGTGAGTCTAGGCGTGATTTACGTTCTCGGAATATGGGAGGAGGATCACGTTTTGAGGCTCTTAATGCTGAAGATATGGGAACTAATGATGGAGGTCATGGTGACAACATAAATCAGGAGAAGATTCGTGCTAATTCGAAGATAGGAGAGAGATCACGTGAATCAAAGGCTAAATCTGGTCAATTATCTGAATCAAATAAAGGGAGTAAAGGGAATAATGGATCGGATATTTTAAATGTGGGGAGAAATAATAGATTTTCTGATGATGTGAATAATGTTGGCATCTTAAAAAAGTTGAATAAACCACGTGGGATCCAGGCAGATAAGAAGAAGGGGATTGAAGAAGGAGCTTCCCAAAGATCTTATTTGTTGAATTCTCATATGTCAACTCAAGAAGCTGAACCGTTGAGTATTTTGAGTGGGGAGGTGGGGTCAAAAATTAAAAAGAATGCTATTAAAATAAACTCCATTTCCCCCACTATTCGTATACAAGCATCCAATCCTCTTGACCCAGGAACAGGAGGAGGGGAATCTATTGAAACTCGAATTAATCTACGTGGAGGCATTGATGACGTGATGATGCATGGTGTTGATTCTGTGCAGGAGGGTCATATGACTCAATAATGCCTGGTTTGGTTGTGTTCATTTTCTTTTATATTACGTTTTTAATGATTATTATGACTTGGAATACCCGGGGTGCCGGTGGTGCCTCTTTCTACAGGTTAATTAGCGATGTTGTGGCCAGGCATAGTGTTAATTTTTTTGCTTTGCTAGAACCTAGACAGGTTGGGATGAAAGCGAAGCTCATTGCTAGGAAGCTGGGTTGGACGAATATGCACGTTGTTGAAGCACGAGGATTTAGTGGAGGTATATGGCTGTTCTGGGACTCTACTTTATCTTTCTCTGTGACTTCGTCAGGTAATCAATTTATTCATGGAATGGTAAATAAAGGCTCCACCGATGAGTGGTCGCTTACAGTGGTTTATGGCCATCCGAATATGGTTATTAGACGCCAGCTTTGGCAATCTCTTGAGGATGTTCAGCAGTTGGTTGTTGGAGGCTGGGTAGTAATTGGAGACTTTAATGCTGTTTCCTGTCCTGAAGAACGCTGGAATAAAAATCATAGGGTCAATACTAGTATTGATAGGTCTTACCGAAATTGGCTTTTGGGTAGTAATTTACTTGATATTGGTTTTACTGGTCCTCAATTTACTTGGGGTAATTTGACTAGCCAGAGCAGAATAGACAGAGCATGGGTGAATAACAGCTGGTTTTTAAATAACCCTAATGCCACTGTTACACATCTGCCAAAATATAAATCCGATCATTGTCCGGTGTTGCTTGATACTGAATCCCATGTTCTTACGGCTAAGAATCGGAGGCCTTTTAGATTTTTTGCACCTTGGGTTATGCATGATGAATTCAAGAAATTTGTAGAATCTCATTGGGGGGTGGAAGATGATTGGTGCGGATCTGTTAAACAGTTTACTGAGGATTTGAGGCTTTGGAACAAGGAGGTCTTCGGTAACATATCTTATATGAAAGACAGATTATATAAAAGATTAGATGGGATTAATGCAAAGACGGCTTCAGGAGGTATCTCGCAGCATCTTGAGAAGTTACGAGGGGAGCTATGGGGTGAGCTTGAGAAGCTCTTGGCAAAGGAAGAAGTCATGTGGATTCAATACTCTCAGGCTAACTGGTATGTGGATGGGGATAAAAACACTAGATATTTCCATTCTGTGGCTAATGGGAGACGGAGAAGGAATAAAATAGAGGCCTTGAGACTTGACTCTGGGGAGTGGACATATGATGCAGCGGAAATTATGCGAATGGGAAGCCAATTTCTTGAAAATTTGTATAAAGAGACCTCCATTTATAATGGATCGTTGGTATTCAGATGCTCTTATCCTGATATTGACGATGTGAATTTGTGTAGCCTGGGGAGATCGGTTGCAGATCACGAGATTAAACGAGCTTTATTTGATATAGGACCCCTTAAAGCGCCAGGACCTGACGGTTTCAATCCGTTATTTTACCAGAGCCAATGGGAAACTGTGGGAACATCTGTTATTAGCTTGGTTAAAAGAGTTTTTGATGATCCTATGTGGATTCGGCATATCAATGGTACTCAAATAGTACTCATACCTAAAGTGGACCATCCAGAGACAATTCGTGATTTTCGACCAATAAGTCTTTGCAATGTTGTGTACAAGATAATTACGAAAATTATATCAAATAGACTAAAGGCTGTCATGCCTTTAGTAATAGCCCCGAACCAGTGCAGTTTTGTTAAAGGGCGTCAGAGCTCGGACAATATTATCCTAGCTCAGGAGATCATTCACTCTATGAAGTCTTTAAAAAGGAAGAAGGGCTTCATGGCAATTAAAATTGATCTGGAGAAGGCTTATGATCGTGTTAGATGGGGTTTTATAACCGACTGTTTAAGGGAACTCAAGATTCCTGAATATCTCCTTAAAGTTATCAATGCTTGTATGTCGACATCTTATATGCAACTGCTTTGGAATGGAGAGGCTACTAATATGTTTTGTCCTTCCCGTGGTGTTCGACAGGGTGACCCAATATCACCGTATCTTTTTGTTATTATGATGGAAAGGTTGGGGCATCTTGTCCAAACGGCAGTGGAAGAGGGTGACTGGCAGCCGTTTAGGCTATCCAAACGAGGTACTCCTATCTCTCATCTCTTTTTTGCTGATGATCTATTTTTGTTTGCAGAAGCAGATCTAGATCACGCAGGGATTGTGAAGGCCATTCTGGATGATTTTTGCGACATTTCAGGACAGAAAGTGAATGCTGGAAAGTCAAGAATTTATTTCTCAAGGAATGTTAACCACATCAGGTGCAAAGAAATCAGTGATTTCTTGAATTTTACTCCGACGTCGGATCTAGGGAAATATTTGGGAATGCCTTTATTACATAAAAGGACCTCAAAGGCAACGTATAATTTTCTCCTGAATAAAATGGATGCTCGTCTGGCTAATTGGAAATCCAACATGTTATCGATGGCCGCCAGACATACCTTAGTATCTTCTGTAATGTCGGCTATGCCAGCTTATGCTATGCAGACAGTGCCTCTTCCTTTGGGGACTTGTGATCAAATTGATAAACGATGTCGTAACTTCCTCTGGGGGAGTAGCTTGGCCAACAGAAAGCCTCATCTAGTTTCCTGGGATTTGGTGTGTGCTCGTAAAGAGGATGGAGGCTTGGGTCTCAGGAAGGCTCGTTACCAAAACCAGGCATTCATGATGAAGCTTGGATGGAGTATGATTAATAAACGTGACTCGTTATGGGTCAGGTTTTTGCGAGAAAAGTATAAAGCTGGCGATGATATTATTCCCAAAGTTCAGAAGCGTCGGTCGGAGTCTAGTACGTGGAAGGGTATTTGTAAGAGTTGGGAGAAGATAACAGATAGCATAGCATGGAGAGTCACCGATGGCATGAACATTTCTTTCTGGAAGGATGTTTGGGTGCCACATTTGGATAAGCTTAACAGTTTAGCAACCCGAGCATTACCACAAGATGTTACTGAGTGGAGAGTAGCTGATTGTATCACTCCCTCCGGACAATGGGATATGAGCAAGTTTGATTATCTACTTCCAGGATATGTATGTACAGCTATCAGACGTGTCAATATCTGTCAGTTAAATGGGCAAGATTTCCCTGTATGGAGATGGTCTTCGGATGGAATATTTTCCATAAGCTCTGCTTATAAATATCTAATGGGTACACCGGGGACTCACGCTAAATACCGGTGGAGATGTCTTTGGAAAATGAAGGTCCCTCAAAGGTATCGTACTTTTTTGTGGCTGTGTCTTCACGGGCGTTTAATGACAAACATGGTACGGTTCCAGCGTGGTTGTCATCCCACGGGTAATTGCGAGATTTGCCATAATTCACGCGAGTCAATTCTTCACGTTCTTCGGGATTGCCCGGTAGCTTATGAGTTCTGGTATGGTTTTTTACCGCTGACTTGGCATGAGCAATTTTTTGGCATGTTGGATACGAATGATTGGTTTGCATCATGTATAGGGAGAAAAGACATATTTCAGGGATTTGAGTTTCGTCTTTGGTTTACCGTTCTATGCCGATATATCTGGTTGGCTCGTAATGAACGTTGTTTTAACAACATATCTTGGAGTAGTACGGCCATTTTAGCCCGTGCTCGTGCTTGTTTAGCATGGGGAAATATAAGCCTCATTCGAAATTATAATGAGGAAGGAGGTCGTCTTTATTGGAAGCCACCACCTATTGGATGGATCAAGATTAATACTGATGGATCCAGGAGTGAAAACTTAGGGAAGTGTACGTGTGGAGGTGTGTTGAGGGATCACAATGGTGATTTTTTGCTAGGATTTATGTATCGGATTGGCCATGGGACGGTGGTCTCTGCTGAGGCTTGGGGTGTATTGTGGGGACTCAAGCTTGCATGGGATAGAGGATACAGAAAAATTCTTCTTGAGTGTGATTGTAGTGAAATCATAGAACTTATTCAAGCCACGGTGTCTCAGGAACATCCAGATTTTCACCTTATCATGGAAGCTCGCACGTTGATGGACAGAGATTGGGAAGTGGAGATACTTCATTGTAATCGAGATGTTAACACAGTTGCTGATGCTATGGCAAAGGAAGCTTGGAATATGGCGATGGATCTCCATATCACCGACTCGCCCCCTACAGCTATTATGAACTTGTTATTTAATGATAATAATAATTTTAGACTGTTTGTTGACTCAGGAGGATAATTCCTGAGGTTATTGTTGTTTTCCATGTACTATCAAAAAAAAAAAACATCTCAATCTCATGAACTTTTAAAAAAGAGGATGAAAAATGGAAGGCACTTGTGAATTAGCTAAGAATACACATACATGTTCCCTGGTCCTGAGGGCATAAAGTGGGAAGGTTGAAAATGCTCTTCCCCCTCATTAATTAATTATTTACTTTGACATCGCAATCTTTGAAATCAAAACCAATTCAATATATTCAATTCAAAGTACCTCTCCGTTTCTTTAGAATATTCAAACTTGTCACATATACACAACCTCATGCCGTGACCCTGTTGTTACTATTAATTAATAACAAATTATACTAATTGTGCATGTATACAAGAAACAAGGAAGGCAACACTAATGAAAACACATTTTTATTATTTTAACTTTTTGTTTTTGTGTAGAGAGTAGAGAATGGATTAAGAACTTGATTTTTTTTTTTGTTGGACAAATTAAATGATCGAGACGTGAATGAATTTAAGGCTTGTTATACTTGGAACCAAGAATATCATAATCAAAGAGCAAAATTATCAAAATAATAATAATAATGGACCCCGCAGGTATAGTCAAATTTTAAAAAAAACGTCAGTGTAGTTGTGAGGTGTGAGTGATTTAAAATATGTTTTTGTGAGTTCACGCACGTCACATTATAAAGTCGTACGTTTCACATCTGCCGATATTTTTTAGGGAAAATCACTGTCAGGTCCCATGGAAGCAAAATATTGTCAGAAAAGTCCCAGGAAAAACTGAAATATCTGAAAAGTCCCTAGGGACTTTTCAGATATTATTTTCTAAAGCCAAATTACACACATGCCCTTCTTCTATGTCTCCCTCTCTCACGTTTTCAGCTCAGTCTCTGTAACCGTTTCAGATCGCAAATCTCTTCTTAATATTTGCAGATTCGGTTTTTGCAATGGTGGAGGGTGAAGCTTTAAGGTGGTGAAAGATTTGTGGGATGAAAAGTAAGATAGAAGGAAGAAGAAGATGGAAGGAAGGTGGTGGGATTTTTTTGATCTCAAGCTTCCGCCATTTTTAAAGAAGGAAGGGATGAAGGTGATGATGATGATGAATAGTCCAACCTCATTGACAAGTGAAAACGCTGAAATGGGAAAAAATTAAGTTGTTGTTAATTTTCGCAGTAGTAGTTGTTAATATAACTCTACTAGTTGTTAATACGAAAAATGAGGTTTGGGAGCCATTTTGCTCTGTTGTTGGGAAAGAAAACAGAGGAAGTGGTGTGTTTTAAGTGGTTGGGTGCTATGAAAACGCTGATATGGAAGAAAAATAAGTTGTTGTTAATTCGCACAGTGGAGGTTGTTAATTCGCACAGTGGAGGTTGTTAATACGGAAAATGACGTTGGACGCCATGGTGCTCTGTTTTTGGGAGAGGAAACAGAGGAAGTGGTGCGTTTGAGGTGGTGGGGTGCTATGAAAATGATGATATGGAAGAAAAATAAGTTGTTGTTAATTCGCACAGTGGAGGTTGTTAATTCGCACAGTGGAGGTTGTTAATACGGAAAATGACGTTGGACGCCATGGTGCTCTGTTTTTGGGAGAGGAAACAGAGGAAGTGGTGTGTTTGAGGTTGTGGGGTGCTATGAAAATGATGATATGGAAGAAAAATAAGTTGTTGTTAATTCGCACAGTGGAGGTTGTTAATATAACAGTGGAGGTTGTTAATACGGAAAATGACGTTGGACGCCATGGTGCTCTGTTTTTGGGAGAGGAAATAGAGGAAGTGGTGTGTTTGAGGTTGTGGGGTGCTATGAAAATGATGATATGGAAGAAAAATAAGTTGTTGTTAATTCGCATAATAGAGGTTGTTAATATAACAGTGGAGGTTGTTAATACGGAAAATGACGTTGAGTGTTAGTGGGTGCTCTGTTTTTGGGGAATATAATAGAGGAAGTGCTCTGTAAATTGCTCAATTGGTCATATTTAATGTAAGGCAATATAGTGTCAGAGAGAAAGTCATTGGAGGTTGTGAAAACAACTCAAAAGGTTGTTAATACACGCTTTATGAGTTGTAAATAGCTTAATTTGTCATACTTAATTTGAGGAACAATAGTGTCAGATAGAAAGGTGTGGGAGGTTGAGAAACAAACCGAACAGGTTGTTATTACACGCTATACGAGTTGTAAATAGCTCAATTTGTCATACTTAACGTGAGGAAACATAGTGTCAGCGAGAAACGTGTGGGACATTGTGAAACGAACTCAAAAGGTTGTTAATACACGCTTTATGAGTTGTAAATACACCGTCAAGTTGTTCCGTATTAACAACCTCTACTATTATATTAACAACCTCCATTGTGCAAATTAACAACAACTTATTTTTCTTCCATATCATCATTTTCATAGCACCCCACAACCTCAAACACACCACTTCCTCTGTTTCCTCTCCCAAAAACAGAGCACCATGGCGTCCAACGTCATTTTCCGTATTAACAACCTCCACTGTTATATTAACAACCTCCACTGTGCGAATTAACAACAACTTATTTTTCTTCCATATCATCATTTTCATAGCACCCCACAACCTCAAACACACCACTTCCTCTGTTTCCTCTCCCAAAAACAGAGCACCATGGCGTCCAACATCATTTTCCGTATTAACAACCTCCACTGTGCGAATTAACAACCTCCACTGTGCGAATTAACAACAACTTATTTTTCTTCCATATCATCATTTTCATAGCACCCCACCACCTCAAACGCACCACTTCCTCTGTTTCCTCTCCCAAAAACAGAGCACCATGGCGTCCAACGTCATTTTCCGTATTAACAACCTCCACTGTGCGAATTAACAACCTCCACTGTGCGAATTAACAACAACTTATTTTTCTTCCATATCAGCGTTTTCATAGCACCCAACCACTTAAAACACACCACTTCCTCTGTTTTCTTTCCCAACAACAGAGCAAAATGGCGCCCAAACCTCATTTTTCGTATTAACAACTAGTAGAGTTATATTAACAACTACTACTGCGGAAATTAACAACAACTTAATTTTTTCCCATTTCAGCGTTTTCACTTGTCAATGAGGTTGGACTATTCATCATCATCATCACCTTCATCCCTTCCTTCTTTAAAAATGGCGGAAGCTTGAGATCAAAAAAATCCCACCACCTTCCTTCCATCTTCTTCTTCCTTCTATCTTACTTTTCATCCCACAAATCTTTCACCACCTTAAAGCTTCACCCTCCACCATTGCAAAAACCGAATCTGCAAATATTAAGAAGAGATTTGCGATCTGAAACGGTTACAGAGACTGAGCTGAAAACGTGAGAGAGGGAGACATAGAAGAAGGGCATGTGTGTAATTTGGTTTTAGAAAATAATATCTGAAAAGTCCCTAGGGACTTTTCAGATATTTCAGTTTTTCCTGGGACTTTTTTGATAATATTTTGCTTCCATGGGACCTGACAGTGATTTTCCCTATTTTTTATTCGGGTAGTTGGCCTCCTCGTGTGACGCGCTTTGAAAGTGATGCGTAATTATTTTTGTCGCGTATGATGACAAACATTGATCAACCAAAAAAAATGAAAAATAAGTGAAAAATTCTTATTTAAAAATTTTATCAGCCGCAAAGACATGGGTTAAATCTTGCAAAGTATCCATGTTTTCTATGTATAAAAATATATTAGTGTTATGAAATTAAAAAATATAAGAGATTGAGATGAAGAGATGAAGAAAAACAGGAGAGAATTGTGGAGATGAATAGTGGAGAATAACTCTCATTCATATAGTATTTTCATGTGTCTACAATTTTTTATGTTAAGTTTCTATTTTTAGACCTCCAATTCTTCCAAAAGTTATAATGTCATAAACATAAGAATTACCCATATTATGTTGGAGTTATAATATTATAAACATAAAAATTAATATACAATATAAAACCACGTAAAACCATGGGAGGTTATAAGTATTATGAAATCCTAAGAAACTATGAACGTCTATTACCACAATATTCATAACACTTCCCTTTAGATATCCATAAACAAATATTGTGCCTCATTAAAATCTTACTAAGAAAAACCTAATGGGACAAAAACCTAGTGAAGGGAAAAGAGTACACAATATATATTGAAGCTGCCTCGTTAAAAATCTTATCAGGAAAACTCAATGGGACAAAACTTGGTTAAAGAAAATGGTACAGCATGTTCTCTACTTTTTCTAAAGATAGTATCATATTTACTCCCCGTATGGTCTCTGCTCCCTTGATGATAATATCATGTTTACGTTCCTGATAACAATATCAATTTTTACTCCCCTAATGACAATATCACTTCTAATGTATTTTTGAACATATCTTTCTTTTAGCCGTCAAACTATAAATGATGCATTGTCACTAAAAGTTCTGCTGAAATATGGTCCTCTAACACATCTTCTGGATATGTTAAAATATCAGTATATTATGCCTTTATCTTATTCATTATGGAAACAATAAAGGAAAATTATTCTGAATATCACCAAATAATATCTTGCATCCACATATTCAGTTTGTTCTGAACAAAATAATATCATATAATATATTCATAAGACTATCATACCAAATCTCATTTTTATTATCCATTGTGCACCTGCAAGAACTAATTTTTATCAATAAAATCATAATAAATATAATATTAGCATGATACAAAAATATTCTTATAAAATATAAGGTACTTTTGGACCATTGAATTCAATAAATGTTTGCAAACAATATCATCATAGTAAAAATATATGATTTTGAAATTATTAAGGTTTCCAATAACTTAATCTGTAAAATTATTCATTTTTCAATATATCTTTCAATCAATTATATATATACTCAAAACATTTTAATCTATGTAATATTTTATATACTGAATACTTTTTTTAAACACGCTTTCAACATTTTTGGATTCTTTCAAAAATTCTCATGTAATATTTACTATCCATATGCATATGCTATATATAATGATAACTAATAGACGCATTATTTCATTTGGATATACCGCTAGACTAATAATATATGCAACAATTATTGTATCCACCACCCAATCTCATACCTCATCATAATCATTATTAGACCTTATAAAAATCTTTATTTTCACGTGAATATTCATAAATCACAAATAACTTTATATTTCAAATATTTTGGATTGCAGGTCCATCAATTTCACATATTGAAAAACATTTTTCATTGCGTCTTGTCCTTTTTTTCAGTTGGTCAATCACCTTTTTTTCTACTGACATATTTATGTATAAAATCCTCATTTGATCACGTGATATTATAACTAAAACTGTTACCAATAATTTTATCTTTTCAATTCCATTTTTCTTACAGTGACATAATTCGTTGAGATCTCCTTATTACTTTCAAGTACCTGAACCTCTTTTGAAGTTTTTGCAACTAGTTATGTATTAGCCTCTTCTGGAATAGCTGCCTCCTCAATATGATCATCTTGATTATTTGCTCATTTCTCTTTTCTTCTGAAACTAATTATTTTCTCATGCTTCTGGCATATCCTACTTTCATTTATGCTGATTAGAGCATTTTCAGCTATAATATGAGATTTAGTAATTCTCATTTAAGTCAATCATTGTATCTGACAGATTTTATGCAGTGTTTCATGAATACTGTTAGGTCCAGCATTGTCAGCTACTGGGCCCACCATGCGGGACACCCCAGGCCCATTTCTGAGCCCAGTATTGGCAATCACCGCTCGGGTATTGTAGGTTTGGTCCAAGGCCCTCTCGGGTCCACGATCCCTGCATGCAGCAGTTCTGGGGGTTTATAGGCTTGCGCCACTTCCCCCCCAAGGATCGAAGTCAAGACCTCCCCCCTTTATTGGCATTTGAAATGCCACGCTTATCACCACTTGAGCTGCAGCTCAAGTGGTGATAAGCGTGGCATTTCAAATGCCAATAAAGGGGGGAGGTCTTGACTTCGATCCTTGGGGGGGAAGTGGCGCAAGCCTATAAACCCCCAGAACTGCTGCATGCAGGGATCGTGGACCCGAGAGGGCCTTGGACCAAACCTACAATACCCGAGCGGTGATTGCCAATACTGGGCTCAGAAATGGGCCTGGGGTGTCCCGCATGGTGGGCCCAGTAGCTGACAATGCTGGACCTAACAAATACAAAACCTAATGAACTTCTTATTTATATTGCTATATATGAGGATCTATATTTAATAGTAATAATGCATTCTTTTTGTTTTCTTTTCCAGCTATTCAATTTCCCCTACTCATATTAGAAAGACTTTATCAAATAACAATTGACTAATGATACTGTATAAGTCTCATAAATCTATTTGTTTATATTAGAAACATCTTTTTGTTTCATTTAGAGATAAACAAGAAGAATGAAGTTCTTACCCAACATTTATCTCAATTTCCTTTAAATATATATCTATGTTCATTGTGGTGGATTAATAGAGATGCATATTCAAACTTTTCAAGATGGAATATACCTAACTTCTGACCAAAAGCCAATTTTATCGGGAGAATTGGGTTGACTATTATAAGTGCGGCAATATGTAAGATCAAACATGCTAACACTGAAATATAAATTTGGTTCTCATAAGTAGTAATCTAGCTATTTGTGGAGGCTTCAGTGAATGAATTGTATAATCTAAAAATTGATCTTAACATAATAATTTATTCAAATATTCCTGTAAATTTCAGGTTTCAAACTAATGGTAATATTACATGTAACCATCTTATAGATGCATCTATCAAAATTATTGAAAATTTATATGGTTTACATGCTATTTGAATGAGCTCATATATGAGTTTGATATTTTTCCAGAAATATAGAGATTCATTCCAAATCATAACTTGTAATACTCTCATAATCAAATTTCTTTGAGAACAAGCAGCACATGATAATTATTGAATTATATAATATGTTGGCTATTCATGAAGAATCTTCTGGTTTTTCAATTGATGTCATACATAATCTTTTATATATGACTCGAATGATTAAACAAGTCATGCTAACAATAAATTTGTTTGAATTAGTAAAATATTAGTTTATTGTAATATGTTGCTTAACCCACAACAAACTTTTCAATTTTCATAAGATATTGATATAAAATATCAAATGACATTCATTATTAGGAGATTAATAGGTTTTGTGAGGAAATATATGAGTAGAAATTTTCAATATTAGCTGACACTTGTATTCTAACAATCTCTCCCTCAAATGTGAATCATATAAATACACTTTATTTCTATATTTCAAAGATAAACCAGTATATACTAAGCCAATAATCTATCTTTCACTTGAAAGTTCAAATACTTTATATCTCCCATACAATAATGGATTTAAATCCTTTGGGCTATCACTTAGACCATTTAACAAAGTGAAACTCCGATATAAATCCATGGTTCATAACTTTTCTTGAACAATTCTTCTTCTGCCTATGGAATTAAGAAAGATCTGTTTTAGTTCTCCAAGAATTATATCGATTTTATTACATGTATGTTCTTTAGGAACTAACATATATTATCGTGTATTTATATAATTTCATTACTCATTAATAATAATATGATTCAATTTGCCTCTTTTGATGCATATTCAGAATATGAAATGTTTAAAATTTTTCACTACATAAATAAATGTGAGGAGATCCACGATCAAAATACATAAAGATCTTCTTGTAATAATTTGTGATGTTTAGGGGCTAAAATTAATTTGAAAGAAATGTAAAGACATATTCATTATAAAATAATGAATAATTATGATATGCATATTCTTTTTTCAAATATTCCCTACTATTTAATCATCCACAAATTTGACATGCATTATATATATAGTTCATGCACATTACGAAAATAATTTTATCTAACATATCATAAACTATTCATAACAATTTTTTTCATAAAATTAAAAAAATTCTCATTCTCTTGATTCAAATATGATATATGATTTTTTCCCCAATGTCACATAAAACCAATTTGATTCCAATATATATATATATATATATATCATGTTATATATATTATATCATGATTAATGTATGAAACTTGCACATATCATATGATAATGCTAAAGAGTAGAAGAAATAATAATACAAAGAATTAGGAGAGAAGACAATAAATTATTAATAATAAAATACAAATTGCAAGGTATTTGTATTTCTTTCAATAATAAAGCATTTGGAACTAAGAAAAATTGCACATATATGTAATGCAACATAATAGTGTTCAAAAGGAAAAAAGAAATGGAAGACAAAGCTAAAATGAAAAATATGACTAATAATGAAAGAAAGTACCTTGATATTGAGGTGTATGAGTTGAGTGTTTGTTGGGAAATCTATAGTGCAACAGATAAGCACAAGTCCCAAGAAGAAAATAGAGTTGGTAAACTCCATTAATGTATGAATAGTATTTACATACACTATATATTTAAAGTTACAAATAAATTATACGAATATACATAAAGAAAAGAATTAAACAACTTAATTGTATAATTGAAGGTTATATGAATAAATACTAAAAATAATTTCATTTAGGAGTTATATGGCATAATGACAATAACCATGAGGTAGAATCCTAAAAGGCCATGAAATCAAAATATCAATAATTACCAATAATGTTTAAATTTGTAAATAAATTGGCACTATATTAGAATTTTAAAATGACCAATAATTATCTTTTTGTCTATTTAATTTGATCACGTATATCACTCATACAGATATCACAATATCAAATAATAATTTCTTTCTCATAAATCAATTATAATTAATTTAAATTTAAATTTAAACACTAATTAAAATCAAAATCATATAGCCTTTAGGGCTTATAATAATCATATAGCTTTTAGGGCTTACAATTATTTCTTTTGGCTTTACGAGTTGATCTTCTTTCTCTATAACTTATTGCTTTAAGCATCATAACTATTTTTGGTACTTTTCATAATATCTTATGGTCTTTTTGGCTTCACAACCATTTTGATGTTTATTTTCAATAAATAGGTACATATTAGTCTACATGACTTCTAATCATATTATACCATTTTTTCTATCTATATGACTTATAGTCATAGTATAACATTTGCTCATAAGTTTAATCACCTTAAAAATGTTTTCACGATTATGGTTCAATAGCCAAGACAAAGTATTATTAGCTTTCAACTATCAACTTCACTAATGCAATATGATCATGTTCATTTTCACTTTTACAGATATGTTCTTTGCTTTCAATAACATAATCAATTTCTCCAAATATTGGTCTTCAGTGTAACCCCCTACCTTAAAAACCGTAATTATGATTCAAAAATGCGTAATTAAAATGAATTAGAGACCAACGAATAGTAGAAAACTCATTACCAATCCCATCTTTAATATAGGGTTTTTACAAATTTCTTTCAAAATCTATTTAACCTGGTCTTCTATTCACATTTCGAATATAATTATCATATATAGTTAAGTCACATTCATACATATTAGAGTGTACAACCAAAATTCCCGGCAAACCCCGGGTTTCATATATTTACTAAAGGTTTACGGGGCGAATTCGCCTATTTACAATTCTCCAAAGAGGGGATTATATAATCGTATTTAAAATAATATTTACAAAATAAACAGTGATCCTCAGTCAAAATATGACAACCAACTACAACCTAAGCCTGAACTATCCACCCTTGGTTGCCTGCCTCTCCTTTGAGCCGCTTGCCCTTGCTGGAGGTTAGTCAATGGAAAGAATGAGATTCAAGAGAATCCCAGTAATAACAAATCACTCATACAATGTATAAGCACATAGCATGTAAGAAAATCACAATCGGCAGCAATAGCAGCAGCATAATAATGCATGGCTTTCATCATAAACGACAACACTTACGGCTGTATACACAATACGATAGCTTTCGCTGTAATCACAATAACAACAGCTATCACAGCTGTATTTGCAATAGCATATGAAATCATCACAAACCATGATAAAACATACATACAATGCATTACACATGGTGTAAGAGAAAGCGTCACTACCTTGTTCTTTTCACTTATGCTCTAGCGTAGGTGGATCACGAACAGGGAAAATATCGAATTCTATAAACCAAAATTAAGGATGACAAATTATGACCTATTCCAATTTTTTAATAACTCATAATACTTGAGTTGGTTATCACTATGGTCATTTAATCAAGTCAACTAAGAAACTAAAGTGGTCAATTAATCTAAAAGACCAATTTCTAACCTCAAAGTTTCGCAATATTACATTATACCATAACATCTTCAATTTTCGCATAGGTGACCAAATTTGTTAGAATTTTTCATCAACTTTGAAAAATCATAACCAGTTCTAGAAAAATTGAAATGAGGTGATCCTAAGGCCTATTGACAGATATTTAAGTCATCTACATAGAAAAAATATGAATCAAGATTGTCCATAAACACAAAAACACAGAATTTGCACAAAATCCAACACTACGCCAAAACATATTCCAGTTTTAATCCCAACTTTTGGAAAATCATAACTTCTAGCTCACAAAACGAAATGATATAAATTATATGTCTATTTTGAAGCTTGACATGTGAAATTTAAGACTAAAAATTTTTAGAATTTTTAGACACCATTTGCCTAATCAAAACATTCATACAATCCGACTGCCCTGTACAGAGCTCTCATTGGACATAATTTCGTTTTTTGCATATGCGCTTCCAATGGTTCTAAATTCTCAACAAACACCATTCCCACACCATTTTTCACAAGAAAACCATTGGAAACACCTAACCAACCAAATTCCTATCACACACACATATATTCTGTTTTGGGCAGCCACAAACACACAATGTAGAATTTTTCCATTTCAACTTCCAAACCAATTTCAATGTCAAAATGACATAATATGACATCATTTTCACCATAATACACTATCCAATTCATCCAATCCAAAATCACATGAGAATCAGGGTAAAATCCACAACTCTCAAAACTCAACCAATGATCACAATACTTAAGTCAATAGAGAGCTATTACTCATCTCTTCCTCTTTCTCAAGTTTGTTTCTTGATTCCACAACCTTCAAGTTTCCTCAAGCTCTCAAACACCTTCTTTCAAAAATCTAAAACCATAGAGATGTAGCTCTCATCACCATGAACAAATTTATAGAAGATGATTTGAGCTAAAGAGGACACCAAACAAGCTAAAACCTCACCTTTTGATTTCTCTTTCCTCTTCTTTTTGGACGATAATGGAGACTTGGGGGAGAGAGAATGAGATGATGAAGGAGATCATATTTTTGAGCATGAAGGCCTCTTTGGCCGACCTAAAAGGGAGAGAGGAGAGAGGAGAGAGGAGAGAGGAAATGAAGTTTGACACTTTGACTCTCATCCAAGGCTCATGCAATGCCACTTGTCAAGATCTTGAAACATCTCCCATGTGCACACATGAACACACAAACACATGATTCCACCCTCTTGATCAATTGAGCATTAATCACAACCAATGATCTTTGAGTTACTAATGAGTTTCTTCTTCAGTAATTGACCAATTGGTCGGTAACTTTCTTTTTTCCCATTTTGTCCCTGATTATGGAAATTCTTACTGAATCATCACCAAACACATTTTATTATTTCATTTCACCATAATATGCGCCCTCCCTCTATTCCATTTCAATTTAGATGTTAATCCATAATTGAACTTAAATACAGGGTTTAGGCGCTGCCTATAACACATTTGAATCACAATTCACATCATTTTCTCGAAAAGTGTTTAATTAACAATAATTTCATCCACTTCTGAAGTGATTAACTCTTAATCCCATTTTGGGGCATTACATTCAGGACCATGGCAAAAATCTTGTAAAGCTATTTTTTTTGTTTAGTTTGATATTTGAACCTTTAGCCTTCAAGGCTTTGATATTTGTTACAATTAAGTCATCAAAGTGTCAATTTTTTTCTTGTTAATCTTGCAATTTATGAAACCAATAGCGTTATTTCTTATAAAAAATATTGCAAAAGTGATGCGACTTCTGGTCATCTGATCACAAAATTAAGAATATTATGGCTTCTGGCCTCTCGATAAAATTAAAATATTATAAAATAAATTAAGTAAATTCAAATTCATAATCAAATATAAATAATAGATAAGCCCATGATCATATAGACCACATTATATGATCATATATAATACTATTATATATTAATGTAATATAATAAATAAATGAAAATAAAAAAATTGACATAATGATATAACAATAATATATTTATATAAATAAATGAAATGTAAATAAAATAACAAAAAAACAAGATGAAATAAATTACATAAAATAAAGGAACATAAACAATAATATATAACATAAAATGTAAATAAAATAAAGAAATATAAATATTAAATAAGTAAAAAGAATGAAATGTAAATAAAATAACATAATATAACAACATAAAATGTAAAAAATACTTTAATATAAAATAGAGAAATATAAATTTTACATAATAAGAGATTACCGGAAAAAGATAAATACAAGTGAAAGGAAAAAAAAAACTTGCGAAGATTAATAAAGCAACAATAATCTTAAATCTTAGCCATGAAACCCGATATATAAAATAATCGATAAAAGAGTCTCTTCAATTTCATATAATGGCTTAAATTATCCCAGATATACGTGTAAAAGATAACAATAGGAAAGATAAAAATAGATAGTGTGAAAGAAAAATAATAAAAATAATATAGAACAATAGATCAATAATGTAAACTAGAAAGATAAAATAACATAGAGAATAAACAACATGAAATATAGTAAGGAAATGATAAAGTTAGAAGAAGAAATAGAAAACTTAACCATAAGCCTTCTGAGCGAACTTGTGTTAATAACGTGTTATGAAATTAAGAAAATATAAGAGATTGAGATGAAGAGATGAAGAGATGAAGAAAGACAAGAGAGAATTGTAGAGATAAAGAGTGGAGAAAAACTCTCATTCATATAACATTTTCATATGTCAACAATTATTTGTGTTAAGTCTATATATATAGGCCTCCAATTCTTTCAAGAGTTACAATGCCATAAACATGAGAATTAACCCACATTATATTGGAGTTATAATGCCAGAAATATAAGAATTAATCTACAATATAAGAATTATTCTAAAATTTTCATAGATGATACTATAGATCTCGAAAATGGTTTGGTTGTTGTATATAGAGCTTGTTTGAGATAGTTTATTTTTGACTTATAAATGCTTATAAATCGTGATTTACGGTATACGAAGTAAGTATGTGAGAGGAGTTTTATCTCGACTTATATAATAAAATCGCACAAGCATTACGATTTACAATTACATAATCAAGTTTTTAAAATAATTATTTATATGTGTTATGATTTTAATGAATAAATATATCAACACTTCACCGCTTGAATGACACTGGTGTATGTACTGTTGTAACTTGCAAGTGATTTTTCTCATTTATATGGTGGGTAGTGAGATGCATGGTTTAATTCTTTAATTTATATGAATGTTGTTTGGATAGCTTGACTTTTATTCTTGGATTTTCCCCCCGGATACCTTAAATCAGTTCAATAATCTATATCTTTTGATGTTATAGGCTAATTAATTAGAAAAATTAAAGCTTGAACTATTGTTCATGTCTTCATGAATTTGGAATATATATAGGGAAAATTCCAAAAAAAGAATCTGGAATTCACAAAATTTCAATTCAGGTATTTCCTAAAAAAATAAAGTTGGGAACAACTAATCAAATTTTGACATTTTCTAATCAACTTTTGCGAGAAAAACTGATATGGTATTTTATAATTTTAAAGTTCTTTTTCAGGGATTCTCGCATATATATATATATATATATATTTGCCCAACCATATATATATATATATATAGTATCCAGCAATGATATAAATATTTCTGTCTGATTGAAACATATGATTAATTATATCAGAATTTATAATTTAACAAGTATTGCTGCAAGTGCGTTGTGCAAAAAGGTTTTCATATAGCATTTTGAGAATCCAAATCTTCTACAAATAGAGAAGGATAGTTTATGGATATGTAATACTACCTCCGGTCCTAAATATAGGACATAGTTTGTAGTATAAATTACACTATAAACTATGTCCTATATTTAGGACCGGAGGGACTATTTATTATATATTTTAGTTTTTATGTGTGGGCTTTTTATTATTGTATACACAATAAACAATATTTATTTATAATCATAATAAATCATGTAATTATTCTATAATAATCATCTATTTTAAATGACCCAGAAATTTTTATACTTAAAAGCCCAAATGGATCGCCTGTCAATATGATCTTCTTTGACTTTTTCTTAGCATTATTATTAGAGGGGTGGACACTTAAGGTGAACAATTATGTAGAGCCCATTTATTTAATTATCTCCATACATGCTCCGAAGAAGGAAGAAGACCTAAAGTCCTAAGCATGTTCTTTGACCCTCTTTGATTACTTTGACTCTTTTTTTCTTCTCTTGACCAGAAACCTTTTTCTCTGTTCAATATAATCTAAGTGCTTTGGAAATTCAAAATGAAAACTTGTGACATTTGAATTTGATCCACTTCAAATCAAAGTACCTAGCTATTACTTCTCAATTGCCACGGTACTGGTCTAACCTTCACATTTGGACGAAGTTCCTGACTCGAACGTGAACGTTGATATATTTGGGTGTGTGCATGTATGTTTAACTTATATTGTATTAACAAAGCGCCTCTTAATTGGATCATGGTTGTAAAGTCTCGTTTTGGATTAGTGGGATGCTTACAATATCTAATAACAAGATTTTTTTAAAAAAAAGCGTTGGATGTCGAGTGGTTAAAGGGTTATTATTAAATAAAAGTACCTCGTAATTTCTTTCATTCTTAATTAAATTAATTATATTGGATATTTTTTCTTATTTTCTTCTATAATAAATATACATATAACCCATTTGTTGGCACAAGACATTGAAGAGTATTTTTTAATGATAGCCTCTGAATATGTGTGGGCGTAGTGCATGGTTTTTGTGAATCCCAGAATTAGAGGGAGAGAAGGCTCGTAAGCAGATAGCCTCTGCCACGCGCAAAATTGCATGCAATCCCAATTCCATCACCTCCTCCTAACACCTTACCCTCCCCATGCAATAATCAATTATCAATCCCACCTATTAAATCTCATCACTCACAGTTTCAGTTTCAACATGGCAGCGTCCAACAACGACTCACAAGTCCCCGGCGAACCCACCGGCACCGGAACCTCCCTCCTCGAGACCGCTACGTCTGCCATCCAAAGCTTCGCCCCCATCAACAACGTTCACCACCACCTTTCCGCGTACATATATATATATATATATATTCATTTATTCTCTCTTTCATTCATGCTTCAAATATTCCACTGATGTGAATGCATGTAGCTGTGTTGAAGGTTCCATTTTTACGCGGATGACATGACGCGGCAAGTGGAGGCGCACCACTTCTGCAGCCACCTGAACGAGGAGGTGAGGCAGTGGCTGATCTTCGACGGGCCTGAGAAGACGAGCAAGCTGATAGGGGTGGAGTATATGATACCGGAGCACCTGTTCTTGACCCTGCCAGACGACGAGAAGAAGCTCTGGCACACTCACCTCTTTGAGGTCAAGGGCGCCAAACTCTTCATGCCCAGACTTCCACGGTCAATCGAGCTTCAGGAAATGGAAACTCTGTCTCTGAGTAAGACTTATGGCAAAACCTACCATTTTTGGCAAGTCGATCAGGGCCACCCTCTCCCCTTTGGCCTCCCTCAGCTCATGATGGCCTTCGCCAGAGATGGCCAGATTGATTAAGACCTCCTCCACAGTACCCACCAACCTTACAAACACTACTCACTGTTTAATTTGTTTCCCCACACACATATATATATATATATATATTCATGTATATTATGTGGAACCTGTTTCCTTTCTAAGTAAAGCACTTAGTTGGGAGAATTAAACATATCTGAATTGATCTAGATGGTTTAAATTTGATTTTTTAAAAAATAGTGATTTTTTATTTTAAATTATATACCTATTAAATTAAGGTTTCTTAAAAAAAATAAAGACTTTTGAAAAAAATTACACTCCCACCATCCCAATCAGATCAAAACTGTCTAGATATGTTTAACTTTCCCTCCTATGCGAAGCCCTTAGGAGGGAAACCGGTTCTATTCTGCTCTGTGATTACTTATAATTCATTCACATGGTTGGATTAATTAATGCAGATGCTGGGAAGCGTTTTGGGGTTGATTTCAAGAAAGAGAGAGAGGAAAGAGAGTACGTAGCAGGGCCTGCACATGGAGTTCATCCTCTGGCAAATGCAGGAGGGAAGGGCCTTAAGACTGTGTTGAAGGAGGTCCCATTGAGCGCGGAGGATTCTCTTCCACCTGGTGCCGCCAGGGTCTTTGTATGAATTAATATATCTCTCAATCACTACATATCCATATATATATATATGTATAACAATATATGCCAGAGACTTGTGTGAATGTTAATGTCCCATAAATTAGATGGGTCTCCGCTGCCCTCAATTAAACTGATATGTACTTATATATCTGATGATCACTCCTGTTAAAAAGCTTCCTCTCTCTATATTATTGTTCAAATGAACTTATTTATTAATAGTTAATGATCATCAGATCATCTGTTTACGAACGATTTGTGTACTATTGAGGTGGTGGCCTCCTAAGCTTAGTTGCTTGCTCGAATGAATAAGCAATCTGAATCAGTGTTGGTTCTGAGCCTCTCAAGCCTGAAAAGCAAATTCCAATTGGCATGCCGTCGTTGTAGCCTGCAGGCACAGTGATTCCTGGATACCCTCCAATGGCAAGTACAGTAGCAAAATCAAAGCCAGAGGTCACCACTGCGTCTAGTTTATTCACCTTCATAACTTTCTCTATTCCATTCTTGGACAAATATGCCATAATTGCTATTGCTTCTTCTTCTTTCTTCCCAATTCCACTTGTCTTTTCAGCTGCCAACATAACGTCTTGGTCATACTTATCAGTTTTCTCCTGCAATTCATTAAATTAGACTCAAACGGCTACTATATATTATATATAGTAAGAAGAAATATATGTGCTTACCAAGTCTGGGTGTTTGTTGTTGAAGCGAATCACATCTGCTAAGGTTTTTACTGGAGAATGAATTAAAGCTTTAAGGTATGACTTCAAGGCTATTTTAAATTCAGCATGCAATGCAGTGAATTCATATCCCGCATCTTCGATTATTTCAACGTTATCTATCTTCAAATTGTCAATCAATACTGCCCCTTGCTTCCTATATAATTGTGATTCCAAGTGTTAACAACTTGTTGCAGCAATCCACTATAGCATGGTTTAAGCCATGCATGGTGTATATATATAGTTTTCATTACCTTAGTGTCTTTAGGTGTTGCTCATAAGTTTTCTGCAGAGAAGTACCGTTAAACTTGTAGTAGTATCTCACTATCCCCAGCCTTCTACCTTTTAGACCATCTTTTCTCAGAAACTGAGCATATCCACCTTTTGGGACATATTTTGATGCTTTAATTGTTGCCTTATCCCTAGCATCAACGCCTGCAATGGCTTCAAGAACATATGCAGCATCTGAGACAGTCCTGCAAATAGGCCTGCACCGTCCCACAACAATATTGCACACTTGTTAAAGGCATTCCCACATTCAAAATCTTTTCTATATCAGAAAATCCTATTGCACGATAATATAATTAGTTTTAACATTTGACTGAAAAAATTGCAACAGATCTATTTACTTGATTAAATTACTTGTTTCAAGACCATTGAGAAATCAGACATGTTTGTGAAACTTGTTGAAATTAACTTACCCTACAGTGTCTTGCCTTTGGGAGATTGGAACTACCCCATCTCTACTAGTGAGACCAACAGTAGGTTTGATTCCCACTACAGAGTTATAAGTGGAAGGACATAAAATGGAGCCAAAAGTCTCAGTACCAAGAGACACTGCCACAAGATTTGCTGCAACTGATATTGCAGATCCGCTACTAGACCCACAAGGATCACCCCTTGTGTATGGATTCTGCAGTATTAAACACCATACATAATAGAAGCATCAATTTTTGTTATTGCTCTGTTTCAGCAATATTCAATGGACACAATCTTTAGAAAAGTTAAAGAGATGTATTATACTGAAGACAACCAAACAACCATGGAATAAGGGAAAAAAGAGAAGTAGGTGATCACCTTGCCTTGTCCACCTCTAGCACTCCAACCAGAGGGTAAACTATTTCCCCTGAAATAAGACCACTCGCTTAAGGTAGCCTTCCCTAAGATGATAGCCCCAGCTTTTCTCAACTTGGAGACCACCCCTGCGTCTCTAGGCACCACAGAGCCCAGAAGTGCATATGACCCAGCTGTTGTGTTCATCTGATCCTTGGTTGCAATGTTATCCTTCACCAGAATTGGGATTCCATGCAATTTTGGCAGAGGACGACGTCCTGCACCACGTCGTTCTTGGTCGGCCCTATCAGCTTGGGCCAGCGCATCAGGATTGACCTCCAACACGCCCTGAAGAATGGGGTTCAGCTTGTGGATTTGTTGAATGTAGAACTCAACGAGCTTCCTGGAGGTAAGGTGGTTTCTGTGGAAGGCATTTTGGAGATCGTTCGCAGTGGCTTCTCTTATATTTGAGAAGGAGAGAGGCTTGCTCTTTGTGGTTATGGAGAGAAGAAGGAGGAGGAGGAGGAGGAGAGGAAAGATCAGAGAGTGGCTAAGCACTGAATGGGAAGCCATGAGAGAGTGAGTGAAGGAGAGTTAGCAGTAGCAGTGAAATCATGGTACGTTTGGCTGATATTCACGCGTGGTAGGGTAGTGCAGGGTGGGAGCCACAGCATGTAGCTCCAGCAGAGCCTACAGGTTTATTAGTGTCTGTGTCGAATGAATGACTATGCTCTTTAGTAATGTACCTATTAATCATCTCAAAGTTGATAAAAATAATATCTAAGCAGGGTTAAAAATAATATTCTACAAGTTGATGTTGATCGAAGGGGTCCAATTTGTAACACTTTTGTTTAGTTGTAATATTTTATAATAAACAGCACGATGCAGGGAGATTGAAAACTACTTTTTTTTGGGATAAAAAATAGTTCTTTTTACAGTAAACAGCATGATGCTGGTAATTAAATGTTAGCCTCAAAACTCAAAGGTGTCGCATTTCTTGAAAAAAACTAAAATTCATCCCATAAAGGTTACTAAAAAAGCTAACCAACATGAAGTTAGTTGATATAGATATCAAAAAAGATTACTAGAAAAACTTTCATGCATAAAAATAAAATAGAGTTTGGAAGTAAAAGGAACAGAGAGAGAGAGAGAGAGAAATACAAAATCAAATGGTTTTTTATCCTAATTTCTGGTTCGGTCAACAAAAGCCTAGATATGTGTTTGGATTAATTTTTAAAGAATAATTTTTATGATTTACAAAATAAATATGTAAAAGGAATTTTATCTTGATTTATAAAAAAGGATTTTTAAAAACATGGTTTGGGACTCCCCCAAACCTAACAATAATGGAGGAACAATAGTGGCAAGGATTCTACTTTAAAATGATCAAAGGAGAATACGAGGTAGCTAGTGGGTAGGGGCCACGACACAGAAGATAACGCCAAGTGATTTAGAAGTGATATTGTGTGTTTGGTATTACTTATTAGGACTCAATAAGCATTTATTACGTAAGTTGAGATAAAACTCCTCTCATATATTTACCTTGTATACTGTGAATCACGAATTATAAATACTTATTACCTAAAAATAAGCCATCCCAAACGAACAATAAGTTATAAGATAAGAAACACACAAGGATTGGTAAGGCTAAATGCCATGTTTGGTTATTGGTTGCTTAATCACCACGTGGGTTTACTTTGGATATAATTAATAGCATACTGATGTTAAAATGCCGATCAGTAATTACTAATGTTAATATAATACTATAAATTAATACTTATCAGGCTTTATAATTCAACTAACACTAAGCACCTTCTTTAAAATTTTCTTAAACGTGAAGTGTATAATAGATGCGAGGTGTATAATAGATACGCAAGTTATAACAAAAAAACTATTACTTCAAGTTTTAAATGTAAGACCTAGTTTTTAATGTATATTATAATAAGAACTATATTTAGAATCAGAGCAGCATTACTTGATACTTTCTTAAAAGGGATTCTACTAGAGATATACTTCACTGTAAAGAATCAATTCCATTATAAACTATTTGTGAGTTGTAACTCTTTTATAAAACAACTTTTCATCCCTGTAAAGTTAACATGTTTATATGTTAGTCCGCGTGTATGAATTTGTAGATTTGCTTTAAATCATCATTGGGCATTTACTTGCACCTCTTAACAATTTGATTTAGATTCTTGGTAAACGATGACTACAATGTACAAATTCTGAGAAAGTGGCAAGTGATGACGACAACATACAACAACAACAACAAACCTAGTTATTTTAATTTAAGCTTATAGCTTAGGAAGGCGTGTTGGTGGCCTCCTAATCTTAGTAGATTGTTCAAATGAATAAGCAATCTCAATAAGCTTTGGCTCTGAGCCTCTCAACCCTGCAAAGCAAATCCCAAATGGCTTGTCCTTGTCGTACCCTGCAGGCACAATAATTCCAGGATAACCTCCAATGGCAAGTACAGGGCTAAAAAGTGAACCAGGGATTGCCACTGCATCTAGTTTATTCTTTTTCATAAGTTTCTCAAATCCATTCTTAGACAACCTTGTCATATTTGATAATGCTTCGCTTTCTATTTTCCCCATTCCATTTATCCTCTCAGCTTTCACCATTAACTCCTGATTATACACATCAAGTTTCTCCTGCAATTTTCTAGGCACTGTCAAATGCTTTACCAAAACGTTTATTTTCACTATATCACTTTAAATTTGGTGTTTGTGTGTCAAGTTGTAACTAAGCTACAGCTTAAACAGGTTATATATAAAACATGCAGCTTACTTACCAATTTTGCATGTTTCTTGTTGAAGGTAATTACATCTGCTAAGGTTCTCACTGGGGAAGCAACCAGGTTTTTAAGGTATGAGTTTAGGGATAGTTTGAATTCAATTGTTACTGCAATGCCTTCACTTGAATCAGTGAAGAGTTCTTGAATGTTATCTATCACCAGATTGTCAACCAAAATAGCGCCCCGTTGCCTAAAATATGAATCAAAGTGTCAATAGCTTACTAGAACTGATTTGAGCCATTCATAATACTACCTTTTATCCTAAATATATGATCTAGTTTGTAATTCAAATTTCTATATATACCTTAGTGTCTTCAGGTGTTGCTCAAATGTTTTCTGCAGGAAAGTTTCATTGCCAAAATTGTAGAAAAGCCTCACTATTCCAACTCTCTTTCCTTTTAGCCCATCTATTCTCAGAAACTGAGCATATCCTCCTTTTGGGACATATTTTGATGCTTCAATGGTTGCCTTATCCCTAATGTCCTTGCCTGCAATGGCTTCTAGAACATATGCAGCATCTGATACAGTCCTGCAAATTGGTCTGCAAAATTCCCCACCATTGTATACATTGTAATTTGTGCAAGAACCATCAAGACTTGTTTAGGAAAATCAAAGGAAACATGTTTAATGTATCACTTGAGGTTGACTTACCCAACTGTGTCTTGTCTAGGTGTGATGGGAACTACTCCATCTCTACTAGTGAGACCAACGGTTGGTTTTATGCCAACTACAGAGTTAAAACTGGAAGGACATAAAATGGAGCCATCAGTCTCAGTGCCAAGAGACACTGTCACAAGATTTGCTGCAACTGATATCGCAGATCCGCTACTTGACCCGCAAGGATTACGCATCGTGTATGGATTCTGCAGTAACCACAACACATGGAGGTATTAAGTATTAACAGAAAAATTATGTATCTTGTTATGGTCTAATTAATAGCACAGAACAAACACAACACCACCATAAGCCCAATTGATGAAGCTTCATGGTCCAAGACCATACTAAAATAAGGCGAATTCATGATATATCTCTTGTGAAACTCATCCAAATATACCAGAACAAACTTGTGCATGTAATATGAAGGACACTGGTCCTAAGCAGACTGTATATGTCACTGTAAGTAGAGAAAATTAAAAGAAAATGGCACACATTATAGAGAACATGCAAGTGATTCACCTTGCCTTGTCCACCTCTAGCACTCCAACCAGAGGGTATATTATTTCCCCTAAAATAAGACCACTCGCTTAAGGTAGCCTTCCCTAAGATTATAGCCCCAGCTTTCCTCAACTTTGAGATCACCCCTGCGTCTCTAGGCACCACTGACCCCAAAAGCGCGTAGGACCCAGCTGTTGTGTTCATCTTATCCTTGGTGGCAATGTTATCCTTCACCAGAATTGGGATTCCATGCAATTTTGGTAGTGGACGATGCCCTGCACGATGTCGTTCTTGGTCAGCCCTATCAGCTTGAGCCAGCGCATCAGGATTGAGCTCCAACACGCCCTTGAGAACAGGGTTGAGCTTGTGGATTTGTTGAATGTAGAACTCAACGAGCTGCCTGGAGGTAAGTTGGTTTCTGTGGAAGGCAAGTTGGAGATCTCTCACAGTGGCTTCTGGTATATCTGAGAAGGAGAGAGGTTTGCCTTGTGTGGTTATAATGGAGAGAAGAAGGAAAGGGAATATCAAAGAGAGGCTAAGTACTGAGGAATGGGAAGCCATGAGAGAGTGAAATGAAATTTGGAAGCTTTGGGAGGAGGGAGAGGGAACTAACATTTATATTGAGTTAAGTTATTCGCTCAATGTGTGGTAGGCGGTTTGTGTAAGTTAATAGTCATATTGATTTGACCCAAAAAAAAATTAACAGCCATATTGTTGTTAGTTAGTGTGGTTGATCCCGGAATCAACTTATTTTTTGTGATTTTACTTATATTTATTAGGTAGAATTTCAATTAGCCCCTATACATGAGACTTTATTTCAGCCAACCCCAAAAAAATAAAATTTGAAACTTTATTGAACTCCTTAAATCAAAATGAAATTAAGTTTTGTGGGTGAAAAAGATAATGATGTACTTCATTTATTTTTTCAAAAGAGTATTTTATAAGATAAATACAAACATTTATAGGACAAATAACGGTATTTAGAAGAAAAATAAATTGATTCAAAAGAAACCAAGAAGTTAATAAGAACATTTTGACCATTTAGAAAATAAATAATGGCATTTACAAGATAAATGAAGACATTTACAAAATAAATAAAGGGATTTAAAAGAACCTATAAAGTTAAAAATATTTTGATCATTTATAAGATAAAATTTATGGTCAAAATATTGACTATACACGTTATTTTTGTTAAAATGCAAATTTTAATCAACTAATGATCAAAATTAATTGGGATAATACTACCGAAACAAAATTACCCCTTGAAAAAAACTTTAAGAACAAAATTGCTCAAAACCCTTTAAAAAATTGATAAAAAAAAAGTGGGAAGGTTGAACATGCTCTTCCACCTCCTTAATTCATTATTTACTTTGGCATCGCAATCTTTGAAATCAAAACCAATTCAGTATATTCAATTCAAAGTACCTCTTCATTTCTTTAGAATATTCAAACTTGTCACATATACACAACCTCATGCCGTGACCTTGTTATTACTTAATTAATAACAAATTATACTAATTGTGCATGTATACAATACAGGGAAGGTAACACTAATGAAAACACATTTTTATTATTTTAATTTTTTGTTGTTGCGTAGAGAGTAGAGAATTGATTAAGAACTTGATTTTTTTTTTGTTGGACAAATTAAATGATCGAGACGTGAATAAATTTAAGGCTTGTTGTCCTTGGAACTAAGAATATCATAATCAAATCAAAATCAAATAGTAAATGCCTCAAGAGCCAAAATAATGGACCCCGCAGGTATAGTCAAATAAAAAAAACGTCAGTGTAGTTGTGAGGTGTGAGTGATTTAATATGTTTTTGTGAGTGCACATCACATAATAAAGTCCTACGTTTCACATCTGCCCATATTTTTTATGCGAGTAGTTGCAAAGAAATTAACCGAAATTACAGTTCATTTAAACAAATTAAAATTAAAATCTAAAGGTAGATCAATTAAGTGTGTTATACATAGAGCCGTCAAGACGGGGTTGAGTCCATCGGATTAACTTATTTAAGCCCGTCTAAGTGGAGGGCCGGACTTATATTTTAGGTGGTGTAAAAAAACTCGGGCTTAAACAGAGGCTCAAAAATAAAAGGGTCGGTCCTTTTAAATTTGTCTATTTTTCATTTATTAAAATAAAATACTCACTCTTATTATACAACACCTCTTATTTGATAAAAAGAAAACTTAGGTATTTCAATTCTCTTGCCTTGGTGCGAGTTTTTCTCTCTCCCCCTCTAGAATTTCTTGAGCGGTGAAAGTCCTTCCATCGTCTTTAATTTGAGCGAGCTAGAGGTACAACATCTCCCTCCTCGATAGTTTCCGTCGGTGGAGGGGACGAACATCGTTTGTTATCCTTTCTTGGTTCTTTGAGTTTTGGTGGTGGTGTGTTATGGTTTTCCGGCAATAAGTAGATTTTTGGAGATCAATTTTGGCACCTTTTGCTTTGATGGTAGGTTGAAGATAGGAAGATCAAATTCCGATTTGGAGATTTGGATTTGCGTTTTTAGGGGATGGGTATTGTTGACGGGCTTCTCAGTGACCATATGTTTTATTTCTCAAAGGACACTTTTGGATTGTTCGATGGTGGCGAATCCAAGACGTTGATGAGAGATATGTGTACGATTAGGTGGTCATGCTTAGTGGATGACAGTCGCTGCAGGTGTTAAACAACCTTCTTGCATCTCACTTTGGGTTTTCTTTAAGTTTCTCTTCATGGTGTGAAAATGCTGCAAATCATCTTGCAGTAGTTGCTTTTAAAGGAGTGAGCCCGGTTGGGTGGGTGTTGCAACCACCACTCTTTTTGCTTGCTATTCTGATTCTGACGTATGATGCACATGAGGTTCTTGAGACATCTTTGGATGCTTCTCCACTTAACCATAGTTTGGGTGTGGGCTAATTTTCATCATTGTTAGTTTTAGTTATCTTTTGACTCATTATGTATTTTCTTTCCTTTCTTTTGATATGTTTGGCAGCTCCTTTAATGTGATGTAATGCCTTTGGCTGATAATGAAAGTATATCTTTGATAAAAAAAATTCACACACACTTGTGCTCTAATAAAAGTTCAAAGTTCAAAGTTGATGTTAGATTGTTTAGCTCTAGCTACTTTACATACATCTAATGACGCTATATATATGATTTATTCTGATTCATGCATCACTGTATCGAACTTCCCAAAGCAAAAGGCCGGGCATACTATTTTTCCTAAAACAATATAATTTTAGTCTAACTTTTCTTTTTTTCAAGACTTTCTCAAATTAATTTTTAAACTAAATAATATTATGTCATAAACAAAATTTAATAGTCATAACATAGAAATTTATAAGATAATATAGAAATTTCAGAGTTTTGGTTAACAATATACTATATATTTTTAAAAGATTAAGGATTATAGAGTATATTAATTTATAAGTCATACCAATTATTTTAGAAAAGAGCAATAAATAAAAATATTTTAATATAATTTATTTAGTTTCTTTAATCTTTTCGAAAAAAAAGGTTAGTTAGCCCTTATGTTAAGGACCAAAATTAAAGTAGCATGTTGAATGATTGAGTACTTGTTGATGGTTTGATCTATCTAGCTGCATTTTCCTGCTGCACTCCCCTGTAAGCAAAGCGCATAAGAAACAGTGAAATGTAACACCCCAAATTTTAATCCCCAAAAATATATTATAATTAATTGAGAAATTCAATAAAATGGTGAATATTTATGAAATTTGGATCTTATGAATTTTGAAATATTCATGTTTATAAGGAAATGGGCAAATTGATTCAAGAATTGAATTAAATTACCAAGGTGATAGCAAAATCATAATTTTGTCAATTTAGCCCAAGATTAATTATTTTCCCAATTAATTGGAGTTAATTTCAATTAATCAAGAAAAATAAAGGAAAATGCATAATGAGATTATTCTTGGTGGAATAATTCAAGAATTGAGAAATTAAGGGGGATTATACATAATTCAATTATGTAAATTATGGAATGAGTGAAAAATAATTTTTCCTTCCCTTCCTCTCATTATTTTCGTCCAACATAAAAAAATAAGGGGAAAAGTTGAGTTTGGTTAGAGTAAAGAGAAGAATAGATAGTTTGTGTAATTAGAAAGAATCTAATCCCAATCCAATTGGACTTAAATGATGACAAGGGATGGCATAAAGTTGAGGGAGTATGGCCTAAAGCAAGAGAGTATGGTGAGAGGTATGGTAGGAGGGATGGTGTACATGAAAGGTGGAGAAATCCCAACCATTGGCTAGATCAAGGGTTAGGATGGCTAGATCAAGGGTTAGGATGAAGCATTTTCTCCCTCCCCTTGTGCATATTTTGCTCAGCCATAGAGAAAAGGAAGAGAGAGTGAGTTGTGAAGCTCTTGAGGCTAGAGAGAAAGAGAAAGAAAATAAAGGTAAGAGTTTGTGTTACAAAGTGATTTAAGCTTCTTATTTTGTGTAATCATCCTCTAATCTCTTATTCTACATGGAAATCATGGATTAGCAAGCTAATCTTCAAGGTTGAGGGGGGAGAGAGGACGTCCTAAAGAGAGAAACACCAAGAAACAAGAGGTAATCTCCAAAATCCCAACTTCTTAGTGTATTGAAGTTGTTGTTGGTGATTGTTATTTGGTTTTGTGATTTTTGGGTTGAGTTGTAAAATTAGAAAAGCCATAACCCTAAGGGTTTATGCTGACCAAAATCCTTTAAATCATGATTATGAAGTGTTTAAATGAGGTAATGAAGGATTAGAAGTTAAAAAGTACAAGTTTTGGAAGTTAAAACACAAAGCTACATTTTTTCTATTTTTCTTCATATTTTCGGCCAGACCAGAACTGGTAGTATGAGTTGGATTTTCATGAAATAAATGGTTCCATTGGACTCAGTGGACAAAAATAGGTGGGGTTACAGTTGGACACTTTTTCGGTAGAGGCTAAAAAAGCATAATTACGAAAACGCCATTGAAATATCTAAATAGGAGCTGTCAAGGGTATTTTCGTAATTTTACTTTGAATTTGGTGATTTTGAGCCTGGAAATGGATTCCTTGGTCAAAATTAAGTCGGAATAGCCTTAGTCAAAATTTTGGGAAAATGTGCCATTGAGCCGGGTCGGGGTCCCGGAGGCATTTTGGTAAATTTTCACCATAAACTAATATAACCACAAGAAACACTATGGAATAGTCTAAAATGATACTTGGATAGGTTATGACCTATTTCTGGTACATTTAATATTTTAGGATCGATTTGGAGGCCGGATACAACACGTTTTTTGAGGCACATTTAAAAAGGAGATATTAAAGCTTTGAGGTAAGGACATTATCCTTCATACACTATGTCATAAGTTATGTGATTGTGTGGATGCCATTGTTTTGTAAATGCACTTTGTTAATCAACATGTTTTGCCTAGAGAGGGGCAGTTAGTGCCAGAGGTCACTTACACTGGGAGTTGGCAGAAGTCCAACCGGTGTAGATTGTGGGATTGGACCCTACTCATGTATACATGACGATGTTGTGTTTATATTGTTCATTAATTTGTGCATACCTTGGCGCAATCATATTTACTTTTCGCATTTTCTATGAACGATATTATATCTCTACAGGGATTCTCCGGAATCTCACCCTATTTTTAAACAAATACCTCAGCGGGTACCAGTGGAGCAAAGGGCAAAGAGGCAGACGCCAGAAAGTGAGCGGCACGTGTCACGAAGCAAGGATATAAACGTGGTTATACCTTAGTCTTTGCCTTAATATTTTAGAAAATTTGTAAATATTAAATTTCAGCTGTATTTTCTGTTTTCCGTCAACGAACGATAACGGAATTGTGAACAAATATTTTTATCAGTATAATTATATTTTTCTGTATGCCCATTGAATTTCGTCTTTATTACTCTTTGATTATCGAAATGGAAACGGGTGTTGATATGAAATCACATCAGGTTTATTTAATTAAATGCAACACAAATTAAAATTTTCACACAAGTCATGTGAGTTCAAATCCTAAAAATATTTTTTCGCTTAAGTACGGATAAGACTGCGTAAATACATCTAACCCTCCATAAACCTCTTGGGAAACAAACAAATGTTACAATGCTAATTGTTTACCAAAAACTGGATCTGAATATATGCGGGCGTAGTGCATGTTTCATGTTTGGATAGATTATGGTTTAATTTTTGTGAATCCCAGAAAAAGGCACGTAAGCAGATAGCCTCTGCCGCGCGTGAAATTGCATGCAATCCCAATGCCATCACCTCCTTCTATATCTCCTAACACATTACCCTCCCCATGCAATAATCAATTATCAATCCCAGTTTCAACATGGCAGCGTCCAACAACGACTCACAAGTCCCCGGCGAACCCACCGGCACCGGAACCTCCCTCCTCGAGACCGCTACTTCTGCCATCCAAAGCTTCGCCCCCCTCAACAACATTCACCACCACCTTTGAGCGTATATATATATATATTCACTCTCTCTTTCATTCATACTTCAAATATTCCACTGATGATGTGAATGTAATCGTGTTGCAGGTTCCATTTTTACGCGGATGACATGACTCGGCAAGTGGGGAGTGTTTGATTCAAGGGAAGGGAGGGGAGAGGGGTATGTTACTATATTTGGTTTGTTAGAAATAAAAATAAAGGAAGAGAAAGGAATGAGAGCCAAAATCTTGATTTTTTTCTACTCAAAAATTTGAACCAAATGAAAAAATGAGCAAAAAATAGTAAAGTTTAGTTTGAGCTGGGACATCATTTGGAGGTGGTGCTATCTTAGAACAACTAGCCATTGATAAATGTGCAAATCTCATTTGATAATAGTGATAGCTTGAAAATATTATAGATTTGATAGATAAAATGGATTCATATCTTTGTTTTAGTATTAGAATAAACACTTCAACTAACTCTTACATTTGTTTGGAGTAGGCCAGTAGCATCAATGAATATGGAATTTAGCATTATTTTGGTAAATATGAATAAAGGAAAAAGGCAGAAAAAGAACTTTAAATTTGCAAAACTTTGAGTCAGATCTTTTTCAAAAAATAAGTTGTGAATTGTTTATCAAATTTCGGCATTCCCTTATCAACTCTTGATAGCAAACCTTATTTAGAATTTTGCAATTTTAAAATTATTTTTCTGTCTTTTTCCCTATTAATAATTTATTTTCCAAGCTTGGGGCGGCATGAACCAAAAAAATGTGCCCAAATGTAAGGAAATATCAAAACAATTTTGGATGCTCTTTTTTTATACCAAACAAAAATAATTTTTAAAAGGGATTAAGGAGCATTTTTCTCTCGGAATTTTTTACCACGGGGCAATTTTGCCCTAGAAATGTAAAAAAAAAATGGAGCTATTTTGTCCTAGCCGTTATTCTAGTTAATTTTGACTATTAGTTGATCAAATATATTGAGCTGATAGTTTATATGTCATTCACATTATTTTTATTAAGGTGCAAATTTGCCTTGAAAGTTTTAAATCTAACTTTGAAAAAAGATGAAGTAAATGCCACATAAACTTTCGCAACAAATTTAAACTTTAACAAAAATGACATGGATGATATGTTAATTACCAACTTAGCATGTTTGATCAACTAACAGTCAAAATTAACTGGGATAACACTTAAAGCGAAATTATTCCTTTTTTAACATTTTCGGGGCAAAATGCCACTCAATGAAAACTTCCATAACAAAATTACCTCTTGACCCTTTAAAAAGGGGGATGAAAAATGGGAGGCACGTGTGGATTAACTAAGAGTACACATACATGTTCCCTGGTCCTGAGGGCATGAAGTGGGAAGGTGGAACAGGCTCTTCCACCTCCTTAATTCATTATTTACTTTGGCATCGCAATCTTTGAAATCAAAACCAATTCAGTATATTCAATTCAAAGTACCTCTTCATTTCTTTAGAATATTCAAACTTGTCACATATACACAACCTCATGCCGTGGCCTTGTTATTACTAATAATTAATAACAAATTATACTAATTGTGCATGTATACAATACAAGGAAGGTAACACTAATGAAAACACCTTTTTATTATTTTAATTTTTTGTTGTTGTGTAGAGAGTAGAGAATGGATTAAGAACTTGATTTTTTTGTTGTTGGACAAATTAAATGATCGAGACGTGAATAAATTTAAGGCTTGGTGTCCTTGGAACTATGAATATCATAATCAAATAAAAATCAAATAGTAAATGCCTCAAGAGCCAAAATAATGGACCCCGCAGGTATAGTCAAATAAAAAAACCGTCAGTGTAGTTGTGAGGTGTGAGTGATTTAATATGTTTTTGTGAGTGCACAACTGCACATCACATAATAAAGTCCTACGTTTCACATCTGCCCATAGTTTTTTATGCGTGTAGTTGGCCTCCTTGGGTGACGCGTTTTGAAAGTGATGTGTAATTATTTTTGTTGTGTATGATGGCAAACATTGATTAACCAAAAAAATGAAAAATAAGTGAAAAATTCTTATTTAAAAATTTTATCAGCAGCAAAGACATGGATTAAATCTTGCAAAGGATCCGTATTTTCTATATATAAAAATATATTAAGTTCTTTTAACTAATAGAAATTTTAAATATAAATTATTCACACGACCGTCGTTCCTAACAAATTGCATTTAAAGTTTATTTTTTTATTCTAAAATTTTCATAGATGTTCCTATAGTTCTCGAAAATGGTTTAGTTGTTGTATGTATGTGTTCGTTTGGGATAGTTTATTTTTTTCTTATAAGTACTTATAATTCGTGATTTACTGTATACGAGATAAGTATGTGAGAGGAGTTTTGTCTCGACTTACGTAATAAGTGCTTATTTCCCAAAAATAAACTATTCTAAACACTCACAAAATCGTACAAACATTCCGATTTACAATTACATAATCAAGTTTATAAAATAATTATTTATATGTGTTATAATTTTAATAAATAAATATATCAACACTTCACCGCTTGAATGACAATGGCGTGTGTACTGCTGTAACTTGCAAGTGATTTTTCTCATTTATATGGTGGGTAGTGGTATGCATGGTTTAATTCTTTAATTTATATTAATGTTGTTTGGATAGATTGACTTTTATTCTTGGATTTTCCCCCCTTGGATACCTTAAATCCAATGTTCTGAGAGTTGGACCAGACGCTTGCAAGTGATTTTTCTCATTTATATGGCGGGTAGTGATATGCATGGTTTAATTCTTTAATTTATATGAATGTTGTTTGGATAGATTGACTTTTATTCTTGGATTTTCCCCCCTTGGATATCTTAAATCTAATGTTCTGAGAGTTGGACCGGACGCTTGCAAGTGATTTTTCACATTTATATGGTGGGTAGTGATATGCATGGTTTAATTCTTTAATTTATATGAATGTTGTTTGGATAGCTTGACTTTTATTCTTGGATTTTCCCCCCTTGGATACCTTAAATCCAATGTTCTGAGAGTCGGACCGTCCAGTCTGGTCGGCTAGACCGTCGGCCGGATTTTATGCCTGCTTAGCTTTTAGGTGAAAACTGTTTTGGGAGTAGGACCGGAATGGGCCATTTTCTACCTGTTGTTGGATCGGAATCTACTTTTCGACCGGAACCTGTTCCTGATTTAAAATAGTCGGACGGTTTGAAGGGCTTTACGAGAGTCATCATTTTTTAGCACAAAACTGAGACTCTGATGAGAAGCCATTCAAGCCTATGCACAGAGGAAAAGAGAAGAGACCAATCGAATGAGAAAAAATAAAAGAGAAGAAGAAAAACAACAATTCAGCAATAAAATTACTAAACATGATCGAACATGATCTACCATAAAAGAGAGACAAAACGAGAGTTGTGGCTGGGCTTTGATTTTTGAATTAAGGAGGGAGAGAGAGAGAGAGAGAAAGACTAGATGCTCGAGAAAAAAGAGAAAGACGCGATAGAGTGGAGTTTCAAAATGAAAGTTGAAGAAGGAATATCTGCATGTTTGGTTTGACGTTTAGCATAAGGAATCGTGCGATTGGGGGAAAAATGACACTGAGGATGACTATTGGAAGATGTTTGACATGACGATTAGTTCGATGAGCTTATTAATGTAAGCAGCTTTTTTTTTTTAAGCTTGATTTTGTAGCTTTTAGTAGATAACGATTGGCTTTTTATTCTCACCCACCATACTATTCTATCTCTTCTGCCGTCTTTTGTCTTCTAACTGAGGAGCCCCTCATTCTATTGTGATCTCTTCCAATTTCTTAGCTTTTTTATTGTAATTTTATTACTCCCTCTGATCTAAAATGTAGGATACTTTAATTATATTATATAAAACAAAAAATGATAGTTAAGTTATTTAATATATCTCAAAATACAATTTTTTCTATTGTTATCCTTATTAAGAAATATGTTTAATTAGATTAGGAGTGTTACTTTAGAGAAAGGGGTATAATGAATGGGGTAAAGTTGGAAAGTGAGTATTAACTATAGAGGCAAAAAAAAAAAGAAAAGAAAAGAAAAGGACATTAATTAAACAGAAAGTAATTTATATTATGAACCATGCATTTCTTGTAGAAGTGCCCTATATTATGGACGAGAGGGAGTATGTATTTTACCATTACTAAATTTTCAAAGTTAATTTTTTCACTTTTCATAATTTGTTAATTTTTTCTGTTAAATATCACAAAAACTACTTATTCAAAAATTAAACCAAACACCTTTTTACTTTTATAAAAGCACTTATCCAATCGTTATTTCAAACATTAATCATTTTACTTAATATTACTTTTTTCCAACCTTAAAATTTCATAAGTCAAAGTAAAAAATAAACCACTTTTCCCGCTGTTATTCCAAACACACTCTATATTTTGACTCGAGAAAGTATGTGATTTCCAAGAGACCAATGAATAAAAGAATGGATTTAGTAATGTACATTGGATAAAAAAAGAAGTGAAAGGATACTTCTCAGGTTTTCTTTTCAGGCGTGATTTAACTCCACGATTTTTTTCCAATATTTTATCTTTTGACATAACTACAACATAATTAAAAAGTATTCCCAACATTTTTTCAAGATAATTTTTCTATTCAAATTATTTTACACCAATAAATAAAAATCTCACATTTTAATTTTTTGTAAATTTAAAAAGTATTCCTCTATTTTGAAATTAAAATTTTGATGGCAAAAATTTAATTCTAAATTTATAAAATATAATTTTTTATAATTAGACTTAAAATATATACTGTGACCTTGTTAACTTTTTATCAAATTGGACTAATTATGTTTATACCATTATATGTACATATAATTCCCGTAAAAAAAATTCTATGGACATATTATCTTTAAATTAATTATTATGTCACCAGTTTGACTAAACGGTTTGACCATTTCGACCATTTAAATCATGATCCGCTGACCTTTTCAGATTGATGTCATGTCTGGCTTTTAAAATATTGCTTAAATCAGTTCAATAATCTATTTTGATGTTATAAGCTAATTAATTAGAAAAAGCTTGCACTATTGTTCATGTCTCCACGGATTTGGAATATATATATATATACATAGTATCCAGCAGTGATCTAAATATTTCTGTCGGATTGAAACATATGATTAATTATATCAGAATTTATAATTGAACAAGCATTGCTATCTTTACGTTGCACGAGAAAATTTTTGTATAGCATTTTGAGAATCCGAATCTTCTACAAATAGAAAATGATAGTTTATGGATATATAATACTACAATTTATTATACTACCTCCGGTCCTAAATATATAGAATATAATTTGTAGTGTAAATTACATTATAAACTATGTTATATATTTAGGACCGGAGAAAGTATAATTTAGTCTTTATGTGTGGGCTTTTTATTATTGTATGCACAATAAGTAATGTTTATTTGTAATCATAATAAATTATGTAATTATTTTATAATCATATATTTTAAATGACCCATAAATTTTTATACTTAAAAGCCTAAATGTATTGCCTGTCAATATGATATTCTTTGACTTTTCCTTAGCACTATTATTTTTCAATCAAATTGCAAAAAAGATAATTAAATAAGGGTTTCTAAATTAAATCATAAATGTGTGTTTGACCAAAAAATATATTCAAATGTGTATTTTTCCAATAACATATAACAGACAACAATTTTAATCCCCACAAATCAAAAATTTGGGAGTTATTATAAATCCACCTAAACATCTGTGCATATCTTTTTTATCAGAATTTATAATTTAATTGTCTGGTCAAATTCTGCTGCCTTAGTTAAAAATTAAAATTAAAATACTAAAAACCTAAGAAATGCCTTCTTATTCACTTAAGATTTTTTTTTTTGGCCATGAAATCACTTAAGAACTATCGATTATTTAAATTTGAAAACTTTTTGGGGTTTATGTTTCTTTTGCATGCGGAATTGTGATGGGTATCGGATTTAAATTAGCCAAATCATATATTTTAAAGTCACACTTAAGGTGAACTTTATGCTTAATTAATGAAGTAGTATTATACTGCGTCCAACCCTCTAAGACCTAAATTATAAAGGGGCCCTTCAGCAACATCTTTTTAACCCAAAAAAAGAAGAAGGGAAAATTTAATTAAAATACCATATGAAATTGTAAAACTTGCAAAACACTATTAACACTTACAAAAGACGGATAAGGGATGAGATGAGAATTTAGGTTTTTGATATTTGGAATAAATGACGAAACTGCCCGTTCTTTTCAATCATTTCCCTCATCTCGTCTCTTTCCTCTCTCTTTCCTTTGTTTATGCATCACTGAAACTGATAAGAAATTCTTTGATTATTGCTGATGAAAATAAGAGTTCCTTTATTCCTCCTACTTCTATCGGGTAAGCTGATGAGATGACAAGAAAGAAGCTTCCGAGCTTACTGGAACACGACAATACCAAGTACTCACTTGATGAGAAAGTTAACAAGGATAGGAAAACAAAGGAGCCAAGTGTGCTGCAAATGGGCTTGTTGTTGTCCCTATGATTGAAGGTTTTGAGAAAGATGAAACATAAAAAATTGCTATTTTGCAATTTCATATGTATTGTAGTTGTTGTCATACAGAGTCTGAGGTTTTGTAAATTGCAAAACCGTAATTTTTGACGTTTCATTTTCCTCAAAATCTTCAATAAGAGGGACAACGGCAGACCCATTTGCAGCACGCTTGACTCTTTTTTTTCCTATCCTTATTAACTTTCTCATCAAGTGGGTACTTGGCATTGTCGTGTTCCAGTAAGCTTAGAAGCTCATTTCCTATCATCTCGTCAGCTTGCTTGATAGAAGTAGGGGGAACAAAGGAACTCTTATCTCCATCAGCAATAAACAAAGAATTTCCTATCAGTTACAGTGATGCAGAAACAAAAGAAAGAGACAAGAGGAAAGAGAGAGATAAAGACGGAGGAGGCAAATGATTGAAAAGAATGGGCGGTTTCGTCATTTATCCCAAACATAAAAAACTCAGATTCCCACCTCATCCCTTATCTATTTTTTATAAGTGTTAATGGTGTTTTGTGTGTTTTACAATTTCATGTGGTATTTTAATAGAATTTTTTCAAAAAAAAAAATGAAGGAATAAATTGAAATAAAAGTACATGGAAAAGCTAGTTAACATTATACTATTATCTTTTTCTTTTTTTTATTAGCACTCGAGGTGCGGGCACGGGATTGAATCGGTGAGAGGAGGCACAAAGGCCTCACTCCTATGCCAAGTGCGCCGGATGCGCGTTGGCACATTATACTATTATCTAAACCCAGCTTCTTTAGTATCACTCTTCGCAGCTCAAACAATTATGTAGAGCCCATTTATTTAATTATCTCAATACATGCTCCGAAGAAGGAAGAAGACCTAAAGTCCTAAGCATGTTCTTTGACCCTCTTTAATCACTTTGACTCTTTTTTTCTTCTCTTGACCAGAAACCTTTTTCTTTTTTCAATATAATCTAAGTGCTTTTGAAATTCAGAATGAAAACTTGTGACATTTGAATTAATATATCTCTCAATCACTACATATCTATATATATAACAATGCCAGACACTTGTGTGAATGTTCATGCATGTCCCATATTAAATGGGTCTCCTCTGCTCTCAGTTAAACTGATATGCACTTATATATCTGATGATCACTCCTGTTAAAAAGCTTCCTCTCTGTACATTATTGTTCAAATGAACTTATTTATTAATAGTTAATGATCATCAGATCATCTGTTTATATATCAGAACGATTTGTGTATTATTGGAGGTGGTGGCCTCCTAAGCTTAGTTGCTTGCTAGAATGAATAAGAAATCTGAATCAGTGTTGGTTCTGAGCCTCTCAAACCTGAAAAGCAAATTCCAATTGGCTGGCCCTCATTGTAGCCTGCAGGCACAGTAATTCCTGGATACCCTCCAATGGCAAGTACCTTAGCAAAATCAAAACCAGAGGTCACCACTGCGTCTAGTTTATTCACCTTCATAACTTTCTCTATTCCATTCTTGGACAAATATGCCATAATTGCTATTGCTTCTTCTTCTTCCTTCCCAATTCCATTTGTCTTTTCAGCTGCCAACATAAGGTCTTGGCCATACTTATCAGTTTTCTCCTGCAATTTCTGCAAATTAGACTCGAGCAACTACTATATATATATTATATATAGTAAGAAGAAAATACATGTGCCTACCAAGTCTGGGTGTTTGTTGTTGAAGCGAATCACATCTGCTAAGGTTTTCACTGGAGAATGAATTAAAGCTTTAAGGTATGACTTCAAGGCTATTTTAAATTCAGCATGCAATGCAGCGTTTTCATATCCCGCATCTTCGATTATTTCAACGTTATCTATCTTCAAATTGTCAATCAGTACTGCCCCTTGCTGCCTATATAATTGTGTGATTCCAAGTGTTAGCAACTTGTTGCAGCAATCCATTATAGCATGGTTTAAGCCATGCATGGTATACATGTATGGTTTTCATTACCTTAGTGTCTTTAGGTGTTGCTCATAAGTTTGCTGCAGAGAAGAACCGTCAAACTTGTAGTAGTATCTCACTATCCCCAGCCTTTTACCTTTTAGACCATCTTTTCTCAGAAACTGAGCATATCCACCTTTTGGGACATATTTTGATGCTTTAATTGTTGCCTTATCCCTAGCATCAACGCCTGCAATGGCTTCAAGAACATATGCAGCATCTGAGACAGTCCTGCAAATAGGCCTGCACCATCCCACAACAATATTGCACACTTGTTAAAGGCATTCCCACATTCAAAATCTGTTCTATATCAGAAAATCCTGTTGCACTATAATATAATTAGTTTTAACATTTGACTAAATAAATGGCAACAGATCTATTTACTTGATTAAATGACTTGTTTCAAGAACATTGAGATTTGAGACATGTGTGTGAAACTTGTTAAAATTAACTTACCCTACTGTGTCTTGTCTTTGGGAGATTGGAACTACCCCATCTCTACTAGTAAGACCAACAGTAGGTTTGATTCCCACTACAGAGTTATAAGTAGAAGGACATAAAATGGAGCCAGAAGTCTCAGTACCAAGAGACACTGCCACAAGATTTGCCGCTACTGATATTGCAGATCCGCTACTAGACCCACAAGGATTACCCCTTGTGTATGGATTCTGCAGTATTAAACACCGTACATAATAGAAGCATCAATTTTTGAAATGGTGCTCTGTTTCAGCAATATTCAAATGTTAAAAAATGGACACAATCTTCAGAAAAGTTAAGACCTTCAGTCGCTTTGACATGTATTATACTGAAGACAACCAAACAGACATGGAATAAGGGAAAAAAGAGAAGTAGGTGATCACCTTGCCTTGTCCGCCTCTAGCACTCCAACCGGCGGGTAAACTAGTTCCCCTGATATAAGACCACTCGCTTAAGGTAGCCTTCCCTAAGATGATAGCCCCAGCTTTTCTCAACTTGGAGACAACCCCTGCGTCTCTGGGCACCACAGAGCCCAGAAGTGCATATGACCCAGCTGTTGTGTTCATCTGATCCTTGGTTGCAATGTTATCCTTCACCAGAATTGGGATTCCATGCAATTTTGGCAGAGGTCGACGTCCTGCACCACGTCGTTCTTGGTCGGCCCTATCAGCTTGGGCCAGCGCATCAGGATTGACCTCCAACACGCCCTTAAGAATAGGGTTGAGCTTGTGGATTTGTTGAATGTAGAACTCAACGAGCTTCCTGGAGGTAAGGTGGTTTCTGTGGAAGGCAATTTGGAGATCGTTCACAGTGGCTTCTCTTAAATTTGAGAAGGAGAGAGTCTTGCTCTGTGTGGTTATGGAGAGAAGAAGAAGAAGAAGGAAAGTGAAGATCAGAGAGTGTCTAAGCTCTGAATGGGAAGCCATGAGAGAGTGAGTGAAGGACAGCTAGCAGTAGCAAAGTGAAATCATGGTACGTTTTGCTGATATTCACGCCACACGCGTGGTGGTGTGGTGCAGGATGGGAGCCAGCCAGTGCATGTAGCTCCGACAGGGGCCACAGGGTTTTTAATGTCTGTGTCGAATGAATGACTATAGCTGTGTTTGGAAACATATTTTAGGGTAAATAAGTCTTTATTACGTAAGACGAGATAAAACTTATATCACATACTTTCCTTATATATCATGAATCACGATTTATAAGTATTTATTATCTAAAAGTAAGCTATTCCAAATAAAGACGGTACTCTTTAGTAATGTGCTTATTAATCATCACAAAGTTCATAAAAATAATATCTAAGCGGGGTTAAAAATAATATTCTACGAGATGATGTTGATCGAAGGGGTCCAATTTGTAACACTTTTGTTTAGTTGTAATATTTTATAATAAACAGCATGATGTAGGGAGATTGAAAACTACTCTCTCTCTCTCTCTCTCTCTCTCTATATATCTAATTATATGAGATATTTATCTATTTTTAAAGAAATTAAGGATAATGATTAAATTAGTTAATCATTTTTATTTTTTTAAAATATCCTTATTTAAAATTTAAAATGACATCCAATTATGTTGATTCTCTGTTTTTTCTTGTACTTCTCTTGTCTCACACACGACTTCTCCAAACTCTCACACAATTCAGCGTCGTCAATCTCCCTCAACAACTTCTGATCTACTCTTATTAAATTATTACTGTGTTTAATTATTATTGAGAAAGTATCAATATGGGGTATTTTAGGAAGAAATTGATAAAAATTAGAACTTTATCCTATAATTAGGACTAAGATCAACTCTCAAATGTTGTCTTATAATTAAGACCGGAGGGAGTATTGTTTTTTTGGATAAAAAATAGAGTTTTTTTTACAATAAACAGCATGATGCAGGTAATTACATGTTAGCCTCAAAACTTAGAAGTGTAGGAGTTATTGAAAAAACTAAAATTTATTCCACAAAAATTACTTGAAAAACCAATTAACATAAAGCTGGTTTAGAAGTATAAGGTCTCTGTTAGATCCCTTCAAGTATTGAATAAGACATTTATATTAGAAGAGATAACCATAATTTTTAAATTAAATATCAGATAATAATATTAAAAAAATATTACTATAAAAACCTTCATGCATACAAATAAAATGGAGTTCAGAAGTAAAGGAATGTAGAGACAGACAGAGAGAGAGAGAGTCCAAAATCCAATGTTTTTTCTTTTCTTTTTTTAAATTTCTGATTCGGTCAACAAAAGCCTAGGTCTAAATAGCAATAATGGACGTAGATCTAATTATGTGGCGGATGCTCTAGCGAAGGAATCTTTACGAATTTCTGCAGGGCTGGTTTGGTTTCGTGATCCACCGGAGTGTATTCGCGCTCTGATTCGATTAGATATGGGTGACTCGTTGTCTGTTTCTTCATTTGGTTTGGGTTAGTTGTTGTTTGTTGTTTTTTTTTATTAGTGTATGTCTATCAAAAAAAAATAAGTTAATTGGAGTCTAATTGATAATTGAATCGGTCATATTAAAATATTATAATTTATTAGTGATAATATATATTAATATATTTTTAAATTTCTATAGAAAAAAATGAAGATTTTTAGAAAAAATACTTAAAATCTATTAGTATGAGTTATAATGTCTATACTTATGCAATGATATCTCCTTTTCTATAATTATTATATCTTTTTAAATAATTTTTTTCATTATCTTCTTCATTTTTTTTTGATTTGTTCTTTCTTTACCTATTTTTCTTTTCATTTTGGTCTTCAATTTCCAATTTTCCCTTAAAAAAAGCAAAAAAAAAAAAAGAAACCGGTCCAACCGGTTCTCCAATTTAACCATCAAACCAGACCGAACCACTGGCCGGTTCCCGATTCAGCCGGTCAAACCGACCGGTCCAGTTCGGATTTTTATACAATACTTTTAAATGATAAAAGGAGAATACGAGGCCCTGGGTAGGGCCACGACACAGAAGATAATGCCATGTGATTTTAGAAGTGACATTATCATGGAAGGATAAGTTATAAGACAAGAAACACACAAGGATTGTTGGAAAAAAAAAAAAAAGAAACACAAGGATTGTTAAGGCTAAATGCCATGTTTGGTTATTGGTTGCTTAGCACGTGGGTTTACTTTAGGTATAATTGATACTTCCTCCTGTCTTAAATATAAGACAGAGTCGAGTTTTTTTGATATATTAAGGAAGCTAAATAAGTTATTTAATCATATTATATGTTTTATATTCTTAGATTATATATTAGATTATTAGTCAAATTAATTAATTTAGAGAAAAAAAATATAAATATAAATACTCTAAAATAATTTAATTAACCTCCTTAATCTCTTTAAAAAAATCAGCTTTATCTTATATTTAGGACTCGAAGGGAGTAACATACTAATGTTAATGTGCCAATCAGTAATTACTAAAATTAATATAATACTATGAATTAATACTTATTAGGTTTTACAATTCAACTGACACCAAGCACCTTCCTTAAAACTTTCTTAAACAAAAGATGTATAATAGATGCGCAAGTTATGACAAAAAGACTATCACTTCAGGTTTTAAATATAGGACTTTATTTATAGTGTACTGTAATAAAAATTATATTTAGGATCGAAGAGTATTAATTGATACTCTCTTAAGAAGGATTCTATTAGAGATATACCTCATTGTAAATAATCAGCTCCACTGTAAAATATTTGTGAGTTGTAACTCTTTTATTAAACAACTTTTCATCCCTCTGAAGCTCACATGCTTATATGTTAGTGCGTGTGTATGAATCTCTAGATTTGCTTTAAATGACCATTGGGCATTTACTTGCACTTCTTAACCATTGGATTCAGATTCTTGGTAAACGATGACCACAACATACAAATTCTGAGAAATTCTGAGAAAGTGGCAAGTGATGACGACAACATACAACCACAACAACAAACTTAGTTGTTTTAATCTAAGCTTATAGCTTATGTAGGCGTGTTGGTGGCCTCCTAATCTTAGTAGCTTGTTCAAATGAATAAGCAATCTCAATAAGCTTTGGCTCTGAGCCTCTCAACCCTGCAAAGCAAATCCCAAATGGTTCGTCCTTGTTGTACCCTGCAGGCACAATAATTCCAGGATAACCTCCAATGGCAAGTATAGGACTAAAATTTGAACGAGGGATCGCCACTGCATCTAGTTTATTCTTTTTCATAAGTTTCTCAAATCCATTCTTAGATAACCTTGTCATGTTTGATAATGCTTCACTTTCTATTTTCCCCATTCCATTTGTCTTCTCAGCGTTCACCATAAGCTCCTGATCATACACATCAAGCTTCTCCTGCAATTTTCTCAACATTGTCAAATGCCTTACCAAAACGTTTATTTTCACTATATCACTTTAAATTTGGTGTCTATGTGTCAAGTTGTAACTAAACTACAGCTCGAACAGGTTATATATCAAACATGCAGCTTACTTACCAATTTTGCATGTTTCTTGTTGAAGGTAATTACATCTGCTAAGGTTCTCACTGGGGAAGCAACCAGGTTTTTAAGGTATAAGTTTAGGGATAGTTTGAATTCAATTGTCATTGCAATGCCTTCACTTGAATCAGTGACGAATTCTTGAATGTTATCTATCACCAGATTGTCAACCAAAATAGCGCCCCGTTGCCTAAAATATGAATCAAAGTGTTAATAGCTTACCATAACTGATTTGAGCAATTTATAATACTACTTTCTGTCCTTAATATATGCTTTAATTTGTAATTCAAATTTCAATATATACCTTAGTGTTTTCAGGTGTTGATCAAATGTTTTCTGTAGGAAAGTATCATTGCCAAAATTGTAGAAAAGCCTCACTATTCCAACTCTCTTTCCTTTTAGCCCATCTATTCTCAGAAACTGAGCATATCCTCCTTTTGGGACATATTTTGATGCTTCAATGGTTGCCTTATCCCTAGTGTCCTTGCCTGCAATGGCTTCCAGAACATATGCAGCATCTGATACAGTCCTGCAAATTGGTCTGCAACATTCCCCACCATTGTATACATTGTAATTTGTGCAAGAACCATCAAGACTTGTTTTATGAAGATCAAAGGAAACATGTTTAATGTATCACTTGAGTTTGACTTACCCAACAGTGTCTTGTCTGGGTGTGATGGGAACTACTCCATCTCTACTAGTGAGACCAACTGTTGGTTTTATGCCAACTACAGAGTTAGAATTGGAAGGACATAAAATGGAGCCATCAGTCTCAGTACCAAGAGACACGGTCACGAGATTTGCTGCAACTGATATTGCAGATCCGCTACTTGACCCGCAAGGATCACCCATTGTGTACGGATTCTGCAGTAAACACAACACATGGAGGTATTAAGTATTAACAGAAAAATTATGTATCTTGTTATGGTCTAATTAATAGCGTAGAAGAAACACAACACCCCTAACCAATTCTTATAAGCCCAATTGATGACCCTTCATGGTCCAAGACCATACTAAGATAAGGCGAATTCATGATATGTCTCTTGTGAAACTCATCTAGATATACCAGAACAAACATGTGCATGTATGTAATATGAAGGACACTGGTCCTAAGCAGACTGTATATATCACTGTAAGTAGAGGAAATTAAAGGAAGAGAACGTGAAAGTGATTCACCTTGCCTTTTCCACCCCGAGCACTCCAACCAGAGGGTATATTATTTCCCCTGAAATGAGACCACTCGCTTAAGGTAGCCTTCCCTAAGATTATAGCCCCAGCTTTCCTCAACTTTGAGATCACCCCTGCGTCTCTAGGCACCACTGACCCCAAAAGCGCGTAGGACCCAGCTGTTGTGTTCATCTTATCCTTGGTGGCAATGTTATCCTTCACCAGAATTGGGATTCCATGCAATTTTGGCAGAGGACGATGTCCTGCACGACGTCGTTCTTGGTCAGCCCTATCAGCTTGGGCCAGGGCATCAGGATTGAGCTCCAACACGCCCTTGAGAACAGGGTTGAGCTTGTGGATTTGTTGAATGTAGAACTCAACGAGCTGCCTGGAGGTAAGTTGGTTTCTGTGGAAGGCAAGTTGGAGATAGCTCACAGTGGCTTCTGGTATATCTGAGAAGGAGAGAGGCTTGCCTTGTGTGGTTATAATGGAGAGAAGAAGGAAAGGGAATATCAAAGAGAGGCGAAGCGCTGAGGAATGGGAAGCCATGAGAGAGTGAAATGAAATTTGGAAGCTTTGGGAGGAGGGAGAGGGAACTAGCATATATAAAATTCCAAGGTCATAAAAGCGTTTCACCAGTTGCCATTTGCTATCTAGTTTTTACTACACACCAGTTTTCCCACGAGACACAATTCTTCCCCCTGGTCACGTTCGTTTCCTTCCATTGTCATTTTGCTAAGGTGCTCTGTTTTCAGATTTATCATAAGGTGCTCTGTTTTATTATAACTTGTCGTATGCTTAGTTCTCTTTTACTGTTCAACCTACACATTTTTACTTTTTAATAAAGCCTACTTTTGACTTTAATCACCTAAACAAAAAGCTACTACTCTTGCATTTTATACTCAGATCGTCCACCGGCCTATGAAAATGGAATCTCTATGTTGGCCTTTTAGCATTTTTATATACTCCTCTCCTATATTTATAAAGAAGAAAGAATGTTGTTTTAATCCCTTTTTTTTGTGTGCTAAGCAATGTTGTTTTAATCCCATTTATAAATCAATCATTAAATTTTTTAAATAAATATACAATTTTACCTTTTATGTAATGGAAATAAGATAATTATTTAATACTTTCTTTTATGTTCACTATATGAAAAACGGGGTAGTGGGGAGAAAAAAGATAACTCAAATCAAAGAGAGGGGTAAGCAAATACGCATTACGAGACTATAGGCTATCGTTTATTGAATAAAATGTCCAATGGGCATTGTTAGCTTTGTTTTTTTTTTTTTTTTGCTTGAAGGAACATATGAAATTGGTAGTGATGGAAGCGTTTATTATTGGTCAAAAAAATCATGTTTGAAAAATTAACTATTTATTTTTCTTTGCATAAAATTTGCAGAGTTTTGATACTTTATATACATATAGAAACTAAATATAATGGGTAAAAACACTATATAGAAACTAATTTATGATATGTTTATAAAAAATTTAATTATAAAATCATAAAACAACTAAATAATAAATCTAAACTGATTAAAATTAATTATTAATTATTCTTTACATTTCTACAGTCATATATTAACAAAACTCAAAACTTGCCTCAACTCTTATCTTAGAGTATTCTCTAATTAGCAGAAGATTACTATTTAAAGAAAGAGAAAATTATTTAGAACATTTTTTATAAAAGAATTTTTTTTATTAGAAGTATTTTGAGTACCTCATTGATCTCCAAAAATATGAAAATATTCTTGTCAATATTATTTTATAGCAATAAACTCTAATAAGCTCCATTTTGAGGCTTATGACTTTTTCTAACTTTTACCTTTTTTTAGCTTAAAGCCCAACATTCAATCAAAGGCCCATAATTAACTTTTTCACTATTCAAACCCATTTACGTGGCTGTTTAAACCCGTTTGAACATTGAAACGTCCAAACAAACACCCTCTTTCTCCGAAATCGTCATCAACTTTGTTTGATGCTTTCGCACATATTTCCTAGGTGTCGTACTGGTAAAAAAGAAAAAAGAAATAAATTAGTAAATTGTAATATAACTATCTTTTCCAAAAGAACAAAAAATAAAATGAAAATGATTCTAAATTCTTTTGTTTATTTGAAGATTGATATATATGAGAGTGGTGGGGTATAAACATTGAGCCATGTTCACACTGGCAGCCCCACCAAGAGCGGAACTGACGAAAATAAATAGGCAGACAGGGAAGTTCTTGATGATTACGCGTGCAAGTTCTTTTGCAAGAGTAAAACTTTGGAAAATTTCATGTTATGCATCTTATTTATTTATTTGGTCGAAATGTTATGCATCTTATCAAAGATATAAATATAATTAAGTCCTAAAAGTTACTTATGCCCACTATAATTACACCTCCTCTTACTTGTGTTTCTACCCCTACTCTTGATTTGTAGCATGTATCTTCGCCTATAGAAATATGAAATTGAACAACTGATTGTTTTCTTCATAAAATATATTAATTATATTTAATATGTAAGAGGAAGTAACCAAATAGTACTACCTCATATGTCAGGCTGTTGTATATATTCTTCAGATTGTTTATTTCAACACTATTTATGTTGTCCAAATATTATTAGTACTGTTCATGTTAATATTTTCAGGCCCCTAATGAGTAAAAAGGTAATATGCAAATTTGTTATATTATCAGTGCTATAAATGGGATAAATATTACTTTTCCAAGCAACTTTTCACAAAAGCACACGAAATTATTGTATGAAAATGATTCAACGAAATATTGTGATGGGCTACTTGAAAGTTCGTTTTCCTTTTGCACCTCCATTCTTTTTCAAAGTTTTAAATATTACTATATTGTATTATCTTATTAAACAGTGTTTTATTCTCCAGGTCACTAATATACTTTATATTGTCCCCTGGATACTTGCATTCCGTTTGCCATTTACCTTACAAATGCATAACGGCCTTTTTCCCTTAACATTCTGGACCTTGCTTATGTCACCAATGTCTGCTGCCTTCTTTCTCAAGTGTTTCCTTCCTACATTATTTTACATATTTTAACTTCATATCAATGTTGTACTTTTGTTTCTCATCATACTTTGGTAATACCTGTCATATCCAACTTCTGATGCCATTCACCTCGCAAATGCCCAGGTTACCTTTTCCACTACCCAGTTTCCCATTATCATCCTTTGCTTATTTCACATCATGTGTTTTACATAAATATACACAATTGAATTTCAGAAGAGAGGTCTTCTTCATGCACATATACTTCTATTCTTGGATCCAAAGGATAAGATGGCTGATCCAGCATCCATTGACAGGGTCATTTCAGCAGAAATCCCAAACAAGGAGACATCACCCTTACTCCATGAGTTGGTTAAGAAATTCACGATTCATGGCTCATTTAGAAATAATAGGCGTAATGCTCCATGCATGAAAGATAATAAATGCAGCAAGTATTTCCCAAAAAAATTCAACAACAATAATAGGTGTTGGTTAAGAAATCCCAGACAAGGAGACATCACCCTTACTCCATGAGTTGGTTAAGAAATTCACGATTCATGGCTCATGCGGAAATGATAGGCGTAATGCTCCATGCATGAAAGATAATAAATGCAGCAAGTATTTCCCAAAAATATTCAACAACAATACAACCATGGATGAAGATGGTTACCCTACATACAAACACAAAGATGGTGGTAGGACAGTTGAGCTAAAGGGAAAACCATTGGACAATCATTATGTTGTGTCCTACAATCCACAACTGTTTCATATATTTCAAGCACATATTAATGTTGAGAAGTGCAACCAATCAACTGCTATTAAATACTTATTCAAGTATATTAGCAAAGGGAATGATCGAGTTGTGCTTGGAATATTTGACAGTTGCTCACATAGATCTGCAAATGGTGTTATTGATGAGATTCAACAATACTATAACTGTCATTATATGTCTGCATGTGAGACTTCTTGGTGGATCTTTGGATTTGCTATCCATCGTTGATATCCTGTTGTTGAGGGACTAAGCTTTCACCTCCTGAATAAGCAATTTGTCATATACTCTAGTACAGATGATGTTGCTAAATTACTGGAAAAACCACGTGTGTGTGAGTCACAATTCCTCTCTTGGATGAAAATTAATGCAATAAACAATTTTGCTAGAACGCTAACCTATTTATAGTTCCCAAATCATTATGTTTATCAGAAAGATAAGTGAGAATGGAAGAGAAGGCAAAGAGGAGGTTCTGTGGGTAGAATGACTCATGTATCACTGTTAGCTAGAGAGTTATATTACTTGCGCATCCTCCTAACTCAAGTGCGAGGACCTTTATCATATGAAGAAATAAGAACAATTGATGGTGTCATCCACAATACCTTGAAAGAAGCATGCTTTGTATGTGGCCTTTTAGATGATGACAGGGAATATATTTTTGCTATTAAAGAAGCATCTTCTTGGGCCTCAGGCATAGCTCTAAGGAAACTATTTGTGACAATGTTGTTATGTGGTTCTATACAATATCCTCATTATATTTGGAAAGAAACTTCACAATTACTTGCAGAAGATCTACTCTACATCCCACGGAATGATCCAACACTTTCAAGTTAGTTAATTTATAAGTCTTAACCACTTTTTAGGATTGTTAACATGTTATAACTGCATCATTATATTAGTTCATATATTCAAATTAACTGCTTCTTATCATGTCCAGGTATTCAGATTCCCATGTCCCAAAAAGAGCAAGTTGCACTTTGAGGAATTGATGGCCTTCTTAGACAAAAATGGGAAAAGTTTGCATGATTTTAGTGGTCTGCCAATACCTAAGGAGATGACAACAATTGATGTTACAAACCATATGATAGTACAGGAGTTGAGTTATGATCGTTTTTCTTTAAAGATGCAAGCAGCAAGTATGTTAAACAAGTTGAACCAGGATTAAAGGAATGTGTATGACAAAGTCATGGCATCATTGTAGGTGCCTTACGGTGGATTTTTCTTCATTTATGCTATGGTGGGACTAAAAAAACATTCTTATGGAATGCATTAGTCATAGCATTGCACGCAAAGGGTGATATAGTACTTACATTTCTTCCAGCGGGATTGCTGCGACATTATTACCTTCAGGAAGGACAACTCATTCTAGGTTTAACAATTCCAATCCAAATTATTGATTCTTCTACATGTTCCATTTGGCAAAACTCACAATTAGCAAACCTCATTAAAACCACAAGGTTAATTATTTGGAATGAGGCCTCTATAAAGCAACGCTTTTGCATTGAAGCTTTTGATAGAAGTTTGAAGGATATTATGCAGTGTAATAGCCCTTTTGGAGGAAAGTGTATTCTTATAGGTGATGATTTCACGCAAATACTTCTAGTTATTCTGAAGGGAACAAGGGCTTCTATAGTCAATGTTTGCATAAGTTCTTCACACATATGGCAATATTGCAAAGTTTTCCGTTTGACAAGAAATATGTGACTAAATTCTTCAAATCACCCCAATGTAAATAAGAGAATAGAATGGTTCTCAAAATGGTTGTTAGATGTTAGTGATGGTAATTTAGGGGAATCGATTAATAGTGTTGTTGAGATTGAAATACCTAAAGAAGTTCTTCTAACAAACTCAAGTGATCCCCTAAATGCAATTGTGCATGCTATATATGCTAACATTATAGAGAACTTGACAGTAAATGAGTACTTTAATGACATGGCTATCCTTACTCCAATGATTGAGATAGTCAATAAAGTGAATGAGTTTGTGTGTTCCAATCTTCAAAGGGAAGAATATGAGTTCCTTAGTTGTGATACAGTCTACAAGTCCACTTAAGATGCTGATAGTTTTGACAACCTGTACACCACTGAGTTCCTGAACACAATAAGCTGCTCAGGTTTACCACCACACAGACTTGTGCTAAAAGTTGGTGCCCCTATTATGTTGCTACAGAATATTGATCAAGCAGCCGGATTATGCAATAGAACACGACTCAAAATATCTATGATCGGGAAGAAAGTGATTGAAGCAATTACATTGAATGAATCAAGGCTAAATGAGAAGATCCTAATTCATAGAGTGGACATTAACCCTTCAAAATCTAGGTGGCCATTCCGTATACAGAGGAGACAATTTCCAATAACACTATCATTTGAAATGATTGGCCAAGAGTTCTCAGCTGTGACCAATTGAATAATGAGATTGATTAAAATAGTAATAGTTTTGACAAAATTTATAATGATTTTAACAAAATCGATACATACTGACAAAATATGTGAAATGATTAGCTAAGAGTTTCGGGCTATAACCAATTGAGTAATAAGATTGACTAAAACAGTAAGGTTTTTGACAAAAATCTTAATGATTTTGATAAAATCAATAAGTGCTGACAAAATGTATAAAAGGATTGACCAAGAGTTTTGAACTATGACTATATGAGTAATGAAATTGGCTTTAACATTAATAATTTTGACAAAATTGTTATGTACTGACAAAATGAGTCAATACGTTGACTAATTTTATTAAAAATATTGACAAGTTTAGTGATAGTAATGACAAGTGAAGCAATGGCGTTGACAAAAAATCAAAAATATTCATGACAACAATTATCATGCAAATGGTTAGATGGCTTGTGAACATTACTCATTCCACTACACCTAATGCATACAAGTCATCCAGCCCAAAGAACATATCTTTCCCATATACATTACTTACAATAAATTGTCACCATTAACAAAAGTAGTAATGATAATGACAAATACAATATTGGCATTTACAAAAAATCAGATTCAGTATGACATCAACTACAATACACATGAGATTGTAAAACAGTAATTTTTTATGTTTCATCTTCCTCAAAATCATCAATCATAGGGACAACAGCAGACCTATTTGCAGTAAGCTTGGCTCCTTTTTTTTCCTATCCTTACTAACTTTCTCATCAAGTGGGTACTTGGCATTATCGTGTTCCAGTAAGTTTAGAAGCTCCTTTTTTGTCATCTCATCAGCTTGCTTGATAGAAATAGGAGGAACAAAGGAACGCTTATCTCTATCAGCAATCATCAAAGAATTTCTTATAAGTTCCAGTGATGCAGAAACAAAGGAAAAAGAGAGGAAAGAGACAAGAAAAAGACGGAGGAGGGAAATGATTGAAAAGATTGGGCAGTTTCGTCATTTATTCCAAACATCAAAAGCCTAGATTCCCCTCCCCATCCCTTATCTGTCTTTTACAAGTGCTAATGGTGTTTTGTGGGTTTTATAATTTCATATGGTATTTTAATGGCATTTGCCCAAAATAAAATGAAGGAATAAATTGAAATTAACGTACATGGATAAGCTAGTTAACATTACACTATTATCTAAACCCAGGTTCTTTAGTATCACTCTTCGCAGCTCGATCAATTATGTAGAGCCCATTTATTTAATTATCTCAATACATGCTCCGAAGAAGGAAGAAGACCTAAAGTCCTAAGCATGTTCTTTGACCCTCTTCGATTACTTTGACTCTTTTTTTCTTCTCTTGACCAGAAACCTTTTTCTCTGTTCAATATAATCTAAGTGCTTTGGAAATTCAAAATGAAAACTTGTGACATTTGAATTTGATCCACTTCAAATTAAAGTACCACTTACTTCTCAATTGCCACGGTACTGGTCTAACGTTCACATTTGGACGAAGTTCCTGACTCGAACGTGAACGTTGATATATTTGGGTGTGTGCATGTATGTTTAATTTATATTGTATTAAAAAAGCGCCTCTTAGAATCCGATGCGAAAGAAGTTATTGATCTGATCAATTGTGAGAATTGCCAGAATCATCCGGACGCTAATACAATAGCAGAAGTTCGTTCCATGTTGCAACGAGAATGGAGGATAGAATTGAGGTTCGTTCCAAGAAACGCAAATAGGGTTGCCAACTTCCTTGCGAAAAAGGTAATTTCATGTGTAACGGGGTTTCACCCGATTTTATATTCCACGCTTGAGTTAACAGCTGTTTTAGAACTGGATCATTGTATTCCTACTGATGTAGGCTGAGTTTTTTAGAGTTTCCAACTTTATGTATCAAAAAAAAAAAAAAGCGCCTCTTAATTGGATCATGGCCGTAAAGTCTCGTTTCCGTTTTGGATTAGTCGGATGCTTACATATCTAATAACAATATTTTTTTTTAAAAAAAAAAGAGTTGAATGTCGAGTGACCCAAAGGTTATTAAATAAAAGTACCTCTTAATTTCTTTCATTCTTAATTAAATTAATTATACTGGATATTTTTTTCTTATTTTCTTCTATATTAAATACATATAACCCATTTGTTGGTATAAGACATTGAAGAGTATTTTTTAACGATGGCTGTTATATTTTCATAATAATCATTTACTAACTTTATTTACTTCTTAATTTAAAATTTTGATGAAATATCACTTATTCCTCATTTGTTAGAGCGCAATTAATTAAACAGAAATTACAGTTTATTTAAACAAATTAAAATTAAAAACCAAAGGTAGATCAATTAAGTGTGTTACAAATAGAGCCGTCAAAACAGGCTGAACCCATTGAGTTAGCCCGTTTAAGTGGAGGGCCAAACTTGTATTTTATGTGATATAAAAGGAATTCAGGCTTAAACGGGGCTTAAAAATTAAAGAACGACTTTTTTAAACTCGTTTATTTTTCATTTATTAAAATAAAATACTCACTCTTATTATACAACACCTCTTGCTTGAAAAAAAAAACTTAGGTACTTCAATTCACACACACCTGTGCTCTAATAAAAGTTTAAAGATCAAATTTGATGTTAGATTGTTTAGCTCTAGCCACTTTCGATACATCTAATGACCCTATATGCATGATTTATTATGACCCTATATGCATGATTTATTATGATTCATGCATCACTGTATCGAACTTCTGAAAGCAAAAGGGCATAGTATTTTTCCTAAAACAATATAATTTTAGTCTAACTTTTCTTTTTTTAAAGACTTTCTCAAATTAATTTTTAAACTAAATAATATTATCAGAAAGAAAATTTAGTAGTCATAACGCAGAAATTTTTAAGACAATATAAAAATTTTGGAGTTTTGGTTAACAATATTCTATTTTTGATCCTTAATATAAGAACAATTATCTTTTTTAAATAATTAAGGAAACTAAATAAGTTACTTAACCATAACATATATTATGTATCATTAGATTATAGAGTATATTGATTTATAAGTAACACCAATTAGCTTGGAAAAAAAGCAATAAATAAAAATATTTTAATATAATTTGTTTACTTGTTTTAATCATTCTAAAAAAAAGGTTAGCTAGCCCTTGTATTTAGAATTGGAAGTTGTATGTTGAACGATTGAGTGCTTGTTGATGGTTTGATCTATCTAGCTGCATTTTCCTGCCGCCCTCCCCTGTAAGCAAAGCGCATGAGAAACAGTGAAATCACACCAGGTTTATTTAATTAAATGCAAACACAAATTAAAAATTTCATATAAGTCAAGTGAGTTAAAATCCTAATTAAATTTTTTTTTCCGCTTAAGTGCGGGTAGTTTACACATCTAACCCTTCCTAAACTTTTCCTAAACCTGATATGGGAACGTTACAATGCTAGTTGTTTACCAAAAGCTGGATCTGAATATAGGTGGGCGTTTTGAGCAAAAAAAAAAAAAAAAAAAAAAAAAAATATAGGTGGGCGTAGTGCATGTTTGGATAGATTATGGTTTAATTTTTGTGAATCCCAGAATTTGAGGGAGAAAAGGCACGTAAGCAGATAGCCTCCGCCACGCGTGAAATTGCATGCAATCCCAATGCCATCACCTCGTCCTATCTCCGAAGACCTTACCCTCTCCATGCAATAATCAATTATCAATCCCACCTATTAAGTGTCTGATTGGATTAACAGTGAAAAATTAACGTTTCTTGCAGATGAGCTTTTAACAATGTCATATAGAAAAAAAATCAGATTATAGATGTGATTTGTGTTTTGATTAGTGGTGGCAGGAGTAACTTTTTTTCTGAAAAAACTGACATTTCGGGTTTCTGCTCAGAAGCCACTTTTGGATTAAAAGCTTAATGACTTCCAACGTGAACCCAAACACCACCTTAAACTAAAAACAGCTTTTTCAGTTGGAAAAATGGCTTTTTTTCTTGCCACTGTGATCCCAAACAGACCCTAAATCTCATCACTCACAGTATCAGTTTCAACATGGCAGCTTCCAACAACGACTCAAAAGTCCCCGGCGAACCCACAGGCACTGGAACCTCCCTCCTCGAGGCTGCTACTTCTGCCATCCAAAGCCTCGCCCCCGTCAACAGTATTCACCACCACCTTTGCTCGTACATATATATATATATTCGTTTTCTCTTTCATTTATACCTTAAATATTCCACTGATGTGAATGTAACTGTGTTGAAGGTTCCATTTTTACGCTGATGACATGACGCGGCAAGTGGAGGCGCACCACTTCTGCGGCCACCTGAACGAGGAGGTGAGGCAGTGTCTGATCATCGACGGGCCTGAGAAGACGAGCAAGCTGATAGGGGTGGAGTATATGATACCGGAGCACCTGTTCTTGACGCTGCCGGACGACGAGAAGAAGCTCTGGCACACTCACCTCTTTGAGATCAAGGGCTCCATACTCTTCATGCCCAGACTTCCACGACCAATTGAGCTTCAGGAAATGGAAACTGTGAGTAAGACTTATGTGGCAGAACCTACCATTTTTGGCAAGTCGATAAGGGCCACCCTCTCCCGTTTGGCCTCCCTCACCTCATGATGTCCTTCACCAGAGACGGCCAGATCGATCAAGACCTCCTCCAAAGTACCCTCCTACCTTACAAATACTACTCACTGTTTAATTTTTCCCCCATATATATAAATATATTTGTACCCACCTACTCATTCACATGGTTGGATTAATTACTGCAGATGCTGGGAAGCGTTTTGGGGTTTCAAGAAAGAGAGAGAGAGAGAGAGAGAGAGAGGAAAGAGAGTACATAGCAGGGCCGGCACATGGAGTTCATCCACTGGCAAATGCAGGAGGCCGGGAAGGGCCTTAAGAATGTGTTGAGGGAGGTCCTTTTGAGCCCCGAGGATTCTCTTCCACCTGGTGCCGCCAGGGTCTTTGGATGAATTAATATATCTCTCAATCACTACATATCTATATATATATATATAACAATGCCAGACACTTGTGTGAATGGTCATGCATGTCGCATATTAAATGGGTCTCCTCTGCTCTCAGTTAAACTGATATGCACTTATATATCTGATGATCACTCCTGTTAAAAAGCTTCCTCTCTGTATATTATTGTTCAAATGAACTTATTTATTAATAGTTAATGATCATCAGATCATCTGTTTATATATCAGAACGATTTGTGTATTATTGCAGGTGGTGGCCTCCTAAGCTTAGTTGCTTGCTCGAATGAATAAGCAATCTGAATCAGTGTTGGTTCTGAGCCTCTCAAGCCTGAAAAGCAAATTCCAATTGGCATGCCGTCGTTGTAGCCTGCAGGCACAGTGATTCCTGGATACCCTCCAATGGCAAGTACAGTAGCAAAATCAAAGCCAGAGGTCACCACTGCGTCTAGTTTATTCACCTTCATAACTTTCTCTATTCCATTCTTGGACAAATATGCCATAATTGCTATTGCTTCTTCTTCTTTCTTCCCAATTCCATTTGTCTTTTCAGCTGCCAACATAATGTCTTGGTCATAATCATCAGTTTTCTCCTGCAATTTCTACAAATTAGACTCAAGCGACTACTATATATTATATATAGTAAGAAGAAAATACATGTGCCTACCAAGTCTGGGTGTTTGTTGTTGAAGCGAATCACATCTGCTAAGGTTTTCACTGGAGAATGAATTAAAGCTTTAAGGTATGACTTCAAGGCTATTTTAAATTCAGCATGCAATGCAGCGTTTTCATATCTCGCATCTTCGATTATTTCAACGTTATCTATCTTCAAATTGTCAATCAGTACTGCCCCTTGCTGCCTATATAATTGTGTGATTCCAAATGTCAGCAACTTGTTGCAGCAATCCATTATAGCATGGTTTAAGCCATGCATGGTATACATATATAGTTTTCATTACCTTAGTGTCTTTAGGTGTTGCTCATAAGTTTGCTGCAGAGAAGAACCGTCAAACTTGTAGTAGTATCTCACTATCCCCAGCCTTTTACCTTTTAGACCATCTTTTCTCAGAAACTGAGCATATCCACCTTTTGGGACATATTTTGATGCTTTAATTGTTGCCTTATCCCTAGCATCAACGCCTGCAATGGCTTCAAGAACATATGCAGCATCTGAGACAGTCCTGCAAATAGGCCTGCACCGTCCCACAACAATATTGCACACTTGTTAAAGGCATTCCCACATTCAAAATCTTTTCTATATCAGAAAATTCTATTGCACAATAATATAATTAGTTTTAACATTTGACTAAATAAATGGCAACAGATCTATTTACTTGATTAAATGACTTGTTTCAAGAACATTGAGACATGTTTGTGAAACTTGATGAAATTAACTTACCCTACTGTGTCTTGTCTTTGGGAGATTGGAACTACCCCATCTCTACTAGTGAGACCAACAGTAGGTTTGATTCCCACTACAGAGTTATAAGTAGAAGGACATAAAATGGAGCCAGAAGTCTCAGTACCAAGAGACACTGCGACAAGATTTGCTGCTACTGATATTGCAGATCCGCTACTAGACCCACAAGGATCACCCACTGTGTATGGATTCTGCAGTATTAAACACCATACATAATAGAAGCATCAATTTTTGTTATGGTGCTCTGCTTCAGCAATATTCAAATGTTACAAAATGGACAGAGTCTTCAGAAAAGTTAAGACCTTTAGTCACTTTGACATGTATTATACTGAAGACAACCAAACAAACATGGAATAAGGGAAAAAAGAGAAGTAGGTGATCACATTGCCTTGTCCACCTCTAGCACTCCAACCAGAGGGTAAACTATTTCCCCTGAAATAAGACCACTCGCTTAAGGTAGCCTTCCCTAAGATGATAGCCCCAGCTTTTCTCAACTTGGAGACCACCCCAGCGTCTCTAGGCACCACAGAGCCCAGAAGTGCATATGACCCAGCTGTTGTGTTCATCTGATCCTTGGTTGCAATGTTATCCTTCACCAGAATTGGGATTCCATGCAATTTTGGCAGAGGACGACGTCCTGCACCACGTCGTTCTTGGTCGGCCCTGTCAGCTTGGGCCAGCGCATCAGGATTGAGCTCCAACACGCCCTTGAGAACAGGGTTGAGCAAGTGGATTTGTTGAATGTAGAACTCAACGAGCTGCCTGGAGGTAAGTTGGTTTCTGTAGAAGGCAAGTTGGAGATCGCTCACAGTGGCTTCTGGTATATCTGAGAAGGAGAGAGGCTTGCCTTGTGTGGTTATGGAGAGAAGGAGGAGGAGGAGGAGGAAAGGGAAGATCAGAGAGTGGCTAAGCTCTGAATGGGAAGCCATGAGAGAGTGAGTGAAGGAGAGGTAGCAGTAGCAGGGAAATCATGGTACGTTTTGCTGATATTCACGCGTGGTCGGGTCGTGCAGGGTGGGAGCCACAGCATGTAGCTCCAGCAGAGCCCACAGGGTTATTAGTGTCTGTGTCCAATGAATGACTATGCTCTTTAGTAATGTACTTTTTTTTTTTTTTTTTGGCCAATTTAGTAATGTACTTATTAATCATCTCAAAGTTCATAAAAATAATATCTTAGCAAGGTTAAAAATAATAGGGAGAATTACATTCAGATATTAAGAAAGAGTAAAACTGAAAAAATGGTCCCTATAGATTGCAAAATGAAAAAATTGTTTCATGGAGTTGTCAATACAGACTCCTGGAGTTGTTAATGAGTTATTAATACATGTTTATGGAGTTATTAATGAGACCATTTTTTTATTTTACAATCTACAGAGACCATTTTTACATTTTTTTTTATGGGACCTAAGTATAATTCTCCCAAAATAATATTCTAGAAGTTGAAGTTGATCCAAGGGGTTCAATTTGTAACACTTTTTTTAAGTTGTAATATTTTATAATAAACAGCACGATGCAGGGAGATTGAAAACTACTTTTTTTTTTTTTATTGGCTTGGGATAAAAAATAGTTCTTTTTATAATAAACAGCATGATGCTGGTAATTAAATGTTAGCCTCAAAACTCAAAATAGACACATACACTCGCCAATAGATAATTGTTATTATAAACACAAACTTATCAAAATATGTACATACACTTATCAATGTATAATTTGTCAAAATACGCACATAAACTTGTCAAGATAGGCATATATACTCGCTAATAGCTAACTTGCCACTATAGGCATATAAACTTATCGAAATAGATATATACATTCGTCAATGTATAACTTGTCAAAATACAAACATTAGGTCAATGTGTATATTTTGACAATTTATATACTGAAAAATGTATGTGCCTATTTTGACAAGTTTATGCGCTTATTTTGATAAGTTTATGTGTCTATAATGTTAAGTTATATATTGGCGAGTATATGTGCCTATTTTGACAAATTATACATTGACAAATGTATGTACATATTTTGATAAGTTTATGTGCCTCTAATGATAAGTTATACATTGACGAGTGTACGTGCCTATTTTGATAAGTTTATATAATGACAAGTTATATATTAAAAAGTGTATGTACATATTTTGACAAGTTTACGTACCTATAATAACAATTCAAAAAGTGGTCATTGACAAGACCCGTCTATATTAACTATTGTCATTTTCCAAAACAATTTAAAACAGTTCTCATTAACAAGTGGACGTAACTATATTGATAAATTATAAAGTGACTATTGACAAGGCACATCTATATTAACTATTTTCATTTTTCAATACAATTTAAAATAGTTCCCGTTGACAAGTGGACGTGACTATACTGATAAGTTATAGAGTGATCATTGACAAGCTCATCTTTGTTAACTAAAACAGTTCTCGTTGACAAATGGATACGCCTATATTAACAAATTTTAATGTGCCTATTGAAAAGTATCTAAAGTTAGTCGTATAACTTAATATCATATAATATTCAAATATCAATTATTAAGAGTAAAAAAATAATTTCACAATTAAAATTTAGGGAAAATCCCAGATAAATACCTTTTGAATTAGCAAAACCCCCAAAAGTCTATTAACACTTTAAAAAGACTTAAAGGTACCAAGGACCAAATTGGGTTTTTCAAGTTTTGACACATTTACCATTTTACCCCTCAAATTTTTTTTAAAAAATAACAGTGGTGCCCCCGCCGGAGCACCACTGCCGGCCGGCCGCCGCCGCCCCGGTGGCCGGCCGACCAGGACCCCCGACGGCCAGAGCTCCGGCCGGTGGAAGGTTTTTTTGTGGGGAGGGGGGGTTTTTTTTTTGAAAAAAAGTTTCATTAAAATGGCAAGGGGTGGGATCGAACCCATCCCACCCCTTTACAAGGCAAGCATGGTGGCCACTAGGCCACCAAAGCTTTTTTATTATATATATGCATTATTAAATATGTATAATATAATTAAACGTGTAGTAGTTTTGACAAAGTCAGTAATGGCGTTGACAAATTCAATAATGGAAATAACAAGATTCGTAATGGTATTGACAAAACCGTTTGCTGTTGCATGTTTTCATCAGCATTTTTGCACAAAACGTTTTTGTCAAAACCATTACCATTCTTGTCAAAATCATTACTAAACTTGTCAACTTCATTACTAAATTTGTTAAAATCCTTTTATTTATATTATGAATATTTTCATAATGGAATTGTCAAAACTATTACAATTCTTGTCAATCTCATTACTAAACTTGTCAATCTCATTACTAAATTTGTCAAAATCCTTTTATTTATATTATGAATATTTTCATAATGGAATTGTCAAAACTATTACAATTCTTGTCAATCTCATTACTAAACTTGTCAATCTCATTATTGAATTTGTTAAAATTCTTTTATTTATATTATGAATATTTTCATAATGGAATTGTCAAAACTATTACAATTCTTGTCAATCTCATTACTAAACTTGTCAATTTCATTACTAAACTTGTCAATCTCATTACTGAATTTGTTAAAATCCTTTTATTTATATTATGAATATTTTCATAATGGAATTGTCAAGTTTAGTAATGAAATTGACAAGTTTAGTAATGAGATTGACAAGTTCAGTAATGAGATTGACAAGTTCAGTAATGAGATTGACAAGAATTGTAATAGTTTTGACAATTCCATTATGAAAATATTCATAATATAAATAAAAGGATTTTAACAAATTCAGTAATGAGATTGACAAGAATTGTAATAGTTTTGACAATTCCATTATGAAAATATTCATAATATAAATAAAAGGATTTTAACAAATTTAGTAATGAGATTGACAAGTTTAGTAATGATTTTGACAAGAATGGTAATGGTTTTGACAAAAACGTTTTGTACAAAAATGCTGATGAAAACATGCAACAGCAAACGGTTTTGTCAATACCATTACGAATCTTGTTATTTCCATTATTGAATTTGTCAACGCCATTACTGACTTTGTCAAAGCTACTACACGTTTAATTATATTATACATATTTAATAATGCATATATATAATAAAGAAGCTTTGATGGCCTAGTGGCCACCATGCTTGCCTTGTAAAGGGGTGGGATGGGTTCGATCCCACCCCTTGCCATTTCAATGAAACTTTTTTTCAACAAAAAAAAAACCCCTCCCCACCAAAAAAAGCTTCCACCGACCGGAGCTCCTACCACCGGCGACCGGAGCTCCGGCCGTCGGGGGTCCTGGTCGGCCGGCCACCGACCGGAGCTCCTACCACCGGCCACCGACCGGAGCTCCTACCACCGGCGACCGGAGCTCCGGCCGTCGGGGGTCCTGGTCGGCCGGCCACCGGGGCGGCGGCGGCCGGCCGGCGGCGGTGCTCCGGCGGGGGCACCACTTTTATTTTTAAAAAAAAAATTTGAGGGGTAAAATGGTAAATGTGTCAAAACTTGAAAAACCCAATTTGGTCCTTGGTACCTTTAAGTCTTTTTAAAGTGTTAATAGACTTTTGGGGGTTTTGCTAATTCAAAAGGTATTTATCTGAAATTTTCCCTAAAATTTATATGACTGAGTTCTGGAAAAACTTTTTAATAATAAAATCTATAACGGGATTTTTTTATTATTTTTTTAGTCTTTAGAATCTAAGTGCATTTCCCAATAAGTAATAGGAGGGAGTGATGATTGTCTCTCTGCTTTCAACGTTGGCTTGGTGGGAACTAAGGAATGTTTACGGTTTAATACGAAATGACACAACAGCGTTGCCCAAACAAAAGACGGAATATCAGCCATGGATGAACCATCGGATAAGATAAGACGCACTTTGGGGTTGGGAAACCAGATAAGGCCATGTGGATTTACTTTGATTATTAAATGGATTTTGATAATTTTTCATTTACATGTTAACCACCTAACAAAAAAAATAACATTAAGGTCTCAATTAAAAAAATATATTCAAAGAGTCTTAAAACTTGTTAACGGTACTTCTTGCACTTATCAATAGTCGCTCCTTCATTTATCATTGACAAGCTATTGGGCTTTTATGATAGTATCTCCCTTGATTGGAATCTTGGTGTCATTTCAAAAAAAAATAAATAAAATGTGAATGCTTGCTAAGGCTGGGAATTGGGGTCTCCGCTTTGTTTTCCTTTCCTCTTCCTCTTGTTTAACCACCATTTAGTGTCTGGTTTTATCGTCTAAAATAGAGATAAATATATCTTTGATATGATTTTTTTTTCATTTACAAAATGGAGATGCTTAAGCTCATTTAAAGGGTATGAATGTGTGTATGATTTATCAAATTCCTGTCACATAGCCTCAGCATGTTTGTCTTTTCTTTATGTTTTTGATACCATTTAAAGTAATAAAAAATTATAAAAGTTAAACAGTCATGTACTAATAGAAGGGGGAAATAATTTATAATTTAAGGGAAAATCGCTAGTAAATACTAAATAAGGAAATTAATTGTTCTTTGCCACCAACGGACATGAGTACTGAACTGTCATTAAAATTGACCTTAAAAAGACAAAAAAGCCCTTAGTTTGATAAGACGATTTTAGGTGGGAGGAAGGAGAAAGTGCACGGCTTCTCAGAACCCTCTGAATCCCTTCTTCCCTTCCATTTTCGGCATTCTGCAGAAGTTCAACGTCGTCTCCCCTCACTCTGCCGTCTCCTTGACTTGTGTCCTTCGGCAGTGTCGTCTCCGGCTACTCCTCCAGCTGCCGCCGTCTCGTTGGCTCGAGTCCTTGGGAAGTGTTGTCTCTGGGTGCTCCTCCAGTGGCAGCCTTCTCCTTGGCTCGTGTCCTTCTTTATGTGTAGTATCCCATGCGAAGAACAAATATCAAGGATGGATAATGCGTAGCATTGAAGTTTGGAGATCTAAGAAGAAGACAAAGTAGTTATTTTCATTTATGTGCAATTGATCTTCTATGATGTGCAATTTATCTTCCGTTTTATGTAATTATTCTTTCATGATGTGTAAAGGATAATCCATTGTGCCAATGATCTTCCATTGTGTGTAAATACTCTTCCTTAATGTGCTAATGATATTTCATTTTGTGCAATTACTCTTCTATAATGTGCAATTGATCTTCCGTTTTATGCAATTAATCTTTCATGATGTGCAATTGATCTTCCATGATGCGCACATAAGCTTCCGTTTTGTGCAATTACTCTTCCATGAAGTGCAATTGATCTCCCGTTTTGTGCAATGGATCTTTTCCATACATGCACAATGGTCATCCATGTTATATGCAAAGGATGATGATCCATTATGTGCTAATGATCTGCCGTTTTGTGTAATTACTCTTCCATGAAGTGCAATTGATCTTCCGTTGTGTGCAATTAATCTTTCATGAAGTGCAATTGATCTTTCATTGTGTGCAATTTCTCTTCCATGATGTGCAATTAATCTCTCGTTTTGTGCAATTAATCTTCCATGATGTGCACCCAAGCTTCCGTTTTGTGCAATTACTCTTCCATGATGTGCAATTGATCTCCCATGTTGTACAATGGATCTTTGTCATACGTGCCCAATAATCATCCAATGCAAGTGAGCATAGTAATGCAAATTATGTTGACAGAGCCGAAGGACACGAGCCAAGGAGACAGCGGCCGCTAGAGGAGCACCCGAAGATGACACTGCCCAAGGACTCGAGCCAACGAGACGGTGGCCGCTGGAGGAGTAGCCGGAGACGACACTTCTGAATGACACAAGCCAAGGAGACGGCCGAATGAGGGGAGACGACGCTGAACTTCTGCAGAATGCCGAAAATGGAAGAGAAAGAAGGGATTCAAAGGTTTCTAAGAAGCCATGCACTTTTTCCTTCCTCCCGCCTAAAATCGTCTTGTCAAACTAAGGGTTTTTTTGTCTTTTTAAGTTCAATTTTAATGACAGTTCAGTACCTATGTCCGTTGGTAACAAAGAATAATTAATTTCCTTGTTTAGTATTTACCAACTATTTTCCCGTAATTTAAAGTAACGATATCAGACCGCATTGATGACCACAAAGCCGAATGGCATTTATTGAATTGTGAAGCATAACTAAAGAAAGTGAGAGCACACGATGGATTGATCAAGAGCAATAATAACGATGATGATAATTTAATGCATTCATATTCACTTTAATTTGAACTTTTTTAAAAAAATATCAAACTATTAAGGGTTAAGATACAAAAACACCCATAAACTTTTTTTAAAAGTGCATCCACCGTTATAATTTTTTTTTGTATAAAAATAACCATAAACTTTTGAAAAGAGAATAAAAATGACATAACTGTTAAAACTAATTGACTTCCCCTCTACAACAGTGTGAGAGTACCAAATTACCTCTAACACAAAAGTACCCCACGCACTCCCACGCACTAAAAAAAGAGAGTCTTCCTCTATGAAAATCAGGAACCAGTTTTGGATAGGCACGTCCAGATCTAGATTGTCCAGATCTAAATCTGAATAATCTAAATTTGATATTTTTAAAACGGTGATTTTTGAATAAAAAAATTATTTTTTAAAAAAATGTTAGTTAAGATATTATCTTTATTTTAAATTCTGTATCTATTAAAATAATTTTTTTAAAAAACTAAAAAAAAAAAAATTAAATCTAGACCGTCTAAATCTCATCAGACGATCCAAATTTTGGTGTCTATCTAAAAGTTAGGCATCGAGACTCATTCCGTGAAAACCACCACCGTCGCCCTCGCTGAAAACCGAGTCCACATGCCATGCTCATCTGATGTATGAGCACTGTGAGCTATTCCTTAAAACACAGCCGTTTGAATTAGTGGATAGATATGAGCCATTGGATCTATAAAATTTTAAGATAATAAGAAGCTAACAGGGGCAGGGGCATCCCTTTAACTGATCAAACTTTCCCGCGCCAACAGCAGCAAAAGGAACAAAAGAGAATAAGAATAATAACAGAGGAGGTATGAATCACGCGGGAAAAAGAAAATTTTTGGCGCATAGACACCCGTTGAACAGATGATTGCTATTTTTGGGTCTATTAGAGAAGGTCTTGTGTTCTTTCTGCGAGGAAAAGGTTTCCTTAGAGCAAAGAGATTGCCATGGCCCAGACAAGTTGCTCCAGAAGGAAGAAAAAGAAAACAACGCTACAAAGGTTGAAGGGAAGAAAAAAATTTAAGCAAGCTCAAACAAGTTACTCAAGAGGAACAGGTATTAAGTTTATGTATAACTTAATACATTGGCAAGTTATACATTGGCGTATATGTGCCTGTTTTGATAAGTTTATGTACCTATAATAATAAGTTATACATTAACGAATATATATGTGTCTATTTTGACAAGTTATATATTGGTAAGTGTATATGTTTATTTTGACAAGTTTATATGCCTATTTTGACAAGTTTATATACGTAAAATGATAAGTTATACATTAGTGAGTGTAGGTGCTTATTTTGACAAATTATATATTGACGGTATGTGCCCATTTTAACAAGTCTATGTGCCTATAATGACAAGTTATATATTGACAAGTGTATATGTATATTTTGACAAGTTTATATGTCTATAATGACAAGTCAAAAAGTGACCATTGACAAGGCTCATTTATGTTAATTGTTGCTATTTTCCAGTACAATTTAAGGGCCTATTTGAGTTGGCGGTTGAAAAGCCTATTCACACAAGTCAAAACAAAACTCCTGCCACAAACTTATCTCATATACCGTAAATCACGTTAGAAAAGTAACTTTTACCACTAATCCAAATATGTACTAAAAAAGATCTCGTTGACAAGTGGACATGACTATATGGACAAGTCATAAAGTGACTATTATCAAATCCATTTATGTTAACTAAAACAACTCTCGTTGACAAGTGGATATGCCTATATTGACAAGTCATAAAGTGGTGATTGACAAGTACCTGAACTTAGTCATGTAACTTAATATCATATAATATCCAAATATCAATTACTAAGGGTAAGAAGGTAGTTTCACATTCAAAATTTATATCATTGAGGTTCTTAGGAACTTTTTTTATAGAGAAATCTATAATGAGACTGTTATTCTCTGGAAATTCTTGTATTTCATCACATTTTTCTCATATATTTGTGGTTTTAAACTTAAATTGTGCATAAGTTTTATACATATGAAGAAAAATGTGATACGTTGAAAATACTTGAAAAAGTGCAAATTTTGAGCTAAATGTATAGGGTTTTAGATTAAATTGAAGAATTGAAAAGCTCATAAAATCCTTCTCTTTGTAGGAGGATGATGACAAGAAATGAAAGCTTACATGGATCCTTGGAGGTGAAGAAAAGAAGAACAAAAGCCAAGAGGGAAGATCAAAGTAGCTTGAAGGTGTCCCCGGTTGCTTTTGCTACGCCACAGCGAAGCAAAAGCGAAAGCACATCAAAAATAGGCCTTTCTGACCGCGTACGCTGTGGGTTCGCTATAGCGAAGCGAGGGCGAAGTCACATAAAAAATAGGCCCTTCTGACCGCGTACGCTGTGGGTTCGCTATAGCGAAGCGAGGGCGAAGTCGCGATACTGCAACTGTGCGTTTTGAAAAACTGATGCATCAGCTGACTTTTTAACCTAATGGGGGCGCCGAATTGAAACTATTCTACACAAGGAAGAGCTCAAGGACTACAAGGAAGCTTCTTGGAGAGCTTGAGGAGGATTTTGGTGCTTCTTGGAGGAGATTCTTGGAGAAATTCAAGATTTTTTCTCTCTTTTTCTGGTTTTCCCCCTCTTCTCTTCTATTTTGCTGATATGGCCTTGAGTTTTATGTTGAGTTGTTGGTTTGTATTGATTATGAGTGGCTAAAACTCTCATTTAGGATTACTTCTACTCAGTGTATGGATTAAAACTATTATATTTTCTTGCTTTTGCTAGTTGTTGAGAATATATGTTGATTTTTCTCTATGCTTAATTACTATCTTATGCTTGATCACCATATGATTAGTTTAGTTCAATTAAATGATGCTTGAGAGAGCTATTTTGGTTGTAGAACTTGAGAAAAATCATGTTAGACTTGAAGTTTAGGGATTAAATGGATGGTTTGTTGTTAGAATAGAGATATATCTAATAACCTAGCATAGTCTAATGAAGAATTGATTTGGAAAAGATGATTTTTATTAATGATAGACAAGAGATTGAACATTGTTAATGAAGATTAAAAATCAATCTTGACTTGAGAGAGCTTGATTGATGATCTTAGTATCTTTGACTAGCATATGGACTCACACAACTAGCATAAGTGAATCAATTGCATAGTTTTATGAAATACAATGAGGAAGAAGTAATCCTAAGCCTTTAACCCTTGAAGTAGAATCAATTTTACAATCACCTTTGTTTTACCTTATTGTTTTTAGCAAATTTCCGTACTTGACATACTCAATTTCAAATGATTTCATTCAACCTAGTTAAGAACATAGTTACAATAATTAACTCACTTTCGTCATAGTCCTCGTGGGAACGATCTTTACTTATCATTTTATTACTTGCGACCCGTGCGCTTGCGGAAGCTAAACGGCGAACAGAGACCTTATTGTTATTTTTTCTTATCCTTGGGGCCTCAGTGTGATTTTACCAATAAGGAATAGGAGGGAGTGATGATTGTTTCTCTGCTTTCAATATTGCTTGGTGGGAACTAAGGAATGATTATGCTTTAATATGAATTGAGACAACTAAAGAAAGTGGGAGCACATGCCTTGGTGGGAACTGAGGAATGATTATGCTTGAATATGAATTGCACAACTAAAGAAAGTGGGAGCACACGATGGATTGATCAAGAGCAATAATAACGATGATGATAATTTAATGCATTCATATTCACTTTAATTTGAAAATTTTTAAAAAATACTAAATGTGAACACCCGTTTCCATTTCGATAATCAAAGAGTAATAAAGACGGAATTCAATGGGCATACAGAAAAGTACAATTATACTGATAAAAATATTCGTTTACGATCCTAACGTCATGCGTTTACAATTCTGATATTGTTCGTCGACGGAAAAAGAAAATACAGCGGAAACTTAATATTTACAATTTCATCAAAATATCAAGGCATAGACTGAGGCATAACCACGTTCATATCCCCGCCTCGAGACACGTGCTGCTCACTTTCCAACGTCAATGTCTTTGCCCTTTGGCCCACTGGTACCCGCTGAGGTATTTGTTTAAAAATAGGGTGAGATTCCGAAGACTCCCCGTAGAGACATAATATCGTTCATAGAAAATGCGAAAAGTAAATATGTCATGCGCCAAGGTATGCACAAATTAATGAACAATATAAACACATCATCGTCATGTATACATGAATAGGGCCAAGCCCCACAATCTACACCGGTTGGACTTCTGCCAACTCCCAGTGTAAGTGCACCTCTGGCACTAACAGCCTCTCTCTAGGCAAATCATGTTATTAATATAGTGCACTTACAAAACAATGGCATCCACACAATCACATAACTTATGGCATAGTGTATGAAGGATAATGTCCCTACCTCAAAGCTTTAATATCCCCTTTTTAATGGTGTCTCGAAGAACGTGTCGTATCCGGCCTCCAAATCGATCCTAAAAGAATTAAATGTACCAGAAATAGGTCATAACCTATCCAAGTATCATTTTATACTCTTCCATAGTGTTCATTGTGGTTATATTAGTCTATGGTGAAAATTTACAAAAATGCCCCCGGGAACTCGGCCCGGCCCCGCTGTACCCGGCCCGATGGCACGTTTTCCCAAAATTTTGACTAAGGCTATTCTGACTTATTTTCGCCCAAGGAATCCATTTCCGCCCTCGAAATCGCCAAATTCACGGTCAAAATACGAAAATACCCTTGACAGCCCCTATTTAGTGATTTCAGTGGCGTTTTCGTAATTATGCTTTTTCGGCCTCTACCGAAAAAGTGCTTAACTGTAACCCCACCTATTTTTGCCCACTGAGTCCAATGGAACCATTTATTTCATGAAAATCCAACTCCTACTACCAGATCTGGTCTGGCCGAAATATTGGTCAAAAATTGAAAAAATGGAGTTTTGTGTTTTAGCTTCTAAAACCTATACTTTTCCACTTCTAATCTTTGATCAACTCACTTAAACACTTCTTAACCATGATTCAAAGAAATTTGGGCAGCATAACCCCTTAGGATTAGGACTTTCCAAATTTACAAACTTAACAAAATAACCAAATCCAACCATAACCATCAACAATAACCACATCTAACATAATCTTAGGATTTGTGAGGTTACCTTCTTGAGTTCTTGAAATTTCTCTCTCTAGGAGTCCTCCTCTCTCTCTCCTTGAGCTCAAGATTTGCTTGCTAAACATAGTGTTTCATGGAGAAGAAGAGATTAAAGAGGAGATTATACAAATTGGAAGCCTTAAAACTTGGATTCACAAGGTCTTACCTTAAGATTTCTCCTCCTTCTCTCTAGATTCTCCCAAGCTCTCCCTCTCTCTCTATCTTTGTTGCAAGTGATGAGAATGGAGGTAAGAGAAAGATGAAGCCTTGCTTCATAAATATCTCACCTAATTTCTCTTAATTAACAAATGGATAGGAAATTTCTTTATGACCTCATCTTGTACTCACCCTTATCTACTTCTAATGAGTGTCATAAAGTCCATTTAGGTTTGGACTAATCTTCCTCTCTTTTCCCTCTAGCCCAAACATCCTCTAGGTCCTTAAGAAACCAAGTGGACCTTTATTCAATTATCTTAAGATTCTTGGTCCAAGATACATTATCTTAAGGTATTAACCCATGTGCTCATATTTAAAAATCATTGTTTATTCCTCTTAGCTTAGATTAATGACACTTCATCTTATCCACTTCCAACTTGTGCTTATCTACTTCAAACTTGTGTCATAAGTCCCATTGTAATTGAACCAATTCCCTTCAATTAACAATTGGGTTTTCTACAATTATCTCATTCCTTTGGTCAACATAATATATTTTATTGCAATTTAAACATGTGCTCCAACTTTAGCAATTATAATTTAATCTCTTGGCTTTAGATGATGCCACTTGGCATATTTACCTTCCAAGTAAATATTTCCCTTCTACTAAATATCCACCAATAAAAGAAAAATATGGGCTTTTACTTTATTCCACAAATCTCAATTTATTCCACCAAGAATATTCAATTCTTGAATTTATTTGCCCATTTCCTTATGAATATTTCAAAATTCACAAGATCTAATTTTCATGAATATTCACCATTCTATTAAATTACTCAAATAATTACAATATATTTTTGGTGAATATAAAATTTAGAATGTTACACTAAACTATTAAAATAGTTGTGCATTTCATATAAAGCATTTGTGAAAATCAGATAACTCTCATCATGAGCATGATGTTGTCTCCTAGTATTGTATATAAAAAAATGTTGTTGTCTCCTAGTAGTCCTTGAATAAAATTTTAGCAATTGGAAGCATGTAATTGAAATTAGTGATTTAACAGAATCCTTAATTGTCATTACTCATTTTTCTCTTCTTTAAAAGGTACATAGTCCCATGAATATATAGTAAATTCAAATTCGTAACGAAAATTTCGAAACAACTTTTTAGGTTAAAAAAAGAAAAAATGCTGCATCTGTTGCAACACAAAAACAGAAGGTAGATAGTAGAGTGGCAATAAATAAATAAAACTAACAGTAACAATCACAAGAAAATTATAAGGAGAATATGATAGAATTATATATATATATATATATATATATTTCATATCCTTGGCTTTGTTTGGTTCAACGAAGGTTAAGTTAAGTGAGGTTTACTTAAGTTAGGTTAGAAGAGGTTATAATGTTGTTTGGTTCAACGAAGGTTAGGTTAAGTGAGGTTTGTTTAAGTTAAGTTATGTTAGAGGAGGTTAAAATACCCTTCTACGTATTTTCCTTCTTCTTTTATAATGTATTTATTAATAATAATTATTTATAAAATAATTATTCGTGTAAGCATATAAATAATTATTTATAAAATTATTATTATTTGGAAAGTTCGTTGAATCAGGAGGTCAAGTTAGGGCAGTGTTGGAATTTTAAAAAATTGTCATGGGCAATTTAGTCACAATTGAAGACAAATATTCTCTCACCTAGGAAAAACCCCAATTTTGGAGGTTTCAGAATCTAGGTTAGGTTACCACTAGAAGACAAAAAAACATCCAACACCTAACCTAACCTCCTTCCAACCAAACACCACTTTTTTATCCCCAACCTACCCCAACCTAACCTAACCTCCAACCAAACAAAATCAACCCTACCCCAACCTAACCTAACCTCCAACCAAACAAAGCCTATATGATACAAACCATTGAGATTCGAGAGATTAATATCAGCAACAGAACCTGATTCTTGATAACATTACAAGTGAATGCTCAAAAACAGAGCTTGCTGCTAATACTTTTGCTGCTATATGAGGGACCCTCTCCGCTCTGCCATTGCAAAGCCAAAAAGGGTAACAATATAAATAAGTAATGATCTCATATCTTCTAAAATCGGCTTTCCTTTTTATATTATTGTTCACATTGGTCTACAAATTAGATATTTTCCATAAAGAATCTAGAAAATCTCCCCATGAAAAGGCTCCATAGTTGTTGCAGAAGCTTGAATCTTTTATGGTATGATATGATTAATGGTGACTTGATGGAAATTTTAAAATGATGCTTATCCACAAGCGTGGAATCCTCCATCCTCGATTCCAGACTTGGTCACACACTTGCTTGAACCCCGCTTCTCTGCCCCCGTGCAACAAGCAGCTCAGAATCCTACACATTTCAAGACAAGAATTCATGGTATTATCACTGTTAGTCCTACCTTCAATAGAAGTTCCTCAATATTTATAATTGTAAGTGCTTTATTCATCAATTGCCTTGTAAAATAATGTCATCAGAAAATGTATTATTTTTCCCAACCCAGCCAATGCCAGAATTCTACCAAAGCTTGTACAGATAGAAGAATTTCTGGATAATGATTATCATATTGTTGAAGCAAGCTATTTAGACATTTCAGCCTCAGCTTTACCTGTACAATAGCCTGCGCACAGAGCTTGCCGGAAAGAACAGCACCTTCCATTGAAGCTAAATACTTTTGTTTTGTGTAATCACCAGCTAAATAGAAACCTTCTATGGGAGATCTTTGTACAGGACGGCAGGGCTCACAGTTTGGAACAGTTTTGTACACAGACCTGACAAATATATTCAGTATAAGTTCTTAAGTCAACAAAATGTAATAGCTTTCTGTTACTAGTAGACTAGTTCATTGTTAAATCTGTATATATCTAACACAGAATCAAAAAGGGCAAAAAACATTCCTACAAAACCCAATTCTATAATAACTTATATTTTCCATCATTCAGTTAACACTTAACAGTTAATATTCAAAGAACTTGAAAGGAAAGAATCCTCTCCATGGCAAATCAATCAAACCTTGGTGTTTTAACAACATGGTATTTGACTATCTTTGCTTTGCTTTGGTCTGCAGAAATTTCATCCGGAAAGAGTTTGGCAAGTTCCTTCATTGTGGCTTCAATAATATCTTCATCACTGCGTGAAATCCATTCTTCAGCTGGTGCAAAAACCAACTCCAGCATAGATTGGTTTGGGCTGTAATATTCCTGTGTAAGATAATGAAACACAAAAAGGTACTTTTCATATATAAACCAGGGGCAACAAATTCATCTCCTTACCCCAACTACATCCTAACATGCAACCATAACCATACATTGGGGGTATATGCAGATCAAATTGAGCAATATGAGTATGACAAAAGCATACATAAATAGCTGAAATCTGAAAATGATTTGTGGAGAGAGAGACAGGAGAGAAGAGATTGTATGGGAATAAATGCATCGTGGTGGCTTGAGGAAATACATCAAGACAAATCTATTTAAAATGGAAAGTGGCTTTTACCTTACATGTTACTGACATGTCAGCATATACACTCAGAAGGGGACTTCTGCATGAAGGAAAGAAAATATGAACAACTGTGAGGATTATTTCCAAGCACCAATAGAAGAAATCCCCAACCCAGAAATTTGTAATAAATAATTAGATGTTATTGTCAGCAAATTGCAAGTAAGACCCTGCCACATGCTCCTATCCCAAAAGTCAACTCGCTCTATAGACCCCTCTCATCTCACTGAATGAAGTCCTCATCTTCAAAAATCAAAGCCTAAACCACCAGGGTAACAAACAAGAGGACAAAAAGAACTCCATAATTTTAGTGAAAGTTCAGAACACTAAGCAATAAAATCAATGCTCCAACTTTCTGGGGAGTGCTAAGAGTGGTCTAGAAAGAATATGATTGTCATCATGGTCGGGCTTTACAAGTACAATAAGAGATTAAGGTCTGCACATAAAATAAATTTCTTCAATGGTGGACAAATAACAAATTAAAGGTTTGCACATTCAACAAACACGTGACATGGCCAAGTGGTAAGCACTCCCTTTTGATACATCAATTACTGGCTTCGATTTCAAGCAATGGTACTTTCCACCCAGAATGCATTTACAATGCACAGGAGAGGGAAAGCAGCCTATCCCACAGAGAAAATGAACCGATTAAGTTTGACTTTGGAACAGTTCTCTAACGCTCCAGTTCATGGGTTGACCAGAGTGAAAAATGGCCATCCAGTTCAAATGTTTTCCCTTTGAACCAGTTGGTCCAACAGGTTTTCTTAACACAGGAAATTATAAGTAAAAAATTATGAGACATCAAGCGTACAGAATTTCTATCCCTTCTAGACATTGCAATTCATCCAGAGTGAGAGAAAGACCTGCTAAAGAGTAGCTGATCATATGTGTTCTTCAGTTTTCTATCAAACCTGCACAAGGCGTAATGTATGTTACCAAACCAATGGGAAAAGTACTTCTAAGATCATAACATACTTTGTTCTTGTTGCGGGAAGAAGGATTAATCAATATATAAAAAGAAAAAATGAAAAGTAATATTGCACACACTACAATGAATAACAATGACCACTATAACAGTTAAATGAAAGCAGATTTGGCGAGCATAAAGACAAACAGATGGTTTTCCACAGTATAAGTCATCACTAACCATATGTGAACATTTATGACGGGAACTCCAACCAGTTTCTCCAATTTATTGAAATATGGAATTTCTTTCCAGTCGTTAGGCAGAAGAAGCTTCAGGATATCAACTAATTGAACAAAAGTAAAAATGTGAAAAAACAGAATGTAAGAGTGCCAAAAGAATAAAAATAATTATAAGGAGATGAAATAAGAAAAATGAAACCTGGAGTTGCAAACACATAAGCATCTCCTTCGATCACCTTCCCATTATTTAATAACAAATTCTTTACTGTCCCGTCATGATTCAGCTCAATTTTTTGAATGCGAGAATTGAGATGAACTTCCCCACCCAAGGATTGAATATGATCAACAATTGGCATACAAAGTCTTTCTGGGGGATTCCCGTCCAAAAAGGCCATTTTTGAACCATGCTTCTCCTATTGAAATATTTAGTAATTAGTAATAGACAAACCATTAAGCTTTGCTTTGCAAGGGTAGTGATTTACAGAAACGACTATACTCCATTCTTTCTATTCATTCTGCCAAGTAAAATTTGTGCATAATTATTTACATGCATCCATTAAAATATGATCCAGGGTATGAACTAATCTTTTGAAACAATACCATTTGAGAAATGGAAATGATTGCACCTGAAGAAATCGGTTTAAAGCTATCAAGATACACTGCATTGAAAGTTCATCAGGGTTGATGAAGTTTAGGGCTTTTGACATTGCTATAAACACCTCATCAGTTACTCGTTCAGGTACACCCTGCAATCAGGAGAAAATATGTTACACCTGCTTTCTCATGATCTTGGTTTGTGAATTGAAAGTTTGCCAACAGCCAACGCCCCAAAAAATTGTCACACCTGCTTTCTCATCCACTCTTGAACAGATAAGCCATCTTGAGCCTCAACATAATCCTGACCTCCAAGAATAGCTGGCAGCAATCCAATAGCAAACTTGACTTTCTCTGGCCAAGTCAGCATCTCATTGTTCCTCAATATTGCCCATACTCCTATTAATCAAAACATGCTGGTAAACACGATATAATGATCACAGAAAGAAAAAACTAGAGAAAATGTAACAGAAGCCCAGCAGAGGAATGCACACACGCGTACACAATGATGTGAATAACACAGAAAACTAACTTCAATAAAAAAGTAACCAAATACTTGTACTTCACTTCTGTTTTAAGTTATTGGACAACTGAAAGATTGGACCGTTTCAAACGCATTCTTTGAAGGGCTTTATTTAATTAAAAAATCCATACATTAGTAGCGAAGTTTGCAGATAGACTGGATACACCAGATCGCCCTTCTGAAAAATTAAGATATGTTCAAAATTCAACAGACATGGAGCAGGGAGGACTTTTAGTATTGCAGTTTTCTAGCAGTAGAAGGACACAGAAAACATTCCATATCAAACCTATCATTAATAACTTATACTTCAAGTTTTACAATGGTAAATGCGGACATCTAACCATTCAGAGGAGCAGGGAGGACTTCAGGAAAATCAAATCGACTGAACTGTCCAGGCTTATTTGGCATAGCAAAAATCATAGAATGCTCCTTCCACTGTAACCGATCATTAATACCCAGTTCTCCAAATAGGTTCTGAACATTGGGGTATGCTCCGACTTTGGCAACACAAAAAATATTCTTAGCATATAAGTAACTACAACCAAACAGGATTCAGATAATCACAATAATACAATTTACTAAATTTAGAATAGATCGCTTCTAATCAGATCAACTTAGAATGAAAACATCAAGAGAGGGACATAATAATAGCTTACAGAACAAATGCAGTTTACTTGGAAAATTGTTAACAAAATTTCGTGAAACTTGTCAAGTTCTTCATACCTAACCGCACTGCATCACTTCATGATTAAGCCAATCACAAAATGAGAGCAACAAGAGCATTTCAAATTTTAGCTCCACCTACTCTGCCATTTCAGTCTTCTAAAAATGATGTGGGACTGGGAATAACTCAACAAGTCAACTACTGATTTGCACTGAAATCAGGATTTGGAACTATTGGTTTGACGAGCAATGCTCTTTGATTTATCCAAATAACTTCTAGTAATGAATAAAACATACAGGAACAAATTTATGGGATAAAAAGGCCCAATCCAAATCCCTTAGTAAGATGGCTTTATAGGTAACCATTTTCAATAATGATCAGTTCAACTGCAAGAACCAATATGGAAAAAGTAACCATAAAACAAAAAAGAACAGAGAAACACAGATTATGTCTGACATGAAACATTGAATAAAACAAATAAATACATAGTGTAAAAAGTCTCTAACAGAACAATGTTATTGAGGCAAAACCTTGTAGAAGAGCATACAGAAGCAATTTAAGCAAATAGAAAACATAGATATATTAATAGTTTCTAAGTCAACATATTATCAACCAACTTTTATGTAATCATATGACAGAAAAACTGAAGGCCATAAGTTGAACGAACTTACAGAATATGTGTAGGCCAGTCTCATACCAGTCTCCATCTTCATCTTTCCAGGCAGCAACCTTAGGAAATAAGACAAAAAGTAAATCCAAAACATTTAAAATTGCAATATAATAAATGAACTTCATGTATGTGATTAATCTAACAGTTGCTCTAGCGAACTACTGCCAAGTCCCTTGTCTCCTATTGAGTCACAACTACCCCATTAATTTGCCGTTTTACCCTCCTAACTAATTGTCAGTTATATCATACAATCATACAGTAGTAATCAGCAAGCAAAAATACGTGTATGCTGTCAAGCTCAAAAACAAGTTAGTAGGATAAAATTAGTAGGAAAACCTTTCCGCCTAGAACATCTCTTGCCTCCAGTAGTATGGGTTTATGACCAGCATCTGCCAAATATTTTGCAGTGGACAAACCAGCTAACCCTGTGACAGACAGAACAGTAAGATTTGGAGGTGTTACTGTGTTAGAGATTTGACATAAGAAATATAAGTTTGGATTACTGGCAGACACATAGAAGAATAAATGGCAAAATATTCCACACTCAAAATGACATCTGCACAAGTGAATTTCTTCCTTTGTCCATGCCGCCAGAGAAAGCACAAGCCAGCTTAATATAATTATTAGTAATAGGAAGGAGGTGCCTTCCTTAATCAGATAAATCGTATAGTTCGGCAAAGAAAACAATAAATTAGCCACAAAAATTACAAGTGCTATTTTCTAAACGGGCACAAACATTACTTTCAGTTGACATAGCCTCTCATTACCTGCACCCGCAATAATAACCTCTAATGGTTTGGTTGGACGTGATGAAGCGCGAAAGGTTGAAGACAAGTAAGCAGCTTCTAAGAAATTAACAGTATTTTCAAGCTCTGGCCTTGGATAGTCTAAGCAAACTACCTGTGTTGCACGTCAGCCGTTATTATTAACTGAATTAGACCATTCAATGAAGAACGGATTAAATAATACCCTCCGAAGCATACTAACCTTCAATGGAAGGCCATTCTTCCTCAGACTACTTTTAACAGAGCGTGTGCAAGGAAGTCTCAATCTAAGACCCATGGACACGCTTCCTCCAAACGCTAATGAAATCTTTTGGCTTGATGTATTCCGATAACCAAGTCCTGCGGTAGGTCCTATATCTCTTGTTCCCATTATATTACCCTGCCAATTCCTGTGCACCGTAGACATACACCCACATACAGCAGCCATTATATTGTACCCAAATTCCGAGCTGGTAATGGAGCTTGAAATTCAGTTTTCAAAAGCCTGCATATTGCGGAGCTCAAAAATTACAAACCCAATAATCAAATTACAACAGGAAGACAAGATTGTTATCTTCATGGGCATCTATAATATGGTAAAATTAGGGATTTTTCATATGAAGACTTCCAACAAGAAAAAGCTCAAAAACTTGCACAACTGCATGGCTCGAGAACTGAATTCATGAATCTAAAAGGAAGTTGAAGATTACTCGAGAGCAGAAGGGAATTCAAGCAGAAATGGGAAGCTAAAGGAACTTCATCCCTGACAAGAGGAAGTATGAGAAAGCAGTAAAGCTGATGGAAATTGTGGGGATAGCACCAACGCAACATCTGTATTAATGGGGTGGTTTGGCCTTTTAGAATATTCTTGTGTGGATAGTGAGCGAAGTTGCCACAAAGTGCCAAACTCATCAACGACAGTCCAGTACCTAAATAATCCATCAAACAACGCTGCGTTTCTTGTTTATAGGATTGCGGTTATCATCACATCATAATGTGCCAAAATTTTAATTTAATCCTGTTGAAAGTCTCCCTCAAATGAATAAAGTAAAATTTTTTCCGTCAGTTTCTAAATGCAATATTAGGAGTGGTCATCGTTTTTCTGTCCCGATCGAAGCAAATCGGGACAGGATTATTTTTGGGACAGAAAAAATCAGGATAAAAAAAATGAGATCGGGATTGCGGTTGGAAAATCTTTTTCCCCCGATCCCGAAATAATATATACATGTGTATATATATTTTTTTTGTCTAACTAAAACGCACAACACAAACTATTTAAGTCTATTTTTTTGTGTGAGCAGGGTATCCATCGCCCAATGGACGATGACTAAACCCTTCGCTGTGGGTCGGCCAATTAAGGGCAAACAGCTGGCCACGGGCAGGTTTCCATTCCTAAAAACGGAACAGAGTTGATCCCAAGGATCGAACCCCCACCAGTTGGTTAAGGGACGAAATGCCGAACCATCACGCCGCCACCACATGGTTAAACTATTTAAGTTTATTTATGAATGATGAATTGAGTTAATTGTATTATCAGAGAGTCAGTGCATTGAAAGATCTTCAGGCCCATTTGTAGCTGCTGAAAATATTATGTTTTTATTTGTTTTGATTTTCTTATTTTGATGTCCTAGGGAAATCTCCTAGGTAGGCCTTGCTATTTTTTACCCAATTACAGAAGTAATCAAGGCACCCCTAAAGACTCAAAGCCTTGCCATTTTTATCTAAAAAAGATTGTAACAGAGTAAAAAAAATCAATGGAAAAAAAATTGAGAATTCGAGAAATTTCTAATCCTAATTCTAAGAATTTCCCATCCCATTGAGACAGAAAATCCTCGAGATCAGGATCAAAAATCAAATTCCTTCTCAAATACTTTTTAGAATCGGAATTGGGAATGAGATTTCCTAATTACGAATAGGCTTACAAAATATGGCTCAAAGAAAGAAAATAAAGAGTAATGACATAAAAGAAAAGAAAACAATATGAAAAATGAAGATTAAATATGACGCGTAACAATTAATTTGGTAGGAAAAATTTCGGCCATCGATAAGTACTCTAAAAATTATTGATCCAGTGCCCAACGGCACGCAACATGTTTCGACGCATTGAAAATGAACTAAAATAAAATAAAAATGAATTTATAAATAAGAATAAAAAACAACATAAAAGAAATATATGATTGATATCATATACTCCCTTCTTTTTATAAACACACGTTAATTATATTTTACAAAGTAATTAGAATTGGTTATGTATTAAGTTTTATACTTTTTCTTAATTACCCTTAACCTTAAGCAAGTAAAACAGTTAAAGTCTATTTTTCTTACCATAAGAAGATGGTTATAGTTACATTTTTTTTTTTTTGTAAATTAATCATAAATATTACATTAAATTTTGTAAAAAGAAAATCTATGTAAAAAATCAATATAAGTAGTCTTGCAAATCGGAGAGGGGGAATTATATCTCAATTTTTTTATCCCAAAAAGATTAAAAAAAAAAATCCTTTCACGTAGTTCTTGCATCGCGGAACTCTTCTGCAGGCTGCAGCTACCTCTTGGCTGGTTGCTTTGGCAGAGAATCGTGAAAGAAATTCACACACACACACACACACACACACATATTATATAATTTAAGAAATGATTATTTTTAATTCATTTATATTTCCATTTCTAAAATTTAACGCAATACAACTCAGTGCTCCCCCTCAATCTCCCCTATTCGAAGCGGGATTTTACGCCACCTTGACATGTCATGTGACGAGGTCTTGCACTTATTCAGGAAAAAAAAACAATGCCAATTTTTGTTGTGATGTTACGAATTTTGTAAGTTAGCCAAAAAAAGAAATAAGATGTTATAAAAAACCAAATTCCTCTATCGAATCCTAAAAATATTAGGGTTAAAGAGGTAAAAATACCCATAAACTTTTTTTAAAAGTGTATCCGCCTTCCACCATCATTAACTTTTTTTAGGGGTAAAAGTAACCATGAACTTTTAAAAGAGGGGTAAAAGTGACACTTTCATTAAAACTAACTAATGGCTGTTAACCCCAGTGTAAAAATACCAAAATACTCCTATCTAAAAAAAGGTTAAGGGGTAAAAATACTCATAATTTTTTTTTAAAAGTGCAAAAATACCCATAAATTTTTTTCAAAAGTACGTCTACCATCATAACCTTTTTTTTTAGATAAAGGTATTTTGGTACTTTTACACTGGAGTTAACAGCTGTTAGTTAGTTTTAATGGAAGTGTCACTTTTGCTTTCTTTTTGAAAGTCCATGGTTACTTTTACACCAAAAAAAAAATTATAGTGGTAGCCTGATAGATACACTTTTGAGAAAAAATTATAAGTATTTTCCCCCCTTAACCCAAAATATTATCCAGATATACAATTTCCATACCAAACACGAGAAACGCACTTTTTTCAAAATTACAAAATAATAAATAAACATATTTCCCTGCCTCAACAGCTTAACCTTAGGCCATTTCTACACGGCCCTCATTAAATCATAGTACTTTCAATTAAACCACGTCAACATTTTACCAAAAGAAATTAATCCACACCAACATGCTCCTCACATCAAGTTCAATAAAAACAAGTGACAAAATTGACAGAAAATGGGAAATCCATGTACATTCAACCCATTGCAAACAAGTACAATATTCAACAATGCTACAACTGTGAATCTCCTGGAGGTGATAGCAGCGAAAATGGAGTGAAAATCTAACAAGAGATAAAGTTTGAATGGACCAAATTATATATTCTTCTTCTTCTTCTTCTATCAACAACCAAATTATACGTCCAAATAAATGAAGCAAAGGATCATTCAAAGCGAAGTGCAAACTCATGCCATAACAATGTACTTCTGGAAATTGTCAAGGACATGAAATATAGTACTTAAAAGTCTCGGAAACTCATTTTTGGGTCAATCATTTTCCCTCTACCACGACCTCCCCTTCCCGTTCCCCTCCCCCTTCCCCTACCTCTCCCTCTACCTCTTGAACTGAAACTCTTGCCATGTTTCATCTCCACAAGGGAATGAAGCAACTCATCACAGAGAACACATCCACGGTGCAGCGTAGCTCCATCTTCCAGAGGAGTTGTTTTCTTGTTGAAGTCCACTTCTATGATGGTAGAGTCACAATCAGGGCATTGTTCCCGAGTTGTGGAGATTCTATGGGCACCTTGAGGAAGAAGAACAAGGCAATTGCACATATTGCAACAGAGTCGCCACTTGGGAGCGCTTACTGGGTCCAAGAAAAGTGTCCCACTACACTCAGGGCAAGCACAGACCCCTTGAGAAGCCAGAGAGTTTGGGCAAGTGGGATGGGGACAGAGGATGCATGGCATGCCAGCTCCCTTCCCTAGCTTGCCAGAAGCACCAATTTTAGCCGTATTGATGAGCGCTTCAATGCCCTCAAATGGAGGATTGCTGTAGCAGTATGGGCAGAGTGGGAATGATTTGCCCTCTGGGCCAGGCATGGAGCAGATCAAAAGCTCAAAGCTGTCCAGAGGACAAGCCAGTTCCTTGTACAGCTGTGGAAGAAGATCAATTACTTTGATAAATCTTCAGTAAACTCAATATAAAATTACACAGATGTCGGACACAACAAAACAAAGCAGAAAAGGCAAACTCAAATAAATAGAAATAGTGAAGCACAGAAAGGCAGATACAATTATTCACGCCAAGAATTACTTTCAACCTCTAACAGAAAACTTTTCAAATGTAGTAAAAGGATATTGGTTTCTCCCTACTGCATTAGTGCATTTCGCTGTATTGTGTCTTCATTGCAGTTTTGAACCGTTTAAATCGAATTTTATTATGGTATATATATTAATTTGAACTATTAAAAACTATTAAATACGAACCATCAAATTCAATTTAACCGTCCACAAAAGCAGTGATCTTTAGTGGAGAGAAGTGGCTTCTAAAAACAGAAGGGCAGCAAGATGCATAGGGAAAAATAAGCAAGTTTTACAGGGATAGAGAGGGAGAGAATTAGATGAAAAGAAGAATATGTAATCTGTTATATAATAATAAAATGTGAAAGTTAAGTAGAAGCAGTTAGAATTAGCCGTTAGATACCTGACTTATCTAGGCCAACAAATAGGATACCCCTATCAATTGTACAGAAACAGATTGTGATGTAATATGGACTGCTCTGTTCCCTTTTCACTGTCTAATGCACTGCTCTGTTCCTCTTTCTCTCATCTCTCCTCTGTATCCCTTTTCACTGTCTAAGCCCTCTCTGTTTCTCTTTTTCTTTACCTTTCTCTTTTTGTTATTCCAATACCATAACACAATCACTCTAATAATATATCAAAAGCTGAGAACAGAGGGTGCATACTACGTAATTAAGGCGGCAGTTTTTCATCTTTCACTAACGTGAAAGTAGATTCGAGTCCATATAATTTGATAGGTAAAATATGCTGCCTTTTTTGGCCATAAAAATGCATTACCTTGATTGTTCCCTTATGAGGAAGATAATAAACCTCCTCACATGTATTGCAATACAATCGTGGTGGCTGAGAAGAAATGAACTTCATATACCGCAAGCATTTACCACATTTACTAAGAGTACGCCCTGAATCAGTAAGCGCAGAGAATTGTGCTTCAAATAATGCATCCATATTTTCAATCTGATCCAGATAGAGGGAAAACAAATATAATTAGAACATTGTAACCGTCCATCCATGAACTCTGCAATTTACTGGCGAATGTTATGCTGGACTAAAATTAGAGATGACCTAAAAGAAAAGGGATCAGAACTGTGAAGCACATAAGAAACATGCGTACCACAGTCCAGTAAAGGGCTACCATATGAAAATTGAAGAATCATGTATAAAGATAAATATCACCAAATTTTTTATTCTTTAATTACACACTTCTTAGTTGCATGTTGTTAGAATGGGGGAAGAGGAAGATGTAGACAAATAAATTTGGGTTGAAGTTATTAAGTTAATAGAAACTAAAGAAATGTATGGTGACCAAAAATATAAAATCGATAGTTAGTTAGGCCAACCAACCTTCTTAACAAAGTAACTAAACTTCTGCATGAATTGTTGTAATACATGCTGCACAACACGAGAATGATGTATCTGACCCTTAGCTATAAGAGTAATTTGCTGCTCAATGAAGCTACGGATATCGGGTAGGCAGAGGTCAGGATCAATAGACTGATAACCTCTTATCAAACTCACACCTAATGGAGTTGGGACAAGTTTCCTGCCTGCTTGTACCTGCAATTTTGGTATTGAAGTGAATAACCAATGTATTAAAGAACACTCTACATAGACATCTCTATATTCACAACCTGCACATAATTTCGTTCACAGATGTTGTTGATATGTACAGGAATCGATGCATCAGTTCCAATCCCATTTTTCTCCATAAGGGAAATCAGCTCACTTTCACTTAGATAATCTGGAGGTGTGGTAGTCCCCTGCAAAATTATTTCAGATGTCCGATGCATGTTCAAAATAATAGGCTCTCTTTATGTTTATTCATAAGATCTCATCACTCTGAACTTCTATCCCAACTGAATCCAAGCTACAACCCCATCTTGCTGCAAAGTACAGGTAATGGATGCAATACTAGATGCAGGACATAGTAATTTTTATAAAATATAAGGACAAAATTATTGCATTTTTTAATGTTTAATTTCAGAACTTTAAGAGCTAATAGTTTGGAAGCTCATTTTAAAATGATTGCATTTTTCTCCTGCGAAAGAAGGCAATATTTATTCATGCCAGAATAGAACAATGTACAACAACTGGTTGTGAAACCAGAGCAAACTACAAACAAAGGAAGCAGTAAAAAACTGAGCAAATAACAGTGGGACTAATGCAATTCATGAAATTCTAGCATGTAGTGAATGCAATCTTTGTGTTTTAAAAATTGCTTTATACTTATTTTCAAGTACCCATCGAAGTACACTGCACATACATGTACAACTTGAATTTAGAAGCACCCATGCTCCACATGTAACCCCAGAATAGAACCCCTTCTTCCAAAATAAAAACACCCCAAAAAGGAGAGAAAAGTCTAACTACGACAAAAAGAATCCAAGTCAGAATTAAAACCCCAGACTTAGTACGGACACTGAATTTGGGTAAGGGAAATTCAAGTTACCTCATAAAGCTCGATTTTAGACACACCAATTTTCTGCCCTTTTGCAAAGGATGGAATATTTTTATCATTTACCGCTAACCAAGGCATAATGGTTGTAAATCCTTTGACAGTAACATGCATCCCTGTACAATGAAAGGACTCCCCAACAACTGAAAATTCTACCTTTCTCCTGGAATAAAAGGCAAAAAAGGCATGTTATTTCTGAATTTGAATTCGGATCTTTCAAGTCTTAAGAATGCTTGTCCTAATTGAACTAGGATATGGGCTGCCTAATCATTTGGTTTGAATAGATTATCAAATGCCTCAAAGCATTGCCTGTTGATTTGGGATATTGCGTGAAGTCAATTGGTATTAAAGTAGAATTCAATTCACTTAAGAAAGCATTGTTAGCCTGACAAATATGATTTTACGATTGTTGCCATTTACCAGCATCATTATTGGTTATCTACTTTAAAAAAACCAAAATTTTTACTAGGAAAATCACCATGCATTAATTAGCATTGTTTTTCTGATATCTACTAAAGATTCTAAACTGTGAATGGAATCATGAATCAAAATTACAATAGAAGAAAGGGTGAAAGAGAACAGCTTTTACCTTGTATACTTGCAATCAGGGGAAACTGTCCCCATGAAATGTTGACAGACATATTGGTATAACTTCCATGCGTCGCTGCTGACCACATCCTCAGAAGTTGACCGCATTGGGGTGATAGGAGGGTGATCACCTACATCTGTTCCTAATCGAGGTTTGTGATAACCATTGGTGAGTAGTTCCTGTACATAATGACCCCATATTGGATTATTTGCTTGTGCAGACAGCGCACCCTGAAAGTCAAATGAAGGCGGGTATGCTGTGCTTTCTGTGCGCGGATAGCTTGAGAAGCAGCAAGCAGAAACCAATCAAATCTTCAATATCTGCATTACATGCGACCTTATAATATAAAATACTAAACATATCATGAAAAAACCTGATGAAACCTTGAGTATACAAGCGCTCAGCTAGTTGCATAGCCATCTGAGGTCCAAATCCTAAAGCACTTGAAGCAACCTGGATAGAACAAACATTGTATTCAAGCAACAATTTACGACTATCAAACTATCAAACAAATGAGGGTACAAATTAAAATCATAGATATTCAACAAACTTAGCCTTAAAAGTAAAGTTTCAATCTTCACATGCATACATTCGAACTGCTTTTTTTCCTCGTAAACTTTGAACTGCTTTAATGACCCAAAGAAAAAAAACTTGTTATATTTGGAATGTCACATCTTTCAGATGGGAGATATACATGAATTTCATTATTGTTATTTAAAAATGATAATTTCACATTAGTTTTGCAATGAAAAAGAGGCATTCAGCCGGTCAATAATGAAAAAACTTACTTTTCTTCAATTAGCTGACACAAAAAACGTGTATCAAACATTAGTTGGCTACAAAGCAAGCAAATCCGCAATTATAGCCATGACTTGTTGGATCTATACAGGAACTATAAATGTTTTAATATTAGAGGAAAAAATAAACCTATCTTCCCCAGCTTTTTTTCTAACCTTCAGAAGATTGACTGTATTCAGACCAACAGGGCGGCTTTTGGTTTTCTGTTCTTCAGATATATCAGTAACTTCCAGAAGTCCATTTTCAGTTACTATCTTTTGAAACATAATAGCAATCTGCAAAGATGTTTAAATATTAAAAGGATGTCTTCCAATATTTTTTTGAAAAAATACAACAATGCAAAGGAATAGATTTTACATCCATGTCAAATAATCTGCCCCGGTTCCATTCTAGCTGAATTTCATAGCCATTGTGTATTATGTAAGGGTGCAGAGTCCAAAACTTTTCTGACTTGAAGGTATTTATTTGTAAATACTGCTGCACACAAAAGCCTAAGGTAGGAGTTTGACATGGCCCATAGCTGAAATGTGCATGCAATTGACAGAATCAATCAGTCTAGTGATGCTAAGATTTGAATTAAGACAAGAATGCCGATGAACAGAATTTAATTAAAAAAAATAGCAACTTAATGGGTGTTTGTGGCTGTGTCACCAATTTGCAACGCATTCATAGCCTAAAAAGTAGAAAAACTACCCCCTTCCAGGGTCCCAAACACATAACTGGAGATGAACCAAAAACAATGAAGGCAAAACGCTGATATAAATAAAACAACTATATTGATATGGCTTATTGTTGTGAGCCAACAAAACCCAATGAATATACTAGGCCAATTGCCTTTGGTGCGAGTTGTAGTTCAGTGATACTCAGAATAGTCTGATATTATTTCAGTGATCCAGTTTTCAGTCCATTTCAAACCTAGAAGAAGCAGACCTCAGTGCACTCATGTTACTCCAATAACTTCAAGATTTAGCTTGGGGCATGGTTTATGTTGAAGCACCAAAGGAAGGAATTACTATAAGGTTCTATTCAATTAAGTCACTATGACTTTGCTGATGAGAAAATTATAATCTGGTATATGCCAAAGTTGGATAATTCTGCATCTTGGCAGTTCTAAACAAGAAAGTGAGACTACCTGTTAGGACTAGAAGAGATATAGCGCTACCATTATTTATGAATTAAAAGAAACTATAGGAGAGAATAGCACAACAGCATATAGAAGATAAGTCACAATCAAAAAAGAGAAGTGGGAAGGAAACTAACGATATAACTCTGGCATCTAGATTCCCATATTTTCCCTGGAAATAACTAGTCTGAAATCGAGTAAAGGCAACTCCAACTTTTAAATCAATCTCCTGCCTAGCATCCACAGCCATTGCCTCATCTCTGTTGGGTTCCACAAGTTTATCCAGAGCCTTCAGAATATCCTTCTCAGTAACAGAAGAAAAGCGTGCACGAAAAATCCTCTTCCGAGCTTCATTTACATTGAAGCTAGTTGATTCTATGACTGGGAAAAAATGATATTCAAATGTTTCAAATTTTGAAATTCCTAATATGATTCAAAATACAAAGCATATCATATAAAACAGGTAAGCATGAGTTTAATTCAGGGACGAATAAATTCATACAATATACTAGAGTAAGATTAAGCAGCTCACTATTCACTAAGCATGGAGAAGCGAAACTTTGAATTCAGGAAGGACAACCTCTAGCTACATAAATCATGCACGTCATAACACAAAATATATCTTTATGTTCCCTATGTATGCATGGGTATTGACATTACTGCATGAGGCATTTAACACTTTTATGTTAATCAGCAGCTAATGATATTTAGAATAGCCTCAATTCAAGGTTTGTTCAAAGAGTCTTGAATATTTTCTGTTGGTTACATTTGGTAGACTAAGTCAACATAAAGAAGGCAAGGCTCTGAGAAAATACAATTATTTTCAACAGATACTGGTCATGATTGAATTAATGAAAGCAAGGGTTGACAAAATTTGAAGGACAAAGAATAAAAGACCAAAGAAAAGCAGTTAGCAATAAAGGCAGCTTTCTCCTACTTATAAGCTCGCGTTACCAAAATAATATGTTTACATTGCAGTGACAAGGTTCATTGCATTAGGCCTACTAAAATATCAAGAACTGAAGGGAATAAAGATTAATAATGACAGTCATATACGTTAATAGAATAAATTTATAATTACCTTCAAAACATATATTTTCTCCTTCACGATCACAGTCTAACCACAAAACCAGATAATGACATCCACGAGCTTCTTGATTTAGATGTCTACATATATGTGCCTTAATGGAAAAGAACATTTTGATATTAATAACATATGAAGATATATAAACAAGACCAAATGCAGATGACAATCCATAAGCATTTGTTTGAACTAATACTTGACAAAGATTAAAAGAAGGAAAAACAGCTAGCTAGAAAAACAATTCTGGCTGGCTATCCAACACCAACAGAGGTGAACTAAAAAACTAAACAGTTAAGATCCTGGCACTTCATCAATATGCATCGAACACCAAATAAAGATTGTAATTCCAAAGCACCTTACTCTCCATTTTCCCCAAAATCCTCAAAACATGTAGGAAAGAGATGGCTTGTCATTTCAGCAAATAATAAAGTAAGGGGAAAAGGCCCTTGTGATGTCTATACACCTGTAAGTCCGTAACAAACGACTCATTCAAGCATCACATTCCAAACCAAAGTTAACCTGATAAAGAGCTTTAAGCTTCCAAAACAAAGCTGTAACAACTTGGCAGTTATTTAGAGGAAAAAAAGGTCTTAAACCTTTGCTAATGGAAAGGTCAAGGGAGGCAAAAAAGGCCTCTTGCTAACAGATTAAGCGTTAGAGTGTTATGATTTTTTGACATGATATTGGAACCTCTTTGACCAAGTAACCTACAGTTGAATTCTTTTATTAAAGCTTTATTTAGAGATTTATTCTCGAAGCATATAAAGTATGATCAATTGGCTTCAAGGATTACCTTTGAACTGTATAAGAAAAGGAAAAAAAAACCTACTTTTTCTCCTCATTTGAACAGTATAAGTGTAAGAAGTACCTTTGGGTTTGATTCATTCTTTATTACTGGAGCTTGAAAAAGATGTGATGGATCTGTAGCTGTCCAATCCTGATATTTAGGGGGAAAATCTACACTGAATTGGCAAGAGAGGCAGAGAGACAGTGTTAAATATTGAATCGGCTTGTACAATATGCAAACATTAGCATGGTCAACACCATAAATGAAAATGAGTAGAAAAGCAGGGATGCTGTTGCTTTCCAGTAGCTGCACTTCCAAAGGCAACTAAGTTTTTCCATATAACAGAGATAGATATTCAATCTAAACAACTCAAGCCACTTAATTATCACTGGATGCACTATTGCTTTTTCTTTCTTTACCAGATAGAACAGAATCGTAAGATGGCAATTCCCCCTGAAGGGCAATGGGGGGAGTAAGATCACGGGTTCTATTCCACCAAAATATGTGCCAATGTGCTGATTACCAATGAAGGTGATAGTAATACATGCAAGGCCTTATCTCTCTCTCACACACAGTCAACCCTTTAAATAGATTAGTAACAAGTTGTATATTTCCTGAAAGGATGGTACATCAATACATAATCAGATTCTCAGTTCACCAATTTTTTCCAAGATAAGATAATTTAAATTTAAGCCTATCTTCCCATATATAACTTATAAATTTATTTAATTTTCTGCCTCCATCTACAGCCTAGTTCCAGCAAGGTGATCAAGATTAAAATCCGGTAATGGATGCAATTCAAGGGATCCACATAAGACAACATAACACCTATGTATGAGCATAATCAACTCAATAAATATGACATGACTAATTTTCAAAAAACCCGACATAGTTCACAAATTTTCCTCCATGAAAAGTTTAGTTGGGTTAGCAACCTTTGAAAAGTTAAGTATTTGGGAAGGCAAAAGAAAAAAAAAAAGTTTATTTGGATTTTGTGGAGGAGTACAAGATCAAAATACCCTAGCATGATGCCATAAAGTATCCAGTACCAGAAATTTATTCTGAAGGAAAGAGAGACGAGTCTGCCATGGATCAGAAAGTAAAGATGCATACTTATTCTTGTTGAGTCAGGAATGAATAATGACGAAGTAAATACCAATATATAATGCAATATTTATAACAGTCCAAAGAATTAAGTATTTAATTTCCAGAGTTGATCAGAAAAGGACCTAAATATATGCCCAATAACTGATGTTACTTTAAAGTGTGCACGGGATCCAAGAAATGTCCCCTCAAATTCGTGAACTTCTGTGCTTCCTTTTCTTGTAGACATCTGCATGCACACATGTCCTTCAAAAGTCAATGACACTTTCAAGAATAATGTGCCAAAAAAAGGACAATCTAAGCCACGAAAGGGAACTCATTGACTGTTAAAACGTATCAGCACGAGGCCACACTGGTATGAGCTAACTCAAACTTAACAACGAAGAGGCAAAAGTTAAGAGACCGATGAATGAAATTTATTTCATAAACTAGTGAAAGCTTAAATAATTAACATCTTACAAAAGATTTCTTGTTTCGTTGTTTACCAAAGGTATAAATCCCACTAAAATAATACATTGAAAATAAATCAAGTTCCAGAAGAAAGAGGACAAGAAAATAAAGAGTTATTACTAATTACAAAGTGTCAATATATCATAAATATTACCAATAAAAATACAAGGCTAAAAAGAAATGAAAGTAATTAACGTAGCAACCTTTCTTTCCCACAGCCACATCCTCCCCAGTCCAAATTTTTCATGAAGATAAAAGCTTATATGCTAAAGTTAGATACAACAGGAATGAAGCTCTATTAATTAGACTCTGATCCCCAATTCTCCGGTGCTCAAAGCCCCAGACAGTTTAGACTCGCAAGGTCCCTCTTTTTACTCATTGTTGCTGCATAATGAAATCCGTAATGGACTAAACTGAAGCTTAAGGTTTCAACATCGCGAGCATGCAAGTAGGGGAATAGCATAGGCCAGAGTACCTGACCGCGGGAGAGAGCAGAGGCAATAGAAAGAGCAATGCTAGGCTTCTCTGCGACCTGTAGGCCACGAAAGCCAATAAGCGCCAAAATTTGCGAAGCTATTCGTGAAAACATATAAAAAATAATTCAAAACTTGGATTAGTAACCATGAGAACTTTGGGAGGAGCCATGTCGATTATTGAAGAGATTTGCTTTTCTACTCCCTTGTAGATGTATCTCTGTATATGCTATCTAGTTCCTAGTTTGCTGCTCGACTCCTTTATCGCCCGTCGATGGACTATTCATCCTCGGTGACTGGCAGGAAACCTTTTTGCCAATGGGAAGGATTCTTAGCCCAAAAAAACGCGAGTATAACAAAAAAAAAAACCCGGAAACATCTTAGTTACAACTATTTATTGCAAAATAATTTACATTTTCAGTTTCTTAAGCTGAAAAAAATTAAAGGATAGTTAATTTTTTGTTCCTAAATTGTAAAAAAAATTAAGTGTCTGTTTAAAACAGTGATTATCAATTAGACTTGTTTCAATTTAACTTTTTATAATATTATTTTTTATAAAAGTCATATTGTGTATTATGATTTTTGTTTAAATTGATGATTATATAAATGACTTTTATAAAAATAAAAGTTATTTGGATTGATTTAAACATAAATGAATTTTACGATAATAATAAGAGAGAGTGGGTGGAAAAATATTTAAAAAATTAAGTAAATATTTAAAAATTACTTTAAAATATTAGGTGTTACTGAAAAAATATTTTAAAGTAGGTGGAAATCAATAAACCAGGATTCTAAGTTTTGAGTGCTCTTTACTACTAAAAAAAATACATTAAAGATACAAGGGTTAAGGTGCAAAAATACCCATAAATTTTTCTCAAAAGTGCATCCAACACCATAAACTTTTTTTAGGTGCAAAAAAGTCTAATTGAAAAAAGTTACTTCCAAACATAAGAATAAGCCAAAAAATTAATAAGCTCAAGCGGACCCCCTAAAAACCCAATCGGAACCCTCAAAAGCTCTGTCAAACACATACTAAGCATCAGTGCCTAGGAAAAATGAATGAGGGACATGCAATTATCTAACATATAGTATAATTGGATTGAAATTGATCATTGTTGCGTAATTTTTCTAATATAAATATTTTCATTCACATTATTATTTGAATATTTAGTCGTACTTGGAGAGTATTAATTTTTTTTAGTTAAAATATACATAATTCTCTAAAATGTAGGTTTTATATAAATAATAGTTGATTTTTATAGCTTTATAATAAACACTTTTAAACTTTTATATTAATGAAAATAACTTTCTTATCATTAATTTATTTGCAATTCAGCTAAAAAAATATAATATGGCTGGGCTAATGACTTAATAAATATATTTTTTACTAAAAAATCATACATGTAGTTGGTAATTCAAATTTATCATGTTTTTTTTAATAAACAATTCATGTTTAAAATGTCAAACGCATTTTTAAAAAAGATTATTTAAGGTTATTAAATTTTTTTTTCAGCCATCATTTAAGGTTATTAACTATCTACAATTGTAATGTAAGTTGGCAAATGATATAATGTTAATTGTAAATTGTAATTATTTTTTTTCTGTTACAATAAATTGTATTTTTTTTTTTGTTGCCCACCCGGTTCACCGGAGTTTTGCCCCAACTACATTCAGATCTGACCGGCGTCGCGTACCTGACTATGATGGGAGAGTCTCCTAATGGGAATTTTCTGCATACACAATGTTCGAACCCGAGACCTTACTTAAGCGGAACCAAACCGCTTACCACTTAGACCAACTTCCATTGATAATAAATTGTAATTATTGTTGTCGAGGGAAATGGCTCATTTTATGTCTGGGCCTCCTGCACCGATTAACAAGCAAAATTGCTAAACAAGTCCACTTTATAAGTCAACAAGACCCAATATGTTGGTGAGTCTTGTTGACTTCAGGCCCAAAAAAATATTTTTAGCAAGTCTTTTTCAGTAAATTGATAATTAAAAGTTGTCAATCAGATGACAGATTGATTCAAAAGTATAGTGATGCAAGGCACAATACGCAATATAACTATCGATGCTAGCAAATTCTTTTGAGAATTTTGAACTAGAATTGATTCCTCACTATTTATATTCTAAGACAGATTTACTGAATACAATTGATATACGCTCCCAAAGACCTTGGATCCCAAGGGCAAACTAATGCAGAACTTGCCAAGACTCCAGTGTGAAAAGTCAGAGATGTGGGAGACAAACTCATCTACGTTGCTCACAAAAATTAAAGAATACAATCATATCTTCACAATCACATCATATGAACACAAATTAAAAAGTACATTCATTTATCAAGTGTGATTATCTCTATATGTTGCATTTGTCATAGCCAGAAAACCATGATGGTTCTGCTAATTTTGAAAGCTCACCATCATCTGCATTAAAGAATACAATCATATCTTCACAATCACATCATATGAACACAAATTAAAGAGTACATTCATTTTTATCAAGTGTGATTATCTCTATATGTTGCATTTGTCATAACCAGAAAACCATGATGGTTCTGCTAATTTTGAAAGCTCACCATCATCTGCATTATTATAGGGCTCAAAATGACCATTAAAACTATGTGGCTCAACTGTCTCAACTGTCTCAACATAATTCGGCATGACAGAATTGTCATCATCATAAGTGGGTTGCATTGCTTCCTTGTGCAAACGAGCTTCTGTAAGGAGTTCATTAAGTGTGCTAATTTCCTTCTCATGTTTCCTCTTCAGCTTGTCAATTTGTTTGAAGGCCTTTGCAGCTTCCTGCTCCGCATCCATAGCCCGTTTCTGCAAATTATATCTCGAAGTCAAACTAGGATAATGAAACTAAACTTACGTGCCACTCTACAAATCACCAATGCTACAGAAATACAGATATTATTTGCAGAAAATTAAATTTACCCTGCTGCTTGTAGATCACAAAGAGCCAATTTATAGCATGTGGCTTGATACACTGAATGTAATGGAAGAAAAATAGTTCACGAGAATATGAATTATAAACTTTAATTGTTGTGCATTAGGCTTTCATTGCCAATGCACAAATGCTCACAGCGAGAACATGAGCTGTAAGTATTTGAAGACTGTTCAACATCAGGCTAATTCTCGCCCATCATTGCCAATGCATTTCAAATGAATCTTCAAATCAAAGATCAAAGCAAGTATTTTAATTCTTCTTCTGATACTTGTCTTTTTTTTCCAGTCAAACTTTGGGCCATATTCCTTTTATTTTAATTAACAGTCACTTGAAAATAGTATTGGGGCAAAGCTGCAATTCACAACAGACTGTCTCTTATGGCCCCAGTTGCTCTACAGGCTGGTGCCTTCAGTTTTTGTCTATACTACACATAAAAATTTGAATTTGAAGCCACTGGAAACAAGGGTTTCACTGGTGCTTCGGATTTGGTGACATGGACAGATTAATGATGAATCACAAAAATTTCACTTATCAATCATTATCATTTGCCTTCATTCTCATGTTTGACCTTTGAATTACTATTATCCTTTGCTCTCTCTCTCTGGCAAGAGAACAGGTAAACAAATAGGTTTGTGAGCATAAAGAACCAAAAAAAAATTTCTAGGAATAGACAAGAAAAAAGTTAGGGAAGCATCAAATCCTAGTATGGCCCTAGAGACTTCAATCCGCATAATGACAGCAATGAAATCAGTATTTTAAGCCCCTTGATGACATTATAAAAACAATGGAAATACAAAGTACCAATTTTTACTCACCTGTGCAGAACTGACAGCTTCTTCTGCTTCTCTGAGTCGAACAAGTAGTTCACCTGCAGCTTGGACTGCTTCGGCAGTGTCCTTCAATTGGGCCTGAAGCCCTCTATTCTCATCTCTTAAGAGTCGCCTTTCTTTTTCTCTTTCTTCTTTTAATGATGATATTTCTGCAGCAAGGGCATTAATGAACTTAGACTCTGCACCTCTTACTCCTGCTCTGGAGGCTGCTTTCTTGACATCGTCAATTCCATCCATGATCTTTCTATGCCTTACAAGAAGTTGGATATGTTTCTCTTCCAAATCGGCATACTGTTCTAGAAGTCGTGCATGACTTTCAATAGCCATGTGCATTGCATCCCTGAGTTCCTCAGCACACTTTTGTTCAGCTTCTAGTTCCTGCTTCCTCTTCTCAGCTAGTGCTCTGTTGGCTTCAAGCTCGGCCTTCAGTTCTTCAGAAATCGAAATCCACCTGCTTTCTGCCTCAGCCCATTGAGTTCTTTCCTGTTCGAGTCGTATTTCAAAGCTGTCCTTAGTTGATTCTGGGTTCGCATTTGGCTGAGAACTCTCATCTGTTGATTGTGGAATAGTATCAAGCGTAGATGGCAAACTGGGTTCAGATGGATAAGTCAATTGCAATAATGGATATTGCTTCCTTGCTGGTGTGGATGAAGAGTCGATATAAAGTTGAAGCTGGCTTCTTAAACTTTGAATCTCTTCCATCAAAACTTCCCTCTCCCCTAATTTGTAAAAATTCCGATATTCTTCTAGCTCATCTTGTACTCGTTTTAACTCTAATTTTGTTCTCAAAACTTCTGGATGGTTCTCATAGTTCTCCGTTAAAAGCTGTTGATAGTTTCAAGAATCAGCATATAATATAACAATATTACAAAGTTAGCAAAACAAAACTTTATTCCACCTCATGCTCATGTGTGAGAGACACCAGCTCTTCTTCCATAAACTCCTCAGTAGGTAAAGCACCATCCATAAGGCCCTCGAGGCGATGAATTTTCTCTTCTCTTTTCTGTGCTATTATGGCATTGCATTCCCTTTCATGTTTGTACTGTTGCACCTGTACATATAATCAAAAATAGTCACGCTAAAGGATGGGGAGAATAATGGCCAGAGATGGTTGTTGATAAACAAAGACACCTACCAAACGATTGAGCTGCATTATCTCAAAAGTCTGCTTTGAACAGAATTCTTCAAGTGCCAATTCTCTCCTGATAGACCCTGCCAAAACCTTCTCTACCGCCTTAAGGAAAAAGAAAGACAATCAATCAACAATCAGCATCAAGTATTATAAATAATTTAAATACAGATTTGATACTGAGAAATATGTCCAATGTTCTTCTACTTACTTTAAGAATTTGCTTTTTTGGCTTATCAGCTGACTCTGGGCAATCAACTGGGACTAACTGCAGGTTTGAGTTGTCAGTCTCATCGGCATCAAGTTGCATTTTGTTTTTACAGTAATGACAGGTAAACGCTAAGGAATCTTTATCTGTGATGTTTTCCTCAATAAAAGTCTGCACACCCACGTCAACTTTATCAACTGGAATAAGTCGCCTAGACTCTGTGGGCCTCAATGAAAACCTAAATGATGAACGCTTCAGAGCTGCACTCTGGCGGTGACTTTCAATGACCTCAAGACCATGGTGGATACTTGCTGCCAAATGTTCAGTTCTAGTCCGAGAATTTGGAGCTGTCTGACTAGACACTGCAGTGGTTATGCTTTTCTGATGCATGCTCTTGGTGCCCAAGTTACTTTCAGCATGAAGATTCTCAGAAGCCGACAATGTCAATGAGGTCTTGAGACTTTTCCTGCTGCTGTTGACTCTAGGTGAAACACTGGGTGTTGGGGATCGGAGGACTGGGGATACATCACTTTGAACTACGTTGAGACTATCAGGGGAGACACAGTCCATTAATGCACTGGGAGAATCACGAGATGCATCTGAGGCTGAGATGCCAGTACAAATACCATTGTTAGGTTCGCCAATGGGGGAAGAGAAACTGTTGCCTAGCATTACACTGGATGATTCTTCATTCAACAATTTATTACCACAGCAACTAGGATTACTTTTATCCTCAACTGCCTCAGCCACATCCTGATTACCTGTGTCGACTTCTTTATCATTCTTCTCCATATTATTACAATTACTCAGCATATTGGCATTGTGGAATATTATGGCGTGGTCATCAACACCTTCCTCATCAATCTCCATTTCCTCATCACCGTCATCATCAAAACAAGGTAAAGGTGGTGGTCGATTGAGGCTACCTTGAATTAGGTTCAAACTTCTCTTGATCCAAGCTGCTGAATGACCTCCACTTGAGTCAGTTGGATTGCACCCATTTGCCTTAATTCGATGCAGCTCATCCTGTTGAATTCTTCCATTTTGAGTCAATAAAATTAATTAAAATAATGGCAAAACAAAACATTACGAATCCCTTTAAGAAAATATACCCTTAATTGGCGTATCACTTCCCTCAAGTGGTTCACATCATCATGCATGACTTCATTAACAACGGCCTTGTTCTTAATAGCCTTCGCACGTTGTGCAAATCTCAGTGTACTGAAAGTTTCACTCCTACAGCTGCAATACAGAGTCAAGTCAAATCAGACCCAAAAAAAAATCAACGGGAAAAAGTTTTAAATCACCAGTAGTCTATGTGCTACCTTTGTGCTGGAGAAATAGCACAAACCATTGCTAACTTTGCATTTCCTCCAAGAGACTCCTGCAATAAAAATGTTAATCTAGAGTCTCTATAAGGTATATGCCGTTGCTTTCCTGTTTGAGAAATTTCAGCGAGAATGTTTATCAAATTCCTGCAATCCAGTTAAAACTCTGTAAGCACAAGAACTAACATCATGATTCCGCTACAGGATAGCCCTTAAAATATTTTCCTTTTCAAATTTAAAAAACTCATTTTTTAAAAAATATATTTCTGATGCCAAAATGATATATGTTTATGATACCAAAATGGTCCGCCTCTGAATAGCTTCGGCATATCTATTATCTAATATCAATGTGGATAAACACAAATGATAAACCTTACCCAAGCTGAGAGAGTGATCTATTTATATTGCCAGCTTCCTTCAAGCGCTCTCCTGCAGCACCAGTTAATCTTTGTCGTTCTGACCCAGCCAAATCAACAAGGTTGATTCTGCTAGATTTAAATCTGCTTATACCATCCGCTGTGCTCTGCAAACATGGTATTACGTAAAACTCTTCCAGTAATGTGTGCCAAGAGTAAGAAGGGAACATTATGCTTTAAACAATTCTATTGTCAGGAAGAGTACTGTCTTCCCTATACAAGTTCATGCGGCAAAAACAGGAAGTTCATAATGGCTGGGATTTTCATTCATTCTAAAGTAAGTTGTTTTTTCTGGACTTGAACCCCATCTCATGAAATCCGCTACACAATGCAATAAGAGAACTTCACTACTATTACCAACTCAACAATCTCCAGACGTGAGAGGGGTGTATTACCTTGCACCGAGATTCAACAACACAAGTAAAAACAGTATGCGAGCGGGAACTCTCAGAATTTATGCTGGTTGCACCAATTCTCCTATTTGACAATCCCTGCATTATTGTCTTGCATTTCGTCACATGGGGATACTCATAACTCGTGTTGAAGTCATAGCAAGAACACGTTTGTATTAAAACAATGTGATAAAATAAGTATTATGAAGCAAACCTTTAATAGAAGTCGAATTACATCCTTCATTGTACACACTTGCTCCTCTGTAAGATTTTCTACATAGATGCCAGATTTGACATCTTCTCGAATCTGAAAGATCAAGACAATAAGAAATTATCAGTTCTGGTATAAAGCGATTAGAAACATGAAAACCTAGAATAACTTGGATTTTACCAGAAGATTTCTTTGATTTGGGTCTAACAAATCTGTGATTTGCTCATTATATATCTGCAAAAACGAAATGTTGGATCAGATGGAGCAAAATATTAAGGTTAACCAGGTTAGTAACAAGAAAAGAAATACAGTCATTGAACCTCGAGAAAAGAGCAGTGGCACTGATAGTTGAGTTGTTTGTCAGAATGCTTAATTTGCTCCTGCGAAGGACATGCAAGAATAAATATCATGATACAGTGCATACAAAGTACTTCATGGGTATGGAACATTAAGCTCACTTCATTCATTCGGGAAAAGAGTCGCTCAAAAACGCGTGGGGTAAGGCCTTGTTGATCATTTGTTAAATTGTCTTCAGACAAAGCATTAGCAGGACCCCACATGGTGTAAGTCTTCCCGCTCCCCGTCTAATAACATCGGAAAAAATGATTCAATATCACTGTTAGTCTCAGCAACCTAAAAAATTACAAAATCAAAGAGGTACGCTGGAATAACAAATGGGAAGTGTAAATTTGCGTGCACCTGTCCGTAAGCAAACACTGAACTATTAAATCCAGCCAAACAATTTTCTACCAGAGGTACCCCAACAAGCTCGAAAATATCTTGCTGGAAGATGAGATGAGAAAAAAGGAGTGTTAGCCACCAAAAATCAAGTAAATAGGATTGGTTAAGTATTACTTCACTAGAAAACATGCCTGTGTAGCATATGTATCAGCAACGGAATCAAATGTGAAAGTCTGGCCATTAATTGATAAGGAATCGCTGGAAGTCTTCTGTACTATAAGATCTCCTTCATTCCTATCTTGGCACGGTGGCCTCATCCTTACAACAACCTAACAAATAACAAGGGAATCTTGAAATCCAGATGGTCCTCCTTTTTTCCTGAAGCATAGACAAACCTGGCCCATCGTACCGAAGACATAGAATGTAAAATTGGACAAAGCAAAGATACCTTGACACCGGAATCAGAGGATCCCAGAATAGGATTCTCATGGTTCGTATCCATGTTGAGCTTCCGCTTAAGGGGATTAGAAGATGGCGGCCTTGGGGGCAGCGGACTCTTCAATTTGGCGGCGGTTACCGGCGAGGGCTTTGAATCTAACGGCATAACATTGAGATCTAAAGGAGGATCGTTCTCCTTGGAGGAAGACTTCTGCTTCCGAGATGGCCTCGGCTTAGCATAAGAACTAGGGCTCGATGAAGTGGGGAGCTCTTGGGAGGGAGAGTCCCTCAAGATTGCATTTCTTGGCAACATGAAGTGCTTCATTGTAGAGATTCTGGAGAGAGAAAGGGGGGAGAGGAAAATAGGGCTAAAGGAAGACAGTGAAGCGAGAGACTTGGAGGAAAGAGATAGAGAGAGACAGGGAAATATAGCCGTTGGAAAGATTGGGGTTTTGAACTTATGCGAGGAGGGGGAGGGACGACGACTTTTGAATTCGTTAGATCTGGAGCGCCCCGTTGAGCCTTTTTTTTTTTTTTTTTAAACCGAAGTCGGCTTTAGCTTAAGCCTAATTTGCCCCATAATATTGCAGACAATAAATCACTTTTTTTTAGATCAACAATATGTCGTCATTTTGGGAAATAATTGTGACAATTAAAAAATAAAAAATAAATGTTAATTTAAATATTTTTTGATGAATAATTTAAATATTTTTAATAATAATAATAATAATAAAGGTGCGAAGATCAATTAATAACTCTAATTGTGGTACACAATTTTACATCAGCGACTTAATTCCCTTTTTCATGCATTTGTATGAAGTTAGTTGTTTTTTGATTGCATACGAAGTTAATTGTTAACCAGATTTGAAGTCCAAAAAATTGTTAACTAGATTCACTAGATGTTGGCCGAAACATCGTTAGCTAGAACTTTCACACTACTTACAGTTGCCGATTATTGATGACTGTGTAATCAGAAAATGCCGTTTATGGTTTATGCTTTACATCGTTTTCATCTCTCGTTATCTCCATCAAAGGGTTAAATTTCTTTTTTATTTTTTCGGCATCCCTGAAGAAGTTGGCCTTTTTTTTGGGTGGGGCCGTTCACGTACTGTACAATAAGAGCGCTATGAGTCCAAAAATAGTGTAGTCCATAGTTACGGCCCAAATACCAAGCCCACATTAACCAATTTTCTAGTTAGAATTCCTTTCTTCTTTTTTATAATCAAAAGGTGCAGCTAATAAAATAATATTTGCCTTTAGTTAGAATTTCTCGATCAGGATCAACTTTGATCCCTTTCTTGTTTAATTTTATTTTAGATGTAACTGTGTGAGAAGAGTTTTGTCTCGGGTTTCGTAAACCATGGTTTGAAGGTTTGCCAAATACACACTAATTAAAACTTATTCAAGCAAAAATCCACAGTACAATAATTAGAGCTAAATTAGGAGAAGAGACTAACTGTCGACCTGAATTATAAAAAAGACTTTAAAGTTGAGAGATTTCTATTTGAGCAAAAGTAAAGCAGAGTATATGCAGGAAGTAAGTTAGTAGTGTTTTTTTTTTTTTTTTTTGAGAAGTTAGTAAGTAGTAATTTAATTTTAAGGTTAGGTTGGGAAATCAAATCATGCCGCAGATATCAAAGTTTATATATTTGCCATCTGGGATGAATTATACATAAAATGGTGAAATGGATGGAAGTGCTTCATATAAAATACAAAATAGGCGGCTTGAATGGAGAAAAGTTATCAAAATTATATGTAATAAGAAAATACTAAATAAGCTTTAAAAAAAAGTTCACTAGACCAGCATTGTTATGCGGTTGTGAATGATATGCTCTAAAAGAACATAAAATCATAAAATTGGGGTGATAGGTAGTAGATAGATAAGATAAGTTTGAAAACGATCGTATGGTACCGTTGAGGATAAAATGGTTGAACAATGCACAATAAAGTCATTAAATAGATGTACAATCTAAATAATCAACCCCACTGACCACATCTTATAAGACCACGCTTAATGTATACTCACTCCGATCCTAAATATAGGATAAAATTTGTAGTGCAATTTATACTATAAACTTTATCTTATATTTAGGACCGGAGGTAGTATTAATTAACAATTTACAATTAAGATTATTAAAAAGCTCAGTGGGCCCAGAGAGTGGGAGAGCTAGTTCAGATTTGTGTAGTGGAACGAGAAGGAGCAAAGTGAAGGAGACGCTTGGAAGGAAGCCAAGGCTTGACCACCACCTCGGAGTCGAACACACTCTCATTCCCGTTGTGAGACGCCAAAGATCTTGAGTTAGTACTTGATCCCCGACACCACTTGACTTTGCGCCTCCACCACTTGCCTGAACTCCAGCAGCCGCTCAGCCTGATTCCGCCGCAGTAGTTCAGGCTCCGGCAACCTCCCTGGCTCCTGCACCTCCGCGTTGGACTTGACGTCGGGGATGTCCGTCCTCGCTCCCACGAGTTGTCCTCTGTAAGCATGAGACGCCGTAAACAGAAGAGAGACAAAGACGACGAAGACGAAGAAGGGCAATGAGTTCATGAACGCCATGATCTACGAAGCTGCTTCTGGTGATGATGAGGGGAGTGAAGAACAGAGAGAGTGGTTTGTGCGTATGGACAGGTGAAATGCTGGATGGACAGGTGGCGGGGGCGACGCAAACGGCGTGCCGCGTAGGGTAAACGACAGAGAGAGATGAGAGCGTTTTGTTTTGAGTGAGTAGTTGTGATTAATGAGGCGGGCGTGTGGGGAGGATTTGGATATGTATGTACGTGACTCTGATTGGAGAAGCCTGAGGGACTCCACGTCAGAGAGTTTGCATGCTGCAAATGCAATGCCAAGCTGCCACGTTGCTCTCTGCCATCTCTTGATACAAGCTAAGTGATGATAGAATTTGGATATATTATTGTTCTTTAGAAAGCAATAAAAATTATATTTCTCTTCTTTTTTTGATTGAAGTGATTTTAAGAAATATCAAGGCTATTCTAGCACATGTCTCTATCTTATATGGGCTCATACTGTCATTTTGAGCCAGAAGTTTCCTAAATTGAAACGTTGCCACCCACCAGCTTGCTTGTGCGTTGGAATATTTTGGTAAAATTAACCAAGTCGTTGCCACTCATTAGCTGCACCTTATACTACTCTGGTATCGTTAAGCTAGCATATCTGTCAAATTATTCCGTTGACATGTATCAATGATCATCACTAGCTAGGTTATAAATTGGAATTGATCTTTCTTTTTCCAAACCATTAATATGCATGTAACCAAGTATTTAAAAGCACTAGGAGGACTAGATTGCCAAGAACAAGCGAGAAAGATGAAAAACATGCAAGTTTCATTTCACTGTATATATATATATAGAGAGAGAGAGAGATCTCGTATATATCTGTCTATCTTTATTTATGAATGTCACACGCACATCCATGAGAGAGAGAGAGCCAGGCCAAGGCTATATACTGGCTTATACATAAATATTAGAGCTCTCCTCGTGTTCAGTTATCCTTCTTCTTCATCGGTATCCATTCTTTAATTTTATTGATCTTCTGCAGTCTCATCAATAAAACAAGCAGCATAATATAAACAAGCCCAAGGGTACGTAAGATAAATACGTTAAGTTCACATGCAGAGACAATTATTAGAACCGCTCTGATCGGTGCTCTTATTATTATAATTAAATCCTGATTTAGTCCTAAGCCTAGTTAGGCGCATGAAAGTTTGAAGGAATGGGTCCCGTTTTGATTAATTTCCATTAATTATTTGGATTCTGGAGCATTTCTGCTTCTTTAATTTTTTCCTCCTCGCGTATATTTTCCAGAATCCCAAAGAATTGGATAGATACCTTTGAGATGGCCAGCAGTGATGAAACTTTGGTGAGTACGGTAATAATGAATTGACACTCTGTAAATCATGTTTCTTTCTATTCAAATTTCCCACATCTGATCAGAGGAATTAATTAATGCATCTATAAAGCAAGCAAGGCGCGTGATTAAATTCCAACAACTTCAATCCAATTAGCTCATGTGTAGGAAGCGAGGTACATATGCAATCGTGTTTCGATCCACGTAACGATATGGCTTTAGGTATCTTGTAAGATAATGCAGCTGCTGCATCTTACTTTGGTGTTATTCAGCATATCCGTCAAATTATTCCGTTGATACTATACTGTATACAAAAATATATCACCGGGTTATGAATTGAACTTAATCCTTTTCCAAACCCTAGTGCGAACAGGTATTTGTAGTTCATCGAACATGTGAGTGTTTGAGAAAATTCAAAATAGTAGTTTTAAAAGTTCTTTCCTGCAAACCCCTCAAACCGAGACAAAACTCATGTCACATATACTTAACTCATAAATTGTAGAAATTATTCTTCAAAAGCTAATCCAAACACACACTATATCATAGCATCGTCGTTCATGTCTTTGTTGATATCATCAATGTCATTTATATTAAAACCGCCAAAGCCCAACAATATGCAAATGGGGTTGATCAAGAAATTTTATACTGCCAAAAACTAGATAACAGCAACTGTTTTTTATTAGCTTTGACTACTCATGACTTGGCGAGGCAGTCTTTCAAAAATTACGAAGACCTCATACATGATAAGCATTCTTCAGCTCGAACCACTCAAGACATGAACAAAGCCTCTGATTTGATGATCACACAGCAGGAAAAATAGCCATTTATGACGGGCTTTTGATTGCCTCTCATGCTTTGCTATCGACAGTCATAGGCACGTGCTGTGTTTTTGCTGCTGCATTCTGCATTATTCAGGATCACATCACGTGAGGAAAAAAGGGAATGGTACAGCGATAGATATTGTCATCACAACAGATTGGGCTCAAAAACACTCACTGCTCTTCCAGTTTGTTCAAGCTTGTTCATTTTCGCAAATATGCTGCCATAGAACTGTGCATCCTTCTTGTTGTATTCTCTCACTTTCTCCTTCAATATTTTGCACTCCACTTTCAACTCCCTAATTACAGCATTCCAGTTAAGGTTTCTGCAAATGAACATAATACCAACAAATATCAAACATACAACTGCTATACAGCATACCTATTGTCTGGCTCTATTTCAAGGGCCTTCTTGATGTCCATTTCAGCGAGGTCCAAATCCACAAGTTGAATATATGCTTGTGCCCTCCGGTACAGAGCTTTCACATTCCCACTATCAATCTCTAATACCTGCGTGGTCAAATAAATCTCCAAGCTAGTCAGGAAATTCCATTCTTCTGAAAAATTACAACCATGGAACAAGAGACAATAAAGCCCAACAAACCTTTGTGCACAACTTCAGTGCTTCCTTGTAGTCTTTAAGCTTCAGCATGCAGGCAGCATTATTGAGGTTGATTGAGATTTTCAGTGCCTTAGTCTGCTGCTTCTCCTCATCAGTAAAACTGGAGTCAAACTCAATAAACCCCATGGCCTGTCACCAATAGAAGAGGGCAGCTCTTTTAAGGTTTCTCTTGCCACCAATAGAAACAGTTTTCACTTACAAACTATTTTGTGAATTTTTGACATTTAGTATATATACCTTCTTATATCTCCTCGTTGCTCTGTCATATTTACTGGCCTTGAACCATGCGTTCCCTTCTTCCTTTTTCTTTCCAGCTGCCTCAATCTTCTCTGTTGTGTTCATCTCCCATGATTCCTTTTCCTATAAATCCCATTCAACCCAATATTCAGTTGCATTAGCAATAACCAAGATGATTTATCTCCCAGTTAGAATTAAAACCGATAGAAAACTAAGAGTTTCTACCTTCTCAAATGAAATCAGCTCATCTTCATAGTATACAGTTGAAATAGGAGGAACATGAGCAAATTCTTCGGGAGAGCCAGAGGCGCCAAAGGCATATTCAGGTTGTATGGTCACCAATGCAATTTCCCCTTTCTTGATGTTCTTCACGGCTTCATCGAGTCCCCCAATTACTTGCCCTGTAAAACGGTTCCATTCAGATGTCTTCAGCTAAAAAAAACACCCCAAGGAACCCATTGAATATGTGCCACAACTATGCCTTCATCATACCTTCATCAACTTTGAACTCGAATGGTTGCTCCTCAACATAACCCTTCTTGGTGAAGACAGTCCCATCTTGCAGTTTGCCAACAAGTCGCACTGAATTAACAATAAAGTAAACTCGCTCAGTCAACAGCAGCAACAAATTTGACAAAGCAAAAGAAGAAGGAAAAACATTAATTGCTTTGGAAGGTATTTAACAGAAACGTTGGTTAAGGCAAACACTTTACCTTGGACAACAGATCCATCATTTGGTCGTTCATAGTTCTCCCCTTCCTTCAAAGTCTTTTTACAACTTTCTTATCCTTAGTAATGTCAGTTACAGTCTTCCAAGATATCAATTCAAGATTAATTTGGAGTGATGAATTAGGAGGTACAGCACCTTCGTCACCAGATGCTGGCCTCCCATTCTCGCCAAATGCATCTACAGAACTCAAAAATGTCGACAACAACCACCTAAGATAAATAAAAATTTCATAACTTAGTTCTGTAGGGGAAAAGACAAAAAGTATATCTTACATCGTGGCTTCACAGTCAAAAGGACTTTCTCTCCTTTCTTCATTGTTTTCACAGCCTTAGCCAAAGCAGGACAAAAATAGCCTAAGCATAAAAAATGTCGCTTTAAGCATAATTACACTCAGAGAATCCAGTTAACAAACATGGTTAAGTTTCAAAAGTTAAGCCCTTAAAACACTAACCATCTTCCACGGTAAACACCACACCATCAGATTTAGAAATGACAGTCCCATTATCGAGCCTGGCTTCATAGTTAACTGCAGCAAGAGAAATTTTAAGTTTAGAGACAATAATGAACAATGACTACTCAACATGTCAATCTCAAAGAACATAACACGTTACCAGATACTTCATCTAGATCCTTGGGTTTTCCCAACTCTCTCCTTCGGAGAGGATTTTTTTCAAGATACCCCCATCCCTGGTTATGTCCTCCACACTGGTCCATGACAGCAACTCCACATCAAATTGTAGGGTTGCATTAGGCGGAATAGTCGGAGGTGATCCAGACTCTCCATAAGCCAACTCTGGAGGTATTGTGAAAATGGCATTTTCACCTAGCTTCATGGTTTTGATGCCTTCATCCCATCCCTTTATTACGTGCCCTAAAATGCATGAACACATGAATAAATTTTTAATTCATTGACTGCATCACATAGAAAGAAACCAAACCTGACAGGAGCTGCGCTTTTAAAATTTTTCAATAGAATCACACATTAATCACTAACCTTGCCCAAGTTTGAACTTAAATGGGGTGCCTCTCTCACGACTAGAATCAAACTGAGTTCCATCCAACAATGTCTCGGTGTAGTGAACTGCAACAATGCACCATTTCCTCAATTGATTCCACATTACAAACCAAATTCAAAATTCACGGTTAAAAAATAAAAAAGGATCATGGTTATTAATGGAAAATTGGATTGTTATTATTATTATTACCTTCCACCTCGTCTCCAGCTTTTGGAGTCTGCCATCCTCGCCCCTCCTTAACCAACTTCTTCTTCAGGCCATTCTTTCCTATCTCCTTCTCCTCTCCGACCTTGAGAATTGGGCTAACAGAGTCATCCTCTGGAATCCCCATGTCTTCGTCTTCGTTGCCCATGTTGGCCGCAGTGGGGAACTCAAAGTCGTCATCCATGGCGGATTCTAAAACGAATTCAGTAAGTTGAATTACCAACGGTGATCGAAATATAGGGAGAATGCAGAGACGCGCGATCAGACGACGAATGAGGCAAACGTGAATGAGATTTTACTGTAGTGGTGATGATTTTAAAGAAAATGAGGGAAGGTCTAGAGAGTTCCACAAGTCCTAGAGCATTGAAGATGATTCCAGAAAGACCACTTCTTTAATCTTGATCATTGGTTCGTTCTTTCGATACTTTCAAAAATATCTCTCACCAAATTCGGTACACTGATAACGAACACATCCGACTATAAAGCCAGTGCCGTTATTTCGAATCAGGAAATCGTTGAACGCTTCTTTCTCATTCTGTTGTTTTTGTTTTTGGGCAACAATCATGTGTTGTTATCTCATCAAAATTGCGTGGTTAGTGAAAATTTTTTGGTGTCAGTAATTTGTAATGATTAGCACGAACTGAGAATGAAAATTTGGATGTATCATAATTTTTAATTTGCAGTTAATTTTCTTCTGATTAAAGTAAGTCAAAAGTTCATTTTGATGATAACAAAATATGTTTAGATTATCATTAAGACATACTTACCTAATTTAATTATATTAAGGAAGTTGGATAAGTTAGTGAAAGTGTGAAACTGTGGCAGATACAAATAATGGAGTTGATGTGGTGGAGTTGCTAACCTTTTCTTTTTGACTAATTAACTTCCTTTGACTAATTAATTGTATCTCTTTTTGCTTTAGTTTCATCATGATGTTTAATTTCATCATTATGTCTCTTTACTTAATAGTATAAATAGGTGTTAAGCTTCATTGTAAATCATTCAGATTTGAGTTACAGAAATATTGAGTGTTGGTTCTTGAACCAGTTGGTACCAGAGCCTTGTTCCAGAGGGAGAGAAAACGAGAGAGTAAGGAATAGGTTGAGAAACAAAATGTTGGAGAAATAGGGTGTGCGAATCCCATCCTCCTGACGTCTTCTCAAAAATCTAACCTCGTCATCATGTTCGGAAGGTCCCAAAACACCGGAGATCCACGCGCCATCAATGGCACACACGCGCCGGCCACACGCTGCTCTGAGGTTGAAGACGACCATGTCATCGTCCACGTTAGCATGAATTGTCCTTTCAGTGACAGCCCATCCACTCCCTGTCCGCCACGTGTCAACTACGCCACGGCATCACCATCGTCAGTCGTTGCCACGTCATAAGGTCCAGTCATCTTCCACATCATCATCACCGACAGCTCATCCACTCCCTGACTGCCACGTGTCACTATATGCCATGTCAGCATAACAGTCAGCCAGCATTTTTGTTAAAATTACATTTTGTGCACTAAATTCTGCCAAAATTAAAGTTAGGCCCCCTGAACTTTCTGAAATTGCATTTTGACCCAGACTCTGCCAAAATTACATTTCATACCCCTGAACTTTCTGAAATTGCATTTTAACCCCTAGATTCTGCGAAAATTACATTTCAGCCCTCTGAACTGTCTGAAATTATATTCTAATCCCCAAATTCTGCCAAAATTACATTTTGATCCCCAAATTTCTTGTTTTATCCCTGACTTTTCCCTAAACACAAAATCCTACCCCTACCCTTTCACCTTATACCTAATAACTGCATACTTAAGTCCTAACCTATTAAAGAAAAACTACAAAATACCTCCAAGACACAGGAATAGACACGAGATTGAGATGGAGGAAATGAGACACCGAATACAAGAACTAAAGGCCACTATAGCAAAACAACGAGCCTTGCTCGAAACTCGTAGAGAGCACTTAGAAGACGATTTGAATAGCCACAGTTCGTAATCCCCTGACTACCTTCACTGTCCTCAACAACAACCATTCCGCCTTAATGACATTAAGGTAGACATTCCTAAATTAGAGGGAATACTCCAGCCGAACGAATTCATCGACCAGCTACAAACAGTTGAACAAGTCTTTAAGTATAAAGAAATTTCAGATGAGTAGAAAGTTAAAATTGTCTCCATCAAACTAAAGAAACATGCCTCCATATGGTGAGATAATCTTAAAAGAAGACGTGAAAGAGAAGGAAAGAGCAAGACATGAATGTGAGACAAGATGCGATGCGAGCTCTCACGTAAGTTTCTTCCAGAAAATTATTATCAAGATAATTTCCTTCAATTACATAATCTCCGCCAAAAGGCTATGTCTGTAGAAGAGTATACTTGGGAATTCGAGAAGCTTATGATGAAATGTGATATCAAAGAAAGGGAGGAGCAAACAATAGCTCGTTATCTCGGAGGGTTGAATACTAACATTGCCCATCCAGTGCAGCTTCAACAATACTGGATTTTGGATGACATCATTCGTCTAGCCATCCGTATTGAGAAACAGTTACCCAAAAGGTTTTCGTTTCAACCGTCTTCCTCTACCGAAATTCCTTTTGATGGACATGAAGCACAGATGCATCAACCTACACAAATGAATCAGCATAATTCCTTAAGCAAGCCTACACAAGTATATCAACCTAGCTCTTCAAGCAAGCCTCTACCAAAGGTTGCCAAAGAATTTAGCTCCAAAGCACTTAAGTGCTTCAAATGCCAGGGATTCGGTCATATCGCGTCAGAGTGTCCTAACTGTAGAGTTGTTACCATTATTAAAGGAGACACTTTTGCAATATTTGAAGAAGAAAAGGATCTTATGCCTGATAAAGAGACAGTCTTTGATAAAGAGCCAATTTTTGATAAAGAAGTCATTCCTCCTGATCACGGTGAAACACTTGTGATCAGACGAAGCTTGCACACAACCATAGAGGAAGAAAAGCCTTGGCTATGTCACAACATTTTTCATACTTGTTGCACTACTCAATATAAAGTTTGTGACGTCATTATCGATAACGGAAGCTGTGAAAATGTAGTCTCTAACTACATGGTAGAAAAGTTACAACTACCCACTCACAAGCATCTTTATCCATACAAAGTCCAATGGTTTAACAAAGGAACCACGGTAAAAGTATCCAAACAATGCCTTGTTACTTTTTCTATTGGTAAAATGTATCATGATGAAGTTTGGTGTGATGTTGTTCCAATGGATGCTTGTCATCTTCTTCTAGGAAGACATTGGCAATGTGATCGACATGTTCTGTATGACGGTCATGCAAACACATATATTCCTTTAAGAAGGATGATGTAAAGATTCAGCTCGAACCTTTGCCACTCGATAAACACATTAAAATCAAAGATGAGTCCAAGACGTTTTTACTCAATCATAAGGTTTTGGATCTATCTCCGTGTTTTGATGATGATGTTGTTTCTGACTTAAGGACGGGTCCTGTTCAACCTGGGGAGAATGAAACAGTGGCAGACACAAATAATGGAGTTGGTGTGGTGAAGATGTTAGCCTTTTCTTTTTGACTAATTAACTTCCTTTTGACCAATTAATTGTATCTCTTTTTACTTTAGTTTCATCATGGTGTTTAATTTCATCATTATGTCTCTTTCCTTAGTATTATAAATAGGTGTTAAGCTTTATTGTAAATCATTCAGATTTGAGTTAAGAAATATTGAGTGTTGGTTTCTAAACCAATTAGTTAATATGACATAAATTTTTTAAAACACCCTAGTCACTTTCCATAATTCCCTCATTCCTTATCCTCTTTGATTATTGTTAAGAAAGTATTAATTTGAGTAAATTAGGAAGAGACTCATAAGTATGAAAATTTTTATTTTATATTTAGAATCAAAATCAACTCCTCAAATATAAATATACTCTATATTAAGAATAAATGGAGTATGTTGTAAAACAAACAACAACTAATTAGAAACTGAAAAGTAGACGCCATTAAAACTTCTTCCTTAAAGAGCAAAACAATTTAGTTCACGTTCGTTACTATAAAAACTAATTGGGTTGGATTTAATCATAAATATAAAGCGATCTGATTTTAAATATAATATCTCATCCCATTTGTTTTCCAAATTTATAAATCTTTTTATAAAGTATTCATATTGATTATATATATTAAAATATTTCCATCTAGGATTCTAATGGTAATATGATTAAAAAAGGTACATTAGGAAAATCAACCCATGTTTATTACAAATAACTAATTTAACTAATTTTTTTAATTTACTCAAATTAATTAAGTAGTTTTTATATTAAATATTGGATGTAGTATCCAGTTCAGGTTTGTGGCTACCCTCCTCTCATCATATGTATTCCCTCTAGGATTCAAACTCAAGATCTAGAGGGGTTTAGTGGAGTTTTACACTACTAAACAAATTTTGTATTGGTAAATTTCTGACAAAAAAAAAATTGTGTTAGAAATTTAATTTAATTTTTGATTTCGTTTTTATTTGTAAAAATTTATTTGGACGCATTTATAGCATAGTTTCAATAAATTGGCCACGTATAATTATTTTAGAAATGAAGCTATTTGAAATCATGAACTTATCTTTTGTTTATATTATAAGTTATCTTTTAGAAGTTTTTTCGTATGTTCAATCAATGTTAATGTAGAAAACACTTTTAAGAAAGTGACTATTAATTAGACTTGACAATACTTAAATTTAACATGGTCAGATAGTCAAATAAAAAATATCTTATGAAATAAGAACTCTAAACCAATTTCAATTGACTTTTTTTTATTTTATTTACACACACTCATTAAAAAAATAATTTATAAATAGAAATGGAGGAAGTGTTATCTTCATACTCGCTGCCCCAGTCATGAAAATCAATAGAATCAACTAAGTTGAGGTTGAGGCGAATGGTATATAAACTTGAATTGTGTAGGATGCAGATAATGGCACTGTTTATGTGATTTTTGGTGGGGACATGCATCTGAAACTGACCATTCCATCGATCGGCTTTTTCGTATGAGCCTCCTCTAATCACCTTCCATTCTTCCATGTACCAGATTGTTTGATAGATTACAAAATTTATTCCTGTAAATGTAAATTAATAATAACTTGGATCTCTGAGTCATAAGTTCAGAAATCTTTAAAGTGCTCACAGATATGTTATCTAGAGTCCACGTCTAATTAGTAAATTGCATGTTAATCACAAGCACGTTGGGTGGGAAATTAGTGTATGTGTTTGGAACAGCGATAGAAATGTTTAAAAACAACTTTTCAATCGTAATTTACGGTATACGAAGTAAGTATGTGAAATGAGTTTTGTCTTGATTTACGTAAAAAACAGCTTATAAACTGTCATGACACCAATCAAAACATACACAGTAACAATTGGGCACTTAAACATGAAATGAAATTGAAGATGGTGGCTAATGTAGCCTGATATCCCAATAAGTGGCCGTTGAAAGATGCAAATGAGCCCCAAGAAGACAAGAGTAATTGTGGAACAGCATGCTGATTGCCAATGATCACAAATATAAAACTCTCTACAGAACCTTCCAAATAGACCGTGTTCTGTTTTTAAACAGTGTATTGACATTAATTTAATCATTTTAGCTATTGTAAGTATTTATAAAACAATATGCATTATGATGATTGATTATAGTTACCAAAAAAACAACTTGCTGAATCAAAACACTGGGACATTTTAACTTTTTAGGTCTATTTATCCATGTTGCAAAGGCTAAAACTAACCTTTCTTCTGGGCCATGAGAAGAACAAACTCAAGTTTTGCGTATTATGGGATTGAGATGCATTTTAAAAAAAAATAAGAAAAGAAGTTTTATAGTTCTTCAACTGGGGGAGTCAACCCCCCCAACTTACAAATGTACTGTTGCGACCTGCGACCTGCATGAAAGTTGATCCCAGTTGTGATTCAGTGTTGACGTTACAAATTAGAGTTTTTAGAGCGGCGATCCTGCAATTCAGGCAGAGAAGCTCGTAGATTTGAAACTTGTATTTAAGAACCCCCTCTCTCCCTCGCCTTCCGGTGACCCCTTTCGCGCTCAATTCTCAAGGGGTCGCCTCTCTGTCTCTCTCGAAACCCTATTACATTTTAGCGCGAAGGCTCGTCTCCAATTCGATTCCGTCAGCTTCATCCAAGAACCAGACAACAATGTCGGAATTGGCGAACACAGGTCCCGAAGGTATCGACGGAGTCCGCATGACATGGAACGTATGGCCTCGCATCAAGGTCGAAGCCAGCAAGTGCGTCGTCCCGCTTGCTGCCAACATCTCCTTGATCCGCTCTCATCCTGACATTCCCCGCCTCCCTTATGCCCCTCTCCGCTGCAAGACCTGCTCGTCCATTCTCAATCCCTTCTCTCTCGTTGATTTCACCGCTAGGATCTGGATCTGCCCCTTTTGCTATCAACGCAATCATTTCCCCCCTCATTATAATGCGATCTCAGAGAACAATGTCCCCGGGGAGCTCTATCCCCAGTACACCACTGTTGAATATGTGCTTCCTCTATCCTCCAACCCCAATTCATTCGGGAACCCCAGTCTCGATCCAGCCCATCAGTTGCAGCCTTCCCCTGTTTTTGTTTTTTTGCTTGATACATGCATGATCGAGGAGGAGATGGAGTTTCTGAAATCCGCACTTAGACGGGCGATCGGTCTGCTACCTGACAATGCTCTCGTGGGCTTCATTTCTTTTGGTACCCAGGTTCAAGTTCATGAATTGGGTTTCTCGGACATGTCCAAGGTTTATGTTTTCCGGGGTAGCAAGGAGATTGCGAAAGAACAAATTTTGGAGCAACTGGGTCTGGTTGCCTCTGGGCGGAGACAGGGCGCATATCAAACGGGGTTGAAGAGTGGATTCCCCCCTTCAGGTGTAACGCGGTTTTTACTGCCTGCATCTGATTGTGAATACACTCTTAATTTGGTGGGTTTGAAAGCAAATTTGCTTGTGTTGTTTCAGCAATTTTTCCTTATGGATGCTTGTGGCATTGATTCCTGACAAGTAGGTTGCAACTGTTGTGATTTCCAGCTACTGGATGAATTGCAAACCGATCAATGGCCTGTACCACCAGGCAGTCGTCCAGCTCGGTGCACTGGAGTGGCTTTAAGCGTTGCAGCAGGACTGCTTGGTGCTTGCGTTCCAGGTACTGGGGCAAGAATCATAGCTTTGGTTGGGGGTCCGTGCACCGAAGGACCAGGCTCGGTAAGCCCCCCTTCCCCCCGAATCATTTGGTCGATTCCTATAATTATTTCTTGTCATGACCATTTTTGTTAATCTATACAAGTTGCGTTTAAGAATATTAATTAAGCTCTAGTTATAGGAATAAGCGGCAATAGGAAAGTATCATTTGTTAGCAAATGATTGGGCATTTGGGGATTCATGATAAGTTCTTTAGTCTTAGTTTTCATAGTTTTAGACTTTGTGGGGACAGAATCAAATCAGGGCAAATTTCATATTAATCTCACTGGGTTCTTATAGAAAATTAATTGAAGACAGACACAGTAAGCTCAGAACTATTGGAAGGGAAGAAGGAAGTGGGAAGTGCTTTTGTGTTTTTGCTTTTATTGACAAATAGTAATTATTTCCCTTGGGATTCGCGGGATAGATGACAATTTTAGAATTTTAGAGAGATTGTATTATATTTATCTTTTAAAACATTCAGCCCTGTTAAAATATGCGGAAAAGGATTGAAGGAATTAAAAAAAATACAAGGAGTTTGATGAAATGTGCTGAAAAAGGTTGAAATAATAAATAAAAAAATTGCATGGAGTGTATGAAGTGGCGCATTGTTCATGGCATGTGAATGTGGCTTACTATAGGTTTTATATTTTATATCGATTGATAGTGATTGCTGAATATTAGATACACAAATTTTCTATGTTGAGAATGATGATGTTGATTTTTAAATTTGTTTTCAGATTGTGTCCAAAGATCTATCTGATCCAGTGCGTTCTCATAAAGATCTTGATAAAGACGCAGCACCCTACTTCAAAAATGCTGTCAAATTCTACGAGGGTCTTGCAAAACAGTTGGTTAGCCAGGGTCATGTTTTAGATATTTTTGCATCAGCCCTTGATCAGGTACATATCAGCTTTTCATGCTTCAAATTTTGTCTCTGTTTTGATCTTTATGGATGCTTGCATGCGTCATTGCTGATCCTTGGTATTGATAGGCCAAAAATGCATATCATCCCACTGGACATACTCATGCAGAGAGACCCATAGTGTTTAAGGTTCAATGATATTTGTTGATGGATGCTTATTGACATGAACATTGTTTGCGCTACAAAATAACTTTTAAAAAGAAAACGATAGGTTCTTAACAATAAAACTTTAAAAGAAAAGACCAGGAATTAGAAGGATGTCCAGTTTCATACTTGCCGCTTCAAGTCTGGCTAGGGTCTCAGATTTACTATGATTCTGGTTCTTAACATTGACTTTTGGCCTTCATATACATTCATTGAAAGAACAATCATTATTTACCTCTGACTCTTTAGCACTTTTTAATAGATAAATTGCGCTGTCATAATGACAACTGCTATCTTGACTTTGTTGTCAACACTCAACCATGATTCCGTCTAACTTGTTTGTAAATCTTCTGCTTACATTCTTGTGTATTGAAGGCTAAGAAAAGTCACACCCTTCATTCTTATGTTATTAAACGTGTCTTGGAATGGTTTATACTGATGTATGTCAGGATGCCTAGTTATTTAAAAACATTTAAACTATTTTATAGTTAATATTTATGGTTTTGTTAGTACGTAATTCAAAGACAAAGCTAGACTTCCAAATGCATATGGTTTGCTAGTCATACAATTGTGGTTTTTGTCATGGGTAGTAATAGTGATCATGTTGATGACTTTTGGACTGTCAAGCACGTTTTACCTGCTTAAGTCATACATGGCTTTTCAATCTTGAATTCTTTCACTGGCCTCTGTTATGCTATCTTGACTATTATTCAGAAGGCACATGAATTGCATTTGATATTTCTGTGATTTATTTGAATGATCAATTGAAGGAATTTAGTATCTGCATGTGCACTTTCTTCTTCTTGTGCTGATTCTTTTATGTATTGAATATATAGGTTGGAGTTGCAGAAATGAAAGTTGCAGTTGAAAGGTCAGGTGGCCTTGTTGTTCTTGCTGAAAGTTTTGGTCATTCAGTTTTCAAGGACTCATTTAAGCGTGTTTTTGAGGATGGGGAGCAGTCACTTGGTCTTTGTTTTAAGTGGGTATTCCTTTTTCCAAAATATTTTCTGACGCTTCGTTTTATATTCAAGTCCAGTCCCCTATGAAATAATTTGTTATGCTTTTTATATTATTTATTCAAGTCCAGTCCAGTCCCTAGTCAATTTTTGGGGTTCTAGGAAATGCAATCACATTTGATCAATTTGATTGGTGTAATTTGAGTTTGGAATGACTTGGGATCTTATTTCAATGACTGGTGCCTTAAGCTGAAATAGAATTTTGTAACCCTAGAACTAAGGTTGTTTGGAGTTTATGCATTACTAATGAAGCAAGAATTATTATTGATGTCAACTTTCAGTTGTTAACAGCTGATAAATAGGCTTTCTACTTATTTGAAAAAAGAAGGCTTTCCACTCTCTCTCTCTCTCAATTTCTATCACTCTTTCTCTCTTCATCTTGTTCTTTTACTACATCAGACAAAAAATTTACTGGCTAACTGATATTTGTTTCAGTGGAACCCTTGAGATCAACTGCTCCAAGGAAATAAAAATTCAAGGAATTATTGGACCTTGCACATCATTGGAAAAGGTTGGATCGCTTGATGTTTCAAACTTTTTATTTCCTGTGCTTAGTAAGACACCAGATTTGGAGTTTGTGTTGGATCTTCAAATACAGCACTAAATTCAATTAAAACTTATAATTCTGGACTTTGGTGGTGTCAACTGCATACTGTAGAAAGGGCCTTCAGTTGCTGATAGTGTGATAGGAGAGGGGAATACAACAGCATGGAAGATGTGCGGCCTTGACAAGAGTACTTGCTTGACAGTGATGTTTGATCTTTCATCAAGTGATCGTTCAAACAATCCAGGAACCATCAACCCACAGTTTTACCTGCAGTTTCTTACAAGGTAAGATGGACAATCTTTCTTCCCCCAGAAGAAAAAGAGAGGGATTCAAGACAACAGTTTTATGCCTCTCTTATCTTCCTTGATCAGCATCCAAAATTATTAGGTGATGTCCTTATTGCAGTTACCAGGGTCCTGATGGTCAATTAGCTCTTCGTGTAACAACAGTAACTAGAAGATGGGTAGATAGTGCTGCTAACTCTGAGGTAGTTGTAGTTTCTTCATAAAAAGAAGCTTGATTTTTTTTACCCCTCACTGTATTTTTCTCCCCCACAAGTCCTATTCTCATTTTGCACTCAATTGGATATGTTAATGATGTTACATTTGGGCGCATTCATTGTGAGACAAATTATATATCTGCTGATTCCTTACATTGTGAGGGCTATCTTCTTTTAGTTTGGCTCTAATTACACCCAATTTATATAAGATGGTCTGTTTTGGTTCACGAAATCTATGTGACTAATGTGACGTCCATTTATGCTGAGTTTCAGAAGACCAAAAGTTGGCTGGAATTTAACTATATCAGGAGAGTTCATGTTATAGTCTAATCAAAATTTCTGCGAGCTTTGAGAGAAGACCAAAAGTTGGCTGGAATTTAACTATATCAGAAGAAAATAACACTATTGGGTCTTTTTGTTACCACAATACAATTCTTAATTTAGAGCACTCTTGCTAAAAATTGAAAGTATTTGGGTTCAGGAATTGATTCAAGGATTTGATCAAGAAACAGCTGCAGTTGTAATGGCTAGATACGCTTCGCTGAAAATGGAGATGGAGGTACTTCTCAATTTATGTTGTCATGATCTCCTTGGTATTCCTAAAATGTATTACACCATTTGTTGTTCCATGGTAGATAACTTTCTACTTGAGTTTCAGTATTGTTATATTCTTTCATTCAGGCGAGACCAAAAATTTGGAGAAATGTTTGATATTTTTGCCGTGTAAATTTCACTTTTGGGACCACTGATTATATCTTCTGAGACTCTAGTATTTAGCCCCGTTTGAATTACAAATTTCAGTGAACAAGTTTGGTGCTACTTTTCTCTACGTTTTTCTTCTGTGGTCATTACTTGTCTGCATTCAAAAGCTGACTGTGTGTATTTCTTATTTTTGTGCCACAAATAAGTATTTTTAAGCTTGCCCTTGTTCGGTATATATTAATGCTGGCTAAATTTATGTATTTAACCATTTGACTTCTTCAGCTGAATTGTTTTGCTAAGCATCCTTTTCTGTTTTTCCAGGAAGCATTTGATGCCACACGGTGGTTAGATCGACACCTCATTCGTCTCTGTTCAAAATTTGGGGACTACCGCAAGGATGACCCGTCATCATTTACATTGAACCCATCAGTTTCATTGTTCCCTCAGTTTATGTTCAATCTGCGACGATCACAGTTTGTACAGGTTGCCATGTGTAGTGATTTTACTCCTTGTCGAGCTTTTCAGACTTAGTCTGTAACTTTGTGACATGGGGGTGACTGTGTTGGCAGGTTTTTAACAATAGTCCGGATGAGACTGCCTACTTCCGTATGCTGTTGAACAGGGAAAACATTAGTAATGCTGCCGTCATGATTCAACCATCTTTAATATCATATTCATTCAGTTCACTGCCTGCACCTGCGTTGTTGGATGTATCTTCCATTGCTGCTGACAGGATTCTGTTGTTAGATTCCTATTTTAGTGTTGTCCTTTTTCATGGGATGACAATAGCTCAGTGGCGCAACTTAGGATACCAGAACCAACCAGAACATCAGGTATATGCTGGGACATGTCTAGCAAACTAAATAATTGTCACATGCCGATTCTGCTGTCAAATTGGTATTGGATATTTTTAAATATTCAAGTTGGAAGCTTTATTAGCTTACTGTCTCCGTATGATGGAAATCGGGGTTGTGATCGGAGCTTCATCTTATAGTTATGTACTTAGGTTCTGGGGTCACATTTTCCTTTGCTCTTTTTCTTTTTCCCTAATAGTTTTGAAATTCATTACAGGCGTTTGCACAACTATTACAAGCTCCACGTGATGATGCTCAAATCATCATTAGAGATCGTTTTCCTGTTCCTAGGTTGGTAGTTTGTGATCAACATGGTTCCCAGGTCAGTATTGGAACCAGAACCGGTTTCAATGTTCATCTCCTTGATTATTGTTCTGTTATTGGTCCATTCTGATTGGGTTACAAGAGCCTTATTGGGGGTGTCTTTGGATGTGGAACAGGCTAGATTTTTATTGGCAAAGCTGAACCCCTCGGCAACATACAACAATGCACACGAGATGGCTGCTGGTTCGGATGTGATCTTCACTGATGATGTGAACCTTCAAGTCTTCTTTGAGCATCTTCAAAAGCTGGCTGTCCAATCTTGAAGAGGTGATGGTAAAGACTGACAATGTTTATAAGTCTTGGACTTTGGCTGGAAAATTCACCCAGGATGTGTCCTGTCGCTTTGTGAATTGTGATGTTACATTCAGTTATATTCCTTTCTTTGTTCCCAGGGGAAATTTGAAGCCCATACCAATTGAAGAATAGGGAAAGTAAATCTGAAACGTGTGATTCTTTTGGGGTTCCGATCGGGTGGTTTGAGGAAATAAGGGTTCAAAAGTTATTTGAGTTTGGGGTAAAGATGTGGAAGGAAAGGATAATGAGAATGCAAGAGCTGCTCTGCATTCGATCAGCAGCTAGGTAGATGAGGGGATGGTTTTGGTCATTATAGTTTTGGCCCAAGTATGAATTTTGGGTTTTTTCCCTGTCTGGATTTTTATTTTTATAATTTGTGTTTACTCGCTCCCCAATTCACAAGAGTAATGAAATCATGGTCTTATTATTGGAGTTTGACAGAATTCATCAACATTGCATTAAATGAGTAAGGGAAGCTTTTTCTCCTTCGGAATAAGCATGAGGTTAAGTTGTTTGGGGCCCAAGAACCTTTCTTATGCCGTGAAATGCTTTGTTCTCATAATTATGATAGCTTTGCCTGAAAAATCGCTGAAATTTAGATATCTCTTTTTAATAATTACTTGGGGTCAAAGAAACCATGCTGTCAAGTCAAAGTCGAGCAAAGTTCCTGCAAATTCTATTTCCGCTGTATCCGGAAAAAAAAAAAGTTTTCTTCTCTTGTTTTCGTTGCAAGTAATTCCATTTTATACGAGCATTCTTAATTTTTTGACATGGAAAATTAGAAAAGATCACGATAATAATTATTATAAAATCAGTGATTTTGCATATTATAGGTATCATCACACTATCATATAAAGTTAAAATATGATGTTATGTTAATTTCTTTAGTGGAGTTACGGTTCATCGTTTCTTGAACATTTGCAGTCTTAAAAAAGTATTTAAAAAGGAATAATATTTAAAATTAATAAATATAGAGTAAGGATTCTCAGTTAACTTTGTAAGTATCATTATTGCAGCGTTTATTCCCTGAATGCTTCTGGTTGATCTATTCAAAACTTCAATAATCAACAATATTAATAGCAGCAGCGCGAAGAATAAAACAAACGGAAAATAAAACATAAGAGATAAGATTATACTATTTTTTCAGTTTAAACCACAATCAAACAAAAACAAATAACTTGACATTAAAGAAACGAGGATCAATGTTGTTGCATTAGTGGCAAGGTCACAGCAGTATGACCGCAAGGACGAAGTGTATCTGAATAAGCAGTAAAGCTCGTCGCATCAAGTCCAAATCCATATTCACAAATCTCTTCAAGCTTCATAAAATTTTCTTGCCTCAAACCATATCCATAGATCTTCATCTCCGTGGTGAAAATCAACTGATCCCCATTCATAACAATGAATCCTGTTACAATCACAGGATCTTCTTCTTTCACTCCCATCGCCTTCACCCTGACTTTTAAAATCCTTCTCCACGTGCCAATCTCATAATCAGTTAAAACCCAGATGGTAAAAACATTCTTCCTTAATCTCACCAAACAAATTGACTCGTCTGAACTTGTTGGTTTCCCCCATTTATAAATTCCCATTTGGCAGGTCAAGTCATGAGAGCCCCTTCTAGCTTCTTTAGGGATTCTAATCATCCTTGAGCTTCCATCTTCAACATTATAAGCCATTATATATGGCCGGAAATAAGGACTCTTCTTGCTGAGAAAAGCAAAACAATCTGATATAAAGTGAAGAGCTTTCCTATAATAAACATGCATGTCAAACCTCAAAGGTCTTCCTCCATGGAAGAAGCTTGCTTCAGCTGACTTCCACAGACCCTCCTTGACAGAGTAGAATTTCAAATCAAGATATTGAGAAGCCCACTCATCTTGAACCTCAAATAGAAACAACATGAAATCATTTGAATCTTCCACGTTACAATCTAATACAACTTTAAGATCAGCAGCTGGGTATTTTTCCAGATAATCTGGGGTTGGAATGGGAAGCCATGATTGTGTAACTGGGTTGCAGATGAACAACTCTGCATCGCTACGACCAAGAACCAAGCCCTTACTTGAAGCTACAATTCCGCAAGCTGGGTAGTGTTTCAAAAATTGGAAGAATCCATGCGATACACCAGAGGCTGTGTTCTTTGAGGATAGGTGATGGAAGTCAGTTTTTGCACCATATCTTTGAACCCAATTTGGTTGCAGAAAGAAACCAGAGTCATCTCTTAGTAACGCATTCTGGGATTGCTTCTGGGCGAAATAAGTGTCCCCTCGTGAAGATACAGTGTTGCAGAATTTGTTGACACATTTGAACTTGTAGATAGATTTTGCAGGTAACCATGAGAATATCTCGACTAAAATATCATGAGGTATATCCATGGCTACTGCTGAATCAGCACAGATTAAAAAAAAACAAGAGCTAATGAGTTTTGAAAAGGAACGACGAAGAGGACCGTTTGATTTTCTCTACGAAAAGCTTTTGACGGCTTCACTTGACACAGAGGCTTGGGTAGCAAGTGTAGCGAAAAGGAGTTATATAACCACACGTATCGGACATAAAATAGGAAACTAATGTTTCACTGGCCTGAATAAAACAGGAACTAACGACTATAATAAGTTTGAATCTAATTTTTAAATTATTTATATTCATTAATCCACAAAAAAGATATATAATTATCCCTCCAATATCCAATATCTTCTTACCACGCGACCCTGTAAATCTAATTATCCGGTAGATGACCAGATACTTGATTCGATTTGATCTATCTAGATTAAATTTAAGTGATTTAAATAAAATTTCCTAAATAGGAATGACGAAAATGAATTTTTAAATTTTGTTCTGAACAATTCAATTATATACTTTCCATGCTTTTAGAGATACTTAGAAGATTCTCAGGCAAGATATTGACACTTTCCAAAAATTTACAGCTAAAAAATCGCGTACTCATTATCCTTAACTCCATATATTTTATTGGTATAGTAAATTATAAACTAATTTTTTGAAAACACGTGTAATTTATAATAATAAAAGTGACAAATATATTGATAATTAAAAAATTAAATTAATCAATAAAAGTATAATGAAATGATTAATCAATTAATAGTTATCAAAATCACAAATAGTATCTAAATTGGAGATTGCGAAAGAACGAATTTTGGAGCAACTGCCTCTGGGCGGAGACAGGGCGCATATCAAACGGGGTTGAAGAGTGGATTCCCCCCTTCAGGTGTAACGCGGTTTTTACTGCCTGCATCTGATTGTGAATACACTCTTAATTTGGTGGGTTTGAAAGCAAATTTGCTTGTGTTGTTTCAGCAATTTTTCCTTATGGATGCTTGTGGCATTGATTCTTGACAAGTAGGTTGCAACTGTTGTGATTTCCAGCTACTGGATGAATTGCAAACCGATCAATGGCCTGTACCACCAGGCAGTCGTCCAGCTCGGTGCACTGGAGTGGCTTTAAGCGTTGCAGCAGGACTGCTTGGTGCTTGCGTTCCAGGTACTGGGGCAAGAATCATAGCTTTGGTTGGGGGTCCGTGCACCGAAGGACCAGGCTCGGTAAGCCCCCCTTCCCCCCGAATCATTTGGTTTGATTCCTACAATTATTTCTTGTCATGGCCATTTTTGTTAATCTATACAAGTTGCGTTTAAGAATATTAATTAAGCTCTAGTTATAGGAATAAGCGGCAATAGGAAAGGATCATTTGTTAGCAAATGGTTGGGCATTTGGGGATACATGATAAGTTCTTTAGTCTTAGTTTTCATAGTTTTAGGCTTTGTGGGGACAGAATCAAATCAGGGCAAATTTCATATTAATCTCACTGGGTTCTTATAGAAAATTAATTGAAGACAGACACAGTAAGCTCAGAACTATTGGAAGGGAAGAAGGAAGTGGGAAGTGCTTTTGTATTTTTGCTTTTATTGACAAATAGTAATTATTTCCCTTGGGATTCGCGGGATAGATGACAATTTTAGAATTTTAGAGAGATTGTATTATATTTATCTTTTAAAACATTCAGCCCTGTTAAAATATGCGGAAAAGGATCGAAGGAATTAAAAAAAATACGAGGAGTTTGATGAAATGTGCTGAAAAAATTGAAATAATAAATAAAAAAAATGCATGGAGTGTATGAAGTGGCGCATTGTTCATGGCATGTGAATGTGGCTCACCATAGGTTTTATATTTTATATCGATTGATAGTGATTGCTGAATATTAGATCCACAAATTTTCTATGTTGAGAATGATGATGTTGATTTTTAAATTTGTTTTCAGATTGTGTCCAAAGATCTATCTGATCCAGTGCGTTCTCATAAAGATCTTGATAAAGACGCAGCACCCTATTTCAAAAATGCTGTCAAATTCTACGAGGGTCTTGCAAAACAGTTGGTTAGCCAGGGTCATGTTTTAGATCTTTTTGCATCAGCCCTTGATCAGGTACATATCAGCTTTTCATGCTTCAAATTTTGTCTCTGTTTTGATCTTTATGGATGCTTGCATGCGTCATTGCTGATCGTTGGTATTGATAGGCCAAAAATGCATATCATCCCACCGGACATACTCATGCAGAGAGACCCATATTGTTTAAGGTTCAGTGATATTTGTTGATGGATGCTTATTGACATGAACATTGTTTGCGCTACAAAATAACTTTTAAAAAGAAAACGATAGGTTCTTAACAATAGACTTTAAAAGAAAAGACCAGGAATTAGAAGGATGTCCAGTTTCATACTTGCCGCTTCAAGTCTGGCTAGGGTCTCAGATTTACTATGCTTCTGGTTCTTAACATTGACTTTTGGCCTTCATATACATTCATTGAAAGAACAATCATTATTTACCTCTGACTCTTTAGCACTTTTTAATAGATAAATTGCGCTGTCATAATGACAACTGCTATCTTGACTTTGTTGTCAACACTCAACCATGATTCCGTCTAACTTGTTTGTGAATCTTCTGCTTACATTCTTGTGTATTGAAGGCTAAGAAAAGTCACACCCTTCATTCTTATGTTATTAAACGTGTCTTGGAATGGTTTATACTGATGTATGTCAGGATGCCTAGTTATTTAAAAACATTTAAACTATTTTATAGTTAATATTTATGGTTTTGTTAGTACGTAATTCAAAGACAAAGCTAGACTTCCAAATGCATATGGTGTGCTAGTCATACAATTGTGGCTTTTGTCATGGGTAGTAATAGTGATCATGTTGATGACTTTTGGACTGTCAAGCACGTTTTACCTGCTTAAGTCATACATGGCTTTTCAATCTTGAATTCTTTCACTGGCCTCTGTTATGCTATCGTGACTATTATTCAAAAGGCACATGAATTGCATTTGATATTTCTGTGATTTATTTGGATGATCAATTAAAGGAATTTAGTATCTGCATGTGCACTTTCTTCTTCTTGTGCTGATTCTTTTATGTATTGAATATATAGGTTGGAGTTTCAGAAATGAAAGTTGCAGTTGGAAGGTCAGGTGGCCTTGTTGTTCTTGCCGAAAGTTTTGGTCATTCAGTTTTCAAGGACTCATTTAAGCGTGTTTTTGAGGATGGGGAGCAGTCACATGGTCTTTGTTTTAAGTGGGTATTCCTTTTTCCAAACTATTTTCTGACGCTTCATTTTATATTCAAGTCCAGTCCCCTATGAAATAATTTGTTATGCTTTTTATATTATTTATTCAAGTCCAGTCCAGTCCCTAGTCAATTTTTGGGGTTCTAGGAAATGCAATCACATTTGATCAATTTGATTGGTGTAATTTGAGTTTGGAATGACTTGGGATCTTATTTCAATGACTGGTGCCTTAAGCTGAAATAGAATTTTGTAACCCTAGAACTAAGGTTGTTTGGGGTTTATGCATTACTAAGGAAGCAAGAATTATTATTGATGTCAACTTTCAGTTGTTAACAGCTGATAAATAGGTTTTCTACTTCTTTGGAAAAAGAAGGCTTTCCGGTCTCTCTCTCTCTCACTCTCAATTTCTATCACTCTTTCTCTCTTCATCTTGTTCTGTTACTACATCAGACAAAAAACTTACTGGCTAACTGATATTTGTTTCAGTGGAACCCTTGAGATCAACTGCTCCAAGGAAATAAAAATTCAAGGAATTATTGGACCTTGCACATCATTGGAAAAGGTTGGATCGTTTGATGTTTCAAACTTTTTATTTCCTGTGCTTAGTAAGACACCAGATTTGGATTTTGTGTTGGATCTTCAAATACAGCACTCAATTAAAACTTATAATTCTGGACTTTGGTGTCAACTGCATACTGTAGAAAGGGCCTTCAGTTGCTGATAGTGTGATAGGAGAGGGGAATACAACAGCATGGAAGATGTGCGGCCTTGATAAGAGTACTTGCTTGACAGTGATGTTTGATCTTTCATCAAGTGATCGTTCAAACAATCCAGGGACCATCAACCCACAGTTTTACCTACAGTTTCTTACAAGGTAAGATGGACAATCTTTCTTCCCCCAGAAGAAAGAGAGAGGGATTCAAGACAACAGTTTTATGCCTCTCTTATCTTCCTTGATCAGCATCCAAAATTAATAGGTGATGTCCTTATTGCAGTTACCAGGGTCCTGATGGTCAATTAGCTCTTCGCGTAACAACAGTAGCTAGAAGATGGGTAGATAGTGCTGCTAACTCTGAGGTAGTTGTAGTTTCTTTATAAAAAGAAGCTTGATTTTTTTTACCCCTCACTGTACTTTTCTCCCCCACAAGTCCTATTCTCATTTTGCACTCAATTGGATATGTTAATGATGTTACATCATTGTGAGACAAACTATATATCTGCTGAGTCCTTACATTGTGAGGGCTATCTTCTTTTAGTTTGGCTCTAATTACACCCAATTTATATAAGATGGTCTGTTTTGGTTCACGAAATCTATGTGACTAATGTGACATGTCCATTTATGCTGAGTTTCAGAAGACCAAAAGTTGGCTGGAATTTAACTATATCAGGAGAGTTCATGTTATAGTCTAATCAAAATTTCTGCGAGCTTTGAGAGAAAACCAAAAGTTGGCTGGAATTTAACTATATCAGAAGAAAATAACACTATCGGGTCTTTTTGTCACCACAATACAATTCTTAATTTAGAGCACTCTTGCTAAAAATTGAAAGTATTTGGGTTCAGGAATTGATTCAAGGATTTGATCAAGAAACAGCTGCAGTTGTAATGGCTAGATACGCTTCTCTGAAAATGGAGATGGAGGTACATCTCAATTTATGTTGTCATGATCTCCTTGCTATTCCTAAAATGTATTACACCATTTGTTGTTCCATGGTAGATAACTTTCTACTTGAGTTTCAGTATTGTTATGTTCTTTCATTCAGGCGAGACTAAAAATTTGGAGAAATGTTTGATATTTTTGCCGTGTAAATTTCACTTTTGGGACCACTGATTATATCTTCTGAGACTCAAGTATTTAGCCCCTTTTGAATTACAAATTTGAGTGAACAAGTTTGGTGCTACTTTTCTCTACGTTTTTCTTCTGTGGTCATTACTTGTCTGCATTCAAAAGCTGACTGTGTGTATTTCTTATTGTTGTGCCACAAATAAGTATTTTGAAGCATGCCCTCGTTGGGTATATATTAATGCTGGCTAAATTTATGTATTTAACCATTTGACTTCTTCAGCTGAATTGTTTTGCTAAGCATCCTTTTCTGTTTTTCCAGGAAGCATTTGATGCCACACGGTGGTTAGATCGACACCTCATTCGTCTCTGTTCAAAATTTGGGGACTACCGCAAGGATGACCCGTCATCATTTACATTGAACCCATCACTTTCATTGTTCCCTCAGTTTATGTTCAATCTGCGACGATCACAGTTTGTACAGGTTGCCATGTGTAGTGATTTTACTTCTTGTCGAGCTTTTCACACTTAGTCTGTAACTTTGTGACATGGGGGTGAACTGTATTGGCAGGTTTTTAACAATAGTCCAGATGAGACTGCCTAATTCCGCATGCTGTTGAACAGGGAAAACATTAGTAATGCTGCCGTCATGATTCAACCATCTTTAATATCATATTCATTCTGTTCACTGCCTGCACCTGCGTTGTTGGATGTATCTTCCATTGCTGTTGACAGGATTCTGTTGTTAGATTCCTATTTTAGTGTCGTCCTTTTTCATGGGATGACAATAGCTCAGTGGCGCAACTTAGGATACCAGAACCAACCAGAACATCAGGTATATGCTGGGACATGTCTAGCAAACTAAACAATTGTCACATGCCGATTCTGCTGTCAAATTGGTATTGGATATTTTTAAATATTCAAATTGGAAGCTTTATTAGCTTACTGTCTCCGTATGATGGAAATCGGGGTTGTGATCGGAGCTTCATCTTATAGTTATGTACTTAGGTTCTGGGGTCTCATTTTCCTTTGCTCTTTTTCTTTTTCCCTAATAGTTTTGAAATTCATTGCAGGCATTTGCACAACTATTACAAGCTCCACGTGATGATGCTCAAATCATCACTAGAGATCGTTTTCCTGTTCCTAGGTTGGTAGTTTGTGATCAACATGGTTCCCAGGTCAGTATTTGAACCAGAACCGGTTTCAATGTTTATCTCCTTGATTATTGTTCTGTTATTGGTCCATTCTAATTGGGTTACAAGAGCCTTATTGGGGGTGTCTTTGGATGTGGAACAGGCTAGATTTTTATTGGCAAAGCTGAACCCCTCGGCAACATACAACAATGCACACGAGATGGCTGCTGGTTCGGATGTGATCTTCACTGATGATGTGAGCCTTCAAGTCTTCTTTGAGCATCTTCAAAAGCTGGCTGTCCAATCTTGAAGAGGTGATGGTAAAGACTGACAATGTTTATAAGTCTTGGACTTTGACTGGAAAATTCACCCAGGATGTGTCCTGTCGCTTTGTGAATTGTGATGTTACATTCAGTTATATTCCTTTCTTTGTTCCCAGGGGAAATTTGAAGCCCATACCAATTGAAGAATAGGGAAAGTAAATCTGAAACGTGTGATTCTTTTGGGGTTCCGATCGGGTGGTTTGAGGAAATAAGGGTTCAAAAGTTATTTGAGTTTGGGGTAAAGATGTGGAAGGAAAGGATAATGAGAATGCAAGAGCTGCTCTGCATTCGATCAGCAGCTAGGTAGATGAGGGGATGGTTTTGGTCATTATAGTTTTGGCCCAAGTATGAATTTTGGGTTTTTTCCCTGTCTGGATTTTTATTTTTATAATTTGTGTTTACTCGCTCCCCAATTCACAAGAGTAATGAAAGCATGGTCTTATTATTGGAGTTTGACAGAATTCATCAACATTGCATTAAATGAGTAAGGGAAGCTTTTTCTCCTTGGGAATAAGCATGAGGTTAAGTTGTTTGGGGCCCAAGAACCTTTCTTATGCCGTGAATTGCTTTGTTCTCATAATTATGATAGCTTTGCCTGAAAAATCGCTGAAATTTAGATATCTCTTTTTAATAATTTCTTGGGGTCAAAGAAACCATGCTGTCAAGTCAAAGTCGAGCAAAGTTCCTGCAAATTCTATTTCCGCTGTATCCGGAAAAAAAAAAAATGTTTTCTTCTCTTGTTTTCGTTGCAAGTAATTCCATTTTATACGAGCACTCTTAATTTTTTGACATGGAAAATTAGAAAAAATCACGATAATAATTATTATAAAATCAGTGAATTTGCATATTATAGTTATCAACGCACTATCATATAAAGTTAGAATATGATGTCATGTTAATTTCTATAGTGGAGTTACCGTTCATCGTTTCTTGAACATTTTCTGTCTTAAAAAAGTATTTAAAAAGGAATAATATTTAAAATTAATAAATATAGAGTAAGGATTCTCAGTTAACTTAGTAAGTATCATTATTGCAGTGTTTATTCCCTGAATGCATCTGGTTGATCAATTCAAAACTTCAATAATCAACAATATTAATAGCAGCAGCGCGAAGAATAAAACAAACGGAAAATAAAACATAAGAGATAAGATTATACTATTTTTTTAGTTTAAACTACAATAAAAAAAAAAAAAAACAAATAACATGACATTAAAGAAACGAGGATCAATGTTGTTGCATTAGTGGCAAGGTCACAGCAGTATGACCGCAAGGACGAAGTGTATCTGAATAAGCAGTAAAGCTCGTCGCATCACGTCCAAATCCATGTTCACAAATCTCTTCAAGCTTCATAAAATTTTCTTGCCTCAAACCATATCCATAGATCTTCATCTCCGTGGTGAAAATCAACTGATCCCCATTCATAACAATGAATCCTGTTACAATCACAGGATCTTCTTCTTTCACTCCCATCGCCTTCACCCTGACTTTTAAAATCCTTCTCCACGTGCCAATCTCATAATCAGTTAAAACCCAGATGGTAAAAACATTCTTCCTTAATCTCACCAAACAAATTGACTCGTCTGAACTTGTTGGTTTCCCCCATTTATAAATTCCCATTTGGCAGGTCAAGTCATGAGAGCCCCTTCTAGCTTCTTTAGGGATTCTAATCATCCTTGAGCTTCCATCTTCAACAATGTAAGCCTTTATATATGGCCTGAAATAAGGACTCTTCTTGCTAAGATAAGGATAACAATCTGATATAAAGTGAAGAGCTTTTCTATAATAAACATGTATGTCAAATCTCAAACGTCTTCGACCATGAAAGAAGCTTGCTTCAACTGACTTCCACATACCCTCCTTTACAGAGTAGAATTTCAAATCAAGATATGGAGAAGCCCACTCATCTTGAACTTCAAACAGAAATAACATGAAATCTTTTGAGTCTTCCACGTTACAATCTAAGACAACTCTAAGAGCAGCACCTGGGTATTTTTCCAGATAATCTGGGGTTGGAATGGGAAGCCATGATTGTGTAACTGGGTTGCAGATGAACAACTCTGCATCGCTACGACCAAGAATCAAGCCATTACTTGAAGCAATAATTCTGCAAGCTGAGTAGTGTTCCAAAAATTGCAAGAATCCATGAGGTACACCAGAGGTTGAGTTCTTTGAGGGTAGGTGATGGAACTCAGTTTTTGCACCATATCTCTGAATCCAGTTTGGTTGCAGAAAGAAACAAGTGTCATCCCTTAGTAAGGCATTCTGGGATTGCTTCTCGTTGAAATAAGTGTCCTCTGATGAAGATATAGTGTTACAAAATCTGTTGACGCATTTGAACTTGTAGACAGATTTTGCAGGTAACCATGAGAAGATCTCAAGCACCATATGATAAGGCATATCCATGGCTAATGAGTTTTGAAAAGAAACGATGCTAATGAGTTTTGAAAAGGAACGACTTTGAATTTCTCTACCAGAAGCTTTTATGCCTATTGTTTGATTTTCTCTAGCAAAAGCTTTTATGGCTATTGTTTGATTTTCTCTAGCAAAAGCTTTTATGTATGGCTTTGCTTGACGCAGGGGACAGGGTAGTGAGTGTGGCAAGAAGTAGAATGATGGATGTGAAATACGGTATATATATAGCTAAAGAAATAAGAGATAAAACAAGAGATCGATCAGTTTGAATATGGACAATATCTTTATTTGATCAGATAATTATCCGGTAGATAACCAGATAATGGATTTAATTTGATCTATTTAGATTAAATTTAAATTATTTAATTTAAATTTCTTAGATATAAACAATGAAAATGAATCTTTAAATTATTGATATAGTTAATTATACATTAATCTTTTGGATAAGCATGATTTATAATAATAAAAGTGACAAATATATTGATAATTAAACAATTAAATTAATTAATAAAGGTATAATAAAATTATTAATCTATTAATAGTTATCAAAATCACAAAAAACATTTAAATTGGCGTAAATATGATTAAATTTGAACCTTTTAAAACAAGGAAAATTACTATTAGGTCCCAAGGACAAAAAAAAAAAGTATAAAAAAGACCCTAACCAAATTCCATTGCTGCTGACAGGATTCTGTTGTTAGATTCCTATTTTAGTGTCGTCCTTTTTCATGGGATGACGATAGCTCAGTGGCGCAACTTAGGATACCAGAACCAACCAGAACATCAGGTATATGCTGGGACATGTCTAGTTTTGAAATTGGTATTGGATATTTTTAAATATTCAAATTGGAAGCTTTATTAGCTTACTGTCTCCGTATGATGGAAATCGGGGTTGTGATCGGAGCTTCATCTTATAGTTATGTACTTAGGTTCTGGGGTCTCATTTTCCTTTGCTCTTTTTCTTTTTCCCTAATAGTTTTGAAATTCATTGCAGGCGTTTGCACAACTATTACAAGCTCCACGTGATGATGCTCAAATCATCATTAGAGATCGTTTTCCTGTTCCTAGGTTGGTAGTTTGTGATCAACATGGTTCCCAGGTCAGTATTGGAACCAGAACCGGTTTCAATGTTCATCTCCTTGATTATTGTTCTGTTATTGGTCCATTCTGATTGGGTTACAAGAGCCTTATTGGGGGTGTCTTTGGATGTGGAACAGGCTAGATTTTTATTGGCAAAGCTGAACCCCTCGGCAACATACAACAATGCACACGAGATGGCTGCTGGTTCGGATGTGATCTTCACTGATGATGTGAACCTTCAAGTCTTCTTTGAGCATCTTCAAAAGCTGGCTGTCCAATCTTGAAGAGGTGATGGTAAAGACTGACAATGTTTATAAGTCTTGGACTTTGGCTGGAAAATTCACCCAGGATGTGTCCTGTCGCTTTGTGAATTGTGATGTTACATTCAGTTATATTCCTTTCTTTGTTCCCAGGGGAAATTTGAAGCCCATACCAATTGAAGAATAAGGAAAGTAAATCTGAAACGTGTGATTCTTTTGGGGTTCCGATCGGGTGGTTTGAGGAAATAATGGTTCAAAAGTTATTTGAGTTTGGGGTAAAGATGTGGAAGGAAAGGATAATGAGAATGCAAGAGCTGCTCTGCATTCGATCAGCAGCTAGGTAGATGAGGGGATGGTTTTGGTCATTATAGTTTAGGCCCAATTATGAATTTTGGGTTTTTTCCCTGTCTGGATTTTTATTTTTATAATTTGTGTTCACTCGCTCCCCAATTCACAAGAGTAATGAAACCATGGTCTTATTATTGGAGTTTGACAGAATTCATCAACATTGCATTAAATGAGTAAGGTAAGCTTTTTCTCCTTGGGAATAAGCATGAGGTTAAGTTGTTTGGGGCCCAAGAACCTTTCTTATGCCGTGAAATGCTTTGTTCTCATAATTATGATAGCTTTGCCTGAAAAATCGCTGAAATTTAGATAACTCTTTTTAATAATTACTTGGGGTCAAAGAAACCATGCTGTCAAGTTAAAGTCGAGCAAAGTTCCTGCAAATTCTATTTCCGCTGTATCCAAAAAAAAAAAAAAAAGGTTTTCTTCTCTTGTTTTCGTTGCAAGTAATTCCATTTTATACGAGCCCTCTTAATTTTTTGACATGGAAAATTAGAAAAAATCACGATAATAATTATTATAAAATCAATGAATTTGCATATTATAGGTATCATCACACTATCATATAAAGTTAGAATATGATGTCATGTTAATTTCTATAGTGGAGTTACTGTTCATCGTTTCTTGAACATTTTCTGTCTTAAAAAAGTATTTAAAAAGGAATAATATTTAAAATTAATAAACATAGAGTAAGGATTCCCAGTTAACTTTGTAAGTATCATTATTGCAGCGTTTATTCCTTGAATGCATCTGGTTGATCAATTCAAAACTTCAATAATCAACAATATTAATAGCAGCAGCGCGAAGAATAAAACAAACGGAAAATAAAACATAAGAGATAAGATTATACTATTTTTTCAGTTTAAACTACAATCAAACAAAAACAAATAACTTGACATTAAAGAAACGAGGATCAATGTTGTTGCATTAGTGGCAAGGTCACAGCAGTATGACCGCAAGGACGAAGTGTATCTGAATAAGCAGTAAAGCTCGTCGCATCACGTCCAAATCCATGTTCACAAATCTCTTCAAGCTTCATAAAATTTTCTTGCCTCAAACCATATCCATAGATCTTCATCTCCGTGGTGAAAATCAACTGATCCCCATTCATAACAATGAATCCTGTTACAATCACAGGATCTTCTTCTTTCACTCCCATCACCTTCACCCTGACTTTTAAAATCCTTCTCCACATGCCAATCTCATAATCAGTTAAAACCCAGATGGTAAAAACATTCTTCCTTAATCTCACCAAACAAATTGACTCGTCTGAACTTGTTGGTTTCCCCCATTTATAAATTCCCATTTGGCAGGTCAAGTCATGAGAGCCCCTTCTAGCTTCTTTAGGGATTCTAATCGTCCTTGAGCTTCCATCTTCAACATTATAAGCCATTATATATGGCCGGAAATAAGGACTCTTCTTGCTGAGAAAAGCAAAACAATCTGATATAAAGTGAAGAGCTTTCCTATAATAAACATGCATGTCAAACCTCAAAGGTCTTCCTCCATGCAAGAAGCTTGCTTCAGCTGACTTCCACAGACCCTCCTTGACAGAGTAGAATTTCAAATCAAGATATTGAGAAGCCCACTCATCTTGAACCTCAAATAGAAACAACATAAAATCATTTGAATCTTCCACGTTACAATCTAATACAACTTTAAGATCAGCATCTGGGTATTTTTCCAGATAATCTGGGGTTGGAATGGGAAGCCATGATTGTGTAACTGGGTTGCAGATGAACAACTTTGCATCGCTACGACCAAGAATCAAGCCATTACTTGAAGCAATAATTCTGCAAGCTAAGTAGTGTTCCAAAAATTGCAAGAATCCATGAGGTACACCAGAGGTTGAGTTCTTTGGGGGTAGGTGATGGAACTCAGTTTTTGCACCATATCTCTGAATCCAGTTTGTTTGCAGAAAGAAACAAGTGTCATCCCTTAGTAAGGCATTCTGGGATTGCTTCTCGTTGAAATAAGTGTCCTCTGATGAAGATATAGTGTTGCAAAATCTGTTGACGCATTTGAACTTGTAGACAGATTTTGCAGGTAACCATGAGAAGATCTCAAGCACCATATGATGAGGCATATCCATGGCTAATGAGTTTTGAAAAGAAACGATGCTAATGAGTTTTGAAAAGGAAAGACTTTGATTTTCTCTACCAGAAGCTTTTATGCCTATTGTTTGATTTTCTCTAGCAAAAATTTCTCCGCCAAAAGCTTTTATGGCTATTGTTTGATATTCTCTAGCAAAAGCTTTTATGTATGGCTTTGCTTGATGCAGGGGACAGGGTAGTGAGTGTGGCAAGAAGTAGAATGATGGATGTGAAATACGGTATATATATAGCTAAAGAAATAGGAGATAAAACAAAAAATCGATAAGTTTGAATATGTACAATATCTTTATTTGATCAGATAATTATCCGGTAGATGACCAGATAATAGATTTAATTTGATCTATTTAGATTAAATTTAAATTATTTAATTTAAATTTCTTAGATATAAAAGAAGCCGGGGGATTTGGACAAGCTAAGAAACCCAAATTGAGTTTCATTTTATATTCACGTTGATGGTAAGGAATGATGTATTATTTTGAAGGGAAAAATGTAAAAAATGAACTCTAAAATAGTAAAATTTTAAATTAAGTTCTTTTTAAAAAGTAAGTTATAAATTGTTTATCAAATTTTATTATTCTCTTATCAATTTTTGTTAACAAATCTGATTTGAGATTTTATAATTTTAAAAAAAAATTTAATCTTTTTTCCTATTTTTTATCTAAACAAAATAATTAAGTGTTTCTTTAAGGCGCATAACGAAATTTTAAAAATCACCACGCAACTTTTCCAACGACATATCTTTTTTTTCAAGCAGTGTGTGGCGCCAAAAAGTTCACAAATACAAAATTCCGCGCTCTCTCTTCCCCTCTCTCGCGCTCGAGAAAACAAGAAAAGCATGTACTTCAACTGCAGGTATTCGCAGGACCTGGATCTGGATCCCGAACTCGACGACGATGGCTTCTCCGATTCATCATCTCCGTGCTCTCAGGGTCACCGATCTTCGCTCAACCTCCACACTCAGCAAGGCGGTTCCATTTGCCTCCTCTGCTTCTCCAACCTCATTTCCAATCCTCTCTCTCCTACCATCCATGTCTCCTACGCTCTATCTCAGCTCTCTCGTGCCCTCTCCCAACCTCTCTTCCTTCACTCCCTCCTCACCTTTCATCCGCACTTCCTTACCTCTCCTCTCGTCACTGCCCTTTCCTCTTTCGACGATGAACCTATTGCCTCCCACCTCATCCAGCTCATTCTTTTTCTATCTTCCACCGATCATCCTTCTCTTTACGGTGATTTCCTCTCTAGGGTTTCCGATCGCCTCTCTACTGGTTCATTGGCTTGGGGCTGCCGCCAATTACATTTGGTAATTCCTTAATTTCTTCATTTTCTCGTTCACTTGATTTTCATCATTGTTTGACGCAGTTAGTCACTGAATTTCTCATGCATTATTCAAGGGAATAGAAGAGGATAAATAATGACCAAGCTAGTTTTTAGCAAGTTATGTAAGTTACATGACCGTGAATTCTTATCTGATCTGGTCATTAACAAGCTACCATTATGGTCCAATATGTAATGTTTCCAACACTGGGCTGTGGTATAGCTGGTGTGTCCATTATCGAGGAGTGGGATTTAAGGGAGAGATGTCTAATTTAAATTCTGTTCTGGATTTCTTGAAATGGTTATCATAGCTGACAAGAGTGTAAACATGATTGAATAGTATGTAAAGTTTAAAAGAGCTCAATGGATATAAATATATCTATATCAAGATTCTCTGCTCATTGCAAAAATAAAACATGTTCCTTTGCCAATTAATTTGAGACTACATAAACAATATTTATGGACTGTTTTATAGTTTTAAAATTACAGCTCCACTGCCTAGGGGTTCTTCTGGACTGTCAGAAGGATGATCCCTATGCTCACATCAATGATATGCATAGTCTCACCTCCAATCTTGTAGCAGGCCTTCAATTGCCGTGGTAAAATATATTCATTGCTGTTAACTTTTTGTTGCCTCTTATTTATTTTACATACTATAAGCCCTCTGCTTTATCAGTGCAGTGAGGACACCCGCGGAGAAATCCTTTTTGTTCTTTATAAATTATCTATTCTTCAGACTACATCCACAGAGGGAGATGGAATTGGCACTTTAATTTCCTTTTGTCCCAAGCTCTTGTACTTGTTGGGAGATGCCCTCATGAAGACACAAAATGATGATGTCCGCTTGAATTGTGTTGGTCTGTTGTCGATTTCTCTTCATTCTATTTGTTGTCTACTTGACTACTTGTAATTTCATTTTTGGTGGCTCGTTATACTATTTCGGAAGCCTATTTTGTTAGATGGTGACTAGTAAGATGTGGTTCAGAGGTTCTTCTCCAAAATAAATTTCTTATTCGTCTCATAGGTACAAAGTTGATTTGATATAATAGACTTGTTATTTAGAGCCCAAGGTCCAGCACGTCGATAGCGTCGCTTTTTATGGCCACTTTAACGCCATGAATACTCAACTATTCATTTAATGTTCAATGTTCTGCCGCATCTCCAGTAATAGTTAACAGTATCCCTTGACAGCCCATTTGTTAAGCGCCTAGTTTATTGATCTAAAAATGCTAAATATGTTATAACCTCTCATTCTAAAAGCCATAGATGACAATCCTAACCCCACCCATTTCTCTCGGCAGGTTGGCTTGATTATTTTTATCACTTTTGACTGTTTTTTTACTCCATCCTGGTTAACAGTTTGATCTATTTTTTATCAGCACTTTTGACTGTACTGGCTCGAAGACATTTGTTCGTAGAAGCATATGATACTAGCAGCATGAATTTCTCCGGAGGTGGTCACTCCTCAGAAACAGAGAGTGGAAACAAGGGGTCATCTCTTTGTGCTGTGTTTGCTGAAGCCATCAAAGGTCCACTGCTTTCGTCGAACAGTCAAGTCCAAATCAACACGCTAGATTTACTGCTTCATTATCTGTCTTCAGTAGGTACTTCAGGCGAACATATTCAAGTCTTGGTGGAAGAAAATATTGCAGATTATATTTTTGAAATATTAAGATTGTCCGGTAAGAACATTCTCCAAAAAATTGTGGAACCCAGCTGTTCTTTTCATTCCGAGTGACAAGATGTTGATATAGCTTTGCTTTTCCTATTTATCAGCATCATAATTTATACAAATTGAAACCTTCAGGCTTCTTTGTTTGAATTCACCCTAGATTGGTTGAGCTTTGTGGTCTCATATCTGGAGAAGTTACTACTATTCTAATTAGCTTTATTCGTATATTGCTCTTGAAAGTTTGAAGTGTTAAATTTAGTTTCAATGTTGCTGCTGTCTCAAGTTCTTAAGCCATCTTATGGCACCATGACGGTGAATTCACTTAAAGAAGACCGTAGGCTTGGCAGTTACTCATTAAGTCTCTATATTATTCTTTCCAAATCATGAAAATTGGTCTCCTTTGTTGCATACCTTCAGGGGCTAAGTTTTCTCTTATGATGAACAGAATATAAGGATCCAGCAGTCAAGATTTGTCTTCAAGTGCTAGATATATTATCAACCGCAGAGGAAGTCTTTAAGTTAAGGCTTCTTGTTGGATTTTCAACTCTGATTCCAGTACTGCAATACATAGCGGAAGTTCCCTTTCACGCAGTTCAATTTGAGACACTGAAACTCATCTTCAAATGCGTTTCTGAGTGCCCTGGAGCAGTGTCGTCTTCTCAACTGGAGGAACTAGTTCTTGTCTTGACGAGGATGCTTAAAAAACATTCTGATGGGGAGATGGGGGTGCTCCCTGAGACGTTTATAATGGCCTGCTCGGTTTTCGTAGCTCTTATAAGATCTCCATCTGGTCACGGAGTTCTTGATCTGTCAAAACCAATTGAAGAAGCAACAAAACATGCAACTTTAACTTGCCTTTACGTATCTGAAAGGAATACCGAACAAATTTTGCACTTTTTGTACCTACTTAAAGAGGCATATGCATACAGTCAAGAAGGAAACACCACCAACTCAAGCAAACTGGAACTTAGAAGCTGTATTCTAGATATATGCAAAACACATTTACTTCCTTGGCTTTTAACAGATGTTAACGAAATGGAAGAGGAAACAGTCCTTGGATTGCTGGAAACTTTTCATTCTATATTGCTTCTTCACGTAAATGTCAATGCCTTGGAATTTGCGAACACCGTGATATCATCTTGTTGGTTCAGCTTTTCATATGGATGTCTGGGCTTGTTCCCAGGACATAAGATGAAATACAGAATATATTTACTACTCAGCTCCCTTGTGGATGTTCTTCTTGGTGATGATTCTGGGAACACAATTAGTGGTGCGGCTTTACATTTGCCTTCTGATCCTATTGATTTACTGTATCTACTTGGTCAAAGGAGTGCTAAAAGTTCAGAATTAGCATCTTGCCAATCTGCCGTTTTGTTGATTTTATATACCAGTTCATTATATGATGAGAGGTAGTTAAGCCTCCTTTCTCTGGTTGGCTTTTAATTAGCATATGTCTTAATTCCTAACCGCTTTTATATTTGAATTGCCAGACTAGCAGATGAGAAGTTGGTGTTAGCATCTCTTGAACAATATGTTCTTGTTAATAGCAGTGACATTTTGGACGGAACTACTGATAATTTGACAGTGATTCGACTGGTAAATCTCTACAGCTTGTTCAGGGGCCTCGGCAGGATGAGCTACCACGTTCCCTACAGTCGAGAAGCTGAAGGAATCTTATTCCAAGTCATAAACGAAGATGGATGGGACTTACTTTCAGCCAGAATTCACTCAGTATCACTGAAGTGGTTGTTCCAACAAGAGAATTTGTTCAAATCATTGAGTCGTCAGATTTTGAAATTTTGCAGAAGCTATAGCTCAGAAGGGACTGGCATAATGTTCTATGGAGCTCATAATCAAACAGTAAACGTACAGACACTTGCTGAGTTAGTATCCTCAGGGGAAAATTGCGGAGCAAGACTCTTTTTATGCTTATTGGCACAACTCGTAGAGGAAGAACGCCATGAGCATGACATAGTTTCTGTTCTAGATCTTATAACAGCTGTTGTTAGCATCAGTCCTTTTGCTACTGATCAGTTATGTTTGCACGGACTAGGGACAACAATTAGGACGCTTTGTTATTCAAGTCGTACCTTCTCAATGGCAATTCTAATGCCTGTCTTGGTTCTTGTTTTCAACATTTTGGGTTCAGTGCACTCTAAAACAATTTCTACCGATCAGTGTTGGGTTGCTGTGACCATGAAGGTGAGTAGTTAAACTTCCAATCGCACACATCACTTGCAGCTTTGAAAAACAAAATGTCTTGAGCATTATTTTGGTCGTAGTGTTGAATTCAGTCGCTTGACTTACCAGTTTGGCCTTAGTGGCCAGGACGGTATGATAAACAGATGGCTTCCAGTTTTGATGAGTACAATACCTAATGTAGTATTTTGGTCCCTTTAATTTACTGTAGCATTCAATTTGGGTAATCAGTTATTAGTTGTGCCAATGCAGTCTCTATTTGTTTTCCCCTCATCAGATTTGAATTCGATGGGCTCAGGAGTCAGAAACCCCTCAGCGATATGCCATTTGTTATCCCTGTGCAAACTCCACTAATGTGTTTTTGCCGAACGTTGTACCCGTCAAGTTCTATTTGTTTGGGCGTCATTTGTCCCAATTCTCGCATCTTACGATCCTTTTTGTGAAAATCCAAAGGGTATTAGTTTTTGTTTTCAGACATTAGGAAAACGGATTCATTAGTGGCAAAACATAACTGATAATTACATGCTCAAGTGTGGAAAAACAGGAACAATTGATGTTTCATTATGAATATAGGTAAGAGATTACAAAAATAATAAAGGTGAGTTAGGTATCCAATTGAAAATATCAGGAATAAACTGAAAAATGAAAATATAGGAACCAAATTGAAGTCAGATAAGCTGGAATAAAATATCGATCTCTCCTACGATAATTCTGTAACCATCGAAGCTCTCAGGTTACCTGAGAAGACGGAATTTTTTGTCAGTGATTTGTTAACTGTGCGTTACCACTTTTGCAGGTGACAGAGTGCTGTACTCCACCAGAAACTGGTGATATCTTAACAACTGAAAGTCTCTTTGTACTAGGAATTCTTTCCTTAATTTTGCACCACTCTACTAACGAAGCACTTGAAGAAGCTTCGAAGTTCATTCTTTTTAATACTTGTATAGTTTCTATGGTGAACAATGTAGTCCAGGGAGCGTCTTCAAAGGGACCTGCTTTACTTGACTATGATGAGGAAACAAGCGCCTGTGAAACTCTAACATCTGTTCTTTTACTTAATTACTTCGCTCTTAGGAGGTATGTTGGTTTCCTTCAGTAGCTGTGTCGATACAAATTAAGTCATTAAAGCTAACTATTCTTTATACTAGTGTGCATGCTATCCTACCACGAGTCGTGGATTGGAAGAACTTCCTTGTTACGAATTCAACAGAGTCTGTCGCCTTTATTTGCATCCGTTGCCATGATATGTGCAGACTTCTACATTTTGGTTCTTTGGTCGTCAAGATTGTTGCTTCCAATAGCCTGTTAGAGTTGTTTACCAGAATATCAGATCAGATAAACAGTAAACATGAAGAGCTAATATGTTCGATCAAGTATCTCATGTCTATAAGGAGTATTCTGGAAGGCCTAGTTTCTTACAATGACCTGAGAGTGGCTACAAATTGTGCCCTCTGCCTGTCAATGATTATGGAATGGGAAAAGCAGACAAGGGAAAAAATACCATTTGAAAAGAGCAGTTGGTGTAGGTTTATTGTGGAAGAGATGACAGTATCTTTGGCAGCTCCTTGTTTGACATCTCAATCATTCATTAACAGTCAAAGGCCTGCCGTACTTGTAGCTATTGCATTGCTAAAACTGCATGAAGTTCCTGACTGGATGAGATCTGTCTTTAATGACTCGTGCATATCCGGCATACTAAAGAACCTTGGTGCTAGTAACTTGAGCACGGAGATAGTGGTTCTATTCCGAGAACTACTTAAATCTGACCTTTTGAATTCGGATCACATTGCGACCATAACTCAAGTTCTCCAGGTACCTCTCGCAGCCCTATAGCATCATCAAATATATGTGCTGATATCTGGGTTACTTTAAAATTTTAAAGCTTATAATAATAAACGGTTGCTGAAACATTTAGTGGGATAATACTTGCTATTGTTAATAATAATAAACCGTCATTCTAGAAAGAAAAAGTGCCGTGCGTGTGGGCAACCGAACACATTTATATTGTATATAAATTCCTAAGTTATATTATTTCTGATATTTGCAGGGATGCAGAACGCGTTTGTCCGTTAATGATGGTCAAGATGGTCTGCCACTCGAACCAGGAAAGGCGCGCACAGCGACCTACGACATGGGAGAAGTTTGTGGATATTTAATTGACTTAATGTCATCAGAAACATGTCTAGACACGGGTCCTTGGGGATTTCATTTGAGCAATAACAAACTCCTAGAAGAAATCGAGCTGTTTTTTAGGACCTTAATTGTAAATGATAATAGGAGCCTATAGCTAAATGTAGTTAAGTAGATAACAGTGAAGGGGTTTGATAATATTACTAATTTTATAGGTGCATGTATATCGCTCGAAAACACAAACAAGCAATGGACGAGGATATTAGACATCATTGATGTCTCGATATTGCTAACAGGTATGGCTGGAGAAAAACAAGATATGGGTATGAAGGAGTTGGCTTGTTCCTTCATAGCATGACAGGCAGGGAAGTCATAGGTCCTCAAGCCCAGGGTGCTTAACTTGTGAAATATGGTTTTAGAATCAAGGCGTTTAAGGATATATGTGTAACATGAAAAACATCACTTCATATATAGATTTTGAACTACTCTGCCAGACCCTTTAGTCTTGACTTTAACAACGACATTATGTTTTTGTTTTTTGCCCAAACTCTTTCATTTAAAATTTGTTAATGTTCCCATACGATGATGTCATATGGTGCCATATATAGTTTTGAGTTTTAACAAACGCCAAAAGAAACCTACTTGCCTAGGTAACATTTCGAATTAAGACCTGCCAAATATATTATAAAACGAAACTGGAATATTCAGGCTGTTTCTTAATTCCTTAGTTAGGTTGTTTGACTTTCTTAATCTATTATCTTCACAAAGATAAGCATATTGATTCGAATGGTGCCTGCTTAGACCATTTGGAGTAAATAATAAATGACTGTAATATGGCCATCGATTCTCGTTTCATTTTGCTGGACAAACTTGAGATTTAAATCTAATGCCCAACTGCCTGTTGCCATCAACAGAAACCCAATGAATATAAAACAAAATGAAAGTTAACAGAATTTGAGATCATTAAACATGTAGGAAGACTGAACAGAGAAAAATGAACTATCGATGTTCGAAACATTTGTACAGATGTGCAAAAGCAATGCTCGATATTTCCTTCGTTGCTTAGTGCTCGTTTGGAAGAGCTTATTTTTTGTCCAAAACGTGCTTATAATTCGTGATTCACGGTATACAAGGTAAGTATGTGAGAGGAGTTTTTTCTCGGCTTGCGTAATAAGTGCGTTTTGACTGTTCAAAACGCTATCACAAACACCCCCCTTAGAAGCCAAGAATTCTCAGCTCATTGAAAGAAACTTTCCTAGGCCCCTAAAGGGCTAAACTGCTAGGTTTTCATCACTCTACCATTACATCATTAAACTTCCGTTCATCATCATTAAATAGTGGGAAGACATTACAAACATGAAATATTCACACTTTCTTTTATTGTTTTTTTTAAAATAAAAAAATTGATAACTTATTTGGTTGTCCTACGGCTGATACTACCTTCAATATGTTCAGATACGAAATCAACTAGGCCATCATAAGTCTATGTTTTTCTTTCTCTGTCCTCTGGGTGCAGGGAAGAGTACACTAAAAATGACCTGACCAGAGAATCTGTTTCCATTTCTACAACTCTATGAAGATAGCACATCCTTCTCCATTTTTCCCAAGTTCCACTACCATCAAAACCCATTCTAGTTGCATCAAAAATGATTCCAATAGTGACTGTCAGGCTTCACTCGACAGGTTGACAATTGAGAGAGAAAATCTCTCGAGTGCTTGAAATCATTCATCTTCACATAAGCCAGTATGATAATATTAGCAAATGTAACGTTCCATTGAACTTTGGCTTCCTGCATTTCTCCAACAATGATATCCATGCCTTTTCGACTCAAAAGACAAACATAAGAAAGGAGGCGCATACACCAAACAAGTTCACTCCCACCAAAAGTCGAACGTAAATCAAGCCCCAAATCTTCTAACCTAGAATACAAAGTTCTCAATATAAACTTCCGCAAGTTTTCTTATTAAATCATCCTTTAAAGGGGTTTCTGAGTTCAAAAGTTTTCGATAAATTTCTTCCATCTTTGAAACTATCCCAAATCTGGCATAAGCCTCAAGCATTGCAACCAAAGTAGAAGAATGCAAATACATTTTTTTGGAAAACATTCTTTGATATACAGATTTCATTCTCTGAAGTAGTCCACCTTTTGAATATTCTCTTATAAGTATGTTACAAGTCGTGTGACCAAGAGAACATCCATCCAACTCCATCTTTTTCACACACAAGCCCATCTCATCATACATCTTAAACTTCCCATAGCCTTGAATTAAACTATCATAGGTTTCAGTGTCCGGCAATACGCTGGATGCTTTCATTTCACTTAGAAAAAACAAAGCATCACTAAATTTGCCTTCCATAGAGAAACCATGAATTATTGGATTGTACGCACCTGAAGAAGGTTTAAGACCATAATTTTTCATCTCCTCAAGGGCAGCCACAGCCTCTTCCATCATTCCTTCTTCAGTCAACACACGTATCATTTTGTTATAGTTGACTTCATTAATCCGCGATTCCTCAATTTTCTTCCACATATTAAATACCTATTCAAATACTCAGTAATCAATCACTGCAGAGATGCTACGATAACATCTAAATTAAAACAAGAAAGAAAGAAAGAAAGAAAACCTCTTCAGTTTTCCAATTTAACGTTAAATACCAAAAGACTGCTCAAGAACTTCACCCTAATTTCAGTTTCTGATAGAATAATAATAACACGATGCGAATTAAAGATAACCATGCCATTTTAGTTTAAGACAAGTAAGACCTGTCAGCGTCATAATTTGCCAGAGAGCAGGTACCTGAAGAATTTCTTTGGATCTGGAGGCATGTTTAAGAAACCTGACGACGGCCCAGAACTGGTCTTTGGACCAATCTCCATCTTGTTGAAGCTTTCGCAAAAAGGATTTGAGGATGCGATGCTCATGGTGAGTCTCAACAAGAAGGGTTTTGTGCTGTAGGGAAGCACTTCGTGAAAATGTATCAGTTGGTGAGATACGAACAGGGGGAAGACGGGTTTGAGTGAGGAGAGAAGGGAATTTTGGGGAAGAATTTAAGGAAGACGGGGTTGCAAGGTTTCTCCATTGTGCTGCATTTGAAGCGGAGATGGTGAATAATGGGAATCGGACCCACCAGATTCGCCATTTTAGCCAGTAACTTGACTCTCTCTCTCTCTCTCTCTCTCTCTCTCTCTCTCTCTCTCTCTCTCTCTCTCGTTCCTTCTCCTTGGCCTTGGCGCCCGAGCACGACGGTTTGATGTAAAATTGCGGGAAAATTAACCGGTGATGACACTTTCCCTCAATTTTTAACAACTCAAAATAATAATAATAATTATTATTGTCCAAACCTAGGGGTCCGCATTTCTGGCTCATCAGTGTGATGAGAAAACAATTTCTCATCATCAAAACGACGTAGTTTTATTAAACGGGGAGATCTGAGCCTTTGATATAAAAATAATCAGGGCCTTCTATGACATATCTAGTATCTTAAAATATTTTTTAAAACTCTCTTCTCATCCTAAAATAATTTTTACTATTTTTAACTCCTTAAAATATTTTTCAGTTGTACCCAGTGTGTTAGCAGACTGACTGCAATTTTACCTTTAATGTATTTTTTCAGTTCCAAAAATTACTTTAAAATATTTTTTTGGTTCTTTTAACCTTTTAAAATACTTTTTCAGTTATGCCTAGTGTTTTAGGATATTGACTATAATTTTACCGTTAATGTATTTTTCTTAGTAGTAACGAGCACCCAAAACTTAGGATACTAATTTATTGATTTCCACATACTCTAAAATATTTTTTAGTAGCATCTAATAGTTTCATGTAATTTTTTGAGCTGGAAAAATACATTAAGGGTAAAATTGCAATCAGTCTGCTAACACACTGGGTACAACTGAAATCAATAAATTAGTATCCTAAGTTTTGGGTGCTCGTTACTACTAAGAAAAATACATTAACGGTAAAATTGTAGTCAATATCCTAAAACACTAGGCATAACTGAAAAAGTATTTTAAAAGGTTAAAAGAACCAAAAAAATATTTTAAAGTAATTTTTGGAGCTGAAAAAATACATTAAGGGTAAAATTGCAGTCAGTCTGCTAACACACTGGGTACAACTGAAAAAATATTTTAAGGGGTTAAAAATAGTAAAAATTATTTTAGGATGAGAAGAGAGTTTTAAGAAATATTTTAAGATACTAGATATGTCATAGACGGCCCTGATTATTTTTATATCAACGGCTTAGATCTCCCCCTTTAATAAAACTACGTCGTTTTGATGATGAGAAATTGTTTTCTCATCACACTGATGAGTCAGAAATGCGGACGCGTAGCGCAGATGGTGTGATCCTCTTCTTTTGTAGAAGGTTGTGGATTAAATCCAACTTATAATTCTGATTATTTTAATTATCCTGAATGTTATTGAAAAAATATGTTAGAAGTGCTAAACACCTTAAAAATTATTTTATGATATTAAATGTTATTAAAAAAATATTTTAAAATATTATATACATTAAAAATTAATTTATTATAGTGAATGCTACAAAAAAAAATATTTTAGAGTGAACCTTATCCCATTGTGCTTTTAAAAATAATTATAATTTTTCAATTTTTTAATATCTAAGCTTATAAATATATTTTTTGCCAATGTTTATCCAGACAGTGGAATCCCCGCGGGGTTATGTGTTAATAAAAGTTCAAATACATACAATACAGCAGACCCTTCACTTCAATAGCCATCCCTTGACTTTATTAGCTTTTCACTCATTAAACTACACAGAGATTCTCAAGCTCCTTAGTTGTGTCAACATCTCTCTCATTTCTCTCTTCTATCCTAAAAACCATTGTTCCAGATTTTACGAGAATCAAATTCCTCGGATGCTTACTGCTACATCTAAATAAAGTTCCTTATTCTGATATCATCCCATCATCTGAGTCCATCATACCAAGCTCCTCCTCCTCCTACTTCTGATTCTGAAACCTCCACCTCAACAAACAACCAAGTCCTGATATTGGATTGTTCATCACCAATTCTGGTCCCAGTTCATGTTCTCACATCAGGGAGATTTCAAATAGTTGTCACATATTTCAGAGATTGCTTGGATTCATGGTTGGATCAGAACCAGATTACCTGCACTTTGTGCAAAGCCTACTACTTCCAGGTAACCGAAGGCTCGAAACTATTCATCACTATCATTGATCCGCGGAGATCTTATCTTCTGTGCACAAGATCAACCTGTTTATAGCTTTAACGTCCGCCCTCTAATTTTCTTTGATCTCTCTCTCTTATTTACTTCTGAATTATCCTCCCTCCGGTCTTATTTATATTTTATAAGGAATTTTCTTTTTTATAGGGTTGATCCTTTTTATAAATAATTTTCATTTTTTATTTAAAAATATAAACTTCTTTTTCCTATTTTACCCTTATTAAATACACATTCTTTCTCATATTCTATCCTCACATCATCTCCCATACTTTTTATCCATTCTCTCTCCTATACTCTTGTCATAAATAGGGGCATATATGGAAAAAAAATATGACATTTTTAACATACTTATTGTTTTTAACTACCAGTTCGTTTTGTGCCATCAGAAAAAAAATTCCTTATAAATAGGATCAGGAGTAGCTGATAGTACTACTGTTTAACATATATATGTCTCTCTTCATGGTTAGTTTCTTTTTACCTGAGTTATAACTGATATACTGTTTAACATATTTATGTCTCTCCTCATAGTTATAACTTTTTTTTTTTTTCCAACCTCTCTTCATAGTTATAACTAATATACGGACTAGGTTTTCTTTTGGGTGTTTGATTTGAAGGGAGGGAAGGGGTAAATTATAATTGTAGATTAGAGAAATTTAAAATTTATACTCTCTTTTTTTTTTTAATTTTGGATTTTTACCTAAAATTTATTCTTTCATTTTTTTTAAATTTTGGATTCCTACCTAAAATTTAAATACCTTCAACTTCAACACAAAAAATAACCGTTTTCCCAGTTCCCAATCCAAACACACCCTTAGAGTTTAGTGTCTTCCCATCTCATTCAGTTACTGTTTCTGCATGGTCAAAATTAAAAAGCATTCAAGTTTTGACAAGACAAGTAATTAAGCAGTGTCGTGTGGACAAACACCCAAGTGGGCTCCCAATCTGTGCTAATATATGGATTACTGTCACCATCACAACATATTTTAAGCATAATGATTAACTAGTTTCGCTAAACTAAACAAAATATATCAAACAATGACCTCCATGATTTCCTTTTCAACACTTGATGACAAATACTTGATCACCAAAGATCCTATATAACTAACCACCATATGTATTGATTTTGTCTGTTGATTATTGCTCCCGTCTTATTTGTCACCGTCTTATTTGTGAGACAAAGAGATAAGGTTTATTTTGGTTCTATTCATAAATTTTATAATTAAATTTTTCATAAGAATGTATAATTATACCTTTAGCTTATTATTATGTTGACTTTATTTTTATGAGATATATTGTATATTAAAAAAAGATAAAGTTAGAAAATTAATAAATTTTAAGATAGGGTTAATGAGATTTAACATTTTTCTTAGTATTCGTGAAATATGCTAAAAATAACTTATAATAGTTACTAATTGTGCTTAAGAAATTGAACGACCAACATCTCCATGAGTGGTAATCAGCTTTCGTCTTGGTAAGCATTTGAAAATGCGTCTATCAAGTTAAATGTTAATTAAATATCTTACATTTGAAATTTAGCCAGTCATAAATTAAATAGCTCTCACCGTCACTATCACTCAAGAAAATAAATAAATGCAGTTCACTGTCTTTATTTTCTATTTAAAGAAATTCGAAAGGCTAAACAGGATCATCCATACCATCAAATTGAGGCAGCCGGTAAAGTGAAACAAACCATGACATGACACGTTCAATTTTCGTAGCAGAAAAATATGACTGAGGATCCACAACATATACAACCAAGGCCAGGATCTATGGTGCAAAATATGTACCTTAATCTACAGGGAACCTTACTTAGCAGAACTATAATACCACAAACACCACATGAATGACTAGAACTACTAAGCAGATCATATCATTAGAATGGAGAGAAGAAGGATAATCTTAATTTTCGCCACCGATAGCATTCACCGAGGATCAACAGAAGAGCAGCATACAAACTGTACCCAATATGGTCTGCTCTTGACTTTCCTCCTTTCTCTCTTGATGTCTGCAGGATATCTTGCTGGGGAGTTCCATTCCTTTCCAGCCTCGTCTCTCGAAGCCTGTGCGGCAGGGGATTCAGGGCCAAGGATGGAGTTAACGGTCGTCAATCCAGAACCATTATCTGTTGCAACTTTACCATTTTTAGGAGACACTTGCTTCTCTTCCAACTTCGGAGACTTGGGCTTGTTGCTATTGGCAGCCTCGCCCAGGAGGCTCTTCAAAGGTGTGCTACTCTGTTTACTGGTGCTCCAGTTTGTTACCTTGGCTATAATTTCTTCATTCTTCTTTCTCCCTTGAGAATCATTAACAACTTGAGTTAGGGTGGGAAACCAACCAGCCTGAGGAGACGTAGGGTTTGGTTGTTGTGTGTCATGCCCCTTCTGGCCTTTTGAAACAGCATCTTTTGGATCATGTTCGACCAAAGTCATAAAAGATGGTGGTTCAAACATGTCTGGTTTCTCAGACAGGGGTCCCTGAGTTTCAGCTTTTGAACTATTCCAGTTGGATTTCCCTGCTTCTGCTGATGACAAAGCTTCACCTTCCATAATAGCTGGCGCATCAGAAAGAACTGATTGACACATCATGAAAAAGGAAATCAATTGGCGCATCGTCCCAAAAAGTGCAAAAAATATTATTTAAGCTTCATATAGAAAATGCAAGTTGAGATATTTCCCATTTCCCCCACAAATTTTAAAAGAGCAAACTTAGAATAACGAAACTTCTGATGTGCATCAGATTAAACCAGAAGTAGAGATTAAACCCTAAACCAGAAGTAGAGATAAATAATAGTCAGCGGGTAAGATATGACATATGAAGCAGACAAAATCCGTAAACAATGCAATTGGACATGTGTGTAATTCACTCTATAGATCTACCTCATTCTAAACAAAAAAATTATTTGCAGTAACAGTTGATTAATTATCCTGATATTATATATGAATAACCATCAGGGTCATGCAAAATGAGATGCTTATGAAGTACTTTCATACAGTGACTAATCACTTGCTCTCCATCTAACATACACTGGAGTAGGGTAGGAACCACCTACCGAGGAAAGTTTACACCAAAAGTCTGACTAACACAACTAAACCATGCATGTGCTGAATAAAATTACAATTATAATATTTGACATCTTGACTTCTTATCAAAACTAAAATCCATAACAGTTTACCCAGTCCCTCAGATTTTCATCAGTTCCAAACGCCTCTATTTAGTTTAAAATTAAAAAAAAAAAATCAGATCTTAAAGAACCAAGTGAGCATTTAGGTTTTAGCCTTGTTTATACTGAAAATAGTAACCACAGGCAGCAAGTGATGGTACTTTCTTTCTCTTTTATCTTTTCGCCTAAAATCTGTCACATGATGGTATCTAATGTTAAATTGAGTGGGTAAAAAAAAAGCCACAAGAAGCAGGAATGAGATTAAACTTTAATAAACACCACAACAAATTAGGAAGTTTTGATTGACCATTCAAGCATGTCGAAATTCCACCAACAGTTAACTTTCTATGGTGCAGGAGGCATTCTATTGTAATGCAACAAACGTATATACCTGAAACAGAGCCCCAGTTTCCTTCCAAACTATCACAGCGGCTACCGGAGTCAACTGAAGCATCAATTACAGATGAACCAAATTTAACCGAACTATTGCCATTTCGATCTGAAGCAGCCACAACACTAGCTCCAGAAGCTTCCCCACTAGGCTCAACAGCCATATTATCTTCAACAGCAGGAAAAGACTGAGCAGATTGGTGAGTATCTAGATGAGAATGTGGGGGAAGTTCCCTGTCATGTTTTTCTACAGCCTTTGATGGCTCTGTATCTTGTGCTCGAGGTGAATTAGAATAAGTACCACTAACTCTATTACATTCTTCCTGTACTTTGCAGTTGTTAATGATTTCATCTCCTTGTGTGCCTTCCTTAATACCTGACACTGCATCTATACCTGTTGGTTTCCGCACTTGTCCATCCGTTACATCTTCTGAAACACTTTGGGCTTCAAATAAGGTGCTACCAGAATTGGGTGACAAAGCATCTTTCACAAGGGAGGCTCCCCAACCCTGAGTATCAATTTTATCACATTTCTCTGTGTTACCAGTTTCACCGGCATCACCACTCTTAAGTAAATCACTCGATGTCTTCCCTTCCAACGGCAAGAGGTCACTAGGCTGAAAAGTTCCCACCTTGATTTCAACATCACTTTCTTCATCACCTCCTTTGAATTTTCTGTTTAAGACTACACCATCTAAATCATTTCTTTTTTCCTCACAATGACTTGTTCCATCTCTGTTAACTATACTAGTTTGACCGGGTGAGGAATCGATTGATAGATTTTGGAGATTCTCTTTAGATGAGGCCATGACACCATCTTCTGGAAAACTTTTCTCTTGCGAAGTTTTACAAGCATCATCAATCTTCTCTTCTACTAAGAAGTCAGATACATGGCTCTCGTTCTTCTCGGTGTTCACAGTATTCATAAAGGCTCTACTTTCATCTGATCTTTGATTGCTTTCAGCTGTCTCTGTGACTGGATAAACTACAGCTTGCTCTTCAGCAAGTGCTTCTTCAACATGAGACTCATGGCGGACCTGCTCCTGCTTAATGATCTCATCTGAAACATGCACATCTGGAGAAACAATCTCACTTTCTTTGCTCAATTGGCTTGACTTGAAATCAGAACGATTTTCCTCATCAATGGGATCCTTCAAGCCATCTTCCTTAACTTCAAATGCTTCAGTTGAATGTAGACTGTTGAAAGATTTTCGTGAAATTTCTTCCTCACAATCTTTAAAATCTTCAAAATCATCAGATGAGACTATAACACTACCTTCCAACAAGTTTTTGTGCTGTAAATTTTTTCCAGCATCATCAGACCCCAGTTTTTCAGAAGAGGCGACAGTACAAGACTTCTTAATCTCAGACTTCATAGAATCCTCAGAGGCTTCAATTTCTATTAACGTTTTATCACCATCAACAGTGTGCTTGACAGGAGAAACTTCAGCATGCTCTTCAGCCGTCACTTCAACCATGGGCTCACTGTGAATACACCCCTGCTTAATTTCTTCAGAAAGAACCGCTTTTTCTTCAGTCAGTTGGTATGATTTGGAATTGGAAGGGCACTCTTCAGTCACAGACGAAGTTACCTTTAAGTCATCATCCCCATGCTTCAGTGATTCAGATGAGTACAAGCTTAAAGGATTTTGTACGGCCACTTCACCTTCCAGACCCTTACAATTTTCAAACTCACTCTGAGAATGAGCTAAATCAGGATTAGACAGGCTAAAGACATCAATACCTCCTCCCTTTTCCTGAAAAGCATTGACTGGATCAGTAGAGGTAGCAGACTGTAACATATGCTTTGACTCAATCTGAACATTAGTAGAAGCATTTGTGTCAGCAACAGAATCTGCATCAGAATGAAGAGCATCATCTGGAGGCCCCACAGAAGAAAAATTGGCATTGTATTTTTGGTCAAGTGTAGCAGCTCCATCAGCCATTTCACCGCTTGAGGTTACCTCATCACTAACCTCTATTGTAGAATATCTTTCACTTATTTCATCTGCAACATTATAGGTTACCTCATCACTAACCTCTATTTTAGAAGATTTCTCACTTACTTCATCTACAACATTACTGGAAGATTTTGCAATCTCAACCATTTCTCTGTCTGATTCAATCCCATCCATTCCTTTCAAATTAGTCTCTGCAACAGAACTCAAATTGCCATCTGTCGCATATTTGCCAGTTTCTGGAATGACATCAGACATGGCTTCAGCTTTGCTGTGATGTGAGTTAATTGGAATACCTAAGGAATCATCACTACACACAACAGTTGATGCCTCAGTCTTCAAATCTGAATCAGAAAATGATGACGGCTCCACAACAAACCCTGACGGTTGACCTGGCAACTCTAATGGTTTTCCAGCCTCAATCTCTTCACTTTTTGAAGCTTCGGGGTGTTGCATTTGGAGGTCCTCACTCGAATTGACAATTAACTGGCTCACACTTCCAGCTGTGAAAGCAATTGTTAGTACTTAGTACAATGTTTACCACATGGAAGAAACACATCTAGCATGGGAAAAAATCAATTTCCAATTCACGATAATTTATCAATACATATAAGAGAACATCTCAAGAAATACCTACAAGTATGGTTGAATTCTTTATCATACGAATTTTTAAATAAAACAGAAGCAGTTTTAGTATGCCGTACAATAAAGAGTCAGTATACCACGGCAATTATGAGTCTTAATTAACATAAATTAGTCCCCACTAAACTTAACACTGTTAAGAGCATGATGCTCCAATACTAAGAGGAAAGACAAAAGTACTTGTGTGAAATGCTGAATCGTTTACAAAGTATTAGCTGCATACTGATTAAAATAAGAAATCATGAAAACCAGATATCAAGTTCTTAATTGAACAAACAAATCAGCTAAATCGGGAATAACTTGAAAATTTTATCTGTTGACGAGGGAAAAAATAAATTGCAGACACATCAATCAGGTATTCCAATAAATATTGAAGCTTACCATCAAAACCTTTATTTTCAGATAGCTCTGAAAGTTTTGGATCCTTTCTGTCAAATTTTGCCGCATTATTTGCTGAATCCGAACTTAATCCACCCTCTGAAAAGTCTGCAACAGCATCTGAAAACAGCTCATCTTCTGATCTATTTATTTTTTCTCCGATCCCACCACCACCCTTCTCATTTTTACTCATTTCCATGGCAGGTTTTGGGCCTGATACATCAAATTTTACACATATCAAATATCAGTAGACTTGTCTCTGCAGAAAATACAAAATTCAACAAATACTAACGGAGGATTAATTTATTTCGCCAGAGGGAGTCAAGCTCACTTGAGAACAAAAAATTAGTTCAGTCATGGGTATTTCTTAGTAAAAAAATGAAAAATATTATTCCACTGACTTGGCGCCTTGTGATCATCGTCAGAATCGTCTGAAGCGTTGGAATGGGGATATCCCTCTGAGTCGAACAGTTTGTAACCTTCAATGGTTCCACAGATCCTCTTGTGAGCACGCCTGTGTTTGGCACTTGGATGCGGATTTGGGAAGGGCCATCCACATTTGTGACACAAATGGACTCCATGGCTCTCGTGCCCTTCAAAATCAACAAAGGACCATCAAAATCGTCCATTTCAGAAACTCATAAAAACCCCCAAAAAGAAAGAATAGCGAGAGACAGAGACTTTTCCTTTAGAAAAACCAGAAAGACAAAGGCTTCTCCGTAAAAGAAAGCAGAAAGATATACGATATAAAAGGAGAGAAAGAAAGAGCAAGATTAAGAAAAACAAGACAGCCTCGGAGACTAATTAAAAAACACGGGAAGAGCTGAAAGCACCTGGAGTGTGAATTCGTCTATGATCTTGGTTATCCATGTACAAGAAAATTAGAGCAATGGATCAGATTAAAAGAGACCCAACAAGCAAAAAGCAGTCGGAGGACGAATGAGTTGAGAGAAGGAATGAAGCAGACTGTGTTGAAGCAGATAGAAGAAGACTTGTTGGTAGAGTGAGACACCTGAGTGGGGAGAGACCAGACCAGCCAGAGCAGAGTGGTGTACACAGATACGGGACAAAGGCCCAGCACAAGCACAATTGACCTACCCTGCCCCGGGTCCGCGTGGTTTTAGAGGATGAGCTGCTAAGTTCATCATGGATAAGCTCACCACCTAATGCGATGCGCCCTGCCTCTCGTTCTTCTTCAATATTGACTATTCAAAAGACAAAAGTATCTCATAGTCTTTTCAGTGATATCGAAGGGCTAAAATGAATGTCATGGATAATGCAGTTAGAGTCAATCACAGAGGATAGAAACATTGCGAAGCACGTGCACGCCCGTGACAGCATTTCCGCCGCGGCGGATAAAAATTTGGTAGTCCCTCCTATCCTATCTTTGTATTCGTTTTCGTTCGGGATAAGTTTATTTTTAACATACAGATATTTATAAATCATGATTTATGATATATAAAATAAATATCTTAAAATAATTTTATCTCAATTTATATAATAAATATTTATTTTTTTAAAAAAATTATTCTAAATATAGCTTTAATATTCCTTCTACCTCAAAAATAAAATAGTGTTGATAATTAATTAAATTTTTTTAAAATAATTTTTTAATTTATAAATTGATATATACTATATAAAGATATATAATATATAATATGATTAAATAAATTATTTAATTTTTTTAATCTTTTTATAATAATATTAACTCTATTTTATATATATATATATATATATGACCGGCAGGACTAATAACATGCGCCTCTCCAGGAACGGTCCCTTCTCATTACAAATGCTACACTCACGAGACTGTGACATTTCATATGATAACGGCCAATGAAGTAAATGCTAGAGTTGAAGCAGAACTGGCTTTATCACGGTACAACAACTGGATAGTATTTCCTCCTATCATAAATATAAGATAAAATTAATTTTTTAAAACATTGAAAGGTTTAATTTAATTACTTTAAAATAATTAAATTTATCATTTCTTTCTTCAAACTATTTTGTCTAACTTATAAATTGATATATAATCTAAAAATATATAACATATAATATGATTAAGTAATTTATTTAACTTTTTTAATATTTAAAAAAAATTAACTGTACCTTACATTTATAATTAGAAAAAACAATACCAGAAAAATACAACTATTCATAGGAGTTTAAATAGTAGAGGTTTGTCGCAGTGTCTAGGAACATGTTTCGTCCTTAGTAGGGAGCTTCCCTCCCATTTCTAACTATTTGTATTCTCTGGAGTAGCATGTGTCCCACCATAATAAACAGCCAAGCCAATTCCAGTGCATAGCATCCTTATCCTCACTCTCCTATATTTGACAGCCCAGTCCAAAACTGTCCAAACCAATCTTCTAATGATCCTATAAATGCCTCAGCTTATTTGATTAATATATTGTGTCTATTTTTAAAAAGAAAAAAAAAACTTTCAGTATAATCTATATCAAGGACTCTGAGACATAATAAAAGTAACTTTCATTCCCCACTTTTTTGCCATAATGCCTCCTTTTCGAAAAGCATCCCTTTTTCAGTTGGGTACTGAACTCTTTGCAACACACTATAGATATGTAGTCGGTAAATTGGGTCGATTTCATCGCATCAGTCCATTTAGGTCTCAACTCGTCGATGGTCAGATTTATGATTTAAAGCCTTTAAAAGGAAGCGGGCTTAAAATAATTGGTCCTTTTAAACCCGTTTAATCTTTTCTTTTTTTAAATTGGGCACAGAGCAGATTCCAAGTTAAAATTTATCCTTAAATATTTATTGGATTCATGATCGATTTTCCATTCTCTTAGTGTTTTGTTATGTTTTTTTTCCCCCTTTTTTTTATATGTATACGCCAAAATTCAAATTAGGTGTTTTGTTATTTCTGACATTTGAAGCTTGAGGACTTGTTTGATTGGTCGTGGACATTAATTATGGTTTGGATTTAGGTCTTAATGTTTGTGTTTTATTAAACTTGAATAATAATTATGTTTTAAATTAGTTTTGATGATATTTATGTTTGAGGTATTTTAGTCTTTAGGCGAATAAAAAACAAAACAAAAAATTATGGAGAAACAAAAGTTAAACGGGCCTGAAGCCCACGGGCTTCATCTAAAATGGACCAGGCCGCTGATTTCATTGGATTTTCTGGACTCGAGCCTAAACAAGCAGGCCCGTTTAGACTCAAGTCCGTCAAGAGCCGGCCTGTTTTCCCAGTGATGTATAAATATTAGGACCATGAGACTGGTTAACATTGTTTCTTAGATTATGGGCATTTTTGTTTGAAAATTTCCACTGAGAAGTGATTTTGTCACGCCTTTATTTTAATTTCACCTTTATTAAAATATTTACGGAAAACGATATGCGGTTTGGTGGGCAACACAGGAATAGCGTAAATATATTGATATTATGAGCATGATTACAGAAATTCTCCATAAGGGTTCGTACATAATAATTACCATCAATGTGGCCGCATAGGGCTACTTGAATGTCTAAAACTGTCTCAGTGAAACAGAGACATCTTCTCATCTTAGTTCCGTCACTAATCCCCTCGTACGGTACTATGAACTGTTCTCAGCATATCTTCTGTCTTCTTCTGTTTAAATTGTTGGTAGGGGGTGAGATTCAAGAAAATCTTAGTAGAAAACAGATACCATAATACATGCATGATAGATGCTATGTATATGACATGTTAGCTTTAACTAGATGTATGCCCTATAATGACATTTCTGCATGCTTAATGTTTCATGTAACAAACCTATGGCTATTACGAAAACAGAAACAGAACTTCATTTATTCAAATATGCTCTACACAATCAAGTAAAGCAATCACATATATCATTACACAAGCAAATATATCAAATACATGCAAGTAAGGTAAATCTCCTACCTCCAGTCTTTTCTCCTCGATTTACGTGCCATAAATTCAGTCCTACAATTCTAAATGTACCATTTAAACACTTTCATAGTATTTATAAGGGTTATATGAGTCTGTATTGAAAAATTACTAAAATGCCCCCAGGGACCCAACCCGGCCCCGCCCATACCTGGTCCAACTGTACTTTTCTTGAAATTTAGGCAGGGGCTATTCTAACATATTTTCCCCCAAGGAATCCATTTCTAAACTCATAATTATCAAATTCACTATCAAAAGATAAAGTTGCCCTTAGCAGCCCTTATTTCAGTGTTTTAGGGGTGTTTTCGTAATTATGTTTTTTCTAAAAAGTGACCAACTGTAACCCCATCTAATTTTTCCTCCTAAACTCAATGTAACCATCAAATCATTAAAATTCAAACTCTAACCCCAAGATATAGCTCTGGCCAAAATATGGAATACTCCGGGGAAAATCGGAGTTTTTCAATTTTGGCTCCGTAAACGCGTTTCTTTCTACTCCTAACCACTTTATTAACTATTACATTAGGTTATAACTACTATTTGAACCAAGATTGGGCAGCATAACCCTTAAGCAACTCAATTTCCAAAATTTAAAACCAACGGCAATCCAGGGAAATTTCACCAATTAAATTGCCCATAGTAGCCAAAATAATTAATATACGAAGGTTTGGAAGTTACCTCAAGCTCCCACTAGCTTTTCTCAACTTGGCTGAAAACTCTAAGCTCCCAAGACTGAAAATTGAGCTTCAAAACCTTGATCCACATAAAAGAATAGCTTAGGAGCGGAGTTATACACATTAGGTAGAGATTTATCGAAGAAATCAACTTACCGTACAAGTTTCTCTTCTCTTTCTCTCTCTAAAAAATTGTTCTACTTTCTCTCTTCTCCAGCTGAACTTCACATCGGTTTATGAGAGCAACACGTAGGGGATGAAGTTTTATTTTTTTAGCTTATGTCATATTTCATTTATTTACTAATTTCCAAAAATTACCAAAAACCAATTTTGTGTACATAAACCTATATACATGTAACTTTGCTCATTAAGCCAAACCAATATTTCCTTCTTCATGCAATAAGTAGGAGACACCTAGGGGTCCTACCATTTGGTCTCAATTGGCTTCACAACTTGTTCCAGTTACGTATAAGCGCAAAGTCTCATTTTTTGTCAAAATTGCATTTTTTGCTCAAATTTTTTATAAATTTATATTAAATTGACAACAAAAATTTAAACATCTTTTTTTATTTTCCTTAATTAATTAAAATTAACTTCAATTAATTAAAAAATAATTAATTTAGCACTTGTTTGACAAAATTACAAGTTTGCTATTACATTTTTCTTTAATTTCGAATTTTTTGGAACTTTGAAAAATTATAACTAAATTTGTAGACATTGTTTTCGGAGTGATTTCAAAGGCTATAAAACCTTTATTAAGTATAGTTTTAAAGAAAAATATAGCCTTTTGTTAGTTGAAAGTATATCATTCCCAAATTTTTAATCTTTGGAGGCTGTTCCATTAACTTTCCGGTTTTTCTAGGCTAACTTAAATAATTCATAATTTTTTGTATATAACTTTAATTGAGTCATATGACCTATCAAATTAAAGCCTAATATGTCTACTTTTACCCTATAAAATCTCATAAATTTTTCTCATCATTTGATTATTTAAAATCACATGACAATCTCATTGCCTCGCAAAAAATTTCACTAGCAGTATAATCACATTCTCCAAATTCACCCTTCAATTTTATTAAATGCCCCAAATGTTTACAAGGCATATTGGGGAATAAAATTTGGGGTGTTACAAATTTTGTCCTGAAAGTTTTCTAAGGGTCAATTTGGCCCGGAGGTTTAAAAATTGAACAATCTTGCTCTAGCTGTTATCCTAATTAACAAAAATGATGTGAATGACATGTGAACTATCAGCTTAACATATTTGATCAGATAACTATTAAAACTAATTGCTAGGGCAAAATTGCTCCATCTTTTAAAATTCAGTTGCAGAATTACCCCCCAAAAAACTTTCAAGACAAAATTACCCCCGACAAATTTTCAAGACAAAATCATCCTTTAACCTCAGTTTCTTTTCATATTTTGTGTCTAGAAGGGCCTTTCAGGGAGGAAGGGTTGCTGAAAGTGAAAGACGTTACTAGTTATGTGGGATGTCCTATTCAATATTGATGGGTACATAGATTCTTCTTTCTCCGTGTTATTATATTTCTGACCTTCTTTCTCAATATTATATGAAGTCTAAGAAGCATGGCAATAGTCCAAGTTGATCATTATACGATTTAATTCGTAGACATTTAAATAAATGCATGAATACTTATTTGTTCTAGGATTACTTGAAAGATGAGGAAATTATTTTTAAAAAGGAAAAGAAAAATAAAAGTAGTGAGTTTGTTGGTTAGCGGGCTGCTCCGGCGAGGATGGACTCTGGATTCCATGTTATGGTATAGCCGACACAGTAGAGCATTCCATGTTGCCGTACGTAAGTACGTCATCCCCACAGATATTACTATTATCCAAGATTATGAGATCCGTACTGACTATTGGATCGATTAGAATACTAGATTAAGGATTGGTAGATTGGATTGAAGTTAAATCAGAGCTAATTCAAGGATAAATCGGTGAAAAATTGAAGATTTCAGATTTATTAATATAAAATTTTAAAGAAAAATTTTTTTAAAAAACCAATTTTTTTGAAATAAAGAAATAAATAACAGTGACTGGGGTTGACTCCCGAACCGGACTGGTTTACTGACCGGTTCTTCAGTTTCCAGTTTGAATTGGCTATTCCATTCCGGATTTCAAAACCCTACTATTATCACACACATTATTATCAAATTAAAAGCAATGTCAGCTCCATAAAACAAGCAATATACGTGCCAATAATAGACCAAAACACCAATTAAGATTAGAAATACATTTTAAGAAATGTGAAAAATGAAGGAATGCCAGTGGTATATACTCCTGCGAATTCTTTTTATAAGAGTTGAAATATAAATTATCTTAATTCTATTTGTGCATATTTGAATTAGTGTTAGAAAAATATGTTCACACGAGCTAAGAAAAGCTCTAATAACATATTTACCATGTAAGTAGCTGATCATGCTGGAAAAACAACTTCTACTACTAATCTAACAGACACTTTGACTAAATTTATCACGTGTTTTTAACTATTTTTGTCCATAATTAATTGTATTCTTTATCATCATCTTTTCCCCATTAAGCATTACTATCTTTCATGCTTATTCTCATTATCACTTCATTTCTCTTCTTATTTATCCCTTTATAAATGAGACTATGCTTGAAAAAATAAAGTTAATTTTTAACTTAATTATTATTTTAAACTACTCTCTTAAATTATACTATAATTTAATTATTGAGCTCTTATTAAAAATATATATATAGCAGGGAGTATGGTGCATAATAGAACCGGTAATTTGGGCCGGGCTGCCGGGTTGGTCAGCCCAAAAATCCCTTAAACTGGCTGCCATTTTGGCAGCCCGTTTAGCCCGCGGGCTGGCCCGCATTTTTTATTTTATTTTATAGTTTTTGGTTTTTTTTAAATAAAATAAATTCAAATACCCTTATTATTATCTTTCATTTGATGCCGTGTTTAATTAATTTCTCATACTTTTTATTTGACATTTTTATTTTCATCTTATATTTATTTATTCTATTATTATTAAATTTAAAAGAGATGTGTTTATATGTTTTTGTTATGTGAGTAGATGAAAAAAAAGGAAAGTAAGAATAAAATTGATTTCATAACATAAATGTATAAAAAAAAAGAAGTATGATATAAGCGGGTGAAAGAGAAAGAGAGTAAATATTTTTTAAAAAAACGAAATACTGCTAGCCCGCCAGCCCGCCTAAACGGGTGCCAGCCCGCAAGCCCGCTCCGCAAAACACTCCAGCCCGCATTCCCTATGATAGGTGCATTCATTTCAAGATACATAGGTCTAAGCTCATGCACGCGCACTTTGAAGAAGCGCGAGTATTCAATGCGATTAATAAATTTTAAGGACAATTACACTAAGGTCCTAAGAAAGAAGAGAAATGAAAAAATGGTCTCAATAGATTACAAAATGAAAAAATGGTCCTATGGAGTTGTTAATACAGACTCCTGAAGTTGTTAACGAGTTGTCAATACAGGCTTCTGGAGTTGTTAATGGGACCATTTTTTCATTTTACAATCTACAGGGACAATTTCTTCATTTTTTTCCTTCCTTGGGACCTCATTGTAATTCTCCCTAAATTTTAACGTTTATTCAAATGCCTTTGTTGATGTGTACCGTTGGCTATTTTTCTTTTGCTAATTTTGTTATTTTTCTATTATCTTAAATGCCCACTCGTTTTTCGTTAACTTAAATTTAGAGCGCTCTCTCTCTCTCTCTCTAGATTTGCCCCCGACAAAAGACGCATAGGGGAAAATGACAGTACATGTTAAGGGGAAAACATGATCTATCCAAGGAAGGGAACAGAGAGAGAGAGAGTATAACTGGACGTTTATATAAGTTTTTTAGAATAATTTTTATGATTTATGAGATAAATATATGAGAGAAGTTTTATCCCAACTTTAAAAAAAATTTTAAAACTATGGCTTGGACATTTCTCAATCATGCGGTCCAGAAATGAAAGAAGAAGGAGACACTGTAATAAGTGGGGGCCATAAAGCGGCACGGTGGTTGGCATCCACGTGGAGAGGACATAGAAGAACCATAATAATAATTTTGGGGAAATTAATTAATTTCGTTGAGGTGGGTAGTAGGCTGCGTGGCTTTGAAGATAAAACAGGTTAATAATTAATTAGTTAACATATGGTTAATTTAAATATTTAGTTTTAGTTATAAACTGCATCACAAGTCATTCCAGTGAATGAAATGATTGGAGCATGTTTGTCTCCTTCCACAAGCAGCTGGGCCTCCCACTTTTACCTACCTTTTCTCCATCGCTCTCACGCCATTATTATTATTATCATTATCATTTACTTTTTTATTCAAAATAAAAGAAGTTAACTCATAACATAATTCATTCTCATATGTTGCCTTTCCATGCCAATTTCAACTTCAATTCATTTGCTTCGTTCTCAAGTGATATTTGATTGTCATGTCAATCATAATACTTTCTTCCCATCCTCATAATTTAAAATTTAATATAGATATATATCATATACCCTCTTGTGGTGCAAAAACTTGAAGGCTTCCTAGTTCTTTCAAGAAATGGCAACGGTTGAAGAATATATATATATATATATTTTTTTTTTTTGATTGCCCACCCAGTTCATAGGAGTTTTACCCCGACTACATCAGGATCCGATCCCTAGCTATGGTGGGAAAGCCTCCCAATAGAAATTTTCTGTATACACAAGGCTCGAACCTGAGATCTTACTTAAACGGAACCAAATCGCTTATCATTTGGACCAAATCGTTTTGAAGAATATGAATCACAATGGTCTGCGTGGTTCAGCGCAAATCACCTTAGTTGGGCTTTTCTCTATAGCCCACAATACTTAAGATGGGTCACTTGGGATTGATCTGATGGGCCTAATTCGTGACTGGGGTTTTCTAGCTTTCTACAAAGCCTGTATGAGCCGACTGTTTCTCTGTAAGTAACTAGTGGGATTATTGCCTGTGAGAAGTTTTTATTTTAGGTTGTGAATTGTGATCACCATCTTTTACATTGGAAAAAAAAAACAAAGAAAGAAATAGAGAAGACCCATTGTTCTTTGAATTAGTTTAAAGTTGCAGGGTAATCAATACAAAAAAGAGTAGATAAAAAAAAAAAAAAAACGGGTTAAGATCAATATCCAATCTTTCATCAACTTTTCCCCCCTGCTCCTTTACCACTTTCCTCAATTTTTCAATTACTTTTTATCATTTAAAAAATATCCTCAATCTGATCCTGGTAGTATTTTCATGATTATTAAGAAAACGACAAAAATTGAATTAAAAATTGGGAGTATTACTGCGCGGTCTTTAAAGTAGAAATTTGATAATAAAAATGTCACAATAATAAGTGATCGATATAATTTTTTTATCATTTTCTACATTAAAACTTCTCTAATTGTCACTGTATACTCCTTACTTGTAATCACTCTTGGTTAATTCCTTTATCTATACCTTGTACTTTTCTCCCAATATTGGAGAGAATTACCATGGCTGGATTAATTAATTATTACTCCCTTGAAATCTATCATCTCATTTTTTAAATAGACTTGTCTTTTTGATAAAGTTCTTTTTCAGTTTGTCCGATTAAGAAATAAAAATTTATCCATTTTACCCATAATAAATTTCTCACATTACGTTAATTAAAATGTTACTAATTTCTTTTATTCTATCATATTATCTTTCCTCGTATATTCTCTTTCATAATTTTGCACAATAATACTCATTCTCTTATTCATTTATAAACAAGATATACCTGTGGAAAAAAATATTTCCTACCTGGAGTAGTTTTTCTCAGAGCATTTTTGGCGGAAAGAGAACAACTCCGTGAATTTTTCATTAATTACATTAAGGGTTTATAGGCATTTTTGCCGGGGAAATTTTTATCGAGGGGTAATTTTGTTTTGAAAGTTTTCTGGAGGTAATTTTATCTCAAAAGTTTTTAAAATGAAGCATGTAACGACCCCTCTTAATTACCATATAATTTATTTCCAAACCAAGTAAGATATTAAATATTACATATTAGGGGGTTCCGTCCACAGTACAAATCCCAATATGCAGCGTAAAACCAAAAAGACCTTTAAGTTTGGCAATATACATTATACTCATATAACCAAACGAAACATACGATTGATATCAAATCAAGTCTCGTTTGCCTTCCCCTTGGTAACACCACCTGAACCCTCGCCTGAAAAATTTAAAATATTGATAGGGTGAGTCATACGGACTCCGTAACCACAATTCCACTTTAACAAATATGCAGGGAATGATTATAATATAATTAAGCGGGCAAAATTATATATCCATATAACATAAGGTTCAATCTTCCAAAAACATTATTATTTCAAGAAAACCATTCAATATGCATAAAACTCCCTCAACCATCCTTATAACCTCCTTAACCGCTGACAGAACCCATGAGCTATAACATATAATAGGATTAGTCTCTTTGACAAGACTGCACCAAGCTCTCCAATAATGAGGTGTAACCCGGCCAAAGGCAACAGAACTCATATCGGATCATGGGTTCCCTTTCCGTCACAATGGAAAGGTGTCACCTACCCTTGAGCTGACCCTTAACCCGGCCAAAGGAAAGGGTGATACCAAGGGTCCTGAATGCCAAAGCCATCCACTGTGCACACGGTGGTGGCTATACCACGTGGTATAAAAGAATCAAACCTCCTCAATCACAACACCACATCCACATCTCAACATCACAATCTTCAATATCAATAATTTATTCATATATTTTATTTAATGCCATACCTCATCAATCATTCAAATAAATCATTTATGCCCACTTAACTAAAAATTACTAAAAACATGATTAATACTATCATTGTACATTTTTCATATATAAATTACTAACATATTTATAGCAGTTAAAAATACCAACATACGTATATAATCATTTCAACAAGCATACATGATAAATTGGAAAGTGGTTACCTCAAATTCTTGACACAACTAAACTTGAGAATTTAACTCCAACAAGCCAAAATCAAATTCACTCTACAATAAATATATATATTTACATGTTAATATAATTTATAATAATTGTTAACTATTACAAAATAGCAAATAATAATCCCCATAATTAACTCAAATTTCTTCAAAATAACAACAATTTATCTATTCCTCAAATTCCTTTTTAAATCAAAATTTCTTAACTCTATTTCACAATAAAATATTTAATAACCATAATTCTCTAACTATAATATCAAATCATATTTTATAATTTCACATAATTCAAAATCTGCAAAACTAAACCGATTAAAATTTCAATAATACTTCCAATAACTCAAATAAATTGTTTATTCCAAATTTAATCGGTCAAAAACGTTTTTAAAGCACAATTTATTATTTATTTAAGAAGAAATTAATTATAAAATCATACAATAATCAAATGGTAAATCTAAACCGATTAAAATCAGCTATTATTTATTCTCTACATATCTATAACCATCTTTTGTAAAAACTCAAATTCTCCCAAAATCCTAACCCCAAATTTCTCGTTAATCAATATAATATTACTATCAATACGAAGATCAAAATACGTAGAACAACTTTTATGAAGGAAGTTTATTAAGAAAACGTAATTTTAAGTACCAAAATTAACTGCTAAAATCAGAACCTTACCTGTTAAAATTTCGTTCGCTCCGCTCGCCTGCTCGTGCAGCGTAATGAAAATGATGAAGGGAAAGGGTATTAATAATACCCTCCCTCACGTTTTTCCTTCCAGCGGGCCCCATGTGTTTTTTTTTTATTTATTTTATCAAGCGGGTCCCACATGTTTTTTTTTCTTTCTTTTCTTTTCCCCTCCCGACAGTTTTTTTTTTTTTTTTATAATATTACAAAGCAATTCTGTCCTGACTGATATCTCAATTAATTTTGACCGTTAGTTGACCAAACATGCTGAGTTGATAGTCCACATGTCATCCACGTCATTTTTGTTAAGATACAAATTTGCCTTGTAAATTTTAAATCTAACTTTAAAAAAAGATGAAGTAAATTACATATGAACTTTTGGCATAAGTTTACACATCAAAAAAAATGGGAAGGGGTGGCTGCTGTGCCTTTAGTGCTGACCCCCTGCTGCCCCGCCAATATAGGGGCCTTCCCAAGTATTTTTTGTCTTCCTTTTTACCATTAAATTTTATAGAAAATGAGTGACATTTTGATACCTTATGGGCAAAAATGGAGATGTTTTCAATTTTTTATGATTTTTTAAAGATATTTCAGAAAAATAGTACTTTTTTTTCACTTTAAACAGTGACTCTTTGAAAAATTATGAAAAATTGAAAACAGTTTCGTTTTTTTGCCCATAAGATATCAAAATATCACTCATTTTATGTAAAATCTAATGGAAAAAGGAAATAAGAAAGAAATACATGGGAAAGGCCCCCTTAATGGCGGGGTAGCAGGGGACAGCACCAAAGGTATGCACCCACCCCCTTCGACAAAAATGATGTGGATGACATGTAACTATTAGTTTAGTATGTGTGTGTTTGGAATAGTGATTGACAATTGGGTTTGTTTCAATTGGGCTTGTTGTAATATTACTTTTAATAAAAGCCAGATTGTGTATTGTGATTTATGTTTGGATTGACAGTTGTATAAGAAACAACGATTGGCAATCGGGTTTGTTTCTAAGTTTTGGGTGCTTTTTACTACTAAAAAAAATACATTAAAGGTAAAATTGTAGTCAGTCTCCTAAGACCGGGTACAATTGAAAAATTATTTTAAAGGGTTAAAAGCACAAAAAAATATTTTAAAGTAATTTTTGGAACTGAAAAAGCACATTAAAGGTAAAATTGCAACAAGTCTGATCAAACACTAGATATGACTGAAAAATATTTTAAAGTAATTTTTGGAGTTGAAAAAGTACATTAAAAGTAAAATTGTAATTAATTTGATAACACACTAGGTACGACTCGAACGATATTTTAAGGGGTTAAAAACACCAAATATATTTTAAAGTAATTTTTGGAGCTGAAAAAAGTACATTAAAGGTAAAATTGCAATAAGTCTGATAACACACTAGGTACAGCTGAAAAAATATTTTAAGGGGTTAAAAATACCAAAAAATTATTTTAAGTGGTTAAAAAGCAGAAAAAAATATTTTAAAGTAATTTTTTGAGTTGAAAAGTACATTAAGGGTAAAATTCCAATCAGTTTGATAACACACTGGGTAGTGGGTACAGCTAGAAAAAATATTTTAAGGAGTTAAAAACACTCAAAAAATATTTTTTGATACTACATACTATTTAAAAATCATTTTATGGGAAAATCCAATATCATATAAATAATTTTTAAACAACTCAATCTACCATAAAATGCCATTAACTTTTAATAAAAGCTTCTTTCTCCAACTTCTTACAATTGAGCGTTCATTAATTGGGCTTTGACAAAAGCGCAATTGCCTACAAGCCTCCCCAAACACTAAAAAAAAAAAAATTATGGCTGTCAATTGAGCTTATGACTGCCAATCAGGCTTATAGCTGCTTACCAAACACACATTATATTTGATGAACTAGTGATTAAAGAGGAATACTTACATACTCTTAGAGTTCCAGATCGTTTGCACTCTCTCCAATCAGAACACAACATCTCACCCAATTTTTATCCTAGCTATAAGCTTATGTGTTATTTACTTAATTTATAATTATAATATTTTACTTTCAAAAAATAATGTTCTAAATTAAAAACCAAATTGCATAAATTAGTTTAATTAATTTATTCATCAAATCACTCTCTTCCTAGAGAGAACCAGTATTCTTCTTCCCGATGAAGCTCCGCCGCAACATTACCTCTCTACAACGTCTCTCTCCCTTTCTTGAAATGGGATGGCAATTGGCAAGAATCACGATATAATAGCAACTACCAGTTCTACTATATTGCCTCTAGTGATCCCAATTTTTAAAAAAGTTCCCTATAAGAAAAATAACGTCTTTGATGATAAAAGCAACCATCTGTTTTCATCTCGAGGAAAAATGTCAAAGGCAAGAGCAGCAATCCCTTGGAGAGAGCTAGCTACAATGAAATTGATGACGACGTTGGAGGTAGAAAGAGAGAGAACTCATGAAGGCGACAAAGCTAACGGAACGACACAAAAGCCATGGAATCTGAGACTGATGAGATTGATTTCCACGAGAGGTATTGTTGAGATCGAAGGTGAGGCCAACGGCCAATTTGCTAACTAATCAACGGCGACTGTATTTAACGGTAGAGCTCCATCGACCAAGATGGGCAGAAGGAAAGGAAAATGATGGCACCATAGAACATTGTTAGCGGCGAAGCTTTAAATAGAAGAAAAAGTGAAAAACAAGGGTTTTTGTTGAAGAGGGAGGAGAGATTTGATGAATAAATTAATTAAGATAATTTATGTAAATTGGATTATACTTTAGAAAGTAATATAAATTAAGTAAATAACACATAAGCTGACAGCTATAATAAAAATTGGGTGAGATATTGTGTTCTAGTTAAAGAATATAAATGATCTGGTATTCATTCTAAGAGTTTAAGAGAATGTAAGTATTTCTCATAATTAAAATTAACTGTAACGATGAAAGGGTAAAATTACTCTATTTTAAAAATTTTTGGGTCGCGTGCAAAGACCAGTAAAAGGCTTACATTAATCTTCCCCAGTCCCTGCCGAGGAGAGTCCTTTCTCGCTTTGGGGCCTTTCCGCTTTCGTCTTCCCAACCTTGACCTTTTCCTCTGCTTCAAGGTAGGTACCTCTCACTCTCTCGCACTCCACTCGCACACTTCGCTGCTCTTCCTACCATAATTCTCTCGCTCTTCCCACACTATGAACTTCGGCAACTCCGATACACCCAAAGTTTTCTCACTATCAGAGCAGCCCCATCTCCCACTCCGCAATGTTTTCGCCGACCTTCAATGTCGTTGTTCTGCTCTCGCCCACAACCTCACCCATCTTCCCTTCCTCGACCTCCGAAACACCTTATCCAATCTTCAGTGTCATGCAAAGCACGCCTTAGATGCCGGGATGACCAACTTTTATCTCACTTGTTCTCCCGGGAGAAGCCCGGCTTGGGCGTCCCTTGCCCATAACAATACTGAGTTTCGCCGCCCTGTAAGGGCCTTGTCGACCGAAGCCATCGAAGAACGTTTGGCCGGCGTGCCTGTCTATGCTCTCAGCAATGCTGCCGAGGAATTCGTGCTGGTCTCGGGCACCTCAACCGGCAAGAATCTTGGGTTGTTTTGCTTTAAGAAGGAGGATGCTGAGGCTCTTCTTGAGCAAGTTAAAAGTGTTGACCCGGTAATGAGAATTGGGTCCAAAGTGGTGCCTGTTGCTTTGAACAAGGTTCACGCTTGCTGCTGTTTTTGACGTTGTGAGGAGTTTTTTCGGGAAAAAAATTGGAATCTTTGTGTCACTCTAGGGTTTTTTGTGCAGGTCTTTCAGCTCAAGGTGGATGGAGTGGCCTTCAGATTGATTCCAGAGTCTTCTCAAGTACAGAATGCTCTGAGAGTGAGTGGTTCATAACGTTGTCATGTTATCTCTCCACTACATTGTTATTATATATGGTATTCAACACCGGTCTGAATGGCTCGGATGCATGTTTTTGCAAGAACTGAGATAACTATGACTTCTGTTTCATTTTTATATCTATTGTGAAAAATGATGTGATACTTATTCGTTTCTCATCCTTTAATGTTTTACTATTATTTCTATTATTGTGAAAAATGCTGCTATTCTTATTACCTTTTTATGGTCAACAACTGATAAAGTTGAACATACAAAAAGCTATGCTTAAATGCTTCTCAAGATACATATGGCAGTTTTCATGAGGCTAATTATTTCTTAAGCACTCAGATTAGATTCTATATAACCATATGCATTCACATGCTTGTAGTGCCCTAGTGTTGGAAATTTAAATTAAGCCATAAATTATCTGCTTGAAAATCTAACATTCAAAAACTTATTTCCATGCGGTACGTCTCAAGAAATTAGTGTGTGATTTCTTCTGGTACTTTGGGAAAATATATGGAATACGCCAAACTAAAGGACAAACCATTTATAGTGATGAATATGTCTGTGGAAGAATGTTTGTCTGGTAATCAGTTAATAGTTTTGTAGTCAAAATCACATGTCATAGATATGGGCTTGCATACTTATACACGCCACATTCTAAATTGTCCTCTGTTACTTAATCCCTTCTTTCTTGTCATATAAACTCCATTGCAAATTTTTTACTTACTTGTTTGTGTTTAAAGTCTTGGAATGGTTCTGGGCCAAAAAACATTGTTGGAACGGGTTGAATCATTAGAGGATGTATGGTGTTCAGCCATATCTATGCAGTGCCAATGTGCAGAGTTTCTATTCCCATTTTGTGAATTAGTGGAAGTAAATTAAGGAAAAACTTTGAGTTTTCACCAATTCCAGCGGCTAGAGGTTGACTGGTCATATCTTTTTTAGTCAAACTGGCCAGTTTGGTCAATTTTTTCACAGCACCAGTCTTGCGTGTTGAAAATGTGATGGTTGTGAACTGTTAAATTTATCTGGATAACCTGATACTTGAGCTATACAGTGATGGCTATGAGTGCTTTGTGATTTACAGGAGAGGGAGAAGTCTGGCGTTGCTTCCAATAGCTTTTCTGGCGTTCCAGTTTTCCAGGTTTTGATTTCAGTCTGGATATGTCGTTTGTGGCTTACTTTCTCTGGTGCAATCTGTTGACAGGATTCGTGAATGTTTTGAATGCAGCGCATTAATGTTATATGAGTAAAGGAAATATATACAATATACTTTCGAGGATGTAAACTTTAGTTGAAGGAATAAAGAAAGGATAAAAAACAGAGAGAAGAAAGAGTCCATGTTTGTAGTTCAGGTTCTTGTTGTAGCAATAATAACAGTCAGAAATTTTAGATAATTCTTTCTTCTATTCTTATTATGCATGTGTAAAGACATATATGCATACAAGGAGGACAACAATTCTTAGGAGAACCTTTAAAATCTATGGTGTGTATCTGTTAATAAACAGAAGCAGGGAATGCTTTGCAAAATTGGATGAAAAATTAATGACATGGATAGGGGCATGCATGCATAGAAATATGGTGATACTTCTGTTGCTATTGAGATGTAAGGAATGTTGTGCAAAATGGGTGTTAATCCTTAAATTGGTTTGATGTACCTTTGAAGTACAAGCTTGTTATCAGGAAACCCCATAAGCTTTAGAATTATATGCTTCAACAGTCTATGATTGTGTGGTTAGTGGTGCGTCAATGAACACATAGTTTGACATCACTGTTGTAATAAATGTATTTTTGCCGTACCGTAAGTGGTATGTCTGAGTTTATTTTACTACTCAGGAAAAATCTGAGAATATGTACCTCCTTCCCTTGCCTTCACGCTCAAGTTAAAGGAGAAAATTACTGACATAGAAATCTGGCGTATTCTACATTTCAGAACATATCATGCTTTCAGTAGTTGCTATTTTTGCAAGTGCTGTTGCGGCATATATGAGTTTGTTAGACAAATTTGACCTTGTTTGAAACTGAAGGATATCTTCAAATTCTCTAGGTTTCCAATCTCAGTTGGAATGGCATTGCTTGTTGGTTCATAACTTCATATACTTGATTTACTTACTTGTTTGGGAATCAAATCTTGTCATTTTTTTGAGTTTATTCCTGAACTAAGTCTCGTTTAATTAGGACTTGTGAGGCATAAGCGTAGCTATCAAAGTAAGTAGAGTTGAGAACTGCGTTTACTTGATTTGTTTTGATGAGAATTGTAGGTGGAACACTTGTGAGCAAAGCTTTCTTTCTTTCCCTGTCATTTCCCTTGCTATTATTTCGTGCTGTTGTTTCCAATATATGCATGAGCGTGACATCCTGGAACTCCTTATGTTATTGCTTGCTGACAGCCTAAAGAAACACATTCTCTCAGAGTATGCAATTGTAAAAAGGACAAAGACTGAAAAAGAACTTTGAATTTGTAAAATTCTAAATCAGATATTTCCCAAAAAATGAGGTGTGAATTGCTTATCAAGTTTCGTCATTTTCTTATCAACTTTTGGTAACAAATCTGATTTGGGATTTTGCAATTTCAAAGTTCTTTTTCTGTTTTTTTCCTTATAAAAATCTTCATGTGTTTGGTCTATAGAACTCTAAATGTAGGCCATCTGAAATTCTGTTTATTTACTGCTACTCAGAAATTCCAGCAAGCTCATGCCTGGAATCTTGCCACTCTCTAATCTCCCTAAATCATGATCCATGTCTTCCACAATTATGGTTACAACTCTGTTAGATTGATGAAAAGTGTAGACACATCTTCCATCCACAATACATAGATTTCCTGTTTCTGTCCCGCATCCATTCTCTCGTTTATGAGGTGTGAACAGTGAACTTAAAAAGCAGCCAAGTCTACTCCCATTGCCCTTGCGGAAACTTAAAAGCCCTGAAATAGCACTATGAGAGTGACCACCCATGCATATACAGTAAGTGCTACTTGCTGAGGTATGGGCCCGTGGTTATAACCTTGTTGAGTGTTTGAAGGTACAGGATCCTTGCATATACTGTATGTTTGATAGGTTTATGATGTTTAGTAATATATGGTCCATAAAGGCACTGTGTATTTGATTTGCTCTACATTCAAACGCATACTCGTGATACTGCTTATTGTCATAATATTTTTTTTTTATTATGCTTCATTTCTACGAGCCTCTCCGCTTACGGGGTTGAGGCTGCGTACATCTATCCTTCTCCAGACCTCATTTAGTGAGAGCCTTGTGCATTGGGCCGCTTTTTATGCTTCATTTCTACAAATGTCTTTCAGTCATAGTCTTGCTGGAATTTCTGAATTTGGTGTTCTGAATTGTATCCTCGGTTGGTTTTTCAGTCCAGAAGTCTGGTATTAAAGAGTGAAAAGAAGAGATATCGTCCATTTTTCTTTAGAAAGGTGTAGTTGACGTACCTGTCTTGAATTACCTTCTGTAAGACACTGGTATTCCAACTGAAAATTATTGGTTCTATTCTTCTGGGATTTTGCAGGAGGATTTGGAAAATTCGCTTCAAAGGGCTTCCAATCAGCAGAATCAATTAAATCCCATCCTAAGACCAGGAGAAATCCAGGTACAGATTACATTAACAATGGTAAATAGAAACAATATTCATTAAGAGTCACTATTGAAACCAAGATAATATAGGCCTGTCTATAATCTACGCCAGAATAAATTAAGTTTTCCTGAAGACCTGCTAGTGGAGAAAGGCCTTCTAAGGATGAGGGCAGTCCCCCCAATGGCTGACTTGCTGATTTGGTGGACTAATCTGTGATTTATACTTTTCAGGTTGCTGTTCTCGAGGAAGTAATAAAGGGAATGAAGGTGAGCTTGAACGCTACTAAAGATAACATAAAAGAAAAGGTCATCGTAATCTGTAATATGTTATTCTCTATTCTAAATTGGCAATGACAATTAAATGACTTGCAGGAAAATTCTGCATGGGAGGATGTTGTTTTTATACCTCCTGGATTCGATGTCTCAACTGACTCCAATCAACAATGAGGAATGATTTGGGAATAAAATTGATTATTCCTATCTTTCCCATATACATACTTCTGGTATAGCCTCAAGTTCGTCCATATAACTTGTTACTTTCATTCTACTTTTCTAGGACATAAGGTTCATCAGAGATGCTATACCAGTTTGATTCGATTCAGATGTTCTGATGCATGTCACATGCCATCCTTTTTTTTTTTTTTTTTTGTGATTTTTTTTAATAAAATAACATATTATGACTTATAAAAAAGTTTCCAGTTATCATTCTATATAATTCTATATATATATATATACATATATAGAAGAAAAGTATTGAATAAATATGGCAATATTTATTACTATGAAATTTTGTGTGATGAAGTATAAACTTAAACAAACAGGAATGTAAAGCAGTACCTAGTATAGTGAATGGTTTTGAAGTTGGTTTTTCCCCGGTTGCATAAAAAGGGGTTTGTGAATTGGAAGTGAGAAGCTGGTGACAATATCATGTGTGAAAAATGGTGTGAATTGAAGGGTTTTAAATTCACAAGGGCAAAGGAAAGCAAGTCCAAGAAGCATTGATATGGAAATTTGGTGTTTAGCTGTGAGTCTGGGACAGTGCCCCACACTTTGAGGTGAACAAGACACACGCATACATACCCATCCTATAAATAAAATATTTATTTTTAAGTAATTTATAAACATTTTAATATTTACTTCTAATTTGTGTGACAAGGTGAAAATAGGAACGGTGCTCGTTTGGTTTCATTGCAAATGATATTTTTACGTTTTTTCACAAAATAAAATTATTCTTGCATATTTGCATGTAAAATTCAAACAAGCACTAGTCAAATGAGCTATGGATTAATGATTGGCGGGCCCGTTGAGGCCCCTCAACCCCAGTCGTTAGCCCATTTTTATTAATTTAAAATATATCTTGTTGCCAGATAATTAAAATAGATTTATATAATAATAGGCGTTCTTTTTTTTTTTCGGACAAAATAATAGGCGTTCATCAAGCACCGCCTTCTCTCCTTGTTTCTGGTTTGGGTGCCTTCCACGCTTTATCCTCTCTTTTATGTTTAAAGCAAGGTATTAAAATCCGGACCGGGTATTGAACCGGTCGGGGTACTGGGTTAAGGGTCAGTGGGTCAGATCGGGGTCAAACCGGAGCTAAACCGGTGAGAAATTAGAAATTTAGGCTTATTGGTATGAAATTCTAAAGAAAATAGTAAAAATAAATAATTTTTTTTTTAAAAAATGGAAACCGGACCGGCCAACCGGCCGGTTCGCAGGTTACCGGGCCGGACCGGCCGGTCCGGTTTCCAGAACCATGGTTTAAAGTATATGTTTAGTGTTTTAATTTTACATTAAGTCTTATTTTAGTTCTTTAAATTTAAAAAATATATTTTTAATTTTTTAATATTAACACTGTTAGTCTAATTATGGGGGAAAATGCTTAGTTAGTGCCATTAGATGGTGATTTTAGAATTAAATGTCAACACACATGTTTAAATTTTAATTATTTAATATAATCATTTTTAAGATATATTTAAAAATTAAAATAAAACCATTGGAAGTCATCCGTTGCAGCTATTCATGGAAATAGTGAATAAATTCATAAATAAATACTCATATACGTTGTAAAAGTGACATAGAAGAATATTCAATGACAAAGAAATAATACAGAGAATAGAATGGTCAATTTTATTCTTAAAAACTTATAATACACTATTTATAAGAAAACTGGTGGGTTTGGAGAGAAATATTTAGATACTCGCAGCCCCAACAATCTCATCTTTATTCAGTAAAAATGTTCCACCTCAAATTATTTTAATCCACATGCAATCCTACTAATTTATTGTTTTTAAGAAAATAAAACTGCCCCTTTTCCTAACTGCCCCTTTTCCCTCTCTTCATTCGACTCTCTCCCTTCTCTATCCTTTGCCTCAAACTGTGGATCTGCAGCAGGCACATCTCGGCGGCCGGCGAACCTCTACGAGGTGTTCCTAGTTAGCAAGAAAGCTTCACAGAGGAAGATCTAAGTCAGTTAACCGGAGTTCGGCTTAGATCTACCGTCCTAGTTTGGCATTGCACGATTGGAATCGGACGACGCTCTCTGATCCTTCGGTGAGAGTGCTCTACAGACTACAATATTCCTTTAGGGCCTGTTTGGTTCAATAGGAGGGGATGGAATAGGAGGGAATGGAGGGGAGGGGATGGAAGGAAAGAATAGGAGGTTACTTGTTTGGTTTGGTTGAAGGGGAAGGAGGGGAAGTTTTTTTAATGATCTTTTGTTTGGTTCAAAAGGGGATGGGAGGGAAGATAATATATAATTTATCATTTTACTCTTATATATTAATTTATATATTTTTACTTATTTGAATTATTTAAATTAATTTACACCTTAATATAAATTATATAATTTTTGAAAACTTACTCTCATCTCACTATAATGTTAATATGTATACAATAACTGATATAATAAGTTTTTGTTTAAACTATGTTTTCAACGAAGAGTTAATTTAACTCTAAAAAAAGATGATTCCAACAACAATGTTTTGGCAAAAAATGACTAGCAATAATGCAAATTATTTAGATCACCCTATAACGTGGTTCTCAAAATTCAATTGCTGACAAAATTTATTGAGCCGAATGTGCATCAGGATTTGTGAAGATGAAACTATCAGCCATCACATCAGGATTTCTTATATGTTACTGTGCAAAAAATGAGAACACAAAAATAAAGTCCAAAATTACGTTTTTGGCAGAAAGCAGAGGAAGGGAGTTGAGGGCGAGAGACCAGGAGCAACAGCAGCGGAGAGGGCATGACTTGCAACACCATGGGCATTGATGGGATATGACAAAGATTATTAGGGCAAATTAGTCCCAATATTTGGCTCCCCTCCAAAACCCCCCAATTTAGAGGGAATCAAAATACGGGGAGGGAAGCAAATTTTTACTCCTCTCCCTTCCATAATTTCAAACTAAATGAGGGATCCTCCCCTTCCAATCTCTCCCATCCAACCAAACAGGGCCTTAATGATTGTTCCTAGAAGGAGGTGCCCGGTGTTGTCATCTCCAATTAAGAATTCCCTTTCTAGGTCGTTGATGGGGGATGGATTAATGCTAGTAGAGATTAATTTTTATTTATGCTTTATGAAATTTGTAGGGTTGAGCCAAAAAAAATTTGAAAATAGAGATTGTAAATAAAGTGTATTTATAATCAAATTCCAAACTTCGAGAACATCAACTTTATTCTTAAAAGTTTATAATACACTAATTATAAGAAAATCGGTTGGATTGAATCCATTAATTAATAAATATAATTCAATATTGTTTATTATTTCACACTTCCCTTATTTTTATATTTCTTTATAAGTCACTAATTAGGAAATTATATTTTCTTCTAACAGCATATCCCTTCATTTTAGGAAATGTAATTTATTTATATCTTTAGCTACATTCTTTTCTTTATGTGATTTTTAGGTAGGGGAAAAGTTACAAAATATTTTTTCAATTTTACCATCATTAAAGTATATCCATCTCGCTTGTAAAAGTAAAGATGGAGAAAGTACCAAATATTGTTGCGTTATGAGAAGTAATAAAAATTAAAAAGTAAAGAGGTTTAATCAATTTTGATTTTCCGCCATCCTCGTCTTGCAAATCGAGATGAATAAAATTAAAAAAATTGCAATTCGCAAAATGAATAAAATTCAGTTAAACAGTATGGTTCTGCGTGCCCTTTGAACGTTCGAAAATTGCAATTCTCAATCCCACTAAGTGAGTGTTTAGATGGGTGTTTAAGTTGTTTTTTTACGTAAATCGAGATATAACACTTCTCACATATTTACCTTATATACCGTAAATCATAATTAAAAAATTATTTTTAAATATTCCAATAGCTGGTCCAAACACACATTAAGATAATGATAAGAAAGTAAATGAAGAAACAAGGGAAAATCATTCTTAGGTCCCAAGTAAGAAAGATAATATCAGAAAGGTCCCTGGGTACAACCCCAAAGTGCGCATTCACAACCTGATGAGTGCGTTTTTACAACCTCGAGGGACCTTTCTGATATTATCTTTCTTACTTGGGACCTCAAAGTGATTTTCCCAAGAAACAAAGACAAACAGGAGGCAGTGAAGGACTAGATAGGCCATTGAATGAACTAGAGAAGCAGAGGCCATCGTGGAGCAACAAAAGGGAAGAAGACTCGTAACATTTTCAAGGGTTGATTTTCATTAAATTTTTTAATAGGTTTATTTTAATTTTAAAATATAAAAATTATTACATTAAATAATACTCCTTTCTATCATTTTTATAAACAACTTTTATCCTTGTTGCACAAAATGAACTAGTGGTTAAGATTAGTTAAAAATAATAAATATGTAAAAAATGTAATATTTTTTTCCAAATATGCCCCTTTATGAAAGCACATAAAATGAGTAATAAATATGAAAGAGAATGTGTAATAAATGAGTAAATAAAAGAGAATTAGTGGTGAGTGGGGCAAAATTAATATAAGATGTGTATTTGATAGGAGTAGAAAAGAAAAAAGTAGTTTAAATTTTGAGACAAGAAAAAAAAGTTGCTTATAAAAATGATTATCATCAAAGGAGAGAAAGTTTCTTATAAAATGATTGGAGGGGGTAAAAATTTAAACGCATTATGTCAACATTTAATTGCAGAACCACCATTTTGTTACGTTAAGTTAGCATTTTTTTGTTAATTAGACTAACAGTGTTAATATTTAGAGATAAAAAAATGCTTTTTAAACATAAACGACTAAAATGACATTTGATGTAATTTTAAAAAACCAAACATATAATTTAAACTTCTCTTATTTATCGTTTTCTCTTGCTTCCTTCGTTTACTCATTTCCTCTCTGAATCATTCTCCTTGGATTTGTCGTGGCCATCCTTGCATTTACCCACTCATCATGTCCAAACCCATTCTACTCTATTTTTTACATATAAAAAATTGGCCCAACATCACTTCTTCTTGTTTATCTCATTCATGAAGCTTCAACGAATTCTCAAAGTATTATTATTATCTTCTACTATTACTACTATTCAGATTTTGATTTCATCTTCCATGCTACCCAAACAACTACTCTAGGTGGTAGAGCACGGAGACCACCTTTTATCCGTGAACTATAGAGCCTTCTAAAAGTAAATTCAAATGCAACTGTTCTAAATTTAAAAAATGATTAACACAATCTTTGATTTCTTAAATTTACTCATATTTTAGTCTCCATCCTTCAAATTTCAATCTGTAGGTTTTAATCATTTCAGGGGTAAAATGGTTCCAATTTTTAATAAATTATAAGAACAAATATTTTAAAAAGAATGAAACATGAATGATTAATATAAAAATGAGGGTAAATTTGAGGATGAAGAAATATGTTATGTTGAATGACTCCCAAGTTTCAACAACACAATAATAAATGAATGTAATGCATGCCCACCGCCCCTTCTCCTCTTCCTTGTGATATTTAATTGCTTTCCTTTCTCCGGTTTCACTGCCTCTCACTTTTTTTTTTTTTTCAAATTCAAAAATATCTTTGCGTCAATGAGTACCCTTAAAAGATACAAATATAAGATGAGAAAATTGTGAAAAAAATACTTCAGTGGGAACTTAATTGTCAAATGGGACCCTGATATGCAAACGATCTTTCGGGTTTGCAGAAGATCTTCCCTGTGTGCAATATTCTTCCCTATACATGTGTAAAACATCTTCCGTTGTGCGCATAAGATCTTCCCCTATATGCACAATATCTTTCTCTCATGTGTAGACGATCTTCTTAAATCCTATTTGACAATTAATTTACCAATGAGATCTTTTTTCACAACCCTCCCCGTTAAGATTTCCCATTTCAAGCTAAAATACATTTAAAAACAAGAAAGAAATTGGTGGAGACCTTACATGTTCGTCCATAAACAGAAAATGTATTTATTTTTCTTGAGTGTGCCGTTCTGCGGTACAAATTGAAGTTTCAAAAGAAAAATAAATATTTTACACTCCCTTTTCGGGGGAAAAAATCATTTCCCATTATGAAGTAAAAAAATTTTTGATGAGCCAAAACCGATCTTAATATTCATTTCGTATGATGAACACTTCATAGTACCTAATATCTGTTATAAACCTAATTAGACAAGAATAATCTGTAGTGATTTAGATCACGTTCTTGTTGTTATACCATGTTAGCTTAAAATTTATAATCAAAGTGAGGTCTGATTTGTCTACCCTCCTGTCTCATACTCTTATTATAATACTCAAACTAAATTCCACACTCTATTATGTTGGTTGTGATACCTCAAATTGCACCAACATTATCTATTTCTGTTTGGAGATATCTGCCATTGATGGAAAATCATATCCAAGTTCACGAAAACTATAATTATTGCTAATTAAACAATTAATTAATGGTGCATCTCTCTGAAGTATGATTGCACCACTATTTCGATTATTTAATTATTATCACTAATTAAGTGGCATAGGCCCACTTTAATCTTCATTAATTAAGGCTCAAATACCATGCGTCTCATCATTGAGCTCTGAGGATAAATCACACATTTTTTTTATAAATGATGTGGATGTTCTCACTCATAATATCTCTAATATCTATTATAAGCCACTTTTAACTAATTTGCATATCCCAAGAAATGACAGTTAATTCATTAAATTTATCTTAAATTGTTAAAATTCTTCAACTTTACATTTATTAATTAGGTTAAGAAGGAAGGAGAAAAATACAAATAACTATATTTAAACATTAACTATAAAGACAAAATTAGCATAAAAAAAGCAATTAACAAAATTTGATCCAGTTAATAAGGATCTGGCTTATAACCCACAACATCGTGAATTCAAATCCTATTGTCAATGTGAGAATCTTATTGACGGGTGATTAGTAAGTATCTTTATAAGCGCCTTTAGACCCTAGAAGCACACCATGAGTAAATTAATTAATGCAACAAACAAATGAAACCATCTCAATACTGCTCATCCATCCAATCCTTATCATCATAGCCAGTTTAGTTGTATCCAGCAATTTCATCATCCATTAATTCTAAATTCACATTTATCTGGTTGTCTTGTGCTTTCATTACCATTATTAAACAATACTCCAATGCACCCCACCAGACTTTGAAAGGCTTGTTAGCATATAATCATTAACACAATCCAACATCTCAATGCAACCACTGTATTACAACTACAAAATAATTCCTATATCAAATCATAAGTGATAAAAGAATAAGTTTAACATATGTATTATATATTATTGGATTTTACTGATTTTTCACAAAATTTTCACTCTTATTTTTAGAATTCACACTGGCTTCATTCTCGAAGGATAAAAAGGCCTCAACCCCCAATGAAAAGGAAAAGAGGACATATATAATGGCCGAAAGCACCAATCATATGAAGTGACTTGGTACTGCCTTCACCACCCTGCTTCTTGTTTTCTTTGTAAAAGGAATCATAAGAAAAGAAATAAAGAAGAGAGCACGCTTCATGTTTCATGGAGGCGATATGAATTAAAGAAGAAAAAATAAATAAAGACAAATATTAGCCATACATATTACATATCCATAAAAATCAGGTCCAATACCTGAAAAAGTCACCACACAGTTTTATTTAAATAAGGTGTCATCATTTCATTTGAGATGTCTTTTGCAGCAACAGTTGGAGATTCTGTCTAGTCTTGCTAGCTGGTGATTCCCACTCAATTGTACTATGAATCTCTCTCTTCTCATTATCATTAGGTGAGAAGCCACTCTCCATAGTGGTCCTTCCATTCAAATATGTTTCACCATATTATAGCTATAATGATGAGGTTGTCCCCTGCATAATTCACCGTAAACCCTCAATTAATAAAGAATTAATATAACATTGATCCTTATAATAGTTTACTCTCGTTTTAGTTATGATTCTTAGAATTTTAAACCTTAGATTTTTGTCCCTTAAGAAGCAAAATGGCTTCGATGCTTATTAAACTGTAAGACCAACGTTTTAGACAGAAAGATATTTAAGAGACCAAAATCTATAATTTGAAATTATAGAAATTAAAACTAAACTAAACTAAGAGTGAGAACCAAACCTTATATTAACTCCTTAATAAAGCTTCATGTTACAATATATATCCCACAAGATTTTTAAGATAAACTCAGCTCTCACCTTGGAAAAAGTTTCATATGCATGCCCTCATTCCAAGGTCTTGCTTTTAGAGCACTTTCCGTATCCAATGTTTGGACCATCTATATGAAGGATATCCCGTGGCTTCTGCATAATTCAATTGACACAGTGAGATATATATAGTTTTCCCCCCCAGGTTTCTGGGTTTTTTTTATCTTCTCAAAACAAAATGATGGTTAGTAGATGCGGAATTGCTGATATAATACAGCTGTGATTTCTTGTGATTAATATATAAAATCATTGTTGATCTCATACACTTAATGGGAGCAGAAGATTCATAGGAGGAATTGTGTGATAATTGACTAATTCTGCAATTAAAATCCAAGAGTTTTTGTTTTTATACAAAAAGACAGAGAGGAGCTGATGTAATAGCCAAGAGACAAAGGGAGCTGAAAAGGGTTATCAGTTTTCACTTTTCAGTAATCAGTAATCAGTAATCAGTATCACATATGCCTTGCCAATGCCGCCCGGCGCCCGCACCCCATATCTCTGCTCTTCTCGTGACTCTCTTTTTAAACTTGGATATTATAATCCAACATGTTTGAATTTCTTACCTTTGAACAAATAGGATGGGGCAGGATGCTGACTCAACATTCACCCTGCCATGTGGAATCAGCTTAGTGGATCCACACTCCATGATTGGTGGTCCCCATGAAACATGTAATACATAATATGCCCTAGTGGCTTTATTCTCTCCTTCCCCTGTTGCCATCCACCACCTATTGAGATTCCCCTTTTCTTCTTCTACTTCTTTCTTTTTCTCAAATCATGACAAAATGAGATTTTTTAGTTAGGCAAAGCAAAAGGTTAGTAGATTCGTTAGTAAATACTCCGAAATTCATCTCCAAGAGAGTTTTGTGCATATTTTTTTTTATACAAGAAAGTTTAGGTGAGTTTAATTCTGGGGCTCACGAAGGCAGGACATGCCTCCGGCCACAAAAAACGCTTCCAGATTTATTAACAAATCGCTTACTAACAAGATCATTACATTAGTATATTTGTGGGTTTTGAAGTCACAATCTTATGATTATGAGTTAATCCCTCTACCAACTGAACTAATCTTTATTAGTAGTTTTGTGCATATTTGCTCTCTCAGTACTAAGCGTGTCATACCTACGAAAGTTTAAAAAATTTCAGGAAAGATTTCTATAAATTCTGAAAGTAGATTAAATAAGGATTTATATTAATATGCTTAGCCACATATCAAATGCTTTGTCTCTCAAATAAACATGTTTAACTTTCCGGCCGGGTTCCACCGAACAGTAGAGTAAATCAAGTATTGATTATCAAATTGCCAAAACAACACATGGGAATGAACTTGTTTTGGACCACATGTTGGATTCTTAAAATTCTTTTATTAAAAACATAATAACAGAACCCTGCTCCTAAATTTATAAGTAGATGATAAATTGATAATATACCCCGTCCGATCCTAAATATAAGATATAATTAACTTTTTTTAGAGAGATTAAGGAAATTAAATATGTTACTTAATCATATTATATGTTGTGTATTATTATGTTATATATTAATTTATAAGTTAGGTAAAATAGTTTAGAGAAAAAATGATAAATATAAATGTTTTAAAATAATTTAATTAACTTTTTTAATATTTTTTAAAAAATCAATTATATCTTATATTTAGTGTTGTAAGGATACATGCGACTCCTTACGCTGTATAATTCCACTGTCTAGTTTTCACTTGCATCATAAAAAACAATGAACTAAACTGTTTGAGAAGTCAAATTCTCGATGTATTATTGGTACTCTTTCCAATTCCATAAAATGCTTTAATCATCCATTGAATCCACACAACGAGCTAAGGATAAAAAATTTAAATTTCTAAGACGGTCTGATTCTCCACAGCAAAATGGGGTCTACATAAGAGCACTAATTGGAAAAACAGAATCATTGTGCATAGCATACCACCCTCTGAATGAACCCAAAAGAACCTAATAAAAGTGTGTAGCCAATGCCCAAACAAAAGCTTCCAGCTTTCAAAACTTTGCTGCTAAGCTGGCACCAGCTTCATCCTCTCTCCCTCCCCCTCCCTCTCTGTGTTATAGTCCGCTCACGCGTCCCATCCCTACCCATTCTTCTCCTTCATCCCCTATATATACCCACCATTCTCTCACACACATATTCAAATCACAACCCACAATCTTCTTCTTCTCCTCCACAAAAATGGCTTCTTTTTCTTCTTCTTCAAATGGGTTTTTCGTGCCATTACTTGTTGGCATAGTGGTTAGTTCAATGGTGGTTGCCTGTGCTGGTAACTTCAACCAAGATTTTGATCTAACATGGGGTGGAAACAGAGCTAAGATCTTCGGTGGAGGACAGCTTTTATCTCTGTCTCTGGACAGAGTCTCTGGCTCTGGCTTTCAGTCCAAGAAAGAATACCTCTTTGGGAGGATTGATATGCAGCTCAAACTCGTTGCTGGAAATTCTGCAGGAACTGTCACTGCTTACTACGTATGTTTACTTGTTCTTATTATTATTATAATGAACTTTACATCTCGAGTAAAACTTGGCTTCACTTCCATTATACGTATTCCTTTCTTCACATTTCATTATAGAATACCTTTTTTTATTTTTCTTTTGAGATAAAAGCAGCTTTATTCTTCTTCTTCATTTTTGGGTTCCTTTATCAAGGCACATCAACCTTTTTAAACGAACTGTTCATTCACGAGAACTTCTATTTTACTGTATCTATCCCACCGAAACAAGTCATGCTACAGGATTTTTTATTTTATGTTTTTTTCTCGTTGTTGTTAAACTAGAGAATTTGTCAACTTGTCCCTATTTTTGCCGCGTTTCGTGACTTCAATTTTCTTGACAGCTATAGTTTAAATATATATATATATATATATATAAGTGGTGCAGTGATTTAGTTACTAATAAAATAGTTAAGGGGCTGTCTGTTTCTTGAATTGATGTCTTGGGGCCGAAGTTATATGTAGTATTAAACAAACTCACGCTTTACAAGAAAGTTTGTGTAATTGTGATGCCTGTCTCATGCTGTGACAAGAAGATCAATCAAAGTAACAATAAATATTTGCATGTTTTGGTGCAGTTGTCATCCCAAGGGCCAACCCACGATGAGATCGATTTTGAATTTTTGGGAAACTTAAGCGGTGACCCTTACATTCTTCACACCAATGTCTACACACAAGGCAAAGGAAACAGAGAGCAACAGTTCTATCTCTGGTTCGACCCCACCAGAAACTTTCACACCTACTCCATCATCTGGAAGCCCCAACACATCATGTAAGCAAAAAAATTAAAACTTTATATATATATATATATATATATATATGCGCACACAAATATCATCTTATCTAAGTGAATACTAATTTTGCCATGTTGGGTATTGCAGATTCTTGGTGGATAACATCCCCATTAGGGTTTTTAAGAATGCAGAGTCTTTGGGTGTTCCATTCCCAAAGAACCAACCAATGAGGATCTATTCAAGTCTGTGGAATGCTGATGACTGGGCAACAAGAGGAGGCTTGGTGAAGACTGATTGGTCCAAAGCACCTTTCACAGCATACTATCGAAACTTCAAGACCACTGAGTTCTCATCCAAGTCTGCAAGTTCGTTATCTGATGCAGCATGGCAGAGCAATGAGCTTGATGCTTATGGAAGAAGAAGACTGAGATGGGTTCAGAAGTACTTCATGATCTATAACTACTGTAATGATCTTAAGCGATTCCCACAAGGCCTTCCCACTGAGTGTAGGCGTTCCAGGTTCTGAGATATGAAGAATGTTTCATTATGGCTTTGATCAGTTGGGTTTTGTAAAATAATAATATCTTGTTGTCCTGTTGTTATTCTTTTATTCTGGCTTCCTCTGTTTTTTTCTGTTTCCCTGTAAGTTTCGCTTATATAGTTGTTTACATATTCAGGGATTCTGAATAAATCTAATTCTTTGTACCACATTCTCTCTTTCTTCAAGTTGGAATGAGTCTGTGCGTTCATGTGATAGTAAATTTAGTCGAGCTGGTCCAAAAAAAAAAAAAAAAATTAGTCGAGCTTAATACAACACAGTCTTGCACCATGCTGGCAATAATCATTATATGAAAGCTAATCTGAATTGCATTTAGAAAGTCAAACGTTGATTGTTCAACTTGAAACTGCTATATGACACATAAGTTTCTTCGATTTAGCCCCAACATTGTTTGGACAACAGCGCGTAGAAAGAGTAATATTACCTGTATATTCATAAATGAAAAGATGAATCAAAATTCAAGTAACCCTAAACCTTTAAGTTATGAACTATACGGTGAAAACTTTTGGTGAGAGACATAGTTGAACAAAAATAAGTCGAAGAGTGCCCTTTATTATGACGATTGAGGAGGCTCCAACCTGTACGGGCTCTTATTGCTATTGATGTATCTGGAACTGTCAGTTCTGTTGTTCCCAACTCTGTTTCTGTGGATAAATAGTAATTAGGGCATTGAGCCCACGGTTCTCGCGCGAAAAAAAAAAAAAGTCAATGTTTCCAATTGCACATGATATGCGGATTATCTATTAAAGTCAGAATAATTTTTATGATTTATAAAATAAATAAGTAAAAGAAATTTTATCTTGACTTATAAAAAAAACTTTTAAAACTACGGTTTTAATATTACCCAAATACTTTAGTACCCTTGTATCACCACCATACCCAGCATTACCGTATCGTCAACTAGTCAAATTTGCTAGATTTTACCGTAGACCTCTTTAAAGTCATTGGATGTTGGCTAGCATTAACAACTTGAATAGGAGTTTGCAAGAAATTTAAATTTGGGCTCTGCTTGCAAGTCATGCATCTTCAAGCTTCTTTAACTGTTTAATACACACCATAAAAGTTGACCCATAAAAAAATTGACTCATAATCATAAGGTCCACCGATATAAGGATTTTATTGATGGATAATCTATAAATATCTTTATAATCACTCTTTAGACCCAGATACATGTCCTAGACCTAGTGAGCTCCTACCCCAGGACCCAACTCACCTAAATATTTATTGTACCTCTGTAAACTTTCTTTGAACCCGGATGCATACCCAAACTCTGGTTAGCTTCCACCTCATGACCCCTAACCTTGGTGAGCTCCCGTCCTAGAATCCAACTCACCTAAATTTTTATTATATCTCTATAAGTGTTCTTTGAACCTAAATGTATTGCTTAACCCTGATGAACTCCGGCCTCAAGACCTAATTCAACTAAACTTTTATTGTACAAAAGAAAACACTCTTTTAATATTGAAGAGTCAGTGAACTAATATGGCAAATATTATAACACAAGCAAATAATCGGTCTCGAGATGCAGCAACATGTAAAACGCTATTCATTCTTTCTCACTTGAATGCCAACATATATTTAGTTTTCAAATATAGAGTTGATTTTTTAAAAAAAAAATTAAAAAAAACTAAATAAATTATTTAATCAGTTCATATGTTGTATGTCATTAAATTATATATTAATTTATTAATTAAATTAATTAATTTGAAAAAAAAATAAATATAAATATTTTAAATAATTTTCTTAATCTCTCTAAATAAAATCAACTTTATATTATATTTAGAATAAAACGAAGTAATTAATTTCTCAGGCTTTTCTTCAGATAACATCGGACAATTTACAGTAATCAAAGAATGGCAAAGGGATGCCTAGCACCTTCAGGAGTCTTCAAAGCCGATCAGCGCAGTAAAACTCTCTTTCAACCTTGAATTTTCAAGTTTCAACAATTCCTGTGTCATTACATGCCAAAGAAAAAAAAACAAAGAAAGAAAACATTTCAATAGTTCGATCTGTAACCGTGAAGTTTTTTTTTTTTTTTTGGTTCTTTTAATATGTTCTTCATAGCTCATAACAGGACTCTTAGATGTTATGTTATGGTTTCTTCAAATACCAATCACAGTTCACTCCCATGTACAAGGCATTTCCTTATAACTTGCAAAAGCTACTATACGCCATATACAAGTTATTACGAAGTCGCGCATGCTACTTTTGCCCGGACAATCTGCCTGGTGAAATGACTTTTTCTTCAATGTAATTTGCGAATTTAACCCTTGGTTGCTGAAAGCACTGTAATTATTAAAAGAAAAAAATCTCCAATAAGTTGTTTTTATTCATTCAATCAATTGAAAATGCCACTTAGGATACAAGTATGGGCATACCGTGGTTCTACAATGGACGTTGAGATCATCGTTCATCTCGCTAAGTCGTTCCTTGGCTAGTTGCTCTGCTGCACATGCTTTCCTGCAAGCTTCCTTCACCTGAATCATATAGCAGAAAAAACTTAGCCAATACTTCGATTGCAGAAATGCTATTTCCAGATAACAAGACATGGTGAGAATGAATACCATAGCAAACTTTCAGGGAAGAAAAAGGGGACAAAACGCACTTCTATTGTGGGGAAAACAAAAAATCAGAAACCGGATTCAGAAAAGCAGAGACACGGTATGTAAAAGCTGAAAAATATTTTAAAGTCAAAAGAGGACGGGTGATCTTAATCCATTAGTCTTGTCCAACTCTACAAGAACAGGGAAAAGATTACACATTCAGGTCTCATCGAACTTGCCTGATTTTCATCAAGAACAGAATGAACATTAGCACCATCAGTTCGCCTTCCTAACATGTTTCTTAGCTGAGATAATTCCTCCATAAGGTCTAGAGCAACTTCTTCGGCATCTAAGAACAGATTTCTTGAGAACTCAAATGCTCTCTCAGCATGAAGACGGAATGAAGCACAGTTCAAACATGTGCAGTGTCCTCTACATCCTCTCGGATTTCTTTTAAGAATCCCCTTTCTGAGACCAACAGTAGGGGTTGTTCGCCTCTCTAAGGTTTTCGTTTGCAACTGCTGACAACATAGATCAGTATTGAGATGCATCCCCCCATTTGAAGAACTGTCTCTGTTCGCTTCAGTGAAATCTGATAACTGATGTGAGACAGATGTATAGTGTTCTCCGGGCGTAATTTCATTCATGATAGGACTTGAGGGCGTAAATGGAGAATTTATTTTAGCAAAAGAATTTAGCAAGACAAGAGAACACTCGGAATTGCAATCTCCGTTAGTTTTATCTTGGATAGCATTTGCTTCCTCAACAGTATCATGCATGGGGCAGCTGTCTGTTTTAAGTTCATCTATAGGAGACTCTCGACTTTGAAACAGCAAGGGAGGTTGGGACCTCATTTCCCTCTCATCTTTCTGGTCCTGATTCAATTTCGGCGCACCTATCAAATTATTAGGCGGCCAATCAGCTTCATGTTTCATATTTAGGCAAAGCATCGAAAAAAAACATATCTTTTAGGAGGAGCTGACAACTAAGGTTATTTACCACAATCGTCCTTGGCAATGTCCTTAAGAAATGGAAGCAACCTTTTGTAGCTTACTGAACCAGGTGTTTTGAAGAGTTTCCTCTGCAAACATGGTTTGAGCACCTGCGAAAAACTCAAACCAAATATATATTAGCACTGATTGTAATAGCATAATGGCAAAGTCACAAAAGTATAAACAAAAAGAATAATCAACTTACAGGCTACCATTGCCAAAAAGTTGAGGTCAACATATAGTAAAATCATAGCATTTTCATGAACCATGGTTTTAAGCTAGCTAACTACGCAACGCAATTAAAATTTAGCAAAAGATCAATAAACAATTGTCTAATTCCTAATTGATGAAAAACTAAGATTTGAAAGGTCGACAGATTCTTACGGATTTACTCCTCTGAGCATTATCTTTGCCCTTTGTAGCATTTGGGCAAAATCCCTCTCCAGCATTTGCCTGATTACTTGAGGTCAAATCCAGAGTGTTGATAACATCTATGCTGCCGGGAGCATTCTTGTTGTCACCACATGTATCAGCGTCAGGGAGACTTGAACATTGTTGGTTCACAACACAGAGTTTCTCTGAAGTATCTACACCACCAGTACCCTCTGCTTTACAGCCATGAACATTGCTGGGAACAGCATTTGAAACATCCTTGTCATAGTGAACACCTACAACTTCTTCAGCTTCTATGTTGCTCGAGCATTCAAGACTAATCTCAACATGCTCATTCACAGAAGGCACAGATGAACAATCATGAACCACTTCCTTAGCACCTAATTGCTTTGGCGATTCAGGCAAGTCTTGGTAAGACGTCAGTTTTGACTTGTTACTACCAGATAAATCACTCTTGTCGGCCAAAACTCTGAATTCATCATTATCATTCCTAGGGCGACTGTCTGTCCTAAGTTGGTCTTTCGAAGCTTCTTGGCTGAGAGATGGCAAAGGAAATTGGAATTGCTTTACATCATTAACCTTTTCATCATTTTGGCGATGACCCAATATTGAAGTACCTGCAAAATTATTAGGCCATTTAGCTTCTTCAGTATACACATCTACATATACAAATAGCATCATAAGGATCTGGTGGCTGAAATAGTTACCACAATCATCTTTAATCATATTCATTATAAACGGAAGCAACCTTCTGTAGCTGACTGAACCTGGACTTTTAAACAGTTTCCTCTGCATGCGTGGTCTGAGCACCTGCATAATTTCTCATATCAAAATTGGATTGACACTGGATGTAAAATCATATTGTCAAGATATCAAAACAAAGAAGAAAAGAAAAGTACTAGAACGTTTACACAGTTTGTCCATATATATCCCCACTACTAAATTGTTATCAGATTTATTTTCAACATAATTAAATAATCCATCATTAAGACCAGCGACTAGATGCCTCCAACATTCTTAACTTACAGATTTGCTCTTTAGAGAATCGTTTTTGGCGCCAGCGTTTGGGCAAAGAGATTCCTCCGCCTTTCCGTCATTATTTCCCGTCAACTGTGCATCTTTGATATGAATAGCCTCTACCACTTGCTTTGCTCCATCTTCATCAACCTTTACCTTCTCACACTTCTCGATATCATCAGGGGGAGTCGTAAGTTGAGGTAGTCCATTCACATTGTCAAGTCTCTCAAAAGCACCAGCACCATCATGACAACCACTGAAACTTTTTAACTGTGTGCCCTTACTCACCGATTCACTATTTGCATGATCCATATTCTGAGCTTTACAGGGAAAGCCCACAATAGGACTTTCGGTTTCTTTGTTCGTCGACTTCAAAGCACCGTCAGAATAGAGATCAGCATCTTTCTCAGATAGATATTCATTCGCGATTGAAGACAAAATTGAATTTATTTCGTCCTTACTCCGACTTTCTAAAGGCAATTTTCCGCCCAAGCTATCGATCTCGCCATCCCTCTTCGAAACATTTCCTGCGCGGTCATTATTTTCTGCGATCGAAGCTGACCCAGAACCAGACTCAACCATTTCCAGATCTCCGCAGCCAGATCCGACCTTTGATTCCACAGAATCGACATTTGGACTCGAGCTAGAAAAAGTCCCGCCAGCCGATTGCGGAGAATAAACTCGTCTGGCACGAAGGTCCTTTATCAGAATGTGAAGCGGCTCGCCATCATCTTCGACGGAACTTTCTTGATTCAGCTTCGCCTGCTTCAAGAGATCACTGACAAGCATGTGGTCATCATCGTCATCCGAAGAGTAGTTGACCGAGTAGCCTCCACAGCCTGCGCTCGAATACTGAAAATGACCGGTGGGGTTACGGCGTCGGAGTTGATATTTGCTACGAGTAATTACTCCCGAGAGGGAAAGAGATGGCGGTGGCAACATCCGTTCAGAGGAGCTTCTTCTCCTAGCATCCATGGCGGCCGCGAGGCCCTCGGTCAAGGGTGTGGGAGTAATTGGGATAATTTGGCGGGAAGGCTAGGAAAATGATTCTAGTACTACTGGCACACACCACACTAGGTGGCGGGAACATTCGACCTTACTTGGCGGGAAAATAGGTCTCTTTTTTTTTGGCCAGCAGGCGGGAAACTAGGTCGAGCGTTTTTCTTTTCTTTTTTTAAATTTTTATGAAGGGACGTTCGAAAAGATTATGTTCCTCTTTCTTTTTCTTTTTCTTTTTCTTTTTCTTTTTTTTCCCGAAGCCTGAGGTGCGCCGTGCGCGTTTACGACCTTGAGACGGGAATACGACGAACTCATGATTTTAAGGGGCCCCGTACTTTTGGGCTCAAATGGAACACTTGTTTCTGTCGCAGGCTAAATTTAAGGTTTGATGAATCAATAAACCCCTTTAAAATACACTTTTAAAATGAACACTAGAGGGAGTATATTAAGTTCCTTGCTCATAGGGGTGGGAACAGGCCGCCTGTTTTAGGCCTGACCTATCAAGCTAAAAGGTCAGGTCTAGGCCTTATACAGAGCCTCTTTTATTTAATAAGTCAGGCCTAGGCCTGTTAGTAGGCCTTTTAAGCCTACCAGGCCGGCTTGGAAACAATAAAAAAAATTTGACTTAAAGTTATCGGGCCACAATCTTCATACAATCAAACCGACAGGCGACACCTCACAAAGCACTCAGCTCACAGCTCACAGCTCACAAGGCACTCATCTCAACTCTCAAGTCTCAATTCTCAGTTTCTCACATCTTTCTTTCTTGTTTCGACCAAAAAAAATTCTCAACTCTCAGTTCTCAATCTCCACTCCTCCTCCTCCCTTCTCCAGTTCTCAGCTCTCAAGTCTCAATCTCATCTAGTTATCATCCTGTCAACTCTCATCTCAACCCTCACACCACAGATCTGTCCTTACATCACCATCGCCATCGCTATCGCTGTCCGTCATCCCTTCTCCGACGTCGTAGGATCTAATTCGGTTATACGATTGATGCTATGTCATCACCGTCCGTCATCCCTTCTCCGTTCGTAATTCAGTATGGTTTTTTTTAGTGGAATTCGGTATGGTTTGAATTCTGTTCTGATTTATTGTTTTGTTCTTGGTTATTAAACTATGTTCTTGCTTTTGTTCTTGGCTGTTAAACTGTGTTTGATAAGTTACAGAAACTCTGTTCTTGGTTTTGTTCTTGGCTGTTAAACTCTGTTTAAACATTTTGTTCTTGGTTGTTTAAACTGATCAAAGAGAAGGAACATTTGATTATTTTTTTGAGGATGAAGTTTGGATAACGGACGGAGTAGCAGAAACACAATGGACAGACAAGGATGGAAGAAGACAAAGATTTTTTTTTTTTACCCAAAGAAAAAGATAAAGATGAAACTCTTTGCGTCTTGACCATAATGAATGCCACTAATGTGCTTGTGAGTTGTGAGTGCTTGTGGGGCCAAGGAAGTAGCATAAAGTATCAAAGGTCAAAGGTGATGAGTGCTTGTGTTGTGAGTGTTTGCTTTCGGTAAGTGATGAAACAGATTATTTGTTAAATTGTTTTATACTCTAATACTAATTATTTTTTTAAAAGGTCTTTGAAGGAGATTATTTGTTAAATTGTTTTATACTCTAATACTGATTATTTTTTTTGCAGGTCTTTGAAGGAGAAGAGGAAATTATATTGAAGATTTGATGTAAAGATGAGAAGGTCTAGAGACTTTGTATTTTGTTTCATATTTTATGATGTATATTGGATTATTGGTGTAATAGGGCCTGTTTTTGGCCTTTTTCTCAAGAGATCTATTGTGAGGCATATGGCCTGTTTAAAATGTTTTAAATTTCTAGGCCTCTTAACAGGCCACAGGCCAGCTTAGGCCTTTGTACAGGCCAAGCTTAGGCCGAAAAAATGGCCTTTTACAGGCCACAGGCCAGGATTAGGCCATCTTGAGATAAAACAAGCCTGGCCTGTTAAGGCAAAAGCCTGGCCTGGTCTATTCCCACCCCTACTTGCTCATTGGATACTAAATTATAACTTAGTTACAAGGGTTACTTCTTGTTTTGGGAAAATATAGGGAAAAAAACTTTAAAATTATAAAATTTTAAATCAGGTATTTTCTAAAAAATGAACTATGAGTTGCTTATCAAAGTTTTGTCATTTTTTACCCAAAAAAAATTTTTTTTTTATCATTTTCATATTATAAACTCTTAGTAACAAATCTAATTTAAGATTTTATAATTTTAAAATTATTTTTTTATCTTTTTTTCATTTTTTTCTAAGCACAAATGTCCTCCTATTAAAAGCAATGTATTTAGTTTTTTAACCTCATCAAATTAAATAAATATATCTTAAGATATATATGAGTATATCTATATATATTAACGAGATTACAAGAGTGTGGTGAGAACAAATGTGCCATTTGCTTTTCTTGCGCCGGGGAAGCAGCCGAGCAGAATCAAAAGGGCAAGGAAGTGATACGGCAACACACTTTGAATGCAGGAACAATTGTGAAACGAAAGTGCTATAGAGGGAAGGAATCATGCACTTCAACTAATTCCGTATGTTCTATTGTGTATAGTATGCTCTACTTATGGCACTTCAATTAATTCCGACACTTTGAAATTAACTACTCGCCAACAACTACTCACACACCTCTCTCCTTATAGCCAATAAAGCACTTGCTCTGAATGATATCACCCCACTTCTCGTCCCGTTTTCTCACACTGAATGATTGGTCAGACTAAAAGCCTTAAAAGTTAAAACTACAAGGTAAAGCTGCCCGCTCCTTATCTCTTCATCGCCACAAATAACAATTCAAAAACAAATTGTCCTCAATCGCCTCTCATCCCTCCAATGCAATTTCTCCTCTACTGCACTATCCCCCCATCCATCATATATCCTTTTCTACAGCGATACATCATTTTCTATCTAGCTCTGCTTCTTATCTCATTCTCTAGCCATCCTCACTGCTTGCTTGTCACGCGCCGCCCCTCGCCATCATGGTTCAGCACCACTTTCTTCTCATCGCATTCCCGGCTCTAGGCCACCTCAATCCGGTGATCCAGTTCGCCCACAGACTCATTCGCATGGGCTTCCTCGTCACTGTTTCCACCACCCTTCACATGCACCGTCGTATGGACAAGATGACATCAGCCACCATCCCTGGCCTCTCCTTCGCCCCCTTCTCCGACGGCTATGACGACGGTTACAAAACTGACGAAAGCAGTGACGATTTTAAAGCCAGCACCGAGAAACACCGTTCGGAGCTCCGGCGTCGCGGCACGGAGTCTGTCGCCAATCTCATATCCTCCGTCGAACAGAACGGTGGCCATCCCTTCACATGTATAGTGCACACCATGCTTCTTCCTTGGGCAACAGAGCTGGCACGCAAACTTCATCTTCCTTCGGCACTATTGTGGGTCCAACCTGCCACGGTATTCACCATCTTCCATTACTACTTTAAGGACGATAGCTTCGTCAAGAACAGACTCTCATCGCCTTCTTCAAACTCCATAGAGCTACCAGGCCTGCCGCTTCTAGAACCACAGGACCTGCCGTCATTTGTTACATCCGGATCAGGCCTTGGTTCTATTATCCTGACGTGGTTCGCAGAGGATCTCCGAGTCCTCCAACAAGAACCCAACCCAACAGTGCTGGTTAACACGTTTGAGGAGCTAGAAGCCGACGCTCTAACAGTCGTTCACGACGCCTTCAGAACGATTGCGATCGGCCCATTGGTGCCGTCGATTCTTTTAAACCGGGAGAATAATTCTTCGGACAATGGCAATGACTACATGGAATGGTTGAGTTCAAAAACAGAGTCGTCGGTGATTTACATATCGTTTGGGAGCCTAAGCGTGTTGTCAAAGAGACAGATGGAGGAAATGGCACGTGGGTTAATAGATAGCGGGCGTACATTCTTGTGGTCCATAAGAGAAGAGAAGGAGCAGGAGAAGGTCGGGGAGTACATGGAGGAAATGGAAGAGAAGGGGAAGATAGTGAAGTGGTGTAAGCAGGTGGAGATACTGTCACACAAGTCGGTGGGGTGTTTTGTGTCCCACTGTGGCTGGAATTCGAGTTTGGAGAGTCTGGTGGCGGGGATTCCGGTGGTGGGGATTCCGCAGTGGGCAGATCAGGCGACAAACGCCAAGTTGATAGAGGAGGTTTGGAAAACAGGGGTGAGGGTGACGGTGGGGGAGGGCGGTGAGGACGGCGAGAGAATGGCGAGAGGGGAAGAAATAAGGAGGTGCGTGGAGGAGGTGATGGGGGATGGAGAGAGAGGGAAAGAGGTGAGGAAGAACGCCGCCAAGTGGAGGGAGGTAGCAAGGGAAGCCGTTAAGGTGGGTGGTTCCTCTGATGCCAATCTCAGGGCTTTCTTGGATCAGATCGGTGAGGCACCCAGTAATTAGTTATGGTTTATTTTTTATGGTACATAATTAATAATGATTCTGATTCTGATTCTGATTCTGATTCATATGGTCTTCTTCTTCATTGGGTACGCATATGCTTAGAAAGGGTTTAAATGAGTTTTGGGTCTCTAACGCGTCTCTCTCTAATGCTTCCTGTGATGGCTCAACCTCCAAAATGTTTTGTTCTTATTTAATGTGATCATTATATTTTAACGAATGATATTTTGATATTTTATAAATATAAAATGGTGAAATTTTAAATTTTTATTATTTTTCACATAAAAAACACTCTAAAACTGTGCACTAGTTTTTTCTTTCTTTCTTTTTTTAAAGATCATAAAAAAGTTCACATCTTCACTATTTTTTTATTATAAAATATTAAAATATTACTCATTTTATGTATAATATAATGATCATAAGAAATCAGAACAAAACATTTCAGAAGCTGTGAAATTTTACAAAACATTAGATAATACCTTAGAAATGGCACACTATGGAAGTTGTGAGGGGATCCATGCCACGCATGCGCCGTAACTCAATTGCAAGTTGATCAGAGCTGGAGTTTTAAGTGACCTTATGTTCAAGCTATTTGTGACAGTAATTAGACACTAATACGCGGATATAAGACATGTTTTATGAGCAATAACAAAACAATAGATTTATAAACGTTATCCGCACATTCATACGTGCAAATCACCCTTATTTTCGTCCTTCTTATGACGTGGGCATGGTCGGATTGATAGAATACTCGGGATTACACGATAAACTCTTTTTTGTCAATCACTGGGAGTGAGACTCGTTGTCAGAATCATAGATATAAAGTCCTTTATTTGTTTGACTTGTCGTGTTTATTATTGGTGTCAATTAGAGAAGAGAAGGAGCAAGAAAAGTTAATTAGGCAGGGCACATGGAGGTGGTGGAAAACAAGATGGAAGATGGTGAGGGGCCGGTGTATCAATAGAATCAGACTGAATCGGATGGTCGGACCTATTGGACTGTCGACCGATCATTGAGGCGAGCCAAATATATCCATTGGGTCATTTTTCTGATGGAGTTATTTTGAGTCATCGTTTATCCGTTTTTGGGTCGGAAACCGGACCGATTTTTTAAAAACCATCTGACCCAACAAAAATTGAAAAAACAATATTTGTTACAATTTTTTTTTTAGAAAAAAATTTGATGCTGTAACAAAAATTAAAAAAATGGTATATAAATTTTAGACACGTTACTTTATTTTATTTATATTATATGTCATTAATTTTAATAATTTGATTTGTTGTAAACCTTATAAAGATGCTTTTGAACAAAAAGGCAATGAGGTTCGTCTTCAAGCTAAAGATGAAATTTAAAGCATCGAGACCGGAGTTGAAGGTCTTGATTTTGGGTTATTTCCTCAAAAAGATAATGACATTTACCATTCTGATCCTATTTATAAGTCTCTTTTAACTAAATCTCACATATCAATGAGAGATAGTTAACTCAATGATTATGGGATAAATTTACAACTATGCTATTATTTATAAATAGATACTTTTCAACTGTTTATTCTCTATATATCTTTAAATTATTTCTTACTTTGTACAATAAATAGAAGTAAAATTGTCACAATCTCATTTATTACACTAAAACTGGATTTATAAATAAGACCAAGTTTTTTAGTCAAAAATGACTTATAAATAGGACCAGAGTGGTATGGTCCAGATGCCTTTTAAGAAACTCATGCTTAGATTAATCAAGAGTCACCCATGTTTGACAAGTCATGAAATCATTATTGTTAATGCATTTTGTTAGATTGATTATTGACTTAATGTTATTCCTTAAATGGTATTTTGTAACTTTATTAACTTCTATGAAATTAGATTACAGACTAATTATAATATATATATATATATATATATTATATTTTTAAATTTAATTATTACGTCACCGGTCTAATCGAATAACTCAACCGTTTTAACAGTTTGAACCATAACCTACTAACATTTCCGGCTAGACGTCTGATCTAGCTTTTAAAACAATAGTATCAACTGTTATATACACTAACTAAACTCAATACATGTTTCATTAATTTCATGTGCTATCAAACATCCAGGAAAAATTATATTCAAGTCCCGAGCAAGAGAAAATATAAAAAAGTGACTCCTTAAAATCTCAAAATTGCATTTAAGTTCTGTGGGACATTTTTGTAATAAATTTCAATCATGGACTTATCAATGACACCCTTAAACTTGTTAATGGATGCCTTTGAATTTGTTAATAACGCGCCCTTCGACTATTAATGATGCACTCATGGACTTGTGTCAACAAACGCCCATGGACTTATTAGCGGAATTAGAATTTATTACAAAAAAATCCCTCTGGACTTTAATGCAATTCTAAGATTTTAAGGAATCATTTTTTCATATTTTTTTTTATCCGGGACTTAAATGTAATTTTCCCAAATATCTATAAACGAGTGGTCGCCTTTCATCAGCGTCAAATTAAAAATTTAATTTAGATAGGTTGAGGTGTGAGCACGTGTTCATGTGAGACCAACTTAATGGACTGTAGATGAATATATATATAGCCCCCAACATCCATCGCTAATTCAAAGTTGATGAAGGCAGTGTCTTCCTTTTTTTTTTTTTGAAAAATGACAAATATTCTATTAATAATTTAAAAAGTACCAAACGATACAGGACAACAACTTGAAGAAACAAGTAATGAGAAGGAAAAGTGAGACATTTGAATTACATTAATACTAGAGAAGAAGGAGAAGAAAAATCTAATATCAAAAGAAATAGAGTTTAGATTGTCTGAAGAGAATGTCTGCAAGTTGATTCGTTGCTTCCCAACCGAGGCTATCTCTAAAGATTGCAGATTAGAATGTTGAAGAAAACCATTGTTTAAAATCCAAATTAAGCCACCTCTCAAGCAGTGCAAAGGAAAGTAAGTCTCTGATTAAAAATTCTCCTTTCTTCCATATAAAATGCATCAGGGACATATCATGATGACAGATGAGGCATGGCCAATTTTCTGTCTCCTTTCTTTGTTAATCCAGATTATGATCTGCCAGTGTGGGGAAGGTCCTGAACTAGGTTGGGCTTCTGGTTCAGACAACGAGTGAGAGACATCTTTAAGGGGACCAGCAGAGCAGAAAGAAATTTCAGAGGAGGAGTTGTGGCTCCAAATATCTTTGATCAAATCTTGAGGCATTCTAATGGAACCTTGATGGATAGCCTTGTTTCTTTGGAACCATTGAAAATTCAGAAGAACAATTATTACTTTCATCAAAGAAACCTGATTAGATGAGTTCAGAGCTAGCAAAGTATGTTTTAGCCTCATCAGAAATGAGTTTAAATCAGAACAGTCATGTTTGATTGACAGACAACCAAACCATACAGCTTTGGATAAGGGGCAAGAGAAGAAAATGTGTTCCAATGTCTCTTTGTGATCACATCCAAAGGAGCAAAGATTGGTTGTTGGAAGATGATGAGTGGTAAGAACATTAGAAGAGGGAAGAGCTTTATTGAAAAGCTTCCAAACAAAAAGAAGGTTTTGTTTTTTTGCCCTCTCCTTATTTTGACACGGGGCAATACTAATAACACCCTACCCTTTTGATGTTTTTTATGTAATGCTCTGATGTACAGCTTTTAATTCATTAATATATTCCCCTTTCATTCAAAAAAAAAGAAGAAGAAGAAGGTGGTATTTTTTTGGAAGAGAGATTGACCACAAGAACTTCCAGAAAGGATCAGGTAAGCTTAAGAATTTTGGAGGTTCTCCAGACATAATAGAAAACCATCTTTGACTCGGTAGGAGCCAGCAAAGTTACCATTCCAGATTAAAGAATCATTTTGGTTTGCAAAGGAAAGAGGAATACTAGAGATTTTATTAGCAACTAGCAGAGAGTAGAGGCTTCTGGTTAGAGGCAGGTTCCATTTGGAAGGGTTCCAGAGAGAAGGGGTATGCAGAATGCAGTATAAGATCTGACACTTTGCTCAGATGAGGAGAAGGTGACAAATCTAGATGCATGGGCTACCATAAATGGTGGTTTAAAGGAACAGAAGGGCCTGATCCTATTCTCCAATCAAGATACTTGATAATTAGATCCGCATTATTTAAAATTCCTCTGGCAATCCATGACGAATTATTTGCCTTCTTGATAATGTTAGGATCTGATATATCAAAGTACTTGACCTTTAAAGTTGATGCCAAGATAGAAGGCCATGTAGAAGAGTTCGCCGCACTTGCTTTGACAGAAAAGCTTGGTTTATAGCTTTAGCAGGTCGAATACTAAGACCACCATTCTCAATTGGGGTGAAGAGCTTTGATTTGTTAAGGAGATTGATCTTTTTGCTATCACCAGAGAAGCCCCATAAAAAATCAATACATCTTCCATCAATTTTATCACAAGCAGATTTAGGAAGATTGATGCAAGAAAGAACATGGTTGTTAACGTCTTGCAGCGTGAGATAAGAGTTTAGCCTTCCATACACTGTTCTTCTTTCAATAGATTCAATTACCTGATCATAGATGACAGACTTGCTTCTTCCTGGGTCTATCCATGTGGCAAGGTATTTTCTTAATCTAGTGCTAAAATTCATGTTGGGGATCTGTGCCATTCGGAGCTTGCTTGAATGATTGACTTTAAGACTAAAAATTACTGTGGATTTAGCACCATTTGCTGTCTGTCCAGACCACAAGGCATAAGCATCTAAAACCTGCTTGACAGCTTGTATGCCATTATTTAAACAATCAGTAAAGAGCAAAGAGTTATCTGCATAGAGCAGATGAGAGACCATGGCATTTGATGAGATTTTTATTCCTTTCCAGAGAGATTCTGCTTCATATTTGGCCATTAAACAGGGTAGCACATTTGCTGCCTTGATATAAAAATAAGGGGAAAGAGGGTCACCTTGCCTTGTGCCACTTGAAGGATAAAAAAAGCCAGCAAAAGATCCATTTAAATGCACTTGATATTGAACAGTGGATATGCATTGGGAAATCAGATTTATCTACTTGCACGGAAAGTCTATCCTTATCATTACTGCCGAGATGAAATTCCAAGAAAGCTTATCAAGCTTTTGAGAGGTCAATTTTAATGGCTGCTAGCTTTTTCCTTCCTTTTCCTTTAGTGTGCACTTGATTCTTTAGATCTATTGCCAGAATGATATTATCATATATTAGTCTGCCTTTAAGGAAGGCACATTAATGGAGTGAAGAGGAGTTTTCAATCTGTTACATAAGACCTTAGAGATGATCTTGTATGAAACATTGCATAAGCTGATAGGTCTAAGATCTTCGCAAGACCGAGGCTTATCTTTCTTAGGGGTAAGAATAATGCTTTATTGAAAGCTTTGAATTGGTGTTTAGAGTTCCAGAAAGACAAAACCATGTTGAAAAGATCATTTTTGACCAATCCCCAGAGATCCTCGTAGAAATCAATGTGAAATCCATCAAGGCCAGGTGCACTTCCTCTAGGTAAACCAAATACAGTTTCTTTGATTTCTGACATATTTAGTGGAGCCATTAGAGAACTTGTTTCATCAGATGATAAAACTGGTATTTGAAGATCATCAAGTCCAGAAAGGATTTCCTCAACTGAAGAGGAGATTCAATTTTAAAAACCAATACAACATCTTTGATTTCTGACATATTTAGATGAAGGCGGTGTCTTTAGTATGACTATTTTCCATTGACATTTTTTATTGGGAAAATCACAGTGAGTCCTTGGAACCATAAAAAATTATAAAAAAGTTTCACAACAAATTCTCCTATCAAAAAGGTCCATAGGACCTGCATTGTGATTAATTCTGGATGTGAAATTACCATATTGCCCTTACTAATTGAAAACACACTGTCGGGCATTAACAATTTTGTCAGCTTATTTTGACAACTGCATATGCCTACTTTGACAAGTTCATTTTCCCATTTGGACATTTGCATCTACCTACTTTGACAAGTTCAAAGTAAGCAAATGCAGTTGTCAAAATAGACAGAAGAACTTGTCAAAATTGGTATAGAGGCTTGTAAAAATAGACACATTAACTTGCCATTTTATAACTTGTTAAAGTAGGCAGATGCAATTATCAAAATAAGTTGATGAAGTTGGCAATGTTCGGAAGCGCGGTTTCAATTAGTAAGGGCAATCCAGTAATTTCACATCCAGAATGAATGACAACGCAATTCCTATGGACTTTTTTGATAGGGGAATTTGCTATGGGACTATTTTATAATTTTTTATGGTCCTTGGAGCCTCAATGTGATTGTCCCTTTTTTATTTTGTTTTTGTGGTTAGCTATGGGACGAAGAAAGCCTAAAAATAAAAACTCAAAGGCTAGAAAAATTTGGACTGAGCCCTTGTTAGCAAAGAGGCGATTGGGCCTCAATGAGAGCTAGCAATTTGGACTTGGGGATTACGGCGTGCAGCATGAGAACGCCTCCACAGTCCACACCCATTCTTTAACTTCGAATCTAGCTAGGAAGTTGATGTCCGTACTAAATGTAAGTTTTATTTTACATTTTTTTAAATTAACTCTATTAATATTTTTAAACAATAATTAAATAAGAAATGGGGTGAAAATTAAGAAAGTTGACGGGGTGTTTTAAAAAATATATATAACATTGATTAATTTAATTAACATCCTTAATCTACTTAAATTAATTAATTAAGTCTTATATTAAAAATAAGAGGAGTATAATCGTACAAGACATGGAAGTTAATGAGTATGAGTGGAACAAAATGAATCTCGTTCAATGATATATAGACTATTTATAAATTAATTTGTTTAACCTGTAAATTGATATATAATATATAATATCACACATAAGTATTTTTTAGAAACTATGTTACAGATGCTATAATCTAAAAAATTATTTAATTCTTTTAATCTCATCAAGTTAAATAAATATATCTTAAAACATACGAGTGTATAAATTAACGAAGTTATAAGAGTGGACGGTGTGCGGTGAGAATAGATTTACTATTTGGTTTTCTTGCACCGGGGAAGCAGCCCTGCAGAATCAAAAGGGCGAGGAAGTGATACGGCAGCACATTTTCATAGCAGGAGCAATTGTGGAACGAAAGTGCAAGAGGGAAGGGATTATGCACTTCAATTAATTCCATATGTTCTGCTGTGTAAATAACTATACTCGTATATGGATGTCCTACTTATGGCACTGGACTTCAATTAATTACTCGCCAATGACTCCTGACACACGTCTCTCAAAATAGCCTACTTCTTCTCTTCTCGCTCTCTCCCCCTAGGGATGAGCATGAATTGAATTGAACCGGATTTGATGTCAACTTGAGGTCTGATTTAAAGAAGATTTTGGGTTGTATAAGATAGTTTGTGGTTTAGTTTGGTTCAACACCAATCCGAGGCCGAGGTGGATCAGATCGGGTCTGGTGAACTACCTGGACTGATCCAAATAATGCAGGACCTAAATTTAATATATTTTTTATTTTTGTTTTTTCCTATTTGGAAGCAAAATTTAAACCTATTAAACACAATTAGAAATAAATCTATAAGAATATACAATAACATTCAACAACAATAAAAAAAAATATATTGAAAAAAATATTTAAACATGATAAATATAATTAAGATAATAAACATACCTATAATCATATAAAAATCATCATAAAAAATAAAACTCAATTATAAATCCTTAAAAAAAACTCTAACAACATTAAATAAAAAATAAAGAGTAACATCTAAATTATAAAAATATTTTTTAAAAAATTGATCTGAACCAGATGAGACCAGTCCAAGTGGTCTGGTCTCCTGGTCTATAACTCGATCCAATCAGACCAGTTAGTTTAATTTAGTTCAGTCTGATTTCATTATGTTATTTATTAGGACTGAACTAAACCAACTCGAATTGGACCAAACTAAACCAGGCAACCGGGTTTTTGTTCAACCCTATCTCCCACTGGATTAGAGCTGGTAATTCGGGCCGGGTTGGCAGGCCAGCCCGCAACTTTTAAACAGGTTCGGGCCGCTGAAATGGCGGCCAGTTTAAAAACAGGCTAAATGGGCTCAGCCCGTTTAATTTTTTTCTCAAATATTCTTGGTCTCTTATCTCATTTTCTTTGATGATGTGTTTAATTAATTCCTCATACTTTTTATTTGACATTTATTTTTATATTATATTTATTTATTATACTATGATTAAATTAAAAAGAGATGTATTTATATAGTTTTATGATGTAAATAGATGAAAAAAAAAGAAAGTAAGAATGAATTTCATTTCTTAACACAAATATAAAAAAAAAAAAAGTATGATATGACAGGTAAAAGAGAAAAATAGTAAAATAAAAAATTTGTGTCAATCCACCTAAACGGATCCGGGTTGGCAAAAACCAACCACGAAGGGGGCGGGCTGCACGCCTCAACCCACAGCCCGCGCGGGCTGACCAATTACTCACAGGCCAACCCGTTTTCCCACTCCACTGGATGATTGGCCTACCTAAATAGAGGAGTCTTGAAACTTCAGGGTCAAGCTGCCAGCTTCATGTCTCTTCACCCCCACAAATAATAAAAAACAATTTAATTTGTCCTCAATCGCCTCTCATCACTCTACTGCACTATATGTCCTTTTCTACAAGGATACATCCTTTTCCATCTTGCCCTACTTCTTATCTCATTCTCTAGCTAGCACTGAGCGCTTGGCATAATAAGCCTTACTACTTCCTTCTCACGCGCCGCCGTCCCTACCATGGTTCAGCACCACTTTCTTCTCATCTCATTCCCAGCTCTAGGCCACCTCAATCCGGTGATCCAGTTCGCCCACAGACTCATTCGTATGGGCGTCCTCGTCACTGTTTCCACCACCCTTCACATGCACCGTCGTATGGACAAGATGACATCAGCTACGACTATCCCTGGCCTCTCCTTCGCCCCCTTCTCCGATGGCCACAAACTTGACGAAAGCAGCGACGACGCTTTTATAAACGACACCCATAACTACATTTTGGAGCTCGGGCGTTGCGGCACGGAGTTTATCACCAATCTCATATCCTCCGTCGAACAGAACGGTGGCCATCCCTTCACATGTATAGTGCACACCATGCTTCTTCCTTGGGCAACAGAGTTAGCACGTCAACTTCATCTTCCTTCTGCACTATTGTGGGTCCAACCTGCCACGGTCTTCACCATATTCCATTACTACTTTAAGGACGACACCTTCATCAAGAACAAACTTTCATCGCCTTCTTCAAACTCCATAGAGCTACCGGGCCTGCCGCTTCTGCAACCGCGGGAGCTGCCGTCATTTGTTACATCCGTATCAGGCCTTGGTCCTATTATCCTGACGTTCTTAGAAAAGGATTTCCGAGTCCTCCAACAAGAACCCAATCCAACAGTGCTTGTTAACACATTCGAGGAGCTAGAAGCCGACGCTCTAAGAGTCGTTCATGACACCTTCAGAACGATTGCGATCGGCCCATTCGTGCCGTCGATTCTTTTAGACGAGGAGAATCGCCCTCCGGAAACTGGCAATCACTACATGGAATGGCTGAGTTCAAAAACAGAGTCATCGGTGATATACATATCGTTTGGGAGCCTGAGCCAGTTGTCGAAGAGACAGATGGAGGAAATTGCGCGAGGGTTAATAGATAGCGGACGTCCATTCTTGTGGTCAATCAGGGAAGAGAAGGAGAAAGAGAGCGTAGGGGAGTACATGGAGGAAATGGGAGAGAAAGGGAAGATAGTGAAGTGGTGTAAGCAGGTGGAGATACTGTCACACAAGTCGGTGGGGTGTTTTGTGTCCCACTGTGGCTGGAATTCGAGTTTGGAGAGTCTGGTGGCGGGGGTTCCGGTGGTGGGGATTCCGCAGTGGGCAGATCAGGCAACAAACGCCAAGTTGATAGAGGAGGTTTGGAAAACAGGGTTGAGGGTGACGGTGGAGGAGGGCGGCGGCGAGAGAATAGCGAGAGGGGAAGAGATAAGGAGGTGCGTGGAGGAGGTGATGGGAGATGGAGAGAGAGGGAAGGAGGTGAGGAAGAACGCCGCCAAATGGAGGGAAGTTTCCAAGGAAGCCGTCAAGGTGGGTGGTTCCTCTGATGCCAGTCTCAGGGCTTTCTTGGACCAGATCGGTGCAGCACCCACTAATTAGGGGAACCTGTTCGTGCCAATCGCTCTGCTTGTGCCTCCTAATCCTTGATGTCTTTCCCACTCCTTCTGTTTGTTGTGTCAGCGTGTGCTTGGAACCGTGGCAAAAATGGTTTCTTTTTTTTTTAATATGATGTTTTCCCGTGCGGTTTAGTTTCTAAGTGAATGGCGAATATGATTCATTTGGGAAGAATATCGTTTATTATAATTTGTCTCGATAGGCTATTCTTTTACATTATTATTATCTATATGACCTATATTCCTAACTTCAACTTGCCTAGAATTAACATTAGTGGTTGAATTGAAATTTTATTAATTAAACCAAAAGAAAAGTAAAGAATCAGAAGAGGACTATGGAGCAAAGCGTTATTTCCTTATTATGTGTGTGCAACTATGTCTAGCGTTGCTTGAAGTTTTCCCCCCTCAAAAGGTATTAAAAAGCCTCTTCACTGCCAGATCTAAATAGTAGTCCCTATTTCACGGGTTCGATCCCGTGCCCTATATAATAAAAAAAAAAAAAAGATACTCTATATCTTCAAAAAAGGTAGAAAAAAAAAAACTTATGATATAACCCTAGTTTTCAATTCCCAAACCAAAGTTCTCATGTCAAGTCATTGTTGTGGATAATTTTAGAGTGTCTGGTAGCTTTTTTTTTTTTTTTGGGTCGAAATGTCTGGTAGCTTAATTCAAAGCATGATTTTAAAGATGAATAGCTATTTTAAGTGTCGAATTGGTGTTTGGCTACTCTCCCTCTCTCCATTTTTTTTTTTTAAAAAACTTTTAAAAGTGTTACCAAGCACACCTTTAATTGGGCAGTGTACAGGGAGGTGGCGGAAAGCAAGAGGGAAGACGGTGGGGGCCCGTCTATCAACTGTGAAACGTACACTGAATAAGCTCAACACATGTTTCATTAATTTCATGTCGTATGAAATATCCATAAACGAGTGGTCGTCTTTGTTCAGCGTCAAAATTTAATCTAGTTAGGTTGAGGTGTGAGCACGTGTTCATGTCAGACCAACATAAGTGACTGTAGATGAATATAACCTCCAACACGCATCACTCATTCAATGTTGATGAAGGCAGTGTCTTCAGTATGACTGTTTTCAATCGACAATTTTGTTGTTGTTTGTTTTGGTGGTCAGTTATTGTATATGACGAACGAAGCCTAAAAATAAAAAGCTAAAGGCTGCAAAATTTCGGACTGAACCCTTGTTGGCAGAGAGGCGATTGGGCCTCAATGAGTTCCGCATGAAAACTACTCCATGTCATATTCTTAAACGTAGAACCTAGTTAAGAAATTGATGTTAATCGTAAATATAAGATTTATTTCACATATTCAAACACTCTTTTCTCCTTTGAAATCTTCTTCTTGCTGGGTAATGATACCCTTCACTGTTCTTGTTGCCTTGTATTCTTACAATAAAGAATTGTTTGATTATACGGACTAGGGAGTGTCGCTTCCTGATTCTTCAAAAAGTTATGGAATATCTTTTAAGAGTAGGAGTACCCCAAAAACACGACTCCAACAAAACAATTTTTGTTCGTTTTGCAGGTGTTATCAACAAGATTGAGAGATATTTCCTGTTGTTATTAGGAGCGCATCATGAGTGTTCTCCAGTCTTTGGATTTTTTTAAACTCCGATTGTTGGATCTTGGTTGTGGCGATTGTGTTACTCGCTCATAAAACACTGATGAGTTGAGTGTCTTTGACATTTCATAGAAAGTGCCCTTCCCCCACATCGCAACAATAAAATGAACCGGGAGGTTAAAAATTTACCAGGGTTTTAATTGACTGTGATGTCACCTAGACATTATTTTGGTTATCAAATATAACTTCTGATTCCTAATACTTCATTCGATAGTTAATATAAGAATTAGTTGATTTTTCTTAAGAAGTCAATAAAGTTAAATAAATTATTTAATCATAATATATATTGTGCATCATTAGATTATATATTAGTTTACAAGTCAAGTAAATTAATTATAAAAGAACACTCCCTATTTCTTTTTATAAGATAAGATTAACCAAATTGGGTTGTTTAAAGAGTTTGTTTTCCAAAAATGCCCTCATTTACATGGAAGAGGGAGAATATATTACTTCATCCGATCATAAATATAAAATATAGTTGATTTTTTTTTACAGAGATTAAAGAAACAAAATAAGTTATTTAATCATATCATATTTTATCTATTATCAGATTATATATCAGTTTATAAGCTAAACAAAATAATTTAAAGAAAAAATGATAAATATAAATATTTTAAAATAATTTAATTAATTTTGTTAATATCTCTAAAAAAATCAATTCTATCTTATATTTAAGATTAAGAGAGTATATTAAGATCCCAGCCTCAATGAGAGCCAGCAAATTTGGGCCTGGGGATTTGATTCGGGCAGCATGAAAACTACTCCACGCTCACGTTCGGTCATTAACGTAGGACCTAGTCGTAGGACCTAGTTAGACGTTGGCCTTAAATATATTCAAGCGCTCTGTTCTCCTTTGAAATCTTCTTGCTGAGTCATCATACCCTTCGTTGTTCTTGTCGCCTTGCGTTCGTACAGTAAGGATTTGTTTAATTATAGGGTGGGTTGTTTCCTAATTCACTAAGGTGTGTTTGGAAAAGCGATGGGAAAAATAGAGTTTCTTAATTTAGCGTTTAGTAATTTTAGTTTTGGTAAAAGCTCGATTGTGTAATATGATTTATGTTTGGAACAACGATAAGAAAAATGACTTTTGTAAAAATAAAACTTGTTTGGATTGACTTAAGCACAAGTGACTTTTGTGATAATAATAAGAGAGAGTGGGTGGAAAAATATTTTAAAGGGTTAAAAACACCAAAAAATAGTTTAAAATAATTTTTAGAACTGAAAAAGTACATTAAAGATAAAATTGCAATCAGTCTGATAACACATTGGGTACAGTTGAAAAAATATTTTAAGGGTTAAAAGCACCAAATAATAGTTAAAATTAATTTTTGTAGCAAAAAAAGTACATTAAGGGTAAAATTGCAATAAGTATGATAGTACACTGGATACAACTGAAAAAATATTTTAACCATTCTCACTCTCCCCAAAAGCTAAATCAATAAAAGCTCCAAATTTGAGCTTATACCAAAAGCTATTTTTTCAATCTTAAGCTCAATTAGCAATTGGGGATACCAAACACTCACTTTTTTTTTCCCCAATTACCAATTGAGATTTTATGGCCAATTTAGCGTTTGTGGGCCCAAACGCTGCCCCCAAACACACCATAAAGTTGCGAATATCTTTTAGGGATGATAGTACCCTAAATCACCACTCAAACAAAACCTGAACAAAATCTTTTTGGAAACATTACAGTTAGGTTCTAAGTAAAAGGAAAAAATGAAAAAATAGTTTTTTGAAATCTTAAAACGAAAAATGGTCTTAAGAACTTATCAAATATCATTAACGCCCTTAGTATTATCAATGACTCGCACCCAAAGTTGTTAATGAGACAATTTTTTTTATTTTGAAATTTCAAGGGACCGAATTTTTTTTCTTCTCTTGTCTGGTACCTGACTATAATTTTCCTAATATTTTTTGTTCCTTTGGCGGGTGTTACCAACAATCTTGAGATATATTTTCTGCTGTTATTAGGAGAGCATCATGAGTATTCTCCAGTCTATGGACTTATTTAAACTCTGATTGTTTGGATCTTGGCTGTGGCGATTGTGTTACTCGCTTATAAAATATTGATGAGGGTCTTTGACATTTCATAGAAAGTAGCCTTCTTCCACATCGCAGCAATCAAATGAACCCAGAGGTTAATAATTTACCAAGGCTTTGATGTAACCTAGAAATTGTTTTGGTTGTTAAATATAACTTCCGCCTCCTAGTAGTGTACTCACTCCTTTTGATCAATAATATAATAATTAGTTGAATTTTTTTAAGAAGTTAATAAAACTAAATAAAATGTTTAATCATAATATATATTATGTATCATTAGATTATATATTAATTTAAGAGTCAAGTAAATTAGTTATAGAAGAAAACTCCCCATTTCTTTTTATAAAATAAGATTAACTGAATTACATTGTTCAATTAGGTTGTTTTCCAAAAATGGCCTCATTTATATGGAAGAGGGAGAATATGTTATTCCTTCCAATCCTAAATATAAGACATAGTTGGTTTTTTTTTTTTAAAGAAACTAAGGAAGCTAAATAAGTTACTTAATCATATTATATGTTGTATATTATTAGATTATATATCAGTTTATGAGTTAAGCAAAAAAGTTTGGAGAAAAAATGATAAATATAAATACTTTAAAATACTTTAATTAAATTTTTTAATATCTCCAAAATAATTAACTCTCTTATATTTAAGACTGAGAGAGTATATTAAGTGTTTTAGTTAAATATAAGAATTAAATAAAATATAATATGTGCTAAATAATTTTTATAATTAAGTAATAATAAAATGACAAGTTTACAAGAACATCTTTGAGACATCCCCTAGTCATACATTATAAAAAGAAACAAGAAACGTGACATACCCAAAAAAATCCTATCTTTTTTTGCCAAGCAAAAAAATCATATCTTATAAGTTACAAAGGAGGGGTAGAGCCAGGAAATTGGGCCAAGCCCGTTTATATCCTATTAAATCTCGGGCTAGGTTTATAAATTAGAACCTCTCAAAAAAATCGAGCCTAAAAGGATCAGTCTATTAAACCTGTTTAATTTTTTTTTTTTACCCCTGCCCCTGACCAAGTCGCCCATGCCTGGAGGGATTACTAAAGCTGCTTTTATGTTTGTTGCATTTTATCGTGCCTATGAAGTTGTGTAGGCTTCCTGGTTTTTAATTTTTTCTACATATAAATATCATAGAATTAGGTCTATTGAAGTTCTGTGACTGTGTGTTTGTGCGTGTACACGTCACCCTCCTTTGTAGTTGCTAAGAGGAGATAAGCACATATATGTGGGGGCACATATATGCTGGTGCCGAGCCAAATAGCTAATAGGTAATTAATTAAATAATCAATCTCTAGCATATATAATAAGCAAGCTACATGCATGCCTATGCGTTTTTTTTTTGAAGTACAATGACCAGATAAGCTCTGGGAGCAACAGCCACACCTAGGCTATGTTACAAGAAAATGAATCCAAATGATCGTACATATCAGTCAGCATTTGGATCGAATAGAAATCTGGGGGAGAATGCAGAATGGCTAGATCACTGTTCGCATCAAGGGCCATTTTGGCCAAATAGTCTGCGCAACGAAGGGCTTCTCTGTGTGAGTGATGGATCTCTAATTCCCAGTCCTGATAGATGAATTCCCTAGCTTCGCCAATTGCGTCATGTAGTGGGTGGACATGACCAGATGGATGTAACAACAACTGGATAGCCTCTATTGAGTCTGAGAAAAGCTGAATCTTAGTAAACTTTAAGGATTTACAAAGTTTGAGTCCAATTTGGATAGCTTGGATCTCCGCAGCTGTAGAGCCAAAGGATAGACCTATATTCTGCTGGAACCCGCAGATCCACTGTTCTGAGCTGTCGCGAATCACTCCTCCTACTGCCGAATTCCTATACATGTCAACTGCCGCATCAACGTCGATCCTGATGAAACCGTCAGGTGGGGAGGTCCATCTCTCCAAGCTTCTATCTGGTATTCTGAAAATCTTATGCCTCAGTTGACCTTCCACGATCTCTTCCTGCAGGAAATGCAGGCCTCTGTGAAGAATTTGTTGTGGACGATCACTAGATCCCTCGAATGCTTTTTTACACCTATTTTTCCAGATTAGCCAGCAGAGAGAACCAAAGACTCTTAGCCAGGGCCACTTGGACATTGCACGACCACCAGGGGAATGCTGCAAGTTCCATCTGAGCCAGACCTGCAAATTACCAGAGAAAAAAGCAGAACAGTATAAAGGGTTAATACAAGAAATCCATACTCTGCTTGCAAACTCACAATCTCTCATGATATGAAGTGGTGTTTCCTCACAAGGACACTCGAATGGGCACAAAGGGTTTATTCTCTCATCTCTCTTTGCTCGGACAGAATTTGTAGGTATTCTCTCTTGAAGCAATTGCCACATGAAGTATTTAACTCTTTCTGGAAGTGGCCATCTCCAGAGACGCTGCCAGATAGGATCCGGAGGATCCGAATGCGTTGAGTAGATCATAGAGTATGCAGATTTTACACTGAAATTTCCATCCGGAGATTCCCGCCACCAAACTGTGTCATTACCCGAGAGAGACGGAGTATTTATTTCCCGAATCTTTTCAATTACCCACCGGGGCAAGAACAAACCCCATTTCTCCAAATCCCATGTACCATTAGGACCAATGAAGTGACTAACCCTAGCATCAGGATCAAGAGAATCATGATTACGAACAACATAGTGCATAAGTGGATACTCGAGGGATGTCCATAGGTCCCACCAGGCATTTGTAGAATTCCCGCTCCGGAGTTTACTGCCAACTGCTTTCCTAAAAGCATCCCAAACTGAGGTAATTGCACTCCACACCGATGATTGATTCCTTTTCTTTTCCACAATGGGGATGATGCCATTCCCACAGCCATATTTAGATCTAAGAACTTGAACCCATAAAGCATTGGGCCTGGTAATTAGATTCCAGCACAATTTCATGATGAGAGCTTGGTTATGGCTCAATAAATCTCTAATACCCAGACCACCCTCTTTCTTGTCCTTTTTGATTTTATCCCACGCCACTAGGTGCAGTTTGCGGCCCTCACATCCCTGGTTCCAGAAGAAATTTCTATTTGTCTGTTCAAGGTCCTGGATCACCCCTTTAGGGAGCATGGTGGTTTGCATCTGATAGGATGAAAGAGTGGAGAGAACAGCGTTAATGAGGACAGATCTCCCCACCATACTCAAGTACTTCCCCTTCCAGCTAGAAAGTTTCTTATGCACTTTAGAAAGGAGAGGCGTGAAGGTACGTTTCGTAACCCTTTTGTGAAGCAAAGGAACACCTAAGTACTTACCCAGATCGGCAGAAATACCAATACCTAGGGTCTGACCCAACTCCATGGCGGTGTGAAAGTGGACATTGCGCGAGACAAAAAATTTTGATTTCTGAAGACTTATTCTATGGCCCGACACGCTACAGAAGAAACCCATCAAGTCTCTTATCAACTCCATCTGGTTAGAGGATGCTTCACTGAAAAGAAGAAGGTCATCAGCAAAGAAGAGGTGAGATAACCTGGGTCCTGACTGACTGATCTTAAGCGGTTTCCATCTTCCTTCATCCACTTCCCGATTGATCAATTGGCTAAGTCTTTCCATACAGAGGATGAAGAAATAGGGACTCAGCGGATCGCCTTGCCTAACTCCTCTGGTTGGAAAGAAAGAGTCCGAAGGGGATCCATTCCAAACAACTCTCATAGAGCTGGAGGAGACGCAAGACATCAAGAGTTTAACAAAGCGGTCGTTTAGCCCCAGAGAATGCAGGTTAAATTCAAGAAAATCCCAGTCCAGGCGATCGAACGCTTTTTCCATATCAACCTTGATAGCGACGAAGCCTTTCTTCCTTCTAGTGGATCTCATTGAGTGAATTGCTTCCTGCGCCAAGATGATATTATCGCAGCTCTGCCTGCCTCGGATGAAACTACACTGGGTAGGATGGATCAAGAACTCCATAACAGGACGCAATCTGTTTGCGAGCACCTTACTCAAGATTTTGTAACTCACATTACAAAGTGAGATAGGACGGAACTCCTTAAGAGATGAGGGATTCTCCACCTTAGGGATCAAAATGATGTGAGTTTGATTAATATCCTTAACACTACCCGGATCACCAAAGATGGAAAAAATGAGATCGCAAATTTTTTGCCCCACAACGTTCCACTGAGATTGAAAGAAATGAGGTTGTAAACCATCAGGCCCCGGCGCTTTAAGCGCCCCCATTTCAAAAGCTGCATTTTTTATTTCTACTTCTGACACTTCTCTCTGAATGGATGAAAGTTGCAAGGCACTTAGAGCAGGGAAGTTCACAGGCCACTCAGCGACCTTAGACACCGATTGATCCGACGAGTATAGATCTTTGAAGAAATTCAGAGCTAAGTTCTTCAACACAACCTGGTCCGAAATCCAATCCCCCTGGTCATTTTGAAGGGCATCAATGGTGCTTTTCTTCCTGTTGATAGCAGCCATAGAATGGAAAAAACTAGAGTTCTTATCCCCGAACTTAAGCCATTTGCATCTTGCTTTTTGATACCACAGCAATTCTTCCTGGTTAACCACCTTGAGATAATCCTTCCATAATTTTGATTCCAGCTTAAGAAGACCCGCATGAGGCTTTGAAGCCAGCTGCCGATCAATGCCCTCAAGACGCTTTATCAGAGTTCGCTTCTTTTTGGGAAGGTTGCCGATCACGTTCGAGTTCCAATCAGAGGCTTTCTTTTGAAAATCTTGACAACCCGCCGCCCAATCATTATCACGCCATGCAGAACTAACCAAATCGGGGAAATCTTCTTCAAGGCACCACGCCGCTTGATATTTGAAATGATTAGAAAGGCGATTTGCCTGTGTAGAACCTGGGGAGACCACCAGCACTCTATGATCCGATTTGTACCTAAGGTGATGGAAGTTTTTGTGTTGGGGATGGTTCAATTCCCAACTCAAGTTACAAAAAGCCCAATCAAGCCTCTCTTTAGTATCCTTTCTGGACCAGGTGAATTTGTCACCGACCACAGGGAGCTCCAACAAGTCACACTCTTGCACACAAGACCTAAAAGGAATAAGGGACCGGTCATGTACAGAGGTACCTCCAACTTTATCAGAAGGATTTAGAAAAGAGTTAAAATCCCCTAGAACTAGCCACTCGGAAGTTGAATTAGTCGCTAAACCCCGAAGAGAAGGCCACAATTCTTGTCTTTGACCCCAGCTAGGATCCCCGTAAACAAATGAGACACAGAAACGGTCACTAGATTTCCTATCGGAAAGGCGACAATGGAGCAGCTGGGTGGTAGAGGCAAGATATTCAACTAAAACCTCACTATCATTCCATAGGACCCAAATGCCCCCAGCATAGCCAGTAGACTCAACCCTCATCCAATTGTTGAAACCCAGTTTCCTGACAACAGAGTCCGCTTTAGCACCACTAGCTCTAGTTTCTAAAAGACCCATAACCGAAATATGATATTTAGCAACAATGTCACGAAGAATACGGGGGAAAGATTTACTACAAACCCCCCTACAATTCCAGCTAGAAATAATCATTAGGAAACAACAAAAAACACAACTAGGCAAAGAGCAACTACTTATCTGGTGGCTTACGCCCGCATGCCTATGCGTTTAAATCGCACAAACATACAATTTCAGCCATTTGGGTCTGTATTAAAAGTCATACATTTCATTTTGCAGAAGGCGATATATATCCAATGGATATATTACAACTCTGGTTTTAATTAAAACGATATATACAAAGCTGGAGAGAGGGGTATTTGCTGGCACTGTAAATGAATATATATTATATACAACTAATGTTACTTAAAGGTTAGAGTGTTTAATTTTTCGCATTCTTATGCTTTGGTCTTTATATAAGTTATTATGAACACGATTTTAATTATATATCAATAACTGTGTTTGTTTGTTGCGTAAGACGTGTTTAAACTTTAATATTGATAATATTTATGTGTTAAATTAGAATTTTGTATACCTCTCTGAAAGAAAATACGCAAGAAAAATAGTTAAATATTGTGAAAATGACTTCCCAACCCTACGAGCCGACCTTGACCCGTATGCTCTCGGGCCGGGTCTTGAAAAACTGTAATTTTCCTAACCCTGGACCCTTTAGGGCCGGCCGGCACTTTTAGACATTGGTTCGTTAAGGGCCGGGCTGACCCTAATTCCCAACTTTAAGTAGAGCTGGGAATTAGGGTCGGCCCTTAACGGGTCAGGGCCGGCCCTAAAGGGCTCGGGGTCAAGAAAATTGCAGTTTTTCAAGGCCCAGCCCGAGAGCATCAGGGCCAGGGCCGGCCCGCAGGACCGGGAAATCCTTTTCACAATATTTAACTATTTTTCCTGAGTATTTTTCCCAGAGAGATATAATTAGTAAATAACAACGATTAAAGTTCTAATTTAATACATAAATGTTGTCAACATTAAGGTTTAAATAACACGTCTCTTGTAACAAACAAACACAGTTACTAATATATAATCAAAGGTAAAATCATGTACATAAATAACTCACATAAAGGCCAAAGTATAACAAGACAAGAAGCTAAATACTCTAACCTCTAAAAAACATGAGTATGACGACTATCATTTTCACCTTCTTCGCCACTATCATCAATTTCAAGGACATTTGATTGTGTTTCACTTTGAGCAGTAGGTTCAGGTAGTCAAATAATCACAACTTCCATCAAAAATCATACTCTATCAAGCAGAATAGTATATAATATGATTTTAGTCTAAATAGGCAGAACAACATACTCAAAAATCATACTCAAAAATCACAATATAATTCAATTAGACAAAACAATATACTTAAAAATCATACTCTATACAATATGAGGACAGAGTGACATATAGATTCAATAAGGTAATTAAAAAATGTAACATGGTTCCTTTCCAAGTAAAAAAAATAAAAAATAAACGGGCCTAAAGGGCCGGCCTAAGGCCCTCCAGAGCCGGCCCTTTTAAGCCCGAGGCCCTACAGGGTCGACCCTTTTATGCCCAACTTTCTTTTGAGGCTATAATTTACAAACCCAGCCCTTAAAGGATCAGGGCCTAAAAGGACCGACCTGACGGACTCAATCCGTTTTCCCGACTCTAGCTTTAAGGGAGGGGGTATGATAAAAAATGGTGAATGGCGCGTGACGGTGAGATCTCCATTGTTTAAAAAAAAAAAATTTATACACCAAAACACTCCCATGACAATAATGTTTCATGAAACATAAATTAACAAGCCATCATTCACTTACCTCTGTAAACAAAAGCTGTGTTTATGCAAGGAAAGGGGAGTCTTTGATCTTTCTCTCAATTTATTTTTTATCGACAATATTTATTATTAGATAAATTTTTAATAGTTAAAACTTAAAATTTAATAATTTATAAATAATATCATTATAATAAAAAATTATTATTATAAATCTCAATCAGAAAATTAATCAAATAATAAATACACTTAATGCCTCACTTATGCACCTACCACCGTGTCTTTTCCCCACCTAAGAGGTCAAGCGGCCGCCTGCCTCCATCTGTGTTCATCCCAACAAATAATTAATTAACCCAATTTGTCTTCTGACGCCATCTCATGCGTCACTACTCTTCCCTCCAATCCCATTTCTCCTCTACTTTCCCTCGAGTACTGCTGCAGCGACTGTCTGAGTGATTTCTCTGATTAGTTCCTTCTCACGCGCCGCCGCTCCACCATGGTTCAGCACCACTTTCTTCTCCTCGCATACCCGTCTCCAGGTCACCTCAATCCGGCGCTCCACCTCGCCCGCAGGCTCATTCGCATTGGCGCCCTCGTAACTGTCTCCACCACCGTCGAAATGCTCCGTCGTATTCACAATACATCAACTCCCATCCCTGGCCTCTCCTTCTTCCACTTCTCCGATGGCCACGACGACGGTCGCAAACCCGACGAAGGCGGCAACGACGCTTCTAAATCCAGCTCGGATCACTGCTTTTCCGATTTCTGGCGTCGCGGCTCGCGGTCTGTAGCCAATCTCATAGCCTCCGTCAAACAGAACGGTGGCCCCCCTTTTACTTGTATAGTTCACACCATGCTTTTTCCATGGGCAACAGAGCTGGCACGCCTACACCATCTTCCTTCGGCTCTGTTGTGGATCCAACCAGCCACTCTATTCGGCATCTTCCATTACTACTTTAAGGACGACAGCTTCATCAAGAACAAACTTTCATCGCCTTCAAACTCAATAATAGAGCTACCGGGCCTGCCACCCCTGAAATCGCGGGAGCTTCCGTCATTTATTACATCCCCCTCCGGCGTTTATGCTTTTGTCTTGCCGTTGATGGGAGAGGATCACCGAATCCTCCAGCAAGAACCGAATCCAACTGTGCTGGTGAACACATTCGAGGAGCTAGAACCCGACGCTCTAAGAGTCCTTCGTGACAGCTTCCGAACGATCGCGATTGGCCCATTGGTGCCGTCGATTCTTTTAGACGGGGAAATCCCTCCGGACTTTGGCGATGATTACTTGGAATGGTTGAGTTCAAAAGCAGAGTCGTCGGTGATATACATATCGTTTGGGAGCCTGAGCGTGTTGTCTAAGAGACAGATGGAGGAAATTGCACGAGGGTTAATAGAGAGCGGGCGTCCATTCTTGTGGTCAATAAGAGAAGAGGAGGAGAAAGAGAAGGTAGGGGAGTACAGGGAGGAAATGGAAGAGAAGGGGAAGATAGTGAGTTGGTGTAAGCAGGTGGAAGTACTGTCACACAAGTCGGTGGGGTGTTTTGTGTCGCACTGTGGCTGGAATTCGAGCCTGGAGAGTCTGGTGGCGGGGGTTCCGGTGGTGGCGATTCCCCAGATGTCAGATCAGTTGACAAACGCCAAGTTGATAGAGGATGTTTGGAAAACAGGGGTGAGGGTGACGGTGGGCGACGGCGACGGGGAGGGAATAGTGAGAGGGGAAGAAATAAGGAAGTGCGTGGAGGAGGTGATGGGTGATACAGAGAGAGGGGAGGAGGTGAGGAAGAACGCCGCCAAATGGAGGGAGCTGTCAAGGGAAGCCGTTAAGGTGGGTGGGTCCTCTGATGCCAATCTCAGGGCTTTTGTGGACCAGCTGGTGGTGCACCCAATAATAATTAGTGCTTGTTTGGAAGAGCTTATTTTTAGGTAATAAGTGCTTATAATTCGTGATTCACGGTAAACGAGGTAAGTATGTTAGAGGAGTTTGTTCTCGGCTTGCGTAAATTAGGCTTATTTTGAGAAAATAAGCCCTCCCAAACATGCCTTTAATGTTACTTAGCTTTATTTTGGAGGTAATTATTAATTAGAATTAAGAATGATGATTCATTTGGCCTTAATATGTGTGTAATGAGCAAGTTAGTGAAGGCTTTAGAGCCGTTTTGAGTGAGATAGGACCTAGGAAGTATGAGTAATATGGGAGGCAGTGGTGGTCGGGTAAGTGAGGTGATCCCAGCTACGTAAGGCGTGGGGTGTTTGTATTTTATTTTTGTACGGCTTCTCATATTTCTCAGGCATTCCATTACAAATCAATGGTAGCCACCTTATGTTCAAACTGGTTATGTGGTTGTGATTGGATACAGGGATAAAACGACTTTCTTTATGTGCAGCAGCAGCACAAAATTGTCTGTGTGTGGGTGTATTACTATTTTCCTTGGAGGAAGTGCAGGGTTTATAGAACCAGTGATGACTGAAGGGTGAAGGGAGTTGGGTGACGGAGCTAACTTGTGAAGAAGATGGGGTGAAATGTGAAATGAGTGATGCCTGCATGTGGGCCACGGGCTTTAAGAGCTCTCCCACACATGACAAGCGCGTAACGAGCAGGGGTGTTTAAATCAGGATTGTGACTTCCCACTCCCGTCCCAATTTTTAGTTGGGATGTAAAGTACATCCTGGTATCTGTCTTAGTTTGGTCCTGGTTCGGTAATCTCAAACAGGTTTGGGACCAAGCTGGAAAATTTTGATTTTTTTTCTAATTAAATATGTGATACATATTTTATTAAATGATAATTTAATTTATGAGATAACAAAATATAAAAATAAAAGAATAACTTAATTTTAAAGAATTTAAAAAAAAAATCAGGACCGGAATCATAAGGTGTGAGCCCAGTTCCCATCTCAGCTGGGAAGGAAATTTCCTAAGATCAAAATGTTTAGGAATGGATCCGAATAATTAGGACCGGAACACTTTAAACACGCGATAAGTAACACTCGAAATTCAATACTCCATAGACCGTAATTCATTTTTGAAGAGTGGGATTGATTATGGGCGAGAGTGAAGCATGGAGGGACCGATGAAAGGGACAGCTGGCGTGAAGCACAGGAAGTTTCCAATTTACAGGATGGGTGTGTTAGAGGCATATGTTTGGATTAATTTTTATAGAGTAGTTTTTTTTATTTATGAAATAAATATATGAGAGAAGTTTTATCTCCATTTATCAAAAAAGGTTTTTGAAACCCTGATTTAGGATTACCCAAATACACACTTAAAACCTGTCATCTAGTTTATATTATCCAGAATTGAGCTGATCAATTCATATTTGATTTTTTTTAATTCCATATATTTTGAAAAAATTATTTTAATGGACATAAAATCTAAATAAATATGATTTTGAGCTATTATTTTTTTCAAAAAAAAAAAAGATTTTTTATTTAAAAAAATTAAATATAAATAGTCTATATTAGACAATGTATTAAATTCCGCACCGGGTATTGAATTAGTCGGGGTACTGGGTTAAGGGTCATTAGGTCAGATCGGAGCTAAACCGGGACCAAACCGGTGAGAAATTGAAGATTTTAGGTTTATAGTATAAAATTACAAAGAAAAATTTTTTTAAAAAAAATTAAATAGGAACCCGGATCAGACCGAAAATCGGACCGCTCTATTGGTCAATTTCCGGACCGAACCGGCCGTCCAATCCGAATTCCTGAACCAGGATATTAGATTTAAAAGGGATAGATATATTTAGCTCTATTGAATAAGCAAAGTGATTGGCAGAGAAACTGACGTGAGGTTGGACTATGGGCCCGTTTGGTACGGTGGAATTCATTTTGATGGAAATGGATATAGATATGGATATGGATATGGTTATGGAGATGGATATGGAAATGGATATGGAGTTTAAAAGTGTGTTTGGTATGTCATGGAAATGAGTACTAATTTTTAAATAAAAATACCAAAATACCCTTCTATTTTTTTTTTCAAAAATAATCTCTCATCACCACAACAACAGTAATAGTGGAGTCAGTTCCCTTTTTTTTTTGTCGAATAAGGCAGTACGAATTCGCAATCACAGAAATTGCAAACCATGTTCAATAATCAACAATACATCCAACACTGTGAAGAAAAAGAAAAGGAAAAGGAAACCGAACACTGTGAAGCAAAAAGAAAAGGAAAAGGAAATCGAACACTGTGAAGCAAAAAGAAAAGGAAAAGGGAATCAAAGCACTATTGCTGCTCATGTTCTTTAGCTTTGCTGCAACTAATTGCGGGAGAAGATGACGGTGAGTTGGTGGGTGATGGTGGAGTGAAAGGAGGAGGTGTAATCTGCAACCCAGATCTGGAGATCTGCAGCTATCGAAGAGGATGGAGAAGGGGAAAGCACCGCCACCGTTGTCATTCATCTGGATCTGAAGCTGCCTTTGTCATTGCTGGCGGTGGGGTACCTGGTTGCCGACAGTGGGGCGGGAGGAGGTGGTGGTCAGGCATGGTGGGTAAATGTCAGGGAGGGCAGCGTGGGAAATGAGAGGATGGAAATGTAAATCTAAGGTTTATTGATGGAATTATTTTGGTGGAATTTGCTGATGTGGCTTCCACATTAAATTCCAATTCCAAGATCAATTCTTTGTACCAAACATGCAATCAATATGGAATTCAATTCCAATTCCAATTCCATATGTTTAATTACACTGTACCAAACATGCCCTATGGGTTACCTGCCTTTGTGTGTCTTCTTTTTCTTGGTCCCACCACATCTGCCTTCCCTCACCTCACTTCCCATTCACAATTGTGTGCTTCATCTTACAGAAATTCCATCTCCTTCCTTATATGCCCTCGCTAACAATATACCACATGTCTCTCGAATTCTTATTTAATTAAACTAAAACGTCATAAACGGGCTGAATCCAACAGAAGGATGTAATCAATCACGACACAACAAATTAAGCTTCAAATCACCCACGCGGATTTGACCTAATAGAAGGTAGGGGTGTATATGGGCAGGGCTGGGCAGGGCATGGATCATGCCCGATGCCCAGCCCGAAAAAAGAATGGGCGGCGTTTTGAGGCCCGTTGCCCGGCCCTGCCCAATGAAAGCCAAAGTAATTTTGGGCTGGGCAGGGTGGGCTTATGTGCCCAAAAATCTCTCAAAAATTTAAAAATAATAAAGTATTAAATAATAATAATACAGAAAAAATATATAGTTTGGTATTTCAAAAACATATTTTATGCTATAGTCCTTTTAAGATTTTATTACTTAGATTCGATTCATGGGCCAATAAAACAAATTAAATTAATAGAGATTATTTTCTTATTATTTGAAAATAATTTACTTTTCAAAAACTCAATTTACTCACTTCTTAATTAAATATGTGTATGAAAAAATATGCCTATATGCCTAGTAAATACAAAATATGTTTATTTATTAAATTCTAATTGAATGGTAAGTAAATACTTGTTCAATTATATATACAATATATATATTTTTTAAATACAATTATACATACATATTGGGCAGGGCTAAATGGGCAGGACAACACACCTTGCCCGGTGCCCAGCCCTGCCCGGTATTTGGCCCGGCCCGAAGATGCCTAAATTATTTATGGGCGTATTTTTTAGGGCCGGGCTAGGCATTTTTTTGTCGGGCTCGGGCGGGCATTGTGGGCCTCAGGGTCTCATGAACACCCCTAATAGAAGAAGGTTAGTTCCTCACAATGTAATAAGCTAATATTTGAATTTCTATTAGGGGAGGTATCCACATTTAATGCTTGACAGTACTTTAAAGTTTAAACTGTATTACTCCTAATAGGAAGATACATATGCTTAGCAAAAATTAAGCTTCAAATCCTTACCCAAAAAAGTGTCACACTACTATTTGTTTGTAATCCTTCACAAAATAAAAAATTAAGGTTGAATTCTTATTATATTTGATGCTCGATCGGATTAAACGTGGGCACCTTTTATAGATGTAACAAGTATTTGAACCTTGATTCGTCAAGTTGTGAGATGTTGGCCTCTTCAATTAAGTGAGTGTTTGGATGAACATAAAAAGTGCTTTTGTAAGGGAAACCATGGCTTTAAAAATAATTAGCCAAACACTCTTCAAAATACCATAATCCCCTTTTTATCCAAAATCATGTTTTTGGATCAAGCTATTTTTTACCCTTTATCTCTTTCTTTTCCTTTGTCCCTTTCTACGGTCTTCTCTCTAGTGGTGAACCCTTGTCCTTTTTCTACCCCTTTTCTCTTTCTCTAGTCTTTCCTCTCCCTTGCCCCTTTTCTCTTTCTCTTTCTCTTATCTTCTCCAATTGTGAGCTTTTATCAATTTATTAATGTATGTATGTATGTTTGTTTGTTTAATATATTTTTTTTATATCACATAACTGACTAATGTTATAATTTTAATTTTGTAGATAATTTTATTTTATTTTTTGTATTTATTATGAAATTTAATGTTAAATAATATATAAAATATAATCTTTTCCTTTATATATAATTATCACAAAAACTAATGTCCTTTTTTAATAATTTAACTAATGAAAAAGTAATTCTGATTACAATACTCAAACACTATCATTTTATCATTTTTTCTCCATAAGCTATTATTTAAAAGTTAATCTAAACACACTCTAAATTTAACTCATGCTCCTCAAATATGATTGATTACTTTCAATAAGAAAATACACATGGGTTAAAAAAAATCGAAGGCATCTTACCATACCACAGAATCGCAGCCCAGCTCTTGAGATCTTGAGTCTACCTCAATGGAATGCGCACACGTGAGAAGTTTACTCTTATTCACACCTTTTTTTTAATTTTAATTGTCTGCTTTTTTTAATAACAATATCACACACGTCTTTGGATGTGTCTGTATTGGTGATTGGATAAATGATTTATTTTTATTTTAATTTATAAAATCTTAAGATTGGAAAAAAATAACATTAGGTAAAATAATGAATATTTAGATTGGCAATTGGATAAATGACTTATGTAAAAACAACATATAGAAATTAATTTATGACATGTTTATAAAAGAAATCGATTATAAAATCATAAAACAACTATATAATAAATTTAAACTGATTAAAATTAATTATTAATTAGTTTCTACATTTCTACAGTCATATATTGACAAAACTCAAAACTTGTCTAAACTTTTATCCCAAAATATTCTCTAATTAGCAGAAGATTACTATCTAAAGAAAGAGAAGATTATTTAGAACATTTTTCATAAAAGAATTTTTGTGATTAGAAATGATTTTGAGTACCTCATTGATCCTCAAAGATATAAAAATACTTCTCAAAACAGAAGTCAACGCTCAGGGCCCATTCATAAGCTCTAATTCCTAACTTATTTCCATCAGAGCTTTTTGTGGCTTTTTTCTATAAGTCTATCGTCTAACCAAATACCCTCTTTATAAGATAAAATACTGTGTAAGGCTGATTTGACTGCTCAAACGTTTGATTGGGCTCAAACAAACACCCTCATTATCCACTCGAGAAAAACAGTACTCTCGTGCAAAGGCACATTTTTACTTTGGGTCAATTGGACCCCTCCCGCAACCACTCCCTATTCTATTTTTCAGAATTTGATTTGTGAGCATATTAGGCTACTGTGGCCCATTAAGCTCACTCCGGGCCAATGCATCCAAGTTGCCGGCTCGTCACCTTATAAATGAGAATTAATCATTAGCATTTCCATTTATTTGGCCATAAATGAGTATTACCTCCGGTCCTAAATATAGAATAAAATTTGTAGTATAAACTGCACTATAAACTTTATCCTATATTTAGGACCGGAGGGAGTAATTCTTTTTTTAAAATGTCATTTTTTTTATCGATATGATAAATCGACACTTAAAGTGTCAGCTTTAAAAAGCTCAGTTTAGATAATAAAAAAAGAACTATCAGTTTCTCGTGCAATGGTTGGATGATTTTATATATTTACTATGTTGTTCAAGAAAGTTGCATGATTTTTTTTTTTGGGTGATATGGTTGGATTCAGAAACGGACGTGGCAGTTGATGTGTAGTGTGTGGTTGGGGGCAAATGTCGAATACTGAGAGGGAATGTGAAGGAAGTGACAGTTGTGGTGTGGATGCGAACAAGGTTCATATGGGGGGCTATCGTTGGCGATTGCGCTGTTATAGTATGAAACATCCAAAAACAAGTCTCCCACTTCACTCCAAAGTGAAAATGAATCAATCTTCTAAAACAAGTAGTTAATTGCATTTATAAAATACTAATCCAAAAAATCTGGTACTGATTCTAGACTCACTCAATTAATCCAAAGAATGCGCTGTTAAGCAAATACTGGGCCTTGTGATAGCAGCCAGGCAGGCACCTGCCCACAACGTGAGTCGTGAGCGCATACAAGATTTTTAATGTCGGTTTTTTTTTTTGGCCAATAATGTCGGTTTTTTACCTTATAATGCAAATGGCATTTAATAGCTATAAAGTAAAATTTTACTTTACATAATTTGACTTTTTTCATATTTGAGTTGGAAAAGGTCAAATTTTAAAAACAAAATTTATGCCACTGTTAATCTAAATACACACTTTAGGACCCGTTTGGTTAGATTGCATTACACATCTGCGATGTTGATTTTTATTATATTACCATCGGTGGCCTGTTTGGTTGGGTTTATTAATAGTAATGTAGATTGTAATTGTAAAATAGATTACATATTTTTTGGTAATCTTCATTCATAGGGAGACTCCTATGAAAACTCGTTGCAGGCTTGTAATAATTAATGAAATCTTAATTTTAACCCTATTAATTTAATAAAAAGACAAGATTTGCCTTCCCTAAACAAAACATTAAAAACAGGCTATCATCATTTTTTTCTTAACAAAAGCCCTAACATTGAGACTTGAGAGCAAAACGCCAGAACCGAACGTTGAGAGCAGAACATTGCAAGCAACAGAATCCGAGACCGGGTGGTTCACGGCGAAGGACGGCAGAAACAGACACCAACGTTACTGTGACCTAGAGGTGGTAATATGGTCTAGCCCGGTGGGTTCGGGCCAACCCACCACGGGTTGGGACCATATGGGTTCGGTCCCAAAAGGACCGCATCAATATGCCAATCCAACCCATAACCGCTGGGTTGGCGGGTTGGGCGGGCCAACCCATATTTTTTTTCAATTTTTTTTTAACAATATACTAAGATTATTTTTTTTAAATACAATAAGATTGTTTTCTCTACACACTTAAACATAACAAAATTAAAATACATTACAAATTAAATATTCATCACAGGTCCATACACAACAAAATAAATATAAATCCACAAGTCATCAGTATAACTTAACAATAATCAATAATTAGTTAATATTAAAGGTGTTTTAATTTGAAGCACGCTGAGGAGAGTAGGGATTGAGGAAAAATGGGTTAGACTTTGGACTTTGGAGTTACAGTTTTGGAGACTTGGATTGTTGGCTAATGACTCTTCCTTTTCCCTCTTAGTTAAAAAAAAATATAGGCCAACCCACCAACCCGGTGGTCCAACCCATGACGGGTTGGGACCATATGGGTTCGGGCAAAAAAGGACCGCATCAATATGGTCCCAGTTTTGTAGAACCCAAACCACCCATTTTGTCGGGTTGGGTGGACTCAGCCCACGATCCCAACCCATATTACCAACTCTAGTGTGACCGACGAGGTATTAACTGTTACAAATCTATTTTGTCTTGCAAATGGAATTTGTGAGCCTATCTTATCAATTTCCCTCTTTTTCTTTCCTGTACTTCAATTCATGCTGTTTAGAAATTGTTTTTGTTAGCCAAAATTTTTATCGTCTTCTTCTTCGTATGGGATTAGATGATTTAATCGGTGGGTCATCGCCCCCTTTGGCGTGCTCGTCTTCGACCATCATCGCCCCCTGGCCGTGCTCGACCTCCACCTTTATCGTCCTATCTGCCATGCTCATCCTTTGCCATCATCGTCTCCTTCGCCGTGCTTATCCTTCTCCATCATCGTTCGTCCCCTCTGCTGTGCTCATCCTCCACTGTCATTTTTCCCTCCGCTCTTCCTCCGCATATGTGAGAGGAATGGAGGCAGACGATTGGGTTTAATCTAATTGTCAAAGAAAGTGGACTTAGACGCTGTGAATTGTTTTAAAGGATAAAGTGGTCTTTTACAAATATATTAATTTTGAAGTATTATTATAAAATAACCCATTGCAGCCCATTGTAAAAAGTATATCAAACATCATCCTTATAATTAGCATTGCATTAGATTCCCATTACATTGCATTGCCGGTGGCAACACACTCTAATCAAACAGGCTCTAAGATATTTATATATCATTACTGCCTGTTTTAATATATGAGTTAAATAGTGAATTTTCTTATAATAAAAAAAATAAGTTAAACTTATTTTTTACGGAGAATATATATTATTTTTTCTAAAATAACTTCTTTTAACCATGGGCATTAAACCAGTCTTCCTGATGATTTTTTTTTTAATTTATGTAATGAATATAGATATCTTGAAAAAAATTATAAAATTAGGAAACAAGGTTAATTAAGATTTTATATTCAGAATTAAAATAAACTATATGTCTTGACTCTTATATTTAGAATAGGACAAATATATTTTATTTCCGGCACTATACTTATATGTTTATTAGTGTGTGTTTGGTATTGTTTATTGAGGGTCAATAATAAATTATTACGTAAGTCGAGATTAAACTTCTCTCACATATATATCTGATTTACCGTAAATCACGATTTATAAGTATTTATTACCTAAAAATAAATTATCCCAAATAAACATTTACTGTATAAAGTTAATTTGAAAAAGATGGCGAAGGGATTTTTTTTTTCCTAAAAAAGAAGTTTAGGTTACGCGGTGGGACGGAGGCAATGTGTGGTTGTCGAGTCACTCACAGCTGGCATTCCTGGTCCTGCTTCTTCCTCATCTCCAGCTCATTTTCCTCATTCGTTGTTTTACGAAAACTCCTCCGCCACCTTTCGGTACCAAAAAAAAAAAAAAAAGAAATCCCCCACCTCCATTTTAAAATTTAACAAGCCGTCCTAATGTTTAAGATTTAATTTAATTGATCAATCATTTATTCAAAGGAGAATTACACTAAGATCCTATAGAAAAAAATAAAAAATAAAAAAATGGTCCTAATAGATTGTAAAATGAAAAAATGGTCCTATGGAGTTGTTAATACAGGCTCATGGAGTTGTTAACGAGTTGTCAATACACGTTTCTGGAGTTGTTAATGGGACCATTTTTTCATTTTATAATCTACAAGGACCAATTTTTTATTTTTTTCCTTCTTTAGGACTCATTGTAATTCTCCCTTTATTATTCAATAACCTAAGTCACATTTTCCTTCCTACAAACATTATTCGTACCTAATCCGGACAACTGTGGCCAACAGGACATGACCACCATCTCCAAATATAAACATCTGATCTGTCACAAACTTCAACTGCAAGTAACAAATCAATCATTCATACCTGTTCATATATAAATTCAGATACCTGTTCATAATATCATAAAACAGTGGGTTATGTTTTTGTTAATTTTACCTGCCTTATTGGCGACTTTGTTAGCGATGCATGTGATTGTGTCTCCACATACACACGCGCAGACATTGTATAACACTTGTAATTAAAAACGACCAAGGTCTTAGGATCAAATTATGAAGAAGCCTTGTTGGCAACAAAAAAAAAAAAAAATTATGAAGAAGCCTTTTTCAGAAATTGAAATGCATGACCTCCAATACTAAATTGTTTTTCTGTCCCTTTACGGTGTTTGTTCGGTCCTTTTTCTTGCCTCACAATGCCTCCCTACATATCACCCACACACCTTTATTTGATTGAGACCCGTAAAAGAAACAATACCGCTTCCTCCGCTTCACGCAAGATATACTACCTTCGGTCCTAAGTACTCCCTCTGGTCCTAATTATAGGACATATTTACCTAACTTTAGAGAAATTAAGGATAGTAGTTAAATTAGTTAATTTTATTTATTTTCCAAAAATGCCCTTATTTAATAGGGGTGATTTAGGAATATTACATGAGTTTACCATGAGACAATCCAACCATTATCTAAAGCAATGGGGGTATTTTGGGAACAAATTGACAAAAATTAAAATTTTGTCCTATAATTAGGACCAAGATCAACTTCCAAATATTGTCCTATAATTAGGACCGGAGGGAGTATTTATTTAACTAAATCTCAAATCGCAATTTTAAAATTTTTTAAAAAAATCAAGGAAGTTAATTAAATTATTTATCTCATAAATCGTAAAAGCTAATCCAAACACAGATTAAATATAGGATAAAGTTGATTTTTTTAGAGAAATTAAGGAAGCTAATTAAATTAGTTTATAGTATTTATATTTATATTTTTTTCTTCAAACTAATTAGCTTGACTAATAAACTATATATCTTCTAAAGATACATAACAAATGATATGATTAAGTGACTTATTTAGCTTTCTTAATCTCCTAAAAAAAATCAACTTTATCTTATATTTAGAACTAGAGGGATAATTTAATAACAAAATTCAATTATAAACCACGTCTTATATTAATAATTGGAAAGAGTATTTCATTTCACTAACAACTCGTAAAAAATCTTATAGCAGCCATATTTGATGTCATCATTAAGACAAGCACTAAGCAAAAAGAAAGAAAAAATGTAAGCCCAAGTAGTACATCAAAGCGACGCCCGGGTGGAGCATCGGGAAGCTGCACATGTGGTGGAGTGATACGGGATGATCAGGGCCGATTTATTCAGGGTTTTATGTTTCAGATTGGAAGAGGGTCTGTGATCACAGCAGAAGCCTGGGGAATCTTGTGGGGTATAAAACTGGCTTGGGAAGGAGGATTTAGAAATGTTATTGTTGAAAGTGATTGCACCGAAGTATTGGAGCTTATACAAGGAGCGGTTAATGATGAACATCCTGATGTTACACTAGTTTTGGAAATTCAATCAATGCTGGAACGTGAGTGGGAAGTGGAGATGCGATATTGTTGTCGGGAGGCAAATAGGGTGGCAGATTGCTTCGCCAGGAGTGCATGGAATATGGCGGTTGATTTTCTTATAGTTCACACAGAGCCCACTGAAGCTAAGCATTTATTTATAGAAGATGTTGTTAATCATAATTTTTGTAATGATTAGGGTAGGAATCTTGGGGTTGTTGTTTTGATTCATTCTTTATCAAAAAAAAAAAAGCGACGCCCGGGTTTGAGTAGGAACTATATATTAATTTTAATTTAATTTCTTCTAACAAATTCACGACTTATCATTAATGTTTACGATTAATGTAAAATAAAACTATCTATGCTCATAAAGCCAGTTAATTAAGAAATTTTATTTAAAAATTATTCTTTGAAGGAAAAAAATGTCATTTTGTGGGCGGAAAATTAACCAACTAGTTGATGCAGTGTCAATAAAATTTATCAAATGATCAATTAATGCTTTAGTATTCCCAAGGGTCACTTCCACCTATCCATAAAATTTTGTTCAAATTTAAGATAAATAGTCCTTTTTTTTCTAATTTTTTTTAAAAAAATCGAAGGCCCATACTGAATTAAAAAAACTCCTACCACATTTTAAAAAGGTTCAATTATTAACTATCGATCTATTTATGTCTCATCAGTTGGGTTGTTAAACTACTGTAACTTTGCTTTACACAAATGGTAACTTTAATTTCTTCTTAAAAAATAGTAGGAGTAACTTTAATTTCAATCAGAAAAATAAGCTCAGAATGACCTAAATTTCTAAATTATCGTTAGAATTAAAACTGAACAAGAAACAAATAAATATGAAATAGAATAAAACCAAAAGTGACAATTACTTCCCTAACTGCCACATGAGTGTAATGGGCCCCCATTAACCAATAGTCTATCACCATTACCAACACACGGCCTATCTCTCTCACCCAAATTCCCTTCCCTCCCTTTCTCTGAGACATACAAAGCTATACACACAAACACGCACACAGACATTAATATCTCTCTTCTCTTCTCCCCCCCCTTCTCTTCTCCTTCAGATCTCAGATGGCGCACCCGAAACTGAAAGCCCTAGTGTCTCTCTCTATACTCATTTTCTCTCTCCTCTCCTTCGCCATAGCCGACGATGCAGCTTTCATGTCTAAGCTCGCCAAAGCCCTCTCTAATCCCTCTGGCTGGTCCAGCAGCACCGCTTTCTGCAAGTGGGACGGCGTCGATTGCGACAGCTCCGACCGCGTCACCTCTATCCACCTTGCTTCCAAGTCTCTTTCTGGTACTCTTCCTTCTGATCTTAACTCTCTCTCAGAGCTAACCTCCCTTTCTCTTCAGAACAATGCTCTCTCCGGTCCCTTGCCGTCTCTGGCTAACCTCTCTTCTCTTAAAACTGTTTTCCTTGACTCCAACAATTTCACCTCCATCCCTCACGGTTGCTTCCAAGGGCTCACCAGCTTGCAGACCCTCAGCTTGAGCAACAACGCCGCCCTTGCACCCTGGACGCTGCCGACCGACTTGACCCAGTCTTCGAATCTGGGGACTCTTGATCTCGGAACGTCTAATCTAGTGGGCTCTTTGCCAGATATTTTTGTTTCTTTACCGAGCTTGCAGAGTGTGCGTCTTTCTTACAACAACCTCACTGGTGGGTTGCCTGCCTCGTTTAATGGATCGGGCATTGCAAGGCTATGGCTTAACAATCAACAAACTGGGTTATCCGGTCCAATCGACGTGTTATCATTAATGACCCAGTTGTCTCAGGTTTGGCTTCACAAGAACCAGTTCACAGGTCCCATTCCCGACTTGTCCAATTGCAAGAGTTTGTTCGATTTGCAGCTTCGGGACAATCAGTTAACTGGTGTAGTCCCACCTTCTTTGATGACTCTCTCGAGCTTGCGGAACGTTTCTCTGGACAATGATAAGCTGCAAGGCCCGATGCCCGCGTTTAAAGGTGTGAAGGCTAGTCTTGATGGGAATAGCTTTTGTAAAAATACTCCGGGATCTTGTGATGATCGTGTCACAACGTTGCTTGAGATCGCTGCAGCTTTTGGGTATCCGTTTAAGTTGGCAGATTCATGGGGCGGCAATGACCCCTGCAATGATTGGAGTTTCATTGTGTGTACAGGTGGAAAGATCACCACGGTGAATATGGTGAAGCAAAATTTCGGGGGAACAATCTCATCTGCATTTGCGAATTTAACGGATTTAAGGAACTTGTATCTGAGTGGCAATAATTTGACTGGTTCAATACCAGAGAGCTTGACAACTTTGCATCAACTTGAGATTCTTGATGTCTCTGACAACAATCTATCTGGAAAGGTCCCTAACTTCTCATCAAAGGTGAAGCTGACATATACTGGTAATCTTTTGCTTGGCAAAACTACTGGTTCCGGAGGAGAAAATGGAGGTAGTCCTACCACAGGTTCTGGTGATATTACACCAGCTGGAAGCCCATCTGTAAAGGGAACTAGCACTTCATTGTCAGCTGGTTGGATTGCAGGTATAGTCATTATTGTCCTATTCTTTGTGGCGGTGGTGTTGTTTGTCTCCTGTAAATGTTATGCTAAAAATCGTCATCAGAAATTTGGAAGGGTTAGCAATCCTGAAAAGGGAAAGGGAGACGTTAAAATTGATATATCGGGTGTTTCCAATGGATATGCTGGAGTTGCAACCGATTTACATAGCCAGAGCAGTGGTGACCGTAGTGATCTTCATGTTTTTGATGGCGGCAGTGCTACAATTTCAATTCAAGTTCTTCGCCAAGTAACGAATAATTTCAGTGAAGATAACATTTTGGGCAGGGGAGGATTTGGAGTTGTTTACAAAGGGGAATTGCATGATGGAACTAAAATTGCTGTGAAGAGGATGGAATCTGTTGCAATGGGAAGCAAAGGATTGAATGAATTCCAAGCAGAGATTGCAGTCCTTAGTAAAGTCAGGCACAGGCATTTGGTTGCTCTTTTAGGATATTGCATTAATGGCAATGAAAGGCTCTTAGTTTATGAGTACATGCCTCAAGGCACATTAACGCAACATCTTTTTGAATGGGGTGAGAAGAAGTGCGCACCTCTAATTTGGAAGCAAAGGGTAACAATAGCTTTGGACGTGGCAAGGGGAGTGGAATATTTGCATAGCTTAGCTCAACAAAGCTTCATTCACAGAGACTTGAAGCCTTCAAACATACTTCTAGGTGATGACATGAGAGCGAAGGTTGCAGATTTTGGATTGGTTAAAAATGCACCTGATGGGAAGTATTCTGTTGAGACACGTTTGGCCGGAACTTTCGGGTATCTTGCGCCTGAATATGCAGGTAGGAAGTTTCAGCTTGCATTTTACTTCTAAGGTTTTTATTTATTCATCATTTCGGTTATAACTTTTGGTACAGCTTCAGCTTGATGAGTTCAACTTGCAGTACTTGTATATTTAAGTAAAGGATGAAAAACCTTAAGAACATTCGGTAGAAAAAAGAATTCATGTTTGATTCCTAAATAATGTGGCTAGCTTTTGTTCTTTTGACTTATGCTCTGTGGCTAGTTCTTCGCATTTTCCCCTTCATTTCATGAATTATTTTTAGCGGCATTGTGTGCCCTAAGATTCTCCTTGGTAGATGGCTCAGGGAATTTATATGATGTGGAGAGGTTGTTGTCAAGTATTCGTTTTGATGTGATCAATTCTTCTGGTTGATAATAATTATGGATTGCTGTATTTTTGGCGGTTCAGATAACAGTTCCTTATGAATACTAACTATTAGGGTATTTACAAGGCGACATCTTTCATGATACATCTTGATTTCCTTATGACCATACTTTGTTATTTGTTAATGGTAAGATGAAACAACTTGGCCAGCTTTACAATTTGTGCATTGTTGAACTCATCCTGTTCACTTCTCTGGTTTGAGAATATATTTTC